>CM033326.1:55422571-56022571 GCA_019359835.1 Pharus latifolius | reverse complement strand
TCTGTCAGTCTTGCTCCAATGTTCGAGCCTTCCTCGCGTCGTGTTGCGGAGTTTTGCATCAATTGTTCCAGAATTTGACTCTGTATCTCTGCGGATCTCTATCGGTTTTGTTCCATCCATATTAATATTTCTGTCAGATTTCCCCCTTGCGGTACTGAGGTCGATGAATTTGGCTGATCTGAGGTATCTCTAGTCCTTCTCGTTGATGTGTTCCTTGGGACTTCTTCCGAGCCTTGGATCCTGCCTCTGGTGTTCACCATTCTGTTCTGACAAGATAATTGAGAGAAGACTACTAATTCAAGAGAGCACAGATTGAGCACAAGCTGAAAGAAAAGATCAACCCAAGAGATGGGGTTGGAACATGCAATTGCTATTTTCAAAGGTTTTCAAAAGATACCAGGTTTTCACCTCTACAGCCTTAAAGTTACCAACAAATAATACAAGCAAAGCAACTACCACACCAAGAGCTAGAGGCTAACGATTACAAGGGTTAGAGCAGAAGGGTCAAGCTGAAGAGAAAACTAGGATCTCCTGTCGGTCCTGGAAGAACTGCAAGGCTCCACTTCTTCGGGGTCTTCCTCTTCTTGATCTTCTTCGGCATCCATAGGATCCCATTCCATATCATTGTCCTCTTCATCCTCAGATGAACAGTTGGTGTCGCATGTAGCAATCTCTTTTCCTTTGCCTTCAGGAACTTCCTTCCCTTTCGCGAGAGTAGGATATTCTGGTGCAGGGGTGTTGATCACAATGCCACGCGAAGCAGGCGTGAAATAACCCAGGTAATCCCTAGGTTTTCCCACACTCTTGCGGGCTGTGAGTCTTATCTTCAAGCGGTTCTTCTTGTTCACCGATCCTTCATCTTCGACTTCTCACGCTCTGCTAGGTTCAGCCAACTCTTGAATATGCTTTTCTTTCTCTTGGATTTCTGAGCGAACCTTCGCAAGCGCTCCTTGGAGATAATGACGGTCATCCCGAGCATTTTCATGCTCACGCAACAACCGAGTGTAGCTCAACTCCAAAGCTTGAACTACATCTCTGGTTTTGGTCAGGATGGCATCTCTCTGGTTGGCGGAGGGATGAACAGCTCGACGATCCTATCCAGAGACTTGATAGGACACGAAGCAGAAAGGAGAACCTACAAGGAAATCATCGTACAGCTAGCGTATGGTACCTATAGCGCGACGAGCAGCATCCTGAATGGCATCTTCTTCCTCTTCTCGACGAGCTTCCTTCCTCGTTGATCCTCTCCCGATCTCTGGAATCTCGTACACAATAACTGAGGCACGGAAACCAAAAGGTCTGCCATCTACTTCTTCACGACGGATGTAGTAGACTGGTCGTTGATTGTCTCTTGCTCCAAGGAATTGCAACATCATCCAAAGCATCAACGCCCATGATCCCAACTCATCTCCATGAATCAGCTTCTTGCCAGGGGCCATCTGAGATGATGAGACACGGAACACTTAAAAGTAGGAAAAAGGTTTTGAAAGTTTTCCAAATAATACTCATTATGCTTTTCTTAAACAAATTAGGTTTTCCACAATTAAATTTTTACCAAATAATCTAGCGATTCTCTACTTTAGGGACGCCCATTCTTAGTAAGGGTCACGACCTACAGTCAAGCTTCATGCTCTGATACCATTCGCTGTGAGACCCCCATTTGAGGATCACCTTGGTAACCGCCCAGGTAGGTTACACACAGCATGATGTCACATGAGCTCCAAACCACTCAAGCATAGCATTATAATTAAACAAGTATCATGCCAACATGGGCCAATATTACATAGCCAAAGCACCGAAAATGGCGCTAAGTAAAGTTGCTAAGAAAATAATCAGTTTATCAAGACAAGAATCGGTATCCAAGTACCGAACACACAACATAAAGCACAAAGCGACGACAAACAGCTTGACTTCAATCCGCAGCAGGGTTGGAGGGGCTTTTCCCACATCTGACTTGACTTGGTACATGATCCTTCTAGAATGTGGGCTCGTCCGGGGCACTTCCATCTTCCGCTGAATATTCATAACCGAAAGAATCGGGATCCTCGAATCCCTCTTCTACAGTTGGATATAAATGCAAGGGTGAGCACTTGGTGCTCAGCAATACTCATTCCGGGGATTAATGCAATTGTACTTACATGAGGGTGAAACATATGATTCCGGGGTTTTAGTTTCATATGGATAGAGATATATATATTTCCAAGTCATGTGTTCAGTAAAACAGTACTTTGTCATGAAAATGATACTTTAAACATTAAACAGGTTTTCAACAAAACATTAGATGTAGTGGTCTCCCATGAGTCACTACTTTGTTAACCGCATTATGAAAACATTCCAAATATTACTTGTGCTATAACCCATGGATAACATCCACTACGAAAAGACTCCTGAACCTGGGAGTACAGAGTATCTGATACTTCTTTTACACTTTGCAAAGGTGTACCTCTTTTTAAATCCACTGGTTCACTCGGCTTTCAAGTCGGATCAGCTCCATGTGACTTTCACACATGTGACAAGGCCGAGATCACACAACGCTTTTGCAGTTCAGTATTAACAGTATCCCCGCCCGGTAAATAGACAATTAAGTCTCAAGTACCGTTGTGGGTCCTCCCCACTGCCTTACTTCCTAGCCTCTGGCTTATGTTCCCGCAAGACACATAGCCTTGGTCTGTGTCCACGCAAGACATATGACCATTCAAGATTACAACCGCGCACGGCTTAATCTGAGGCGTAGGGCGCCTTCCTTCTTTCCACCTTTACCTCTCATTATTTTTCTGACTCACATCACTCATGGCCGAACTGCGGCCCACCAATTTCCACGCGAGAAACCAGACCGACAAACCATGCAGGGAACTGCTAATACCAAAAAGCTACTAAGTTGTGCCTGTCCCATACCAGGCAAGTGGTTGGTATGTTTACAATTCGCATAGAGACACAGCACAAGGTTCTCGTCCTTATGAATCAATAGTGAGGAGCATTCACATACCCTGGTGCGCACCGCACCCTCTCCATACAAACCAATCCTCACTACTGATCCCTTTTATCAGTTTTCTTGACAAAACGGTTTTCATTATAACTTCTCATGTATTTGACCATTTCAAGTTTAATGTGGATATTCAATATATGAGTCCTAGGGTGACAAAAGCATATATATGAAGGTTCAATAACAAAAGGGGTTTCATGATTCATTAGGTAATATCTACTCATTCATTCAAACATAACTTGTATCTCAAATAAGCATGCATAGTAAGAAACAGTGAATATACTTCATATGAAAATATTGGGTGAGACATGATCAAAGGAATGAGGCTTGCTTTGCAATGCTGGGTCTAAGTACTCAGACGGATCTTCAAAGACTTCCTCTGCTCCTTCAGCTTCTGACTCTGCGGCAATCAAACAACACACAAACACATACCATAAGCATACAAAAAATAGTTTCCATAGAAAATATTAAGTAAATAAGTCATGCATGCAGGGGAAAAGGTTAGGGCAAGGTCACAAGGGCTCTGGTCGAAGAAACGGCTAAAAAGGATTTAACGTCGAAGGGTCGACATTCGGTTCATGGCTTGGCATAGCTTCAAACTGATCTTAGGATGGTTTTCTGGAGAAGTGATAGTAGAGAAAGTTGTAGATCTTTACTCCAAGAATCTACTGGACAAGGTGGCATTTCAATTGCTCAACCAGAAGGGGCTGAACAAGGTCAATGCCAGTGGCTGACATGCACTGACATAGTGCTGGACATGGCAAGAAACTAGGGCATGGCACAACTTTTGATTTAGGGCTCCAATTGATGCACCACTTTGTCTGGGAGGTAGGCATTACTAACAGAAACAATTCACTTAACAGGCTCAAGGACAGAAGGTGACTGGAGAGCGGCCAAATCAGGTGATGAACTGCGGTGGCGACACGGCACAGGTACAGCTCTGGACAAAGATTTAGCACAGGCATAACTCACAATCTAGGCAGATCCAGGTGTCGAGCTAGTGGAAAGAATTGCTCAGGGAGCTGAGGCAAAGCTAAGGGACAAGGTTTCAGGAGCTAGATCGGCTGGGAAAGGATTCCGGCGACCAGCGCTGGAGAAGACGACATTGGAGATTAGGGGTTTTTGCTACAAGGCGTTTGAACTCGACTCTTTGCTCAGGGACTGAAAGGGTGGAGTGTGGAAGCTACTGGTGAAGTCAATTTGGTCGGAGAATGACCGGAGAAGCTTGGCGCCGAGGTCCGGCGAACGGTTGAGGTTCCAGTTTGGGATTTCTTCGATTTGAGCTCAATTGGGGATTTTGATTCCACAGGCTTGCTAAGAAATGGCTAAGGATCAGTTTCTGCTACTGGGACGAGAGCTAATTCAGGATGAATCGGTTAGCATTGGGGAAACAGGGCAGTTGGGCCTTTCCGGCGATCGCCGGCGCTGGGGATCGTCGGGGAGAAATTGGTTGCTACTACACAGAGGTATAGGTGTGGGGAACTCACTGATGAACTTGGATTGAAGAGAGGGGCTATGAAATGGGCTAGCACCATGAGCTCTCTCACTGGCTCCCCGGAGAAGAAAGCGAAAACGGTGGAGTTTGGGACTTAGCCGATATTCTGGAGGCTTGAGGTTCTGAAAACACAGGGAGGGTTTAAATAGGCACGAGGATGGAGCCAACGAGGGAAAACACGACAACGGTTGCTTGCGCCGGGGAGAAGCTTGTCGGGCGTAGGTGCAACGACGGCGACGACGATGTGATTGCACTTCAGGCGGTGCTGCAGCTTTGCCAGCGATGCCAGCGCGCCTTGGAACTTCGCCCGGGACGGCGCAGATGCGGAGGCAACAGCACAGCTCCGGCAATGACACGTAGTGCCATGCAAATGCCACGGCAACGGGAGCGCGCATGAAACGCTGCTGGAGCGCGGCCGTTTAACCGCTGGACATGGCGAAGCAACGGTGCTGGCACGTGCGCACAGGGTGGGTCAGCTGTTCACAACACAGGCGACAAGAGGCGGTGGCCGGCGGCGAACAAGCGCGGTGAAAACCACGGCGCGGCTCCGGCGAAAACGCACTGGTCGAAGGCAACGACCAGGCGCTGGTCGAATGGACCTGAAAAGAATACTTGGGCCGTTCTGCAATTTTGAAACTTGATTCCAGGGACTGTTCTGTGAGGAAAATTTGAATAGAACTTGGGCCTGATTGCAAATTTGGAGATCTGAGGGTTCGATTTGAAATCTGATTTCGCAGATAAGTTGCATAAAATTATTAGAACTTATCCGGCCAAAGTTTGGTAAGATCGGGCAAGATCTGAAGGGTTTCGACAAAATTGGGGAAAAGCAGTTTAGGGTAAAATTAGGGTAATTAGGGTTCTGACACGGCAAGGGTCGAAACTCAGTTTTAGGATGGGATTTTGGAGATGATCCAGAAGGGAAAAATGTTCTGAACAACATTTAGAAGGGGATGGCTGAAGCAGATTAGGGTTTGGGGTCAAGATGTGGATTTTGGCTATTTTAGGGTTTGGCAAAAACAGGGGTGTTACACCCTCCCACTTGGGGGAGAGTTTGCCCTGGGCCTAGGGGTCAGTCACGCGCTTGAGGACCAGGTACCCAAGGCGGAAAGCTCTCTCGTGAACGCGCTGGTTCTATGTGCGCGTCGTTTCGCGCTCGTAGATTGCGTGGTGGAGGAGCGCTATGTCACGTTCCTCCTCGACGAGGTCGACTTCCAACCGCTGGTTTGCTTCATTGGTTTGGTACATTGCGGTCGTGGCTCCGTCTAGGAGTTCGACCCGCAGCGACCGAAAACCAATCTCCGAGGGGAGCACTGCCTCAGCCCCGTACAAGAGCGAAAAGGGGGTGCGCCCTGTTGCCCGACTCAGGGTCGTGCGCATGGAGCAGAGGATGCTTGGAAGCTCCTCTGCCGATGTGCCTTGCCTGGAGGCGGCTTGTTCGAGTCACCAGCGTAACCCCTGTCAGATCATACCGCAGACCCTTTCGACGGCTCTGTTGCTCTCGGGGTGAGCTACGGAGGTGAAGTGGAGGGTAGCCCTCAAGCCTTTGTAGAATTCCCGGAAGTACGCTGAGTCGAATTGGGTCCCGTTGTCGACGGTGATTACTCGGGGGACCCCAAAGCGACACACGATATTCTTCCAGAAAAACCACTGTACTGCTCGGGAGGTTATGCTGGCCAAGGGCTCAGCCTCCACCCACTTGAAGAAGTAGTCCACTGCGACCACCGCGTACTTGTAACTCCCGAGCTCTAGGGGGAAGGACCAAGGAGGTCCATCCCCCAACACGCGAAAGGCCAAGTAATGGGGATGGTCTGCAGCATTGCGGAGGGCAGGTTGAACCATTTCACCAGTTTTTGCCAAGCCTCGCATGAGGAGACGAGGTATCGCGCATCGCGGACCACAGTAGGCCAATAAAAGCCTTGGTGGAGGACCTTCGCTGCGACCGCGCACGGGGCCAAGTGAGACCCGTAGCTTCCTGAGTGAATGTTCTCGAGAAGCCGGAGGCCTTCCTCTCGTGGGAGGTAGCGAAGCAGGGCCAAGGCGTGCCTTGGCACGGAGACGCTTCGCCTCGGTGTTGACAAACGGCTCCCCCTCCCCCCTTATGAAGGAGATGAGGGGATCCATCTAGGATGCGTCCTGGGCGATCTTAGAGACCTCCGGGGCGCAAGACTTGGAGTCCGCACCCACAGGGGTCACCGAGGGCTTCGCGATGATCTCAAGGAAGGCTTCTTCTCGGGCGCTGGCCACCATGGCCAAGACGTCAGTGCGGTAATTGTCTCTCTGGGGGATATGTCATTCCTCCAGGCCCTCGAAGTGCTTCTCCATCTTGCGCACCTCCCCCAAGTATAGGCTCAGGTTTGCGTTAGGGCACAAGTAAGACTTGTCCATTTGCAAACCACGAGCTGGGAGTCTCCTTTGACGAGGAGGCGGCGGATCCCTAGAGAGCGCGCAAGGTGGAACCCCAGGAGGAGGGCCTCATATTCGGCGATGTTGTTCGTAGAGGGCAAGTCGAACCTCACCCCGTAATCCAGCATTCTCCCCTCGAGGCTCTAGAGAAGTACCCCCGTGCCGGCCCCAGCGAGGCACAGGGAGCCATCGAACATTAGTGTCCAACGGTCGTTGCACCGGGGTGGCTCGGGGAGATTCTCCCCCCCCCCCCCCCCCGCCGTCCCGGGGACGGGAGTCCATTCTGCCATGAAGTCAGCAAGGACTTGTGACTTGATGGCGGAATGCCCCGTGGGGGAGAGGGAGAAGGGAGCAAGCTCGGCTCCCCACTTTCCGATCCGGCCGGTGGTTTCTTTATTTCGCAGGAAGTATTGACGTAGCTTCCGGGACGCCATAAGGAGGGCATAGCAAATCTTCTCCACTTCCGTGTACCGAGTCTTAGCCCCCTGGAGGGCTTCACTCATGTAGTACATGGGGCACAACTACCCATCCTGCTCCTTTATCAGCACCGCGCTTACAGCGACCACGGTTGCAGCGAGGTAAAGGACCAAGGGTTCTTCCGGAGACGGGCTCACGAGCATTGGAGGGCTTGTGAGGTACTTCTTCAAGTTGTCGAAGGCCGCTTGGGCCTCTGGAGTCCACCAGAATCGCTCGAGGCCCCGGAGGATTTTGAAGAACCGAAGGCCGCGTTCCCCCGACCACGAGATGACGCGGCTTAATGTGGCTAGGTGGCCGGTAAGCCACTGTTCATCTTTGACGGAGCGTAGAGGGGTCATGTCCAGCAAGGCCCAAATTTTTTCACGGTTGGCCTCTATGCCCCACTGGGACACAAGGAAGTCAAGCAGCTTCCCCCCGCGTATGTCGAAGGCGCACTTCTCTGGGTTGAGGTTCAACCCGTACTCGCAGAGGTTACAGAAGGTCTCCGCCAAGTCATCGGTGTGGGTGGCCGCGTGAAGGCTTTTGACGACCGCGTTGTCAATGTAGACCTCTACGTTGCGGCCAATCTGGTCCTTGAAGACCAGTGACATGAGGTGCTGGAAGGTTGCTTCAACGTTCTTCAGCCCGAAGGGCATATGGATGTAGCAGAAGGTGCCGAGGGGAGTTATAAAACTCGTCTTTTCATCGTCCTCTTTAGCCATCTGGACTTGATGGTAGCCCGAATACGTGTCGAGGTAGCTCATAAGCTTGCACCCCGTGCTTGAATCAACCAGCTGGTCGATCCGCTGGAGTGGAAAATTGTCTTTTGGGAAAGCCTTGTTAAGGTCAGTGAAGTCCACGCACATTCACCACTTGCCGCTTGATTTCTTCACGAGGACGGGGTTCGCTAGCCCTTCGGGGTGCAAAACCTCCCGAACAAACCGCGCCTCTCCGAGCCTGGCAATCTCGGCCTTGATGGCTCTTGATGCTCAAGGGAGAGCTTCCTCAGGCGGGAGTTACAGTGAGCTTGTGCTTGATAACGTCTCGGGCGACGCCCCGCATGTCGGCGGGATTCCACGCAAAAACATCAAAGTTTTTGTGGAGGAAGGCCTCGAGTTTCTCTGCGTGTGCTTTGGAGAGTCCGTGCCAATCTGGAGGGTCCTCTCCCTGTCCTCCGGGGACAGCCGAACCTTCCGGAGGTCCCCCTCAGGACATGGTTTTGGGAGAGGCCTTCTGGAGGGGACGACTGTGGTGTCCGAGGCCGGGGGGGAAGCTCTCTCCCCCAGGGCCTTGATCAAGTTGACACTCCCGATCATCGCAGTGGCGCTCTCGTAGAGACCACGGGCCACATCTTGGTCACCTCAGGCGGTGATCACATTGTGAGGCCCAGGGATCTTCACACAGATATAGCTTTGGTGGATTGCCGCCCCCAGGCGGTTGATTGTGGTCCTCCCCATGATTGTGCTGTATGATGAGGGGAGGTCCACCATGTCGAACCAGATCATCTCCGTCCGATAGTTGTCTGGAGTGCCAAAGGTCATGGGGAGATCAACCTTCCCTACCGGGTGGATGGTCTTCCTCGGGACGAAGCCCTGTAGGGGCCCGGTTGAGGTCTGCAGCAACTTCTCATCGACAAGCATCTCCCTGAATGCCATCAGGTACAGGATGTCGGCGGAGCTTGCGCCGTCAATAAGGACATGCGCCAGCTGGCAGTTGTAGATGGTGGCGGAGACGATGAGCGCCTCATCATGGGGGAAGCGGATCCCACGTGCGTCTTCCACCGTGAAGGTGAGGGGGATGTCCGACCACTTTGGCGGCCAAGACGTGTGTAGCACCCCTACCACCTTTACCTCTCGTGCGTACTCCTTACGCTGGCGCTTGGAGTCTCGCCCTGAGGTAGATCCCCCCGTAATGACATTTAAGCTACTTTGGGTGGTTTGGAAGGAGAGCTCTTCAACTGAGCCGCCTTCCTGTGCCTACCTCTGCTGCTCCCCTGAGGGAGCAGGAAGAACTGGCAAGGCCAGCGGAGGGGGCAAGGAGGTAGGGGCCCCTCTCGCCTGCGCACGCTGGTCGAGGAATGCGGCGAAGTGTTGGAGAAGTTGGTGGCATTCCCGGGTAGCGTGGGTATTGGACTTGTGGAAGGCACACCACAAGCTGGCTATGCCCTCCTTGCCTCCCATTGCAGGGCCTTCTCGGCAGCGGGACGACTATCCCCCCATGGCCTTTCGGCTTGGGAAATGGGTGGTTGCCCTTGTCACTATCGCCCGAGGCGCCTCCGGCCTCGACGACAAAGGTGTCCCGAGGCAGTAGCTCATTGTGGTTTCCTTTTTTGAGACACTTGAGGGGGTCCCTAGCCTCCCGATCGGCTGGGGCAGGGGCCCCCTAGTTCTTCTTCCGGAGGTCGCCTCCTCTACCAGAGCATAGTTCTCAAGCACAATGAAGAGCTCATCGGCAGAGGAGGGGTAGCTCCAGGAGAGCCTCCGATGGAGCTCCCTGGGGAGGATCCCGCTCTTGCATGCCTCGATGACTATGGAGTCAAGAACATCAGCCACTTTGCTCTTGACCTGCGCGAAGCAATTGAAGAAGCTGTGGATGGTCTCCCCCGTCCTCTGCCGAACGGTGTAGAGCTGGGACGAGTCAGAGGAACGCACGTAGTTCCCCTAGAAGTTTGCGCAGAACTCGTGCTTGAGTTGCGTGAAGGACTTGATGGAACCAGCCCTCAAGTTGTAAAACCATGAGCAGGCAATCCTGGTGAGGTAGAGGGGGAAGACGTTGCACTGCACCGTCTGATGGCCCCCCCCCCGACCGCTGAAATGGCCGTGGAGTACACCTACATGAACTCATAAGGTTCGGCCTCACTGTTGTAATGCTCTATGTGTGGTGGGCGGTAGGGTCGCGGCCAGCGGATGCACTGAAGTCACCAACAGAGCGGTTGGTTGGCCCACTCCGTCCCGGGGGGAGTCCTAGCCACCGTTCCCTTTAACGGGGGATGCGCGCTCTTTGTCGCAGTTGGGAGGGATCCCAGCGGTTCGTCGGTGCGACAGTAGCGTATCTTCTCCTCAGGGTTAGTCGAGCTAACCTCCTAGATATCCAGGTACTTCGCGGAGGTGGCGGTCGCTTCCTCGGCCAGTCTCTTCCCCCGGTTGGGACGGGAGCATGGCTCACTGCGGCCGCGAGTCGGGGGAAGTTCCGATTGGTAGCGGGAGGGAGCCTCCCCTGAATTCGCGGTACGCATTCGCTCGACCTCCTCCCGAGTGAAGCGGGTCTGGTACACCGGGGGAGCCCTCAAGTGCGGCCCCAGGAGAGGAGAGGCCTCATGCGCGATGGTTGTTGGCCCGGGGGAGGCCACCGGCACACGGGAGGGGTCTGGTGCCGGGTGAGCGTCCGAGGCAACGACGGGATTGGGTGCAGGGAGAACTCCCTGGGAGACCACCGATTCTGGCGCTGCAACCTTGCCGGGCATTGACCCGGGGAGGTCCCCGGACGCTTGGGTGGCTGCTGGCGCGAGGTAGGTTCCCGGCGTAGGGTGAACCCCTGATGCAGGCGCAGCCACCTGTGGAGGTTTTGGACCCAATGCCGGATAACCTCCCGTGTCGGGGAAGGTTCTGAACATGGGCCGGCCTACGGGCGCGGGAAGCATCCCCGGTGCGAGGAAAGCACTAGGCGTCGGGAAGCCCCTCGGGGCTGGAAACATTCTCTACGCAGGGAAAGCTCGAAATATTCCCGGCATGGGGAAGGCTCTGGACATTCCCGGCGTGGGGAAGGTGGCCGGGAGCCCCATGAAGAACGGCAGCGGTGCCCCCATAAACGAGTATGTTGGTAGGTAAACTGGAGCCGAGGGCCGCGCCAATATGTGTAACAACTCCACCAGCGTGTGCTGGGCACGGAGTTGGCCCTCGACCAAAGCCCCCAGCAGGTGGTCTCCAGAGAGTGGGATGGAGAGTTGGGGGGCACTAGGCCCCGCAAGCTCAGTTGCGGTCACCAAGATGGAAATGGGAACCCTCCTACTGGAGACCGCGGGGGAGGGGATGGCTCCTCCCCCTGAGTGTCCCTGGACGACGGGGCCATGAAGGCAACATCTTGCGGAGGCGCCACCGTGCCACTGGGACTGGCACCACCAGAAAGGTGGAGGGCCTGAGCCCTCGTTCTCGGGGGAGCCATGGCGATCGTCACGATCCCCACTGACGGCGCCAACTATGGTGTTGTTGCGAATACCCCGGCAGGTTTTATGGAGGTTCCTAGCAAACGAACTATGACGCGAGCTAACCACACGATCAGTCACCTCCCGTCGGGCAAGCACAGAGAGTGACAAGGAGTTATACAGGTTCAGGCCCCAGTGGGGACCCTAGTCTTGTCGACACCCCCCTCCCCCCCCCCCCCCCCCGGACGTAAGTCCGCTGGGGAGGTTCTCTCACGCGGAGAGGTCTCCAAGGGATTCCTATTGCTTTGATTGTATTGAGTAGGAATGATTCTCTCCCCTTTACAAGAGGCGGTACAAGGGCATATATAGACCCCAAAAGATGCAAATTACTAGACTACCTCGGTTGCGGCCGTCAGATTGAGGGGCATCAACGTCATTCCCTGCCTAGGGGGCTCGGATGCTTGACAAAAGTCCTTGCCAATTCCCAAGGCCCTCCTCACGTGACCCACGCGTGACCCTGTGCGGGAAACCTTTGTGGCCTTCCCCCGGGCACAGGGATACTGGTCGCCAGGATGAGTCACCGAAGCACTTGTCACCGGGCCGGTGGCGGCACCTGGGACGAGATCACCGGGGCGCTTGTCACCATGCCCGTGGCGGCGCTCGGGATGGGATCACCGGGGCGCTTGTCACTGAGCCCGTGGCGGCGCCCGACACGGGATCACCATGGCGCTTGTCACCGGGCTGGTGGCGGCGCCCGGGACGCTGGTGGCCGGGGCGGTTATTCCCAGGCCGATGGCGGCACCCGGGACATGGGTCACTGGGGCGCTTGTCACCGGGCTAGTGGCGGCGCCTAGGACGCAGGTCATCGGAGCGCCTCTCACCGGGATCGATCGGGCGGAGATTCCCCCAAACAAGCGGTACCAGTGGTGGTTTTATTACTCCGCTCCTAAGGAGAGCCATCTCTAGTTCGCAGACCAGTGACCAGAGAAGAGGAAGGAGAAGGATGTTGACAAGGATTTTTACCCGAGCTAGTTCAGAATAAATGTACGTCTGGTTCAAGGCAGATTTGAAACAGGCAACTGTCCGTTGGTGTGATCCCATATGGCCTGACAAGCGCGGACACATGGTCGCAGGCTTTGCGCGATCAGGCCCCAGACAGAGCGCGGTCAGGAGCCCATAGGCGATGCGCGGACAGAAGGTCGCAGATAATGCGCGGTCAGATGATTGCAGACAATACGCGGTAAGAATATCGTGGAATACTCTCGACCAGGAGACACGGGGTTGCTTAGGCTCTACGACGAGCATATCCCGAGTATCCCAGAGATTCTTCCACATGTAAAGACAACTACCGGGAGGTTAATATGTGCGGTTATCCCTTAATTGCACGTGTTAAGCCTGCGTGGAAGTTAAGTGCAGTTGCCAAAACTGCACCCGATCAACTGTTCGAAGCCATTGTGCATTGGCGCCCCTTCGACCAGTATAAAAGGGTGTGCAAGTGCACCAGAAGAGGATATGACACATCGGGGACAGATCGATATCAACAAGTTTCTATAGGCTAGTTTAGTCATTTTTTAGATAATCATACGGAAAAGATCTTTGCCTGTGATGATCTTTTCCACAACTTTGTAACTCTTTTTCCTGCACATAGTGAAATCACAATAGGACGTAGGGTTATTACTCCCACCATCGAGGGCCCGAACCTGTATAAATCCTTCTGTGTTCCAACCGACCTTGGCTCATCATCCCTTCCCGGAGGGACACCCTAAAAGGCCTCATAACTCACAAATTCTGCATAAGTTCGACTAAGAACCCTGAGTCTGAATCGTCGATAGCTGGCGCCCACCGTGGGGCCTTTCTCAAAGCGTTCTTATTTCTATCCAAAGGTTCGGTGAGCCATGTCTAGAGCATATGATTTCGAGAACGACTTCGATCTTGAGGATTATGCCCACATCCAAATGCCTTCACCTAGTGATCCTGTTCCGATGGAGGAAACCGGAGGCGAAGAAGCCCCAGAGGTTGATTCGACCACTCAGGTCATGTCCATCAACTAGGAGGCGACCGACACAGAACTAGAGCCTACTGCGGTTCTTACTGTGTTAGAGGTGGAATCCGGTCCATCGCACGACTGTGCTGAGGGTAAGGGCGTTGTCGACCAGGAACTTAGCTCGAGGAGGTTTGATCCTGATAACCTCCACCGTCTCTTTGATTTCGAGTCTGACTCAGAACAAACGGAGATGTTTTCTCCATCGGCAACCTCTCTCCCTAGACAGTTCACTGCTTTATCAGAAGAAACTCCCGATCAATGGGCTGCTAGGGAAGGACAGAAACGCAAACAAAAGGAAGATCAAGATCGTGAGCAACAAGATAACGAACTTTACAGAACAGCCTTGGAGGCTCTTCAAAATGCGCAAGCTCGTTACAATACTGATCCGAGTTCCTCTCGTCGGTCACGTGATCGCAGATGCGACCAAACACCACCTTTACCCCCGGAGCATTTCCCGGCGGACGAAGAAACGGTGACACCTGGTGCCCCTTGGAGAAGTACGCATGGCCGGCTTCGATCTATCGCAGAGGTTCTGCGTAATTTTCCTCCTACGGTCACAGATGTGTAGAAACCGGCTTTTGCCAGAATCCTGGTGGAGAGGTTGGACGAGGTCGCATCTGAGGCGACCCCAACGGCCTCTTCCCAGTCAACGACACATTCCCATAACCGGGAATACTCTAATTCTGGTTCTGGCAGATGGAATCGTCCACCACCAGTATCGTCTCGGCATGACAAAGCCCGACGGGCGGGGGATTCTCAGGATCGGGAACGAATTCCTGTCCACTCTCGCCTGGGACCACGAGTGACCTCTCCCTCGCGTGAGGTCACACAAGGTCAGGTCGAGAGTCGCAGGTCTATTCATGGTCCTTATGTCGGCTATAAAGCTTTCTCGCCCGGCCTTCTTGCGGTCGTTTGGCCAAACAAGTTTAAACCAGGGGCCATAGAGAGATTCGATGGAACTCAGAATCCGTCCGAGTTCCTTCAAATCTACATCACTGCTATTCAGGCAGTGGGCGGCGATGACCGGGTCATGGACAACTACCTACCTACAGTCCTTGAAGGACCGGCAAGAACATGGTTGTTCAATCCACCCGAAGGTTCAATCTATAACTGGAAAATGTTGTGCGATGCCATCCTCAATAATTTCCAAAATTGTTATCAGAAGCTGGGTAAAGAGGACGACCTCCATCGACTACGACAAACTTCGACTGAAACTCTTCGCCAGTTTGTCAAGAGATTTGTCGGGGTGAGAAATACCATCCCAAACATATCTGATAACTCTGTTATCAGGGCGTTTAAGCACGCCGTTCGATATCAGAGATTCATCGAAGATTTGCTCATTCATCCTCCTCGATCAGTAGCCGATCTCTTTGATATGGCTGATCGATATTCCGACACGGCCGAGGCCGTTGAATGGAATCGGATGGTTGATAAGGGTAACCTACCGCCTCAACCAGGTCTCAAGGACGTGAAGAGGGAGGATTCGAGCAAGAAGCCGGAATCTTCATCAGGCGGGAAGTCGAAGAAATCAAAAAGGAGTCGATCGGGACAATATCGAGAGGTCACTGTCGCAGAGAAGCCTCCATCGACCAAAGGTAACAAACCTTTGTTTAAAAATAAAACTACTTCTGGTGGTCACAGTGCCGACCAGCCAGAGAAGTCGACTAACCTGCAGGAAGGCAAGAAATGGTGTCTGCTCCACAACTCCGCAGGCCACGACCTCAAGAATTGCAGGAGTTGGTTGAAGCAGTTGGATGACTTCTACCAGGGGATCGGACCTATGCCGACCTTACCAACAAAGGAACAAACTTGCGGGCTAAGAGACGCCAGCGGGGACGAAAAGATATCTTACCAGGTACCTCGTAATCATATCAACGTTATTTTTGGAGGTTCCTCCTCTTTTGTTTCTAAGAGGCAATTTAAAGCCTTTTATCGAGAGGTTAACCAAACGGAGACTCCCCTTGGTGAACCTCAGTACCCCCGTTGGTCAGATACACCTTTGATGTTTGATCGCTCTGATTGTCCTGTGGGGCTTACTCGACCATTGAGGCTGCCTCTGGTCATTACCACCATTATCAGTAATACGAGTCGAAAGGGTCCTGATCGACGGAGGTAGCTCCTTGGACATCTTATTGGTCAAGGCGCTCGACGAGATGCAAAATCCTCATTCAAAAATTAAGCCCATAATCCATCTATTTTATGGGATATTTCCTGGTCCCTCTATGATGCCATTGGGACAGGTGGTGCTCCGGTCACGCTGGGAGAACCAGATAACTTCCGAACAGAATTAGTTACTTTTGATGTAATTGATTGTGATTCGGCTTACAACGCAATCTTTGGCAGGCCAACTCTTGCTAAGTTCATGATGGCTATGCACTATGCTTACCAGTGAGGCAAGTTTCCTGGCCCAATGGGTGTTATTTCGGTCCGAGGTAGTCGGAACGAGGCATTGACGTGTGATTGGCTATCCCTGGAGATGGTGGACCAACTTCCCCTCCGAGAAGCCCAGATCGCCACAGTGTCCACTGATATGATCAAAGTTGCTCCTCGACCAGATGAAACACTAAAACTGGTTCCATTGTACCCAGATGATCCGTCCAAGATGATTCGGGTCGAATTAGGCCTGAACGACAAATAGGAACTCGAGCTCATTGCTTTCCTTCGGGCTAGCGTAGATGTGTTTGCGTGGAAACCATCCGACATGACCGGTGTCCCAAGGAAAGTAATTGAGCACAGGTTAGCAATTCAACCTGGACAGCGACCAATAAAACAGAAGCTCAGGTGTTTCGTTGTTGATCGGCAGGAAGCCATCCGAGAGGAGTTGGATAAACTCCAAATGGCCGGATTTATTCGTGAAGTCGATCATCCGGAATGGCTATGGTCCGCAAGTCAAATGGCAAGTGGCGCATGTGCGTCGACTACACCAGCCAAAATAGTGCCTGTCCGAAGGACGACTTTCCCCTTCCCCGCATCAACCAGCTGGTCGATTCTACTGCGGGTTGCGAACTGATGAGTTTCCTGGATGCTTACTCGGGATATCATCAAATTAGCATGGCAGAAGAAGATGAAGAGAAGACTGCCTTCATCACACCATTCGGCACCTACTGCTACGTCAGAATGCCATTTGGTCTCAAGAACACAGGTTCCACGTACCAGCGCTTGATGCAAAAGACCTTTCTTTCCCAGATGGAGCGTAATCTTGAAGCTTACGTAGACGACCTAGTTGTAAAAAGTTCAAAAAGATCATCTCATTTAAACGATCTTGCTGAAACCTTTTGTAATTTAAATCGATATGGAATAAAATTAAACCCAGACAAATGTTCTTTCGGGGTTTCATTGGGAAAACTTCTTGGTTTCCTTGTTTGTTCCAAAGGAATCGAGGTCAATCCTGAAAAAATCAGGGCTATCAAACAGATGAGGTCTCCCTCGACCATCAAGGATGTTCAGCACCTAGCAGGTTGCATGGTGGCATTAAGCCGGTTCATATCGTGACTAGGCGAAAGGGGACTACCTTTCTTCAAAGCCCTACGCAAACATCACAATTTTACATGGTCCGATGAGGCCGAAAAGGCATTTCAGGAGGTAAAAGCATATCTGTCCAGTCAGCCGGTCTTGGTTTCTCCCGACAAAGAGGAACCATTACTTCTCTACTTGGCGGCCACACCTCACGCGGTCAGCGCTGTTCTGATCGTGGAAAGAGAAGGTGTGCACAAACCCGTCTACTACATAAGCGAAGTACTTCATGGTCCTAAGGAGCGATGCCCTGAGGTCCAGAAGATACTTTACGCACTACTGATGGCTTCCCGTAAGCTACGACATTACTTCCAAGCGCGTAAGATCACAGTGCCCTCAGCTTTTCCATTGGGAGACATTATCCGCAATCCGGAGAAATATGGTCGGATCGCCAAATGGGCTATCGAACTCGGATCTTTCGACATCCATTTCACGCCCCACACTGCGGTCAAGTCTCAGGTCCTGGCCGACTTCGTGGTTGAGTAGACTAACCATGAGCCACCTGTGCAGGCGTCCGAAGATTTGGAATGCCCTGATCATTGGACAATGTACTTTGACGGCTCTCGTAGTCTTCAACACTCGGGGGCTGGAGTGGTCTTAGTCACGCCTCAGGGAGAACAGCTGAAGTTTGTCATTCAACTACACTTTGTTGCGACCAACAACGTAGCAAAGTATGAAGGTCTTATTGTAGGGCTCCGGGAAGCTAAATTCCTCGGAGTCCGTCGATTAGTGGTGAGGGGAGACTCAAAGCTGGTTGTAAACCAGGTAAACAAGGAGTACAACACCTCTGATGAGACAATGGCTCATTACCTGGGGAAAGTGAGGAGATTGGAAAAACACTTCAGTCATTTCGAAATCCAATACGTCCCGCGAAAGGACAATATTCTCGCAGACCAATTATCCAAAATTGGGTCCTCACACACATCCGCTCCGGCAGGAGCGTTCGTCGAACACTTGGAACATCCCTCAATCATGACTATGGTTGAGGATGATCCGGTAACAGTCTGCGTAACCAACCTCGGACTGGAATGAAATTGGACCCATCCATTGAGGGTCTATCTCAAACATGGGACCTTGCCCGAGGATGAAACCGAAAGCAATCGGTTAGTTCGAAAGGCGCGTCTATACAAGCTCATAGAAGGGGTTTTGTATAGAAAAGGTACTCAAGGAGTATTCATGCGTTGTGTGTCCTAAGAGGAAGGTAAATCCCTCTTAAGAGAGATTCATGACGGTGTATGCGGTGCGCACGCGTCATATCACACACTGGTTGGAAAGGCTTTCCGACAAGGATTTTACTGGCCTTCGGCACTTGATGATGCCAAGAATATGGTCAAGACATGTCCTCAGTGTCAGTTCCATGTGAGACAAGTTCATCAACCTGCCTACGCTCTACAAACCATTCCTTTATCATGGCCCTTCGCGGTCTGGGGAATGGACATCGTCGGTGCTATGCCACAAGCGATCAATGGATACAAGTTCTTTTTCGTAGCCATTGACACGTTTACAAAGTGGATTGAGGCCGAACTCGTACGCAACATTACTGCTACTGCCGCACAAAAGTTCTTTCATAAGAACATTGTGACTCGATTTGGTGTTCCAAATCATCTCATCACTGATAACGGTTCCCAGTCTGCTAGCGGTCTTTTTTTGGACTATTGCGATCAGGTCGGAACCAAGGTGTGCTTTGCCTCTGTAGCTCATCCGCAGAGCAACGGTGCCGTTGAACGTGCCAACGGCAAATATTACAGGGCATCAAAAAACATGTTTTTGATCGCCTTAAGACACACTCAGGGGCTTGGGTAGACAAGCTCTACACCGTTCTGTAGGCACTACGTACTACTTCTAGTCGAGCCACCGGTGAGACACCTTTCCATCTAGTGTACGGGGCTGAGGCTGTGTTACCCATGGAAATTAGTATTGGTTCTATCTGAACAGATCAATTCAAACAAGTTGATCAGGACGGGCAACGATTACAAGATCTCATCCTCCTAGAAGAAAAATGTGATCGAGCTCTAGTCAAACCCACAATATATTTGCAAGCTTTGCGTAAATACCACAACAAAAGGGTGCGACCACGTAGTCTTCACATGGGCGATCTGATTTTACGTAAAATACAAAACCAATCTAGTCGCAACAAGTTCTCCCCACAGTGGGAAAGCCCCTACACTGTTGTCTTGGTGCCGCGACCAGGATCTTCTCGGTTAGCGATGGAGGATGGTCAGATCTTGTCCAATACATGGAACATCGATCAGCTACGCAAGTTCTATGTGTAAGTTCCCAATCTCTTTTCCTTTTCCATTAGCACAATTTAACAAAAACCAGTACTTTAGGTTGTTTCATATATTCTTTATTCCTTTTTGCCCGTAGGTTATGAGTCTGGCTTGGGGGCTGGTCGCCGATGGTTGTATCACTACAATACCCTAATCGGATTCGCTCGCCGATCTCGTGATCACTTCCAGACAAGACACCCCTCAATAAGCCGTTTCTCAACATAAACGAGGCTTGCTGGCATGTCCTTGGTCATCAGAGTGGCTGCCGGTTTGCAATAAGGTTGGGTATTGTATCGAATATGATTGTTGGCCTGGTAGGGTATCCCTGGCCATCGTTACACCCATATTTTTCCTGTGCTTATAATACTAAGTCTTCAGTATACATAATCACAGGCGGGGGCTAGGGGAATATGGTCGCAACATGAAACAAAAAGAAGTGCTTCCTTCCAAAACAAAAAATGAATACATACGCATTATATAAACTATATCTGTACAGGTGTAAAGATTTACATAATGCCAAGCTCATTCAAGAGTTTTTCTACAAGAGGTTTAACTTCCTCCATGATGACCTCAAGCTGGTCTTCACTCTCGACCTCTGCCTCTCCCACCACTGGATTCAGATCAAGATCTGGGCCATGGTGAAGACGAAGCCGGCAGAGGATGGCGGAGGCTGCTGATCGAACTCTTGACTAGATCGCCTATTTTTGCCGCGTAGTATCTTCAGGAAGATACTTGAGAAGTGACTCTACTTGGGTCGCGACCAGCGTGGTCCAGTCGCTGAGGCTAAGGTCGTCCATCGCGGTTTCAACCACATCAGCCCTCAGCAGACCGGCCACCATCTTCAGTTTTTCAAAGATGTTTTCTTGAGCACTGCTGCAGGTCGAGAGTGACTTGTTCTCCCTGCAGACAGAATCTATGGACGACTGGAGATCTACCTTCTCTTGACATTGCTGGCTTATTTGGTCATCTCGCGCTGCGACAGGAGGCCATTACAAATATTCCATATGACAAAACTAATTTACTCTGGTCAGGAGTATGCTTATAGGAGAGCTGTGACCGCAGTTTCTAGAGTTCGGCCTCCAAGAATGAGATCTTCGAAGCTGTCTGGAACTCCTGGTCTTCCCGATCAGCGAGGCTCTTCATCAGATAGGCATTTTCTCTGTGGCAAAAGAGACAATTGTCATGATAGGATTCACACTTGGGCAAATGAAGAAACGTCTTCCTT
Organism: Pharus latifolius; assembly: GCA_019359835.1. NCBI lineage: Eukaryota > Viridiplantae > Streptophyta > Magnoliopsida > Poales > Poaceae > Pharus > Pharus latifolius. The sequence goes on along the minus strand of CM033326.1, from coordinate 56,002,041 downwards.
ACTGCTGCAGGCGACCCGTTTCCTCTTCCGCGACCTCTAGGCTATCTACCATAGCCATCGACCTGGTCGCCAGACGAGTCAGTTCCTATGATATGGAAGGGGATCAGTTTCAAAGCCCAGGTATTCTTATCCAGATGCGAACTTAAAAAGTTGCAAGGGGAGTTCGACATACCTCGGCATACTCCCAGAATGAGCCTCTTTCCGGTTCAACTAAAGGCCGAGTAGCTGGACTAGCCTTATCCCTAGTAGGAGCAGCAGATGTCTTCCTGCTGAGCCTTCTTTCTTGCTAGGGCCGCAGATTCTAATAACTCTGATTGGACTTCTACAGCCAACCCATCTATAACGGCCTGAAAAACTTCCCTAGCCGAAGGGATGGAGCTTTGCTCACCAGAGACCTCGGTAGCGGGGGAAGCTTCAACACAAGTCGAGGCCACTGGAGGGCTGGGCGCTAGGTTTCTGCACCTAAGCAAATAGAAAGACCATCGGTTAGAATCTTTACAGTCGATCACTATAATATGACCCTATCCAGACAGGGGAGATTCTTACCTTACTCGAAATCCCACCAGCTTTTGGGATTTCAAAGATGGTTCCCCAAGGAAAAGAGGACAGTCGTCATCTGTCCTAGTCTTCCTCTTCGTGAATAAGACCATGTCTTTTTCTCCTTGTGTGTGCAAACCTATAAGCACATACATGACGAATAGTAAAGACCAAAGCTGTAAGAATCCTTATCGAGGTAACCTTCTCGGTCGGTAGGGATACGGCCATTGGTCCAAATTTCTCCTGGACCACAGGGGCTAGGACTTCATCCACGACCACGGGGTTGGTAGTGGTTGCAGTGTCCTGCTCGGTTATTCCAACTCCTGTCGGCAGGAGTGGAGTGCTCGCCTCCCCAGGACTGGTAGGAGTCACTTTGCGGCGGATAGGGGGGATGTCTTCTTCTTCCTGTACGAGCATAACTTAGTGGACGTTCATAGACGAATAACAACACCCAGGACTGTGAGAAATCTTACCTCAGTCACCCCTTCTGTCAGGAGGGGAGGTGTTGCAAATCCTGAAGCTTCCTGGGCTTCAGGTACTGGGGTTTCACCCGCAACCACAGGGTCATCAGTGGTTGTGGGGCCCGCTGGGATCGTCTCTGTCCCTACGGGCAGAGACAAGGCCTCGCTGCACGAGGGAGCGATCTTCTTCCTCTTGCGACGGATCAGAGGGATGTCGTCTTCCTCGTCCTCACTCCCTTCACCCTGTACGACAAAAAAGTAATTCCAGTTCGTACCTGGGGTAATAGGGGACATTGAGTATCTTACCGTAGCTCTCTTCGCGGTAAGGGGAGTCTTTTGCGAGGAGGCCTCTCCTAGAATCTTCTTGGGAGTAGGTTCTTTTGCCCCGCACTTCGAAGAGATCTTCTTCACCCTCTTCAGAGCCGGTTTCCCGAGGAGACCAACGTCCTCAGTTGGACGCGTCGCCACGGCAAATTTTCCCAGGAGCTATGTCATTCAAAATGTTCTTGTTAATGGAAAATGTGTAAATGATCTACAAACGTAGCTTGTTGAGAAAGCCCATACCTTTCGGCACTCCTGTTTGAGATCATCGCTGGCATTAATCAGGCTCTGGGGGCGAGGTGATCCCCTGGTTCCCTCCACAGCGGCGCTATACGCCTTGAGGAGGTAATTTGTCCGCTTTTCGATTTCGAACAAATCCAGAGCTGCATCACAAGCAAACAGGTTAGCAAATACAACATTTCAGAAGAAATGTACGTTTTTGTTGACTGGAAGACGTACCGTTATTATAGTCCAATGTGCTATCAGCCATGGACTGGATTTCCCAAGACGGATGAGCCCTTTTGCGCACGGGGCTCACCCGGTTCTTCACAAAGTCACGGATGATGTCGCCGGCAGTTAGTCCCTACTGGACTAAGTGAAAAATCACTTAGGCTTGTTTCTTCTCTTCCACGCTCAAAGTAGGAAGAGAATCCAATTCGCTGGACTTATCTGGCCGAGAGTTCTCAAACCACAACCCGCTCTCCGACAGAGGGGTGCAGTAGAACTACTTCTGGTACCACCCATGAACGGAGTCTCAGAGGGGTGGGAAGGGATACTCTTTCTTCTCCCTTATCCGGAAGTAGATACATCCGGCGTCATTAGCGCTCTTCGACCATGCCGAGTAGTAGAAGCATCGGAAGAGCTCCACACTTGGGAGCACTCCGATGAAGGCTTCACACAGATGCTGGAAGATCGCTAGGATCAGGACAGCATTGGGGTGGAGATTCACCAACTCCAACCCTTAGTGCTCCAAGATTCCCTTCAAGAATCAGCTCTCAGGGAATCAAAACCCGCATCGCAAGTATTCCTCGAAAACCACCAACTCGCCCTCTTGGACGATTGGGGTTTCTTGATCCTTCTCCGCGGCCCGCCAGTTGATTACCAGCCGCAAAGGAAGGATTTCTTCTTTCTCTAGTGCCACCAGGCTTTCTTCTGTGTGGTGAACAGATCGGCTCCAGGACGCAAATTCTTGCAAAAGATCGGAAGGAAAGGTGGCAACTTTGGAGGCGATGGAGAATGGGGAATAAGGGTTTTGTGCGGCGGAAGTTCTAAGGCAAGTGAGGGGTTTCTGGTTGTGTGGCTTCCTCGGGAAGCTACCTGCTCCTTTTATAGGCCCGAGGCAATGTTCCATTGAGGGCAACGTTCCATTGAATACTTTATTCATTTCCCATAATGGATGCCTTCTCTCGGGAGACCCGTTATGCACTCCCCACAGTAAATCCGAAACGAAAGTTATTTTCATAATCTTTGTTTCGAATTCGGGGGCTAGGGCGTACATAAGAACGTGAAAATGTTGCAAAAATTTCAGAGGAAGTTATCCTTCATGTTTTTTGTAAGTTAAATTTTCATGTATTGATCACAATGCGTTCCTGTGATCACTTTAAAGTTTGCATTTTGATCACAATGATATTTTGTGATCATTGCAAATGGATAATCGCAATACAGACGGTTATCATCCGGTCAAAGAATTATGTTATCACGACTTCAGTTCTGATCGTTATGACAGTTCTGATCGGATTTCTGTTCTGAGCGCAGTTTTGGTTCTGATCGCAGTATCATAATTGATCGCGGTATGACTCATTAATGCATTTCTGATCAAAAAAAACTTGTTACCTCAGATTTACCTTTGTATGTGTGGTCGTGAAGACATTATTTATGATCATATATTCACACAGAGATTGTGAAGAGTTTTAATTCAAATTAACTCTTACGACAAGTCATGTAAGGTAAAAGAAATCTTTATTTCTGACAATCCTTGCATACAAAAGGGATACAGGCGACCAGAGCATCGACCTGATCCGACAAAAGTTTACAAAGTTCTCCTAGAGACATATTGGCATCGGTAGGATCTACACTAACAGCCCCAAGAGAACTGGCAACTACTCTAAGCCTATCTACATCGTCCTGAATCAGAGAAGCACTACCATCCTTGATCGAATCGGAGAGTTCTCGCTGTTGTCGAGCCTAGTCCCTCTCCAATCGGAATTGGTGCGTCTCTTCGCGGGATCTATCAAAACATTCTGCCAGGTGCAAAATCGCCGAAGACATCTCTTCGGTCTTCTTCTCCAAAACCTCTTTCTCCCTCTGGAGAGTCTGTTCAAGGGAAAGAGGATGGATCTCAGTAGGCTGGTCGCTGGGGGCTCCAACAATTTTGATCTCCTGCACATAAATGTGTTAGTTTTACAAGTTAAAACGACCAACAGAAGGGGTGAAAATAGTTGCCAATCCTCGCAAGTGAGAGGATGAAGTGTTTCCCCCATGATGTAGATCACCCGACAAAAGTCAGGAATTATCAGGTCGTGGGAGTGCAACATTCCCACGAGAAGATTGTTTCCCCAACACAAGTTGAGGATCATCTGGTCACGGAAGTGCAGCCTGCCAACCAGAAAATTGATAACTCGTCAAAAGACGGGGATCGCTGGGTCACAATGGAGAAAGCTGAGAAGAAGGCTTTGAAGGATTATTATGAACCTCCAAAGGTGGAGATGAAGGTTCGACCTGCTGAGTTGCATGGGCAGGGAGAACTACAGGGGCCAAAGGAAGAGAGGGCAATGATGCATCCCTAACCCTTGTGCCGCTGGAAGATCCCTCGCCAACCTTGGGTTTCTTCCCTGGAGGAACCACGTCTTCGTTCATCTTGGGTTAAAAGACAATTCCACGGAGCCATCATTACCTGTCAAATATAGCCTAGAGTCCGTCTCGAGAAATAAACCGCCACACTTAGTGCGCCACTAAGTGGAGGATTTGAAGCGTCGGGTCCCGTATCTGATGTAAGGTTTAAAATTTGAAGTAAATATGACCCTTCGTTTCCTTCAAATTTGGGGGCTAGCTGACGAGGATTGTTACCCGAGCTAGTTCAGAATAAATGCACATCTGGTTCAAGGCAGATTCGAACGAGGCAAATGTCTGTTGGTGTGATCTCAGATGGCCTGAGAAGCACGGACACATGGTCACAGGCTTTGCACGATTAGGCTGCAGACAGTGCACGGTCAGGAGCCCGCAGGCGATGCGCGGACAGAAGGTCGCAGATAATGCGCGGTCAGATGATTGCAGACAATACGCGGTCGGAAGATCGTGGAATACTCTCGACCAGGAGACACGGGGTTGCTTAGGCTCTACGACGAGCATATCCCAAGTACCTCGAAGATTCTTCCACGTGTAAAGACAACTACCGGGATGTTAATATGTGCGGTTATCCCTTAATTGCACATGTTAAGCCTGCGTGGAAGTTAAGTGCAGTTGCCAAAACTGCACCCGAGCAACCGTTCGAAGCCGTTGTGCATTGGCGCCCTTTCAACCAGTATAAAAGGGTGAGCAAGTGCACCAGACAAGGATATGACACATCAGGAACAGATCGATATCAACAAGTTTCTATAGGCTAGTTTAGTCATTTTTTAGATAATCATGCGGAAAAGATCTTCGCCTGTGATGATCTTTTCCACAACTTTGTAACTCTTTTTCCTGCACATAATGAAATCACAACAGGACGTAGGGTTATTACTCCCACCATCGAGGGCCGAACCTGTATAAATCCTTCTGTGTTCCAACCGACCTTGGCTCATCATCCATTCCCAGAGGGACACCCTGAAAGGCCTCATAACTCACAAATTCTGCATAAGTTCGACTAAGGACCCTGAGTCTGAATCGTGGACAGATATTGCTCCCCCTCTTGATGACGAGCAGAAGAGGCAAGCCCAGGTAATCAAATACCTAATAAAGAAGGGCTTGACCGCTCGCGATGTGATCCAAGATTTTGTGAAGAATCAAATCAGCCCTCTGATGAAGAAGGATCACCCTGCTTGGGAAGTCAGGGAATGGAAGATGCCACAAGGGACTACAATCCGGGTAATTGCCTCAACCCTAGGATTAGTCAGATTGGTAAAGTTTCTCTCAATCATTTTTTCTGTGAACATTAGATTTTTGTTGTTTTAATAGTTCACATTCTTTTTCAGCCTTGTCCCCTTCTGATGTTGAAGCGAGGACGAATTTCCTCTTAAAATCTTATAATCCGGTCGATGGAGGCGACATCAATGCGCTGAGACCGAAGGGCCTGGTCGGTGACACCGACGAGTTTGGGTAGGTGCATCGAAAGGTATAGCTCTTTCGAAAAGCCTGTACAAATTTGTTTGCTGTGACTAGGGCATCAACAGGCTGGCAAGAATAAGTCATAACCGCGGCTATGACTGGCCCTAATGTCGCAACCAGAAGGCTTGTCGCGGTAATGTCTCTGGCTTCTCAATCTTTCCCTTATACAACCTTAAATTAGCTTAAGGTTGTGTAGGGGGAGGGGAGTGATGTGGAGAGGACGCTTCCCTGTTTCTCTTGAGGAGGAGGACAAGAACTTCCTCCAGCAATTTTGATCCAGAGGCATTATCCATGCTCCTATCTCCCAAGGGCATGGCCTCGAGTTCCCACAACTTCATGGGACTTAGTATCAGGTAAATGTTTGCCCCTTCACTAACTAAGTCATAATGTGAATTCAGGGTTCCTTCTTCTGCTGTATCGCCTATGCCATCAACTGAGGCTAAAGACAGAACAACAAGGTCAGTGGCCGTTGAAGACATTATTGCAACAGCTGAAGTCACAGTTTCACAAGCTACCGAAGGAGACCTTGAGACCATCATTGGCGAGGTGGTAAAAGACATCCAATCAGATGTTCCTACCAATGATGGGGAGACTGAGGTCGCCATTGAGGTTTCGACCATGGGGGTGGACGAACAGGTAAATATCTTTGCTCCCCTTGTGGTCGAGGAAATCGTGTCGCCCTCCTATTTGGGAGAACAAGGAGAGGAGAGGGCAGAAGAGACGGCGGTTCAAACTGCCCACATCCAGCACCCTACTCAAGACTTGAACCCTCCGCTGGTGCCTTACAGCCTGGCTTCTTCTAGCCAAGCAAGCAGATCGCGGGTCTCTTTGAGAGGTTCTTTCATGAATTCTTAGAGGTAAGTAGAACTCTTTACCTTTAAGCTTCGCTTTATTTCCTTAGGAATCTCATTCATGTATTTCTTGTTTCATGCAGGATACGGCTCGCGTAGCAACCTCATCTGGTTTGCTAGTGGAGCAATTGAAGGTCGCTCAGGTCGAAAACAGCCAGCTAAAGCAGTGAGTATCGGGTTGTTGACCTTAGTCTTTTTGAAATTGTAGTAACATTCGTTGTTGCAGGGAAAAGATTGCTTTATAGAGTATGGCTGAAGCCTAGGAAATGAACGAATAAAGGCTTGCCAAATTTTTGGCACTTGAGGCCAAATTAAAAGAGGCTAAAGAAAAAGCTGCGACCTTCGAGCAAGCATCAGGATTATACAATTCTCTTAACGAAAAATCTGAATGTCTCCTAGGGCTTTGTGAAGAGCAACAAGGCAAGATGACATGTAAGTTCAATTTTGGGAAAAGTTTACATTACCTTGGTGATTTCATGAATTCGATTGAACTCATTTCTTCTTCGTTTCAGTACAAGAAGAGCAAATGAAAAAGCTGACCGAAGAAAAGATCACTTCCAGAAAAAATTCATCCAGAGGGGGATTGATATTGATACTCTCCACAATATTTGTGAGCATCATAAAGCATCTAGCGACAAGGCCAAAGACACTGCTAACTTTGCTCGTAATGAAAGGGATGCTTTAGAAGCAACTATCAAGAGCTATAGCAGTGTCGAGCTTAACACTTTCAAGAAGCTAAGAATGGCCGCGGACTTATTGAAAGGCAGATATCATTGATCCTAAAAAGGATGACTTAAGCCTTAGTGAGTCCTACAAGTTGGTCTCCGCTCAAGCTGACTCACTGGTTGCGAACATTTCTGAAATTGCAAGGAAGCAAAAGGAAGCATTGAGGTCCGACGTTGGAGCTGTAGCTTCTGCTATCTTTTTCAAGTTAAGGCATCACCACGGTTTGAATCTGAACTTGAATCCTGTGGGTGAGAATGCTACTTTTGATAGTGAAGCTCAGTTGAGTGCTATAATGGATGAGGTAAAGCCCCTGGTTGAAAGTTTGCTTCGAGGACTTGATCTTATGTGATGTAATATCTGATAGAGATATGCCCTAGAGGCAATCATTGAGATGATTGTATCATGATATGTTTATGAATTGTTACGAATAAAATGTTATTGCATTCCTTAAATAAAGTATTACTTTTATTGATCAAACAAGTATGTGACTTGTTCGTGAAACTCTTTATTATGATATATGAATTGTCAGCATTATCAGTGATACTTATTCTAAACATCTCTAACTTTCGGCATTACATGGAATAATAATGCAAGATAAGTCAGCACGATCATTGATCGATAGTCAAGTTTCACGGACCATGGATATGAGATATCAAGTCAATGTCGTGGACACATGTTGGAGAACATGTTTGTTGGATTGACTCATCATGAGACACTATTGAGTTTTTTATGTGTTATCAGTTTGTTTGTAACAGTTATTTTGGTTTATCTTTAGACCTGAGATCATCACGGTTTCATACATGCGTATCATCAACTACTACTTTTAATCAAGTAGTCATAAATGTGACATACATATATGTTATGAACCAGGTGGTTGAAGGTGAATGGTTGAGATAGAATTTTCCCCTCTCATATCTTGAGAGAGATATCTCTGGGCCAATTGATCTAATTGGACTAAGAAAGTGCATGGCTGTACCGAATATAGTTGAGAGTCAAATATGGAAAGGTTAGTCCATTACATGATCAAGAAAGGATTGAGCTATTCAAGGATAACAGGTTTCTCGCCTTGAGTTCGATCTGGTATCGTGAGGCAAAGAGATAATTCATGAAAGTTGTATAGGTTCAACAGATATGATCTTCGTGTACATGCGGGTAGTCATAATGTCTTGCTAAAAACTGCTTATGACTTGTGATTTAGGAAGTTGTTTCCGGTCACATCCAAATATACACGAACCTATAGGGTCACACACTTAACGGGTTGGAGTATTAATTCGAATGGGATCCAAAATCGGTCCCTATTGGTAATGGGTTTACCATTAGGATTAGGGTTCGTATTTGAGTAGGATTTATCTGCAAGGCCCTATAAAAGGAGGTGCGGTGGGCATGCATCCATCATTTGATATATTCTGGCTGCCACCACCATCCACGAGATAGATCTCATAAAACCCTAACCGCGTGCACTGGTGCTAGCACAAAAACACGCGATGCTCCTTCCTCGGACGTGGACTTCCATAGAGGTGCGGCTGTTATTGCTGCACTGTTGGTCACGATCTGGTTGCAACATTGACTCTTCTTCCACTGGTGTATTGTTGCATCCACACGTCTAGTGGTAAATCTCTTGATCTATGATCTATTGCTTGCAAACTTATTGGGATTTCGGGTAAAACCTTGGAAATTGTGCTAGAGTAGCCATCCCGTTCCCCAACAGTGGTATCAGAGCCTCTTTGTATAGCATAGATCTAGATTGTTAACATAAATGTGTTATATGCATATGTTTAATAGATTAGGTCTATTAATAATTGTTGATAACATGTTAGATCAGAATTAGTAGAATTAGATCTGTTGGTATTTCATGTGATTAAACATATTTTGACCTATGATAGATGTGATCTATCACTTTCGACAGAATCGTAGAAGACCATGTCTCATAACGTGGTTTGTTAAATTGACATGATCAATTTTAGATGAGTCCATGTCTAATCCGATTGCTACTATGAATCCTTGCATGGGCCAATGGGAGGTGGTGTAAAGGCCGGCCAGCATGGTAGTGATAGGATAGGAGACCAGAATCCTTGTTAGATTGGATCTAAAAGATTTAGTATATCTTTAAAAGATATCATCACGGGGATAAATAGAAATCTTAACTAATTAGATTGGTTCAGAAGTTGGGCTAATATAATCAATTCAATGAGATTTTCTATGGACAGCAATGCCGAAAGTTGTCGTTGCCCATTTTATTTCTTAAGGCCACTAAGGTGCATGACGAGATGGGATTCTTTGTTTGACTTGTTTTTGTAGGAATTTATATGAGAAGTATGTTCTTTATGCGTGTTTATGTGATATGGTCATGAAATTGTCATGATCTACGAATCGTTTATTTCGACCATGGTTGATATGGTCGTCTCTTTTTGTATAATGGCCTGCGTGCTGACATGTGTGATGATTGACACTCTTATGTAAATTCATATCTAACTATTATTATTGTAGTCTAGAACTCAGTCTAGGATTTTTCAAGCATGGTGGACTGGACCCATGAAGATGGAGATGGATATCACCATATTAAAGGGCCATACTATCTCATAGATAGATTAGATCATCTAACTGATGGTTATTTTTGTGCATATGGATGATTTGCCATGTTTTCACCCTTCATAAAACATAAAGATTATACTTGACAATTAAAAGCTGTTAACTGTGGTGTCTAAGGAAAGAACACATCATATGGTTTTTCTTAATAATCCTTGCTTAGCAGAATGCTTTCCTTCATGGTGTGAGTGAAAACAGTCGCAGTCTTTCCTATCCAAGGTTACTGCCAACGAAATTTAAATATAGTCACAGTTGCACTTGTTAGATCGTCTAGCTGATGATTATTTTGATTGTTGCTTGAATGTTTTGAACGTTGTTAAGTCCCTAAAATTAAGTTGTTTTGATGCCCTTTTCAATTGCTGCAACTGTTAAAGCCTCGATCATTATTTGGTAGCCTTGACAAATCAAGGTGCCATTAACTATCTTGGTAAGGTAGGATAAGTGTTGGACACTTATACGCATAGAATTTATTTCACTTAACAAGGCTATCAAAATGGTTTTGGGCCTTGGGCCATGTTGTTGGGAGCAGAGACATATTGATGTCACCCAACAAACAAGTGTTATATATGATATAATTAGCAAAAGTTGCTTACCTAAATAACTAGATTTCTAGTAGTGATGCTAAAGCTCACTAGGACTTAGTGACATATGGATCTTGACCCACTATATGTCATTCTAGGGACTATGTTTTTAAACATATAGTGGAAGATACTTTTATTAAATGTTAATAGAAGAATGTTCATAAACATGATGTCTTTTGCATGTTTTTCTGTTGTAGATAATGGCCGATAACTCCTCAACCAGCTTTAATTTGCGATCTGTACTCAATAAAGAAAAACTGAATGGAACAAATTTCATTGATTGGTTTCGTAACTTGAGAATCGTTCTCAAGCAAGAGAAAAAGGAGTATGTTCTAGAGTCCCTAGTTCCTGATGAACCATTGACTAGCGCTCCACGATCTCAACGAGATGCTTACAAGTAGCATGTTGATGACGATCTCGATGTCAGTTGTCTCATGTTAGCAACAATGGTATCTGAATTGCGAAAGCAATTCGAGAATGCCAATTTGATGAGGACATCACTCCTATGCATACGCCCGAGACTCCTCCAGTTGTGATGCAAGGACCCATCACAAGAGCACGAGCACGGCAATTGAATCAACAGGTGAGCTTGTTCCTAAGTGCCCGTGCATATACTTGTGAGGATGGTATGCTACCTAATGATATTATTGATTATATTGTGCTTAGGAACTTTGGAGAGGATCATGAAGGCCTTGGGAACCAGCAAGGGCCAGGAGGGAGGCAAGGAGGGCGTCCAAGTCAAGTTGGAGGCCAATTCATCTCGGAGTCGACTACCTCGGCCACCAGGAGCAGTGTTCACTAAAATCGTCGCCCAGGCCACAAACGGGCTCCGATTTTGATGATCCACATATTCCTGGAAAGCTAAGGAGATAACCTTTCCAATGGCACCGGTTTCAGGTCATTTAGACTTCGGAGTCGACGGGAATTCACGTTGCAAGTTGGCGGACAGAATCTGTCCCAGGGTGCTGCGTCACCAATTTGGGCCGTTGGCCCATGTATCGTGTTGGAGCCCATCACGGACGCGTCTAGGGTCTCTAGGACGTCCCTTAGACCTTATATTCAGTAGCCGCTGCTAGGGTTGAGGAGGGTTTTGCTTAGATCAATTCTGTCTTTGAACAGTGTCGCCGTTCATCGGTTTGTGAGACCCCAACTCGTGAGTTTCATCCTCAATTGCAAATTCAGTTGCATCTTTCTTGTTCTTGCTTGTGTTCTCGATTCACTGGCAGGGATTAGCCTTCGTGGTGAGGTCAACCGGGGCAGCGAATGGTTGATAACCAGAGGACGCGTGGTGCTGCGATTGCAGGGGTTTTGATCGTGCCGATCAAGAAGCCGGATCGTGTGTGTCTCGCGCCGCCTAATCGACTTATCCTCCACCTGACGGAAGTTCGGGCATCCCCGTTCCCATTACAATTCTTATGACATGAGTCTGGCTCTACGAAACTTGTTCGAAGACCAGGCAAGGGTGGAAAGATATGAGACCACCAAGAAACTGCATGTCTGCAGACTGGCAGAAGGAAGCGCAGTTAGCCCTCATGTAATCAAGATGATTGGTTACATTGAGAGCTTGGGTAAACTTGGTTATCCCTTTAGCCGAGAGTTGGCTACTGATGTGATTCTCCAATCGCTCCCTCCAAGCTACGATCCTTTCATATTGAACTTCAATATGAATAATTTGGAGAAGAAGACTACCTGAATTGCATGGGATGTTAAAGATGGTAGAGCAGAACATCAAAAAGAATCCTGATCATGTGATGATGGTTCAAAAGGGAAAGAGTTTCAAGAAGAAGGGTAAGGGAAAGGCTAAGGGCAAAGGCAAGGCTCGAGATAAGAGATCAAGCAGCCAGCATAAGCCCAAAGGAAAGTCCAAGCCTGGCCCTACCACTGCTTCTGAGTGCTTCTATTGCAAGGAATCTGGCCATTGGAAGAGGAATTGCAAGAAGTATCTGGAAGATCTGAAAAAGAAGAAGGGAAGTGAGACTTCCGCTTCAGGTATTTATGTTATAGAAGTCAATATGGCTACTTGTCCTTTTGATTCTTGGGTATTTGATACCGATTCAGGAGCTCATATTTGCACTTCGATGCAGGGGCTTAAAAGGAGCAGAAGTTTTACAAAGGGTGAAGTTCAGCTTCGTGTAGGCAATGGAGAAAGAGTTGTTGCTTCAGCCGTTGGGACTTTTATATTGGTGACGAGGATTATCACCCCAGCTAGTTTGAATAACACATATCGAGTTCAAGTCAGGTTCGAATATGATATGTGTCTATAATAACCACTATGCTCGCTGAGGGGCACATAGTTTATGATCGCAGCCCTTGCGCGATCATGAAACCGCAGACAGTGCACGGTTAGAGGGTCGCTGACTATACGCGACCAAGGTACCTGGGGGGTGTTCAAAACTCTACTGGACACATTCTCAGGCATGAAGCAACTTCTCCCACGTGTGAAGACAACCGCCACGAGGTTGACATGTGCGGTTATCCATGATTGCACGTGCTTAACCGGCGAAGAAGATGAGTGCGGTTATACGGACTGCACCAGGACAACCGTCCCAAACCACTTCACATTTGACGTCCTTTCATTTAGTATAAAAGGATGGTCGATGCATGATGTAAAGGGTGGTTAACAAGCAATACAACGAGTCAATAAAGCTTGAAGACTTTGGCATAGTTAGATAGACAATAATATAGAAAAGATCTTCGCCTGTGATCATCTCTTCCTCCCTCTTGTAAACACTTTTTCCGACATAGTGAATGACGAGGATTGACACCCGGACCACTTCTATTGGACTTCTGGTTAAAGGCAGGTTCGAATCAGAAGTGTATCTGGCGATACGAGCTCAAGTTGTTCTGAGGGACGTCGCTATGTGATCGCCAGCTTTACGCGGTCAGACCGTAAGCCTTGCGCGGTCAGAAGTTCGTATGCTATACGCGAACTACATATTCGGGATATTGCGCGGTCAGCCAATATCCCGCGGTCAGAACATCTGCCGATCAGGATACTTGGGATCTATCTATTCGGTTGCTCATACAACAGGATATTCTAAGTATCCCGAAGATTCCTACACGTGGAGAATCGACCGTCAGAAGGTTAACACATACAGTTATCCATGAATAACACGTGTTTAACCTGTGTGGAGGTTAAGAGCAGTTCCAAAAAACCGCATCCAACCGTCCGTGCAACTGTTTGATGCAGTTTCCTCCACATGGCACCCTTTCAAACAGTACAAAAGGATGGCATGGAGCATCAATCAGGAGGGAGATCGATAAAAACATCAACTGAGAGATCGGAAGATTAATCAAGAAATCCAAAATCTCTCAAGTTAGCCAAGTCTACGGCCCACCTTAAATAGTATTTCAGCAAGCCCTCTTTGGCTTATCCTTGTACACTCTTACAGGAAAAATCCTCGCCTGTGAGGACTTTTTCCTCCATTTGTAAACCTTTTACCACACTTAGTGAAATCTCAACAGGACGTAGGGCTATTACTCCCACCATCGAGGGCCCGAACCTGTCTAAACTCTCTGTGCTCCTGTTCACCATTGTTCAGCATACCTTCCCAGAGGGTCATCTTGAAAGGTCTCACAATTACAAATTCTGCATAAGTTCGGCTGAGGACCCTGAGTCCGAATCGTCGACAGCTGGCGCCCACCGTGGGGCCTTTCTCAAGGCGTCCTAATTGAAATTCGGAGGTTCGCCGAAACATGGCTGGAGCATATGATTCCGAGAATGATTTCGATCTCGAGGATTATGCCCATATACCAATGCCTTCTCCAAGCGATCCTGTTCCAATGGAAGAGGTCGAAGGCCAGAATCTTCCACAGGTTGAATCATCTCCCCAAGTCATGTTAATCGACCAGGAGGTAACTGGCACAAGGTCAGAACCCGCAGAGGTTCTTAATGTGCTAGGTGATGAATCCGGCCCGTCATACGATCCCGCTGAGGGAAAATATGATGGTGACCCTGAAATTAGCCCAGGAAGGTTCGACCCTGATAACCTCCACCGTCTCTTTGATTTCGAGTCCGACTCGGAACAAACCGAGATGTTTTCCCCATCGGCGACCTCTCTCCCTAGGCAGTTTGCTGCGTTGTCGGAAGAAACTCCCGATCAACAGGCTGCCAGGGAAGAACAAGATCGCAAACAGAAGGAGGAGCAAGATCTCGAGCAACAGAACAACGAACTACGCAGAACTGCCCTAGAGGCTCTTCAAGATGCGCAGGCTCGTTACGATGCTGCCCCGAGTTCTTCTCGACGGTCGCGTGGTCGTAGACGTGACCAGACTCCTTCTTTACCACCGGAGCATTTCCCAGTGGACGAAGAAACAATAACACCTGGTGCCCCTAGGAGAAGTACCCATGGTCGACTGTGATCTATCGCGGAAGTCATGCGCAATTTTCCTCCTACGGTCACGGATGCGCAGAGACCGGCCTTTTTCAGGATCCTGGCGGAAAGACTGGACGAGGTCGCATCCGAGGCGACCCCAACAGCCTCTTCCCGCTCAGTAACACATTCCCGTGAACGGGATGGTCCTCATTTTGGCTCTGGCCGGCGGAGTTACCCGCCGCCTGTACCGTCCCGACAGGACAAATACCGGCGAATGCAGGACTCTCGTAGTAGGCATCGAGTTCCCGTTCACTCTCGTTTGGGACCACGAGTAACCTCGCCATTATGTGAGTTTGCTCGAAACCCAACCGAAAGTCACAGGACGGTTCACGGTCCTTACGTTGGTTGCAAAGCTTTCTCGCCTGGCCTACGAGCAGTCGTTTGGCCCGATAAGTTTCGACCAGGGGCCATTGAGAGGTTTGATGGAACTCAGAACCCATCCAAGTTCCTTCAGATCTATATTACTGCCATCCAAGCAGCAGGAGGCGATGACAAGGTCATGGCCAACTACCTGCCAACAATCCTCGCAGGACCGGCTAGAACCTGGTTGTTTAATCAGCCTGAGGGTTCCATCTACAATTGGGAAATGCTATGCGATGCCATCCTCAGCAATTTCCAAAACTGTTACCAAAAGCCGGGTAAGGAGGACGACCTGCATAGACTGCGGCAAACTTCGACCGAAAAACTTCGGCAGTTTGTCAAGAGGTTTGTCGGGGTAAGAAATACCATCCCGAACAATCTGATGGCTCCGTAATCAGGGCATTTAAGCATGCCGTTCGATACCGGAGATTCACTGAAGACTTGCTTATCCACCCTCCTCGATCAGTGGCCGATCTGTTCGATATGGCTGATCGATACTCCGATGCAGCCGAGGCAGTCGAATGGAACCGAATGGTTGACAAGGGGGACCTACCGCCCCAACCAGGCTTCAAGGACGCCAGGAAAGAAGATTCAAGCAAAAAGCCGGAGTCTTCACCGGGTGGGAAGTCAAAAAAGTCGAAGAGGAACCGCTCTGGACAGTACCGTGAGGTCGCAGTCGCGGAGAAACCACCTTCGACCAAAGGTAATAAGTCTTCTTTTAAAAGTAAAACTGCCTCTGGTGGCCGGGATTCCGACCAGCCAGAAAAATCAACTAATCCGCAGGAGGGCAAGAGGTGGTGTCCACTCCACAACTCCGCAGGCCACGACCTCAAAAACTGCAGGAGTTGGTTGAAACAGCTGGATGATTTCTACCAAGGAGCTGGGCCAATGCCAACCTTACCGCCTAAAGAGCAGGCGTGCGGGATTAGAGACGTCGACGGAGACAAAGAAATGGCTTACCAGGTACCTCAAAATCATGTTAATGTCATTTTTGGAGGTTCCTCCTCTTTCGCTTCCAAAAGGCAGTTCAAAACCTTTTGCCGAGAGGTTAAACAAATGGAGACATCCCTTGGCGAACCTCAATATCCCCGTTGGTCGGATATGCCTTTGACGTTCGATCGCGCTGACTGTCCTGTGGGGCTAACTCGACCATTGAGGCTACCTCTGGTTATTACCCCAATCATCAGTAACGCGAGAGTCGAAAGGGTCCTGATTGATGGGGGAAGTTCCCTTGATCTTTTATTGGTCAAGACACTCGACGAGATGCAAATTCCTCGTTCGAAGATCAAGCCCATAATCCATCCGTTTTATGGGATAATCCCAGGCCCCTCCATGATGCCATTGGGACAAGTGGTCCTCCCGGTCACTCTGGGAGAACCAGATAACTTCCGAACAGAATTGGTTACTTTCGATGTAATTGATTGTGATTCAGCTTATAATGCAATCTTTGGCAGGCCGACTCTTGCTAAGTTCATGATGGCAACGCACTATGCTTATCAGTGCGGGAAATTGCCTGGCCCCAAAGGTGTCATTTCGGTCCGAGGTAGTCGCAACGTGGCCCTCACGTGCGACCGGCTATCTTTGGAGATGGTCGATCAACTTCCCCTCCGGGACGCTCAGGTCGCCACCGTTGCCACCGATGCGATCAGGGCTGCTCCTCGACCAGATGAGAAACTCAAACAAGTTCCTTTGTACCCAGATGACCCATCCAAGACAATTCGGGTTGGGTCAGCCCTGGATGACAAATAGGAACTCGACCTCGTTGCTTTCCTCCGGGCTAACGCAGACGTGTTTGCGTGGAAACCGTCCGACATGCCCGGTGTCCCAAGGGAAGTAATTGAGCACAGGTTAGCAATTCGAACTGGACAACGACCAATAAAGCAAAAGCTCAGGCGTTTTGCCACCGACCGACAGGAAGCCATCCGAGAGGAGTTAGACAAACTCTTACAAGCCGGGTTTATTCGCGAAGTGAATCACCCCGACTGGCTCGCCAATCCGGTCATGGTCCGCAAGTCAAATGGCAAGTGGCGCATGTGTGTTGACTACACTAGCCTCAACAGTGCCTGTCCGAAGGATGACTTTCCCCTTCCCCGCATCGATCAGCTGGTCGACTCCACTGCGGGTTGCGAACTGATGAGTTTTCTGGATGCCTACTCAGGATATCATCAAATTAGCATGGCAGAAGACGATGAAGAGAAAACTGTCTTCATCACCCCGTTCGGCACATACTGCTACGTCAGAATGCCGTTCGGTCTCAAGAACACAGGTTCCACGTACCAGCGCTTGATGCAAAAGACCTTTCTTTCCCAGATAGGGCGTAATCTTGAAGCATATGTAGACGATTTGGTTGTAAAAAGTGCCAAGAGATTGTCTCATTTGGACGATCTCGCTGAAACCTTCTGTAATTTGAATCGCTTTGGAATAAAATTAAACCCGGAGAAATGCTCTTTCGGGGTTTCTTCAGGAAAACTCCTTGGTTTCCTTGTGTGTTCTAGGGGCATTGAAGTTAATCCTGAGAAAATCAGGGCTATTGAACAAATGAGGTCGCCCTCGACCATGAAGGATGTTCAACGCCTGGCTGGTCGCATGGCGGCTTTAAGTCGCTTTATATCGCGATTAGGCGAAAAGGGATTACCTTTCTTCAAAGCCCTGCGGAAGCATCACAACTTTACATGGTCGGATGAGGCCGAAAAAGCATTCCAGGAGGTAAAAACATATCTATCCAGTCCGCCAGTATTGGTGTCTCCTGACAAAGGAGAACCGTTGCTTCTTTACCTGGCGGCCACACCACACGCGGTCAGCGCCGTTCTGATCGCGGATAGAGGAGGAATACATAGACCCGTCTACTATGTGAGCGAAGTACTTCATGGCCCTAAGGAGCGCTACCCTGAGGTCCAGAAGATACTTTACGCGCTACTGATGGCTTCCCGTAAGCTGCGACATTACTTTCAAGCACACAAGATCACAGTACCCTCCTCTTTTCCTTTAGGGGATATTGTCCGAAATCCAGAAAAATCTGGTCGAATCGCCAAATGGGCCATCGAACTCGGTGCCTTCGAGATCCATTTCACCCCTCGCACGGCGGTTAAGTCTCAGGTTTTGGCCGACTTTGTGGTTGAATGGACCAACCCTGAGCCACCCGTACAGTTGGCAGAGGAACTGGAGTGCCCCAATTATTGGACAATGTACTTTGACGGCTCCCGTAGTTTTCAACACTCGGGGGCTGGAATAGTCTTAGTTACGCCCCAGGGCGAACAGCTTAAGTATGTCATTCAACTACACTTTGTTGCAACCAACAATGCAGCAGAGTATGA
This sequence comes from Pharus latifolius, assembly GCA_019359835.1. Lineage (NCBI taxonomy): Eukaryota > Viridiplantae > Streptophyta > Magnoliopsida > Poales > Poaceae > Pharus > Pharus latifolius. Next base: position 55,983,623 of record CM033326.1, on the reverse strand, counting down.
AGGTCTTCTTGCAGGGCTCCCGGCAGCAAAATTCCTCGGAGTCCGTCGATTAGTGGTGAGGGGGGACTCACAGCTAGTCGTAAACCAGGTAAACAAGGAGTACAGCACCTCCGATGAGACAATGGCTCATTACCTGGGGGAAGTGAGGAGATTGGAAAAACACTTCAGTCACTTCGAAGTCCAATACATCCCGCGAAAGGACAATATTCTCGCAGACCAATTATCCAAAATTGGATCCTCACGCTCATCCGCTCCGGCAGGAGTGTTCATTGAACACTTGGACCATCCTTCGATCATGACTTCGGTCGAGGATGATCCGGCAATAGCCTTCGTTGCCAACCTCGGTCAGGAACAAGATTGGACTCATCCATTGAGGGTCTATCTTGAACATGGGACCCTACCCGAGGACGAAACCAAAAGCGATCGGTTAATTCGAAAGGCGCGTCTGTACAAACTCATAGATGGGGTTATGTACAGAAAGGGTACTCAAGGAGTATTCATGCGCTGCATATCTCAGGAGGAAGGAAAATTCCTCTTGAAAGAAATACATGACGGTATATGCGGTGCACACGCGTCATACCGAACACTGGTCGGAAAAGTTTTTCGACAGGGATTCTACTGGCCTTCGGCACTCGATGATGCCAAGCTTATGGTCAAGATGTGTCGACAGTGTCAATTTCATGCAAGACAGGTTCATCAACCTGCTTATGCATTGCAAACTATTCCTCTCGCATGGCCCTTCGCGATCTGGGGAATGGACATCGTCGGTCCTATGCCACAAGCGGTCAATGGGTACAAGTTTATGTTCGTAGCCATTGACACGTTCACAAAGTGGATTGAGGCCGAACCAGTATGAAATATTACTGCATCAGCCGCACAAAAGTTCTTTCACAAGAACATTGTGGCACGATTTGGTGTTCCAAACCGTCTCATCATAGACAACGGTTCTCAGTTCGCTAGCGGTCTCTTCCTAGACTACTGCAATCAGATTGGGACCAAGGTGTGCTTTGCTTCTGTGGCACATCCACAAAGCAATGGTGCCGTAGAACGGGCCAATGGGCAAGTATTGCAAGGCATCAAAAAACGTGTTTTTGATCGCCTCAAGACCCGCTCGGGGGCTTGGGCAGACGAGCTTTATGCTGTTCTATGGGCACTACGGACTACCTCTAGTCGAGCCACCGGTGAGACACCCTTCCATTTGGTCTATGGGGCCGAGGCTGTGTTGCCTATGGAAGTTAGTATTGGATCTGTTCGCACGAATCAATTCGAACAGGTCAACCAATCCGAACAGCGATCGCAAGATCTCATCCTCCTGGAAGAACGGCGTGATCGCGCCCTGATCAAGTCCGCGGTATACTTGCAGGCTCTACGCAAGTACCACAGTAAAAAGGTGCGACCACGTGATCTCAACGTGGGCGACTTGGTTTTACGAAAAATTCAAGACCAGTCTAACCGCAATAAATTCTCCCCAAAGTGGGAAGGACCATACACTGTCGTCTCAGTGCCGCGGCCAGGATCTGTGCGGTTAGCCATGGAGGATGGTCGGATTTTGTCCAATACTTGGAACATCGATCAACTTCGCAAGTTTTACGTGTAAGTACCACAACCCTTTTCCTGTTCAATTAGCATCTTTTCATAAAAAGCATGTCTTGTTTTCATACAATGAGTGTTTTTCCTTAAGCCCAAATTATACAAATTAGACCTGGGGGCTGATCGCTGGCGGTTAGGTTATTACAGCATTTTTCAACCGGATTCGCTGGTCGATCTCATGATCACTTCCAGATAAGTCACTCCTAAATAAGCCGTTTCTCAACGCACACGGGACTATCTGGCTAGTCCTCGGTCATCTGGGTGGCTACCAGTTTGCAATAAGGTTAAAATGTTACTTTAATCTTGACCATCGGCTTGAAGCACATATCCCTGGTTATCATACTTATGTTTTCCCCTCTGCTTAAAATACTAAGGCTTCAGTATTCACAAAACAGAGGCGGGGGCTAGGGGGATATACTTATAGTATGAAACTTATGATGTGAATATGCACTTTCTTTTAAAAAATAGTTTTACATACATGGCATTGTAATTACAATTGTTTGGATACAAAATATAAGGATCATTCGATCCTCAGCTCAGCCAAGAGTTTGTCAACGAAGGGCTTGACTTCTTCTATAACGGCGTCAAGCAGTTCTTCACTCTCGACCTCAACCGGTCCCACCAGCGCGCTCAGATTCGCATCTGGGCCATGGTGAAGTCGAACCCGACTGAGTACGGCAGAAGCGGCTGATCGGACTCTCGTCCTGATTATCTCTTCACATTGCCGTATATCTCCAGGGAGATATTCAAGCAGTGATTCTGCTTGAGTTGTGAGCAGTGATGACCAATCGCTGACACTTGGGTTGTCCTTCTTCAACTCTACCACGTTGGTATTCAAAAGATTGGCCACGGCCTTCAGTTTTTCGAAGACCAGTAGGCTCAACTCTTTGACCGCTCGGTCGGTGTGGTTGATCGAGGACTCGAGAAGCGTCTTGTCCTGGCCGAGCTGTATAATGCGACCTGCTTGCGCTATACAGAGAAAAGAGGTTATTAACAAGGCATGGCTTTAAGTCTTCTCAAGTTGAGAATCGACTTACCAGCATTCTCACACTGAAGTTTATTGATTTCAGTCCGTAGTTTCTTGAACTCTGCAACTGAGTTCAGCCTCATCTTGGCTAACTCTTTCTTCAAGAATGTAACCTCTCTGCAGCAAAATCAAGTCAGTTACAGATAAAGCCTACTTATATTAACAGAAGAGTGACGATCCTCACTTGCGCAAGCCGTCACGATCTCTTTGAACAGCCGCCATGCTAGCCATTGCAGCATGCGACTGGCTCGTCACCCATGACAAGCCCTGTGATACAAAGCAAGAGAGTTAAATATACTCTAAAGGCGGTTCAAGCGCCGAAACAGGGGTGATCATACCTTCATAAACTTGTTTAAAGTGGCATCATCCATGCTAGCAGGAATCCTTGCTAGCGCACCGGAAGTGCCTGCGACAGGGATAGTTGGGGGAAGTGCCGTCTGAACACCACCCCCAGAGGCCACTGGTTGTGACCCGGTCCCTGTACTTGTTTCTCCTCCCGCGGTCCGGACGACTTCCTGAACCACGGGAGCGGAGCGCTCTTCATTAGTGGTTCCCTCATCAGCCCTAATTTCAACCTCCCCAGTGGCGGTTGAAGGGTTAGGCGCTGTCTTCTTTTGCCTAACAAGAAGAATGGGTCAGGCAGCTTTCATCTAAGATTACTGTCAAGTAAGAGTTCTTACCTTATTTGAAATCCCATTCGTTCCTGGGACTTCTGGGAAAATTCCCCTTGCGAAGGAGAGCCGTCTCCGGTTCTCGCCTTCCTTATAGTAAACAAGGCAGCACCTCCCTGGAAATGTTCTGTTACGAACACATTCCTAGGAAAAAAGATGAAAACACATAGAAAGGTTTTTACCTGAGCCACCGGGCTAACTGGTGGGGCTGCATCCGAAGGCCTTGGCGATTCCAGAGTTGCTAGAACCGTCACAGCCGGCCTTTGTTCATCCACCTCCTCCTCTGTCCGCGGAGGAGGAGGATTTTCCTCCCTGGAACCCCCAGTGGTCCCAGGGGGAAGCTCTCCTCCCTGTATGTACATTAACTTGTCAAATGTGCAGAAAGAGTCATAGAAGGAACGGTCGAAAAGATTCCTTACCTTGGTCGTCCCTTCGACCAGGGAAGCAGAGATAATTGACCCTGAAACCTCGGGGGCTTCAGGAATTGGAAGGTCACCTGCAGGGGACTCTTCGGTGGTCGCAGGGTCAGCCACGGCCACCTCTTCGGTAGCTGTGGTCCCTACGGGGCAGCTTGAGGCGTCACCAGCAGGGGACTCCCCGGTCCTCCTCCTCTTGATGACTAGAGACACATCATCGTCCTCTTCCTCCTCGCTCCCCTCTCCCTGTACGACGAAGAAGTGATTCCATGTCGCGCCTGAAAAGGTAGAAGGAATGCGATATCTTACCGCAGTCTTTCTTGCGGGACGAGGAATGCTTCGTGAAGACCCCTCCCCAGGGTTCAGCTTGGTCTTCTTGGGGGCAGGATTCTTTGTCCTGGGTCTCTGAGAGATCTTCTTCACATTCTTCGCCGTCGGCTTCCCCAGAGAGCCGACATTTTCGCTTGGGAACGTCGCATCAGCAAACTTCCCTAGGAGCTGGTTCACAGTCCATTACAATGGATTAGCGCTGGACACACACAAGACCTGCAGAACCGAAGCCGGACAAGGAAATTACCTTTCGGCGCTCCTGTCTGAGATCATCGCCGGCATGAATCAAACTCTGCGGGCGAGGTGATCCCTTAGGGCCCTCTACATCGGCATTGTAGGCCCTAAGGAGGGAATTAGTTCGCCTCTCAATTTCGGCTGAAGACAGAACTGTTCCCAAATTCAAGTCAGAAAACATAAATTTCAGAAATGACAAAGCACAGTGCTAAAGGGTTGAGTATCTTCATTGTACTCCAGGGTTCCATCCGCCATGGACTTGATTTCCCAAGCAGGATGAGCCCTTTCGCGCAGGGGGCTCACTCGGTTCTTCACAAAGTCTCGGATGACATCCCTCGCTGTCAATCCTTGACCCACCAAGTGAAGAATCACCTCGGCGTGCTTCAGGTGCTCCACGCCCAGCGTCGGGGGAGCATCCAACTCGCTTGACTTCTCTGGTCGCGAGTTCTCAAACCATAAACTACTCTCAGACGGCGGAGAGCAGTAAAACCACCTCTGGTGCCACCCGTGCACCGAATCCCGCAGAGGTGGGGAGGGATATTCCTTCTTGTCCCTCAGCCGGAAGTAGATGCATCCGGCGGCATTGGTGCTCTTCGACCATGCCGAGAAGTAGAACCGTCGGAAGAGGTCCACGCTAGGATATACTCCGACGAAGGCCTCGCAAAGATGCTGAAACACCGCCAGGATCAGCATCGCATTTGGGTGGAGGTTGATTAGTTCCCACCCATAATGTTCGAGGATGTCCTTTAGGAACCGACTCTCAGGGAATCGGAACCCGCAGCGCAGATACTCCTCGAAGATTACCAACTCGCCCTCTCGGACGGTTGGAGTTTCTTGGTCCTTCTCCGCAGGCCGCCAATTGATCAGCAGCCGCGATGGAAGGATCTCCTCCTTCTCCAACGCCACCAGAGTCTCCTCAGAATGGTGGTTGGATCTACTCCAAGATGCCATTTTTTGAGGAAGATCGGTCAAAAAAGTCGATGATTTTGTGGAAGATGAAGGCAAGAAGATGAGGGTTTTGTGCGGCGGGAACTCTAAGGGTTTTTTACGGCTGGATAGCTTCCTCAAGAAGCTACCTACTGCTTTTATAGACTCGAGGAGTCACGCCTCTGTGAGTAACGTTCCACTCAGACGTCCTCTTAAATATTTTATTCATTTCCCCTAATGGATACTCTCTGATAAACCCTTTAAAGCGTTTCGGGTATCGGATCTGAAATAAAAAGACTTCTTTATTTCGAAAGCTGAAAGGGCTAAAACTCGAGAAGTCTGCTAAGGCTTTTTGAGGGGTATTTACCTTTCTTTTTACTTGAACATTTTTGTAAAAAATATCATGTAACTCAAATTTTGACGTACGGGTATATTCTAACTGGGTTATGGTTTGGTTAAAACCATGTTATTTAACTTCGTTTCTGATCGAAGTAATGGTCTAACCGAACGTTCGACTCTAGTCGCAATTCAGTTCTAACCGCGGCCTTAAGTCTGATCGCGGCATCAGGGCAGGTCACGGTGATCTTTTAAAGCGCGATTCTAATCGCAGAACTGAAATTTCCTGTGTATGAATGGTCGCGAACTAAGCTTTTGGCCATAATTTCACACAGAAGGTATGAAGAATGTTCATATGAATAAAAGAAACTTTATTTATTACATTCTTTACATACAAAAGGGATACGGTCGATAAAAGCATCGACCTGTTCCGAAAGAAGTTTACAAAGTTCCCCAAGGGACATGTTGTTGTCAGTAGAATTTACACTGGCAACCCCCAAGGAACTAGCAACTACCCTAAGTCTATCTATATCGTCCCTAACAACAGACGCACTATTGTCCCTAATCAAGTCAGAGAGTTCTCGCTGTTGCTGAGCGAAGTCCCTCTCTCGACGGAAATGGTGCGCCTCTTCTCGGGATCGATCAAGACATTCTGCTAAACGCAGAATCTTCGAGGCCATCTCCTCGGTCTTCTTCTCCAGGGCATTCTTCTCTTCCAGAAGAGTCTGTCCGGAAGGAAGAGATGGAGCAGCAGAAGGCTGATAGCTGGAGCCTCCTACCTCCTGCATTTTGCAAAAGTTAGTCATACTAACTAAAATTATCAGCAAAAAGGGAGAAGAATTGTTACCTGTCCCGGTGCATAACCCGTTAATACACCCATCTTGGGAGGAAGATCATCATATGGTGGAAGAGCAACCTTCCCATCAGAAGATTGCTTCGCCAACCCAATATGGCGATCATTTGATCGAGGGATAGTCACCGCTTGCCGACCAGGATGTTGATCACCCAAAAGAATGGGAGAATTGAATGTGATGGGATCTTTCTCTAAGGATAGAGGCCTAACTTGCCGAGAGGCATGAACGGGGAGGGTCAAAGGAACTGAAGGAAGAAAGAAACTTGCTACATTCTTCACCTTTGTTCCACTAGAAGATCCTTCGTCAACCTTGGGTTTCTTCCTTAAGGGGGACAAGGCTTCAATCGTTTGAGGCCTTTGTTCGACAATTTCCCCTTCATCGCTCTCAATCTCGATGATTTCATGATCTGCCATTGGGAGGAGTATGTGAAAAGGAAGGAGGCAGGATAACAAGAAAAGGACTTTAGGCGTGGAGGGAAATTGTGAAGCTTTACAAATCCAAGAACCTGGTATTTATAGCCGCCTAGATGACGGTTTGCATTCCAGGCGCCTCGGGTTTCGTCAAAACATTTACAATTTTACCTCGAGATAAAAACATTTCTACGGTGCCATCATTGCCCGTCACGTAATGTCAGAACCCGTCTTGAAAAACTAACCGTTTTCACTTAGTGCGCTACTAAGTGGAGAAGCTAAAGGGCCGGGTTAAAAATCCGATGCATGGTCTTAAAATTCGAAATAAACACGTCACTTCGTTTCTTTCGAATTTGGGGGCTAGCTGACGAGGATTGACACCCGGACCACTTCTATTGGACTTCTGGTTAAAGGCAAGTTCGAGTCAGAAGTGTATCTGGCGATACGAGCTCAAGTTGTTCTGAGGGACGTCGCTATGTGATCGCCAGCTTTACGCGGTCAGACCGTAAGCCTTGCGCGGTCAGAAGTTCGTATGCTATACGTGAACTACATATTCGGGATATTGCGCGGTCAGCCAATATCCCGCGGTCAGAACATCTGCCGATCAGGATACTTAGGATCTATCTATTCGGTTGCTCATACAACGGGATATTCTAAGTATCCCGAAGATTCCTACACGTGGAGAATCGACCGTCAGAAGGTTAACACATACAGTTATCCATGAATAACACGTGTTTAACCTGCGTGGAGGTTAAGAGCAGTTCCAAAAAACCGCATCCAACCGTCCGTGCAACCGTTTGATGCAGTTTCCTCCACATGGCACCCTTTCAAACAGTACAAAAGGATAGCATGGAGCATCAATCAGGAGGGAGATCGATAAAAACATCAACTGAGAGATCGGAAGATTAATCAAGAAATCCAAAATCTCTCAAGTTAGCCAAGTCTACGGCCCACCTTAAATAGTATTTCAGCAAGTTCTCTTTGGCTTATCCTTGTACACTCTTACAGGAAAAATCCTCGCCTGTGAGGACTTTTTCCTCCATTTGTAAACCTTTTACCACACTTAGTGAAATCTCAACAGGACGTAGGGCTATTACTCCCACCATCGAGGGCCCGAACCTGTCTAAACTCTCTGTGCTCCTGTTCACCATTTTTCAGCATACCTTCCCGAAGGGTCATCTTGAAAGGTCTCACAATTACAAATTCTGCATAAGTTCGGCTGAGGACCTTAAGTCCGAATCGTCGACAGTGAAATCATAACAGGACATAGGGCTATTACTCCCACCATCGATGGCCCAAACCTGTATAAATTCATTCGTGTTCCTGTAGACATTACTTATCTTACCTTCCCGGAGGAGCACCGTGAAAGGTCTCACAACTCACTAATCTACGTAAGATCAACTGAGGACCCCGAGTCCAAATCGTCGACAGCTGGCGCCCGTTGGGCCTTTTCTCAAGGTGTTTTCCCTTCATCCGGAGGTTCGGTGAGCCATGTCTGGGGCATATAACTCCGAAAACGACTTCGATCTCGACGATTATGCCCATATACGAATGCCATCGCCCAGCAATCCCAATCTAATGGAAGAGATCAATTGCGAAGACATTTCGAAGGAACGTCAGGTGGACACGTTGATAATTGTCATATATGTGCATATTTTCCATATGTTTAATCCCCTGACCATGTACATTTAGTTATATAAGGCGGCATTTGCATTCATCATATATATATTTATCATCAAATCGACCATATTATTTGTTCTGTGATTTTATTGCAGGTCGATGCGATTTGAGTGGATTTAGGCTGATGGAGCGCATCTCTTTGATCATACCAGACCCTCGGTCGATCCCGGATAGAAGCACACGTTCGGACGCGCAGGAATTGATTGTGCTGAAATCAGAGTCTCCGGGGTCCGGAATTCCTAATCCTAACAACCAAGGGCTATTTTGCAATTTCTAGAAACTTAGAACCCTGTCTGCAAAACAGCCAACACACAAAAATCCCAAAATTCTAACCACCAGGACCTTCCTGTAATTTTCTAAAATCCTAAGATCCTTTTTGCAAAATGTCTTTCTTCACATGCCATTGTTTAACCTCCCAATTTCCTCACCTCCCTCGACCAAACTGGTGATGGCTAGGCGGTAGACCACCGGTGCCCTCCACTTATCATCTCCTATTTTCTTCTTCCTCTTTCCGTCTTTCCTGTCCCTATTTCTTTCCACCTCTCCAGCAGCTTCTCCAATCCTTTTTTTTTGCCACCACAGCTGCCCGATCCTTCATCCCGAGCTCGCCGATCCAGCGCCGCCCTCTCCCACTCGTGCGCCGCCGCAGATCCGCCATCGAGCCTCCACAGCTCCCGCGCCTGGAGCTGTCCCCGATCTCCAACCCGCGCCGATCTGCTCCGGCGCTGCGCCGCCGTGCCTCCACCGCCAGATCCAGCGGCCACTCGCCGTGCTGCGCCCCCGAGCTTGCTATCTCGCACTCCCGCCGCCGATCTGTCTCCTCCGCCACTGGATCTGGTCATCTGGCCGCCACGCTGCCATCCAGCATCTTCCACCGCGCCGCTCTCGCCCGCCCCGCGTCGCCTCCAATCCCGAAGACACCGCCGCCCAGATCGCCGGATCCGCGCTACGCAGCGCCTCCACAATTCACGCCGCCGGAGCTGCGCAACCGCGCCTCCACAGTTCTCCCGATCCCTCGCGCGCGTCGCCGCCGAGCCGCTGCCAGTCCGCGCCGCCACCACCAAACTCCAGCACCGCACCACCGGATCTGCCTTACACTACCACAGCCGTCGCCTCCACCGATCTCGAGCCGATATGCTCTGTGAGATCCCCCACTTCATCTTCCACGGCCTCTTCATCGATTGAGCCGCGGGCATCATGCGTAGCCGTGACCGCCAACCTCCTCGGCCTCGATTGCTCCGACGTCCAAGCTTCTACGGTTGTCTTCATCGACCACGACTGCACGCCGACAAGCTCCAACCTCGACGACTTCTCCTTCTTCCTCAGCGCCGACGGCCACACTCCTCTTCCACCACCTTGACCAATTCGGCCAACCATCAACTCCAGAACCTACCAGCTTTAACAAAAGCACAAATGGTGACCAATTTCTTCTTCCTCTCCCTCTCAATTGCTCTGTGATGACTGGACAAGCTGTTCTGAGATGTAATATTGCCAAGATTCTAGTAACAATGATGAATTTGATTGAATCAAGCAATTTTTGTTGGATGCTGAGATGAATTGAATCTGAGTTGGCTTAATTGTTGTTTCTGCTTGACAGCTTCCAATTTTGAATTGTTAAATTCTGTGATCTGTGGTATAACTTACGATTTGACTTTCTAGCTGTAAAAGTGTTTTTGATGCATCTCTCTCTGAACTGGTTGGAAGGTTTTATTTTAGATATTTATCTGCAGCTACAAGCTATTTCTGTCTTTTCTGTATTGCTGTCCAGACTAGTGGTGATGCAATTGTGATTTCTGGGTAAATGTTGTGAATCTCTGAGTTCATTGTTAATCTAATTGCAGTTGTGAGTAACATTGACTTATTGCCTGCTAAATTCTTTGTAAAGATTTGTGTGGTTGCGAGCCAGCAGTGCTGGAGGAAGAAGTTTCAATGTTCAGGAATTTTTGTTTGCCTTATGCTTGTTGTTTGGTTGAGGTTGAGAGACTGTTGGGGAATGGTTTGTGCTATCTCTGTGTGCCTATTCGTTGATACCGTCGAGAGACGTATTCGCTTTAGTCGCTTTCGCTGCTCTTTTTACGGAACAACTGAACGATACGACTATCGCATGTATTCATGGTGACGTATATAGATCTAGCACTAACTAATGGTCGCGGCATGAATATCTTTCTCTTTCTGTTTATTTCTTCTGACATCTCTCTTTTCTTTCGTCTGATTTATTTTCACCTGTCATCAATTTAGTCTAGTTTATAAGTTTTGTTTCTCTAGTCCCTGAGGAAAGAACGACTGAATACTTGTCTTACTGCTCCGTCCTCGTTCTATTGTGAGACGTTCTAGGCAGGTATCACATGTCTTCCCTCACCCAGGTCATGTCCGTCGACCAGGGGATGGAAGAGATAGGTCCGGAACTTAATGTCAGTTCCACCATATTGGAAATCGAGTCTCGGTCACCATGCGTCCCTGTCGAGGACAGGGATGACAGTGACCGAGAACTCTGTCCGGGGAGGTTTAATCCTGACAACCTCCACTCTCTCTTTGATTTCGAGTCCGACTCGGAACAAACAGAGATGTTCTCTCCTTCTACGGCCTTGCTCCCCAGAGAATTCGATGTCTTGTCGAAGGAAACTCCCGATCAGCGGATTGCTAGGGAGGAACAGGAACGTAGGCAAAAGTAGGATCAAGACTGCGAGCGACGACATAACGAACTCCGCAGAACAGCCCTAGAGGCTTTGCAAAATGCGCAATCTCGTGATGACGCCACTCCTAGTTCCTCCCGTCGCCCACATGGTCGTAGGCGCGATCAGACACCTTTGCCCCCAGAATATTCACCGGCGGATGAAGAAGCAATGACACCTGCCGCACCAAGGAGAAATACGCATGGCCGACTTCGATCTATCGCGGAAGTCTTGCGTAATTTTCCTCCTACCCTCACAGACTTGGACAAACCGGCATTTGCTAGGATTCTGGCAGAGAAGCTGGATGAGGTCGCATCCGATGCAATCCCTATAGCTTCCTCCCGGTCTACGATATGTTCCCATGAAAATGAGTATTCTTACTCTAGTCATGGTAGACGTAATCGACTACAATCTGGATCACTTCGGCACGACAAAACTAGACGAGTGGGAAGTTCTCGTGATCGGGATCGAGTTCCTGTCCATTCTTGTCTGGGACCACGTGGCGCGTCCCCATAGTGCGAAATCGCTCGTGGTCAGGTCAGAAACCGTAAAACTCTCCACAGTTCCTATGTTGGCTGTAAAGCTTTCTCGCCAGGCCTCCGTGCGGTCGTCTGGCCAAATAAGTTCAAGCCGGGAACAATTGAGAGATTTGATGGGACCCAAAATCCGTTGGAGTTCCTTCAAATCTACATCACAGCTATCCAAGCAGTGGGTGGGGATGATTGCGTCATGGCCAATTACTTGCCGACGGTCCTTGAGGGACCAGCAAGTACCTGGCTATTCAATCAGCCCGAGGGTTCAATATATAACTGGGAAATGTTGTGCGACGCCATCCTCAACAATTTCCAGAATTGTTATCACAAACCCAGAAAAGCGGACGATCTTCATCGTCTACGACAAACCTCTATGGAAACTCTTCGCCAGTTTGTCAAAAGGTTCGTCCTGGTGAGGAATACCATCCCAAATATATCCGATAACTTCGTTATCAGGGCGTTTAAGCACGTCGTTCGATATCACAGGTTTACGGAAGATCTACTTATCCACCCCCTCGGTTAGTAGCCGATCTCTTTGATATGGCTGACCGCTACTTTGACGCGGCCGAGGCCGTTGAGTGGAATAGGATGGTGGATAAGGGAAATTTACCGCCTCAACTAGGTCTCAAGGACGTGAAAAAACATGATACAGGCAAGAAGCTGGAGTCTTCGTCAGGCGGGAAATCGAAGAAGTCTAAAAAGAATCGAACTGGATAGTACCGGGAGGTCGTAGTCGCAGAAAAGCCTCCGCCGGCCAAAGGTAACAAGTTTTCATTTAAAAATAAAACTGCCTTTGTCGGCCGCAACGCTGACCAGCCAGAAAAACCGACTAACCAGCAGGAAAGCAAGAAGTGGTGTCCGCTCCACAACTCTCTAGGACACGACCTCAAGTACTGCCGGAGCTGGTTGAAGCAATTAGATGACTTCTACCAGGGAATTGGACCAATGCCAACTTTGCCACCAAAAGAGCAAACTTGCAGGCTTAGAGACGACGACAGGGACAAAGAAATGTCCTACCAGGTACCTCATAATTATGTTAATTTTGTTTTTGGAGGTTCCTCCTCTTTTGTTTCTAAACGTCAGTTTAAAGCATTTTACTGGCAAGTGAACCAAGCGGAAGCTCCCTTTGGTGAACCTCAATACCCCCGTTGGTCGGACACTCCTTTGACATTTGATAGCTCTGACTGTCCCATTGGGCTTACTCGAGCATTGAGGCTACCCTTGGTCATTACCCCAATTATCAATAATGCGAGAGTCAAAAGAGTCCTGATTGATGGAGGTAGTTCCTTGGACATTTTATTGGTCAAGGCATTGGACGAGATGCAAATCTCTCGTTCGAAAATCAAACCCATAATACATCCATTTTATGGGATAATTCCTGGTCCCTCGATGATGCTGATGAGGCAGGTGGTGCTCCCAGTGACACTGGGTGAATCGGATAATTTCTGAACAGAATTGGTTATTTTCGACGTTATTGATTGTGATTCGGCTTATAACGCAATTTTTGGCAGGCCAACTCTCGCTAAATTTATGATGGCAACGCATTATGCTTATCAGTGCGGCAAGCTACCTGGTCCCAAAGGCGTTATCTCGGTCCGAGGCAGCCACAATGTGGCATTGAGTTGCGATCGATTATCCCTGGAGCTATTAGATCAACTTCCCCTCTGGGATGTCAAGATCGCCACCACAGCTGCGGATATGATCAAGGCCACCCCTCGACCAGATGAAAAGATGAAACTAGTTCCATTATACCCAGATGATCCATCCAGAATAATTTGGATTGGATCAGGCCTGGATGACAAATAGGAACTCGAACTCGTTACTTTCCTCCGAGCTAATGCAGATGTGTTTGCGTGGAAACCATCCGACATGCCCGGTGTCCCAAGGGAGGTAATTGAGCACAGGTTAGCGACTCGACCTGGACAACGACCAATAAAGCAAAAGCTCAGACACTTTCCAGTTGATCGGCAAGAAGCTATCCGAGCGGAGCTAGATAAACTCCAAAAGGCCGGATTTATTCGTGAAGTCGATCATCCAAAATGGCTCACAAATCCGGTCATGGTCCGCAAGTCAAATGGTAAGTGGCGCATGTGCGTCGATTACACCAGTCTAAATAGTGCCTGCCCGAAGGATGACTTTCCCCTTCCCCACATTGATCAGTTAGTCGACTCTACTGTGGGTTGTGAGCTGATGAGCTTCCTGGATGCTTACTCAGGGTATCATCAAATCAGCATTGCAGAAGAAGATGAAGAGAAGACTGCCTTCATCACACCATTAGGCACCTACTTCTATGTCAGAATACCATTTGGTCTCACGAACACCGGTTCCACGTACCAACGCTTGGTGCAAACTACCTTTCTTTCCCAAGATGGGGAGTAATCTTGGAGCTTGCATGGATGATTTGGTTGTAAAAAGCTTAAAAAGCTTTACTCATTTGGATGACTTTGCTGAAACCTTCTGTAATTTAAACCGATTAGGAATAAAGTTGTCGTGGTATTGCGAATACCTCGGCAGGTTTTGTGAACGATCCTAGTGAAGAAAACGCCACGCGGGCTGACCGGGTGACCGGTCCTCCCCCTCCGGACAAACACAAGAATTGACACGAGGATTTATACAGGTTCGGGTCCCGGTGTGGGCCCTAGTCCTGTCGGCGTGCTCCTGACTGGAGTCGGCTGGGGAGGCTCTCTCCGGGGAGAGGCTTCCGGAGCACACCTATGAGTTTTGGCTATTCCAATAATGAATCACTTGTCTTTACAACTGAGGGTACAAGGGCTATTTATAGCCCCAAAAAGAAGCAAAAAGACTAAACTATCCCAGACGCTACCGTCGGATTGAGGGGTAGCAACGTCCTTCTCCCGGTCAAGCGCCTTGGATGCTTGACAGGTGGTCGCTGATTCCCGAGGCGCTCCTCGCGTGACCTGCACGTGATCAACAACCAGAGACTTTACCTTTAGAAGGGCGATGAGGCCCGGGACATGCACCGGAGGCCAGGTCCCCGGGCCAAAGGCGGCTCCCGGGACTGGTACCGGAGGCCGGGTCCCGGGAGCCAAATGGCGGAGGCCCGGGACCGGCGCCGGAGGCCAGGTCCCGGGAGCCAAAAGGCGGCGCCCGGGGCAGGCACCAGAGGCCACGTCCCCGGGCACATGTGACGCAACTTACCTGGACTTAGTCTCGCGGAGATTTCCCCTAACAGCAGCCCCCCATGCCCCCCGGGGACGATGCTCGAGTCCCCGGTGGGTATGGTACATGGCACCGGTAAAATCTCCAGACCAAGCCACTAGAGCCGTGACGCTTCGATTCCCGTGCTGTGTGCTTATGACAGCGCCACTTCGCCATAAATGCACTCGCGATTCGAATCGGTGCCTCGGTTTGCGCGCCAGTCCCTTCATTTCCCGCGCACGGTTTGAACTTCAACGGCCCAGATTGTACCGCGAAGTGCCACGTGGTGCCCATCTAGGCCGCGCTTCGCCCCTATAAATAGGACCTTGGGGGGCCCGGGAGGTTCATTCCAAACTTTCAAACTTCAGCGTCTTGAGCTCTCCCGGTAGCCCTCTCCCGGTAGCTAGCTCCCGGTAACCAAGTGTCCGGAACTTTTAGACGTAGCCTCATGAAACGTTAGCCACCGGAAAAAACAAACCTGATGTCACCGAAGGGTCGAGCGAAGACGACCGAGGTGCCCCCGGAGGAGGTCGCTCCGGACTTCCTCTGGGCGTCCGAGTTCACGGCTGAGGACGTGGAGTCCCTGGTTGAACGCGGAGTCGTTGAGGACGGGGACATCTGGGTCCCTGTGAAGAAGGACGGAGCCCCCCGCCCCAGGCCCGGAGAGATCGTGGCCTTTGAGGCCTTCCTTGAGGCGGGGCTCCGACTCCCGGTGCATCCATTGCTCCGGGAGTTTTTGAAGGAGTACGGGGTGGCCCTAAACCACCTCACCCCGAACACCATCGTCCGGATGGGCCTCTTTATTTGGCTCTTCGAGACTGCGAGCGGGCGGGAGCCCACCCTACGCGCCTTCCGGTACGTCTACGAACCGGCGGCGAGGAGCTCCCACCTGGTGAAGGGGGGACCCAAGTCCCCCTTCGGCTCGGTGATGGTGCAAATGCTGCCGTCCCTGGTAGCTGATTACCCAGTGGCGGCCTCCCGGGACCACTGGGGCGACTGGATCCTGAGGTGGTTCTACCTCCGGGTTTGGGACGACGAGGTGGCGTACGCCCCGGAGCCCCCCGCCTACAGCAGATCGTCCGCGTCGAAGCCTCCGGTGTGGACAGACGAGGAGCTCGACCTCCTCAGCAAGGTGATCATCTCCCGGGGCACCCGCTCTATGCGGGACGCCACCGAGGAGATGATTCTCCTGATGATCTCCCCCTTCTCACTCGGGAGAAGGGGGATCGGCATGGGCCCGGAGCAGCGGCCCCCGGTCAAGCCGGTGACCCGACGTAAGTCCCGGTTACCTGATGCATTGCAGTTACAAATTTTTGGAAATTTGGCTAACTCTTTACCTTTTGTAGTCCGGCCGTACACGGCGGCGCGGGAGAAGGCGAAGAACCTCCTGGGGAGGTACTTTGCCGACGAGCACGAACGCATCGTGCGCCTCGTGGGGGAGGGCCCTCCCCAGAACTTGGTAGCCGAGGCCTTTGGGCTAAAGCTACCGGAGAGGAAGCCCCTCCCCTCCCCCGGGTCGCACAAACGGGGGAAGGACGCTGCCGGGGGCTCTGAGCCTAAGAAGGCCAGAGTTCAAAAAGCCCCCGGCCCATCGACGACGCCGGCTTCGACACCGGCGAAGCCCCGGGACCGGGCCCGCCCGGGCGCCGGCCCGGAAGGAGGCAACGCCCCCTCCCCCCGGGAGGACCCCTGAGGTTCGGGGGAAGGGGCCGGCCGCGGGCGGGGTGGCGTCCGATTCAGTGGACTACGCCCTCTCGCCGCCTTCGGTAGCGGCCCTCCTGGCGCCCTCGGCACCATTGGAGCCGGAGAAATCGGAGGTGAGGTTCATGGAGGCCTCGCCTCCGCGGGTGGAGTGGCCCGTAGACGAGGGGGGAGCCCCTCGGTCTATGAGGTCCCTTCAGAAGTGGAGATTCCGGGGGCCCTCCCTCCCGGGAAGGGGAAAGGTCTGATGATCCCCCCCCGGAAGGGGACCCCCTCCGAAACGTCCTCGGCCACTTCCTCGGGGGGCACTTCTTCGGCGACGAAGACGATGACGACCACCACCCCGACCAAGATCATGCCGGGCGCCTAGGTCCAGGGCCCGTCACCAGCCGCGACGGGACCAACGCCGGGCGGGAGTCCCCCCTGCTTTCCGCAGGGGAGGTTGAGCACTGTTCGGAAGGCCTACAGACTCCGAAGGTCCAGGCCTACGTCGCGGAGTGGACGCTCCACGAGCGCTTCGGGGAGCTCCGGTCCCTCCAAGTCCTGGTATTCACTCGAAGCGGTTGCCGCTTTTTTTTGGCTTCGTACATCCAAAATTTTTCTAACTCTGGAATTTTTAGGGGGCGTCGATTACCTGGGGCGTTGAGCAGCGCGTCGTTCGGCTGCTCAAGGACGCGGAGGACAAGGCCACCGCCTACCTGGGTCAACGGGACGAAGCTCTCCGGGAGCTGGCTCGGGTCCGGGCCCAGGTCCACGTCTCCGAGGCCGTCAACGATCGCCTCCGGTAGGAGGCGAAGGCCAAGGAGGAGGCTTTCCGGGAGCTCGAGGGGTCGAGCGCCCGGGCGGTTATGGGCGCGGGCCGCTCGGTGCTCTCGGCCCTCGAGAGCCTTGGCGTGAGCCTAGGCTCCGGGGGTGGCTCTGAGGTGCCCCCGGCCACACTCACGGAGGCTGTGCGTTTTCTTAACGCACAAGTCTCCGTGATCCCGGAGGCAGCGGACGCCTGGGCGCGAGGCCGGGCGATCCTCGTCATCGTGGCCGCGGCCGGGCTCGTTGAGCACCGGGGGGTGGGCGCCCGGGCGATCGGGGGCCGTATCCCCCGGAGCTTCCCCGAGTTCTTCGAGCCCTCGCGCCGGGAGGTGGAGCAGCTCGCCGGGGGCTTCTACGACCGGATCATCCAGGTGAGATTCCCGGCACCGGCGCCTCCGGCACCGGATGCCCCGGCCCCGGCCTTGGTGGAAGCTCCCCGGGGGGAGGACGCCAATGAAAAAGTATGAGCCTCCCCCCGGGTCTTAGTTAGGACCCTTTTGCTTTTTTAGGATTTTGAGCCCGGTAGCTTCTTGGAAGAAGCCCCGGACACTTTGTAAAAAGACATTTTGAATGTAATAGAATTAGAAATTTTTCTAAGTCTTGAATTGAATGCAATGTTACCAGGGTTCCCGGGGGGTTACTCCCAGGCGAAGGTCCGGGAGAGGTTCCCCGGGGGACGCCCAAGCGGCTTTGATCTTGCTAAGCCTCATCTCCGAGAAGCCCAGCGGGGACGCCGTCCAGGAGCCGATCTGGTTAAGGTGGCTTCCAGAGTGGCACTTGGACAATTTTGACAATCATCGAGCCGAATTGTCCCCTCCGCGTCCGGGGTCCCGGATGATCCCCCCACTTTGAATACTTCCCCTGGCGGGCTACGAGTACTGGCCCGAGGGTGCGCTCCGGGAAGCTCGGCGCCGCGTACGCGCATTGTACCAGGACTTGGCCCGGGAGCTAGCAGAGGGCCTCCGGGACTATTAGGCGTAGGAGCCTTAGGATGTAGAGAACTTCCGGGTTTTGACCCGGGTTGTATCGTTTCCGCTGCCCACCGGAGGGGGAAGATGTCCTCCGGGTTTGACGATCAATAAAGCTGTGTTTGCTTTCTTCTTTGAGTCTTCTTTTATTTTTTCTTGGATGGTCCAGACGACTCCTTTTGATAAGAATGAGCTAAGTTTGCTCGTGGTTGGAGTGGCCGACACCCGGGGGTTCCTTATCCCGCCCGCCCACAGCGGGCCGGAGGGTAGCTCCGCGTGCTGTGGGAATAACAAGGCCCCCGGGGTGAAGATAACCTGTAGCATGAGAATTTTTCCGAATTAGAAAATTCTAAAACGAGGTTTCCAAGGGAAAGACCTTCCAGGAGACAATCATCCGGTCGCCGTGAGAACGGGGAGCAGGGAATAAGGCCTCGTGTGGAAGAAACATCCAAGAAAACCCGATGAGATTTCCGGAGGCGAGCTTCCTGGGAGACGATCGTCCGGTCGCCGTGAGAACGGGGAGCCGGGAATAGGGTCTCCGGGAGGCAATCATCCGGTCGCCGTGAGAACAGGGAGCCAGGAATAGGGCCAGAAATCCTGAGGAAGATTCCGGAGAAAATCCTTCCGGGGGACAATCATCCGGTCGCCGTGAGAACGGAGAGCCAGGAATAAAGTCTCCGGGGAAAAGATAATCCAAGAAAGCCTTTAGACGTCCCGCTGGGGAGAGCGTCTACTCCCGGAGGAGGAAGTGCCCAATGACGGGTCTGAGTGTTTGGGTAGGGGACTAGTCTCCCAAAGTGACTCGTTACCACAGTCGCTGGGGACCGGGTTGCCGCTTACACCCTCAGTCCATGAGGGCTGATCGTAAGCCGCCCTACAGGAGGGACTTGCTGGGTCTGGGCCCACTTCCTCGTGGGGAGGGCATCACCATTAGGGGCGGTAATGAGAAGGACCTGCAATGAGACAGTTGAAGTCTTAGATATTTCAGATCATCAGAACACCCATATTTTCTCCTGAGATTATAATACCAAAGAATTCCATACTTATGATTTCAAGAGGGGGCTAAGGGAATATGGTCATAACACGAGGTGAAGAAAAGTACATTCTTTTTCAAAATTTAAGGCATGCATCTGCATTGTATAAACACATGTTTGCAGTTTCCATCCCTTGGGATTGGGTCTGCGCTGCTATTTCCTTCACAATGGCCTGAGGAATTTCCTCAGCCATGGGAGCAGAATTTGGTTCACCCGTGACCTCTGTGGCAGATGTTGCACCAAGGCTTGTTAAGGTCATCGGAGTACTGAGCGCAGGATCCCTGCGCCTAAAAAACACAAACAAAGAAGCACATCGTGATTTAGAATGTCTCCTGTTGATCACATCGAAGTATCAATAGGGGAAATTCTCACTTTATTAGAAACCCCATCCATGACTTGGGTTTCAATGATGAGCTCCTGGGCAAAAGAATCCCACTAGGTGCTCCTGGGGAAGTATCGTCATCTGTCCTTGTTTTCCTCTTCTTGAACAGGACAGTCTCCTCTTCTCCCTGTATGTACACCATTCGATGGGTATATGCAGAGAGATGACAAAACACAAGACTGTGAGAATTCTTACCATCATCGCTCCCTCGATTAGTAGGGGAGGAATTGTTAGCCCTAGGGCTTCACAAGCCTCAGGTGCAGGGGTTTCATCCGTAACCACAAGATCATTAGTAGTCATGGGGCCTTGTGTTGCCACTCCTGTTCCCATCGTCAGGGACAAGGTTCCAGTAGTGTCAGGATCGGTTGATGTCCTTTTGCGATGAATGAGAGGGACATCGTTTTCTTCGTCCTCACTCCCCTCACCCTGTACGACTAAGAAGTAATTTCCACTCGTACTTGGGAATACGGGGGGAATGGAAAATCTTACTGCAGTTTGCTTTGCGGCCATAGTTTTCTTTTGTGAAGAAGCCCCTCCAAAGATCTTCTTAGACTCTTCGGGAGCAGGCTCCTTCATCTTACGCTTCGAGGGGGTTCTCTTCGCCTTCTTCGCAGATAATCCCCCATAAGGTCCAACGACATCGCCTGGACGCTTCATCCCAACGATTCTTCCCAGCAGCTGTGTTATTTAAATAAATATGTTGGGGAAAATCTCCGCGAGACCAAGTCTAGGTAAGAAGCTGCGCCATTCGCCCGGGGACAAGGCCCTCGGTGCCTGTCCCGGGCGCCGCCTTCAGCCCGGGGACAAGGCCCCTGGGGCCTGTCCCGGGCGCCGCCTTTTGCCCGGGAACAAGACCCAAGGTGTCTGTCCCGGGTGCCGCCATGTGCCCGGGGCCAAGGACCCCGGTGCCTATCCCGGGCACCTCCATTTGCCCGGGAACAAGACCCAAGGTGCCTGTCCCGGGCGCCACCTTCAGCCCGGGGACAAGGCCCCCGGTGCCTGTCCCAGGCGCCGCCATGTGCTCGGGGACAAGGCCCCCGGTGCCTGTCCCGGGCGCCGCCTTCAGCCCGGGGACAAGGCCCCCGGTGCCTGTCCCTTGCGCCGCCTTCAGCCTGGGAACAAGGCCCCCAGTGCCTGTCCCAGGCGCCGCCATGTGCCCGGGGACAAGGCCCCCGGTGCCTGTCCCAGGCTCCGCCTTTAGCCCGGGGACAAGGCCCCCGGTACCTGTCTCGGGCGCCGCCATTTGCCCGGGGACAAGGCCCCTGGTGCCTGTCCACGGCGACGCCATCTGCCCGGGGACAAGGCCCCCGGTGCCTGTCCCGGGCGCCGCCTTTACACCGGTGTAGCTTCTAGGCCCCTATAGAGTGTTTTAATAATTAATGACAACTACAAATGCTATACTAACGTTACCTGCCTAGTTGTGTCAGGAAGATACTTAAAAGACAGGTTAATGAAAGGCGAAGAAAGAGCCTCATGATGAAGAAAGGGCATTGATGAAAAGGGCAAAGGTACGAAATAGGGTCTTTTCCATTTTTACCGGTCTAAGGTGATTAGAGAAGAATTTTGACCGGATTTTAGGATAGTTGCCGTACTATTAAGAGGAGCATGTGGTGTATCACAAAATACTTCATCTATGTGCCACAAATCTTAAAATCAACTTGCATTGCATACTAGAAGGTCATATACTTTGAAAATGCTTGTTTCAGCTCATTCCTGCTTAGCTCTGTCTCATTCGGTTTGACCGTATGTTGGACCGGTCTGACCGAATTCACGGACTGACCAACGTTATGTCTTAGTATAGTATATACCTTTATAAGGTCGGTCTGTCCGTAGTTTAAACCTAAGTCAGTCTCCTGGAACTTCATGAACTATCTTTCTGTTGTTTTGAGCTATTACGGTCTGACCGTTTTATTAGACCGGTCTGACCGTGAAATCGGTCTGACCGTGTTTTTGTACTACGGTCTGACCGTATGGCCGGTCTGTCCGTATTTTTCGGCCTGACCGTATAAGGTGTCCAGAAACTAGGTCGTCTCTGGACAGCTTCACGGTCTGACCGAAATAGGCTCCGGTCTGACCGTGTGTGTGCCTGACAAGGGCAGCTGATCATTTATTGCGCCTGTTTAATGCCGTTGTAATTGCGGTGGTCTGATCGAGCTTGTACCTGCGGTCTGACCGCCAGGTGATCTTTTTCTCCCAACGGCCTGTAACGGCTATATTTATTGTGGGGGGTATATATATACTCCCATGCACGGCCCTGTTCACAACTCTTGGCATAATTTGAGCATTGTCATCATCCTTGAGAGCTTTAGCACATTTCATACACTCTAGGGTTCAAATTCTCCAATTTGTGAGAGTGTGCATTTGAGATCTTCTAGTGCATTGCATCTAGATCATTAAATCATCCTCGTGGCACTAGAAGAAGGCTAAGTGATCATCACCGGCTTGTTACTCTTGGAGTTTGCCGGCTCCTAGACGGCTAGGAGAAGGGTTTTGGAGAGCTCTTCAGGGAAGATTGTGAAGAAGCCTCAAAACATCTTGTGAAAGGGTTGAGCACACCTTGCCGGAGCGGTAAAGTGCATCCTTAGTGAAATCGAGGTTTGGATAACTCATCACACTAATCTGGCTCAAGATCTAGGTCACTTCTCGAGAGAAGGTTGACTAGATAGAGGAGCGGTTAGAGATTTGAGTTTGCCTCAATGTGGATTAGGGGTGATCGGCAAACCACTGAGACCACGGGATATATCCTTGTGTTGGAATTGTGCTTTGTTCATATTGTGTTATTTTGCTCGCATTATCTTTAAATTGTTTGATTAATTGCTAAATTGTTAAAATCGCCTATTCACCCCCCTCTAGTTGATATCCTAGATCCCTTTCAACCGGGGACAAGGCCCCCGTGCCTTGTCCCGGGCATTGCCGTCCTTCCGGAGACAGGAGTCTCCAGTCCCGGGTCACGTGCGGGTCACGCGAGAAGCGCCTCGGGAATCGGCGGACACCTGTCAAGCATCCAAGGTGCCTGACCAGGAGAAGTACGTTGCTACCCCTCGATCTAGCGGTAACAGGCGGGGCAGTTTTGTCTTTTTGCGTCTTTTGGGGCTATATAAGCCCTTGTAACCCCTCATGTAGACGACAATTGCTCATTATTGCTAGGAATAGACAATCTCACAGGTGTGCTCCGGAGCATCTCTCCCCCGAGAGAGCTCCCCTAGCCGACTCCGGTCGGGGCCACGCTGACAGGACTAGGGCCCCCACTGGGACCCGAACCTGTATAAACCCTCGTGTCATTTGTTGTGCTTGCTCGACGGGGGTGGACCGGTCACCCGGTCAGCCCGCGTCATATTTTCTTCGCTAGGATCGTCCACAAAACCTGCCGGGGTATTCGTAATACCACGACAGTTGGCGCCGTCCGTGGGGACTCGTGACGAGACGCCATGGCTCCCCTAAGAACGAGGGCCCGTGCCCTCCCTGGTGACGCCGGTCCCGGTGACCCGGTGCCACCCGTCCGGGACACGAACGTCTCGGCGCTTCCGCCCGGAGGCGGCCAGACCCAAGTACCACCTCCCACCTTCCCCGTTAATTTTGGTGTTTCAACCTTCGGGTCAGTCCCGGTGACCGCGGTCGCCTCAGCCGGGACCAGTCTGCCCCCGACGGCTTCCCCGGCTCCTCGGGACGCCTTGCTTGAGGCTTTAGAGCAAGGCCAGCTCCGCGCCCAGCGCTCTATGGACGAGTTGCTCCGCATCTTGGCGCCGCCACCAGCCCCCACATACCCGCAGTACCCTTACCCGGGGGCTATGCCCCCATTTATGGGTCACCCGGTGGCCCCTCCGGTCTCCTAAGGACCGGCCGCCCCGTACGACCACGCCGGGGGGTACCCTCCCCTGGTGGGTCATCCGTCCGGAGACTTCCTGGCGCCGGGAGCCTTCCCGATGCCGGGGGGTTACTTCATGCCCGGGCCCTTCGCGGCACCGGGGTGATACCCCGTTCCGGGCCCATTCCCGGGGCCGAGGGCCCATTACATGCTGGGGGTTTTCCCTGTGCCTGGAGCCAGTCCCGCCCCACAGGTCGCGTTTACTGCACCGGGGGCAGTCAACAGAGCAGACCCGTGCCGTAGCGGACCTCCCCCCGCAACGGCGCCCCCGTTCCGGACGTCGCCGCAACGGTTCCCCCCTTGCCGGATCCGGATAATACAGGGGTTTCCCCCTTTCCGGTTCCGGTCGTCACCGTGGGGGTTCCCCCCTCTTCGGTTCCGGATAATACACGGGTTCCCCCCTTTCCGGTTCCGAACGTCGCCGCGGGGACCCCCTCCCCGGTTCTGGATAATATGGGGGTAGCTACAGTGCATGAGCTCCCTCCTCCCCCGGGTCCGCCCCCGAGGGTGCCCCCGGCGGACCAGGTCTGTTTCTCCCGGGAGGAGGTCGAGAGAATGCGTACGGCTATGTCCGGGGAAGAGCTTCCCCCGGGTCGCAGACGTGGGGAGCTTCGCTCCCTCACCAGCCGGGGGAAGAAACCCACCGAAGAACCAACTTCTCCGGGGGAGAGCCCGGACGTCTTGGAACTCAGCGGGATTTGTGCAGGTATATTCCACAGCCATCTCGGCAGTCGGGGGGGACGAGATGGTGCAATGGAACGTCTTCCCCCTCTACCTCACCAAGATCGCCCGTTGGTGGTTCTACAACTTGAAGGCCGGCTCCATCAAGTCCTTCGCGTAGCTCAAGCGCGAGTTCTGTGTGAACTTCCAGGGGAACTACGTGCGTCCCCTGGATTCTTCGCAGCTGTACACCGTCCGGCAGAGGACGGGGGAGACTATCCGCAGTTTCTTCAAGCGCTTCGCTCAAGTCAAGAGCAAAGTGGCTCACGTCCCCGACTCCACGATCATCGAGGCGTGCAAGAGCGGGATTCTCCCGGGAGAGCTCCACCGGAGGCTCTCCCGAAGCTGCCCATCCTCCGCCGACGAACTCTTCAACGTACTTGGGAAGTACGCTCGGGCGGAGGAGGACGACCACTAGAAGAAAAACCGGGGGGCTCCCGGTCCCACTGACCGGGGGGCTAGGGACCCCCTCAAATGCCCCAAGCAGGGGGGTCGTAACGAGCCACAGCCTCGTGACACTTTTGTCCTCGAGGGCGGAGGCGGCTCGCGCGACGCCCCGGGGGGAAATCGCCCCTTCCCCAGGCCGAAAGGCGGTTGGGGAGGACAGTCATCCCGCGGTCGGGACGCCCCCGCCGGGGGAAGCAAGGAAGGACCATGGTGCACGTTCCACAGGTCCAGTAACCATGCCACTCGGGAATGCCACCAACTGCTGCAGCAGTTCACCGCGTTCCTCGACCAGCATGGGCGGGGGGGGGGGGGGCTCCGCCCTCCTTGCTCCCTCAGCCGGCTCTACCGGCCCTTCCGGCCCCCGCGGGGGGTCAGCCGGGGCAGACGCAAGAGGGGGAGCCGTCAGAGACTCTCCCATTCCAAACCTCTCAAAGGCGTGTCAATGTCATCACGGGAGGGTCCGCTTCCGGGCGGGACTCTAAGCGCCAGTGCAAGGAGTACGAGCGCGAAGTAAAGGTGGTGGGGGTGCTACATACATCTCCGCCACCCAAGTGGTCGGACGTCCCCCTCACCTTCATGGCGGAAGACGCACGCAGGGTTCGCTTCCCCCACGACGATGCGCTCATCTTCTCCGCCACCATCTACAACTGCCACCTTGCCCGCATCCTCGTGGATGGCGGGAGCTCCACCGATGTCCTCTACCTAAAATCCTTCAGGGAGATGCAGGTGGACGAGAAGCTCTTGCAGCCCACAGCAGGGCCTTTGCAAGGATTCATCCCAGGGAAGGCGACTCACCCCGTGGGGAAGGTGGATCTCCCCATGACGTTCGGCACCCCGGAGAACTACCGGACTGAGATGGTCCGATTTGACGTGGTGGACCTCCCCTCCTCCTACAACGCGATCATGGGGAGGACCACGATCAACCGCCTGGGAGTGGCCATCCACCAAAACTACCTCTTCATGAAGATCCCCGGGCCTCACGGCGTGATCACCACCCGGGGAGACCAAGACGTGGGTCGCGCTCTATATGAGCGCGCCGCTGCAACGATCGGGAGCGTCAACATCATCAAAACCCCGGGGGGGAAGGCCTCTCCTCCGGAGTCAGACGTCGCCGTGATACCTTCTGGGAGGCCCCACCCCAAGCCGCGTCCGGAAGGGGGCCTTCGGAAGATTCCGCTATCCCCGAACGACTAGGACAAAACCATCAAAATCGGGGCGGAGCTCCCCGAGGAGCATGCGAAGCAACTCGCGGCTTTCCTGCGTGAAAACTCCGACGTTTTTGCGTGGAAGCCCTCCGACATGCGGGGCGTCGCCTGGGATGTCATCGAGCACAAGCTCGCGGTGACCCCCAGTCGCCCCCCAATCAAACAGAAGATGGGGATACTCTCCCTCGAACGCCAAGAGGCGATCAAGGCAGAGATCGCTCGGCTCCGAGAGGCGGGGTTCATTTGGGGGGTCTTGCACCCCGAGTGGCTCGCGAACCCCGTCCTCGTGAAGAAGTCGAATGGCAAGTGGCGAATATATGTGGACTTCACCGACCTCAACCACGCCTGCCCCAAGGACAACTTCCCGCTCCCGCGGATTGACCAACTGGTCGACTCTACCACGGGGTGCGAGTTGTTGAGCTTCTTGGATGCATACTCGGGCTATCACCAGGTCTGAATGGCGGCAAGGGACGAGGAAAAGACGAGTTTCATAACTCCCCTCGGAACCTTCTGCTACGTCCACATGCCCTTCGGACTGAAGAACACGGGAGCGACCTTCCAGTGGCTCATGACGCTGGTCTTCAAGGACCAAATCGGTCACAACATCGAAGTCTACGTCGACGATGCGGTCGTCAAAAGTCCCCGCGCAACTGCCCATGTCGATGACCTAGCGGAGACCTTCCGCAACCTCCGCGCGTATGGGTTGAAGCTCAACCCGGAGAAGTGTGCCTTTGGCGTGCGCGGGGGGAAGCTCCTGGGCTTCCTTGTGTCCCAGCGGGGCATAGAGGCAAACCCCGAGAAGATCCGGGCTTTCCTAGACATGCCCCGCCGCGCTCGGTCAAAGACGTTTAGCGACTCGCCAGCCGCTTCGTCTCGCGGTCGAGGGAACACGGCCTCCAGTTCTTGAAGATCCTCCGGGGGCTCGAGGGGCTCCGTTGGAGCCCCGAGGCCCAGGAAGGCTTCGACGACCTAAAGAAGTACCTCACGAGCCCCCCATTGCTCGTGAGCCCATCTCCGGAAGAGCCCTTGCTCCTCTACCTTGCCGCGACCCCGATCGCTGTAAGCGCTGTTTTGGTAAAGGAGCAAGATGGGCAGCAGCGTCCCGTGTACTATGTGAGTGAAGCCCTCCAAGGGGCCAAAACTCGGTACACGGAGATGGAGAAGATCTACTACGCCCTCCTGATGGCGTCCCGGAAGCTTCATCACTACTCCTGGGGCACCCCATCACCGTCCCGCGATCCCTCCCCTTGGGGGAGGTGCTCCGAAACAAAGAGGCCACCGGCCGGATCGGGAAGTGGGGGGCCGAGCTCGCCCCCTTTTGCCTTTCCCTCACGGGGCGCTCCGCCATCAAGTCACAGGTCCTCGCCGACTTGGCGGCGGAGTGGACTCCTAGCTCCGGGCCCGGGGACGAAGACCTTCCCGCGCCGCCTCGACGCAACGACCATTGGACACTCATGTTCGATGGCTCCCTGTGTCTCGCCAGGGCTGGTGTGGGAGTAGTCCTTCGGAGCACCGAGGGGCGGGAACTCGAGTACGCGGCGCGGCTAGAGTTCCCCGCCATGAACAACGTCACCGAGTACGAGGCTTTACTCCTCGGGTTGCGTCTTGCACGCTCCCTAGGGATTCGACGCCTCCTAGTGAAAGGAGACTCTTAGCTCATAGTTTGCCAAATGGACAAGTCCTACTTGTGCCATGAAGCAAACTTGAGTCTTTACTTGCAGGAGGTGCGCAAGATGGAGAAGCACTTCGATGGCCTCGAGGCCCGGCACATCCCGTGAAGGGACAACGACCAGGCCGACGCCCTAGCCCGTGCAGCCAGCGCCCGGGAACCGCTCCCCAAAGGGGCCTTCCTGGAGATTATTGCGAAGCCCTTGGTGACCTCCCCAGAAGTGGGCGACGAGCCCCGCGTCCCAGAAGTCACCGGGATCACCCGGACTTCGTCTTGAATGGACCCCCTTATCTCCTTCATCAAGGGGTAGGGGGACCCTCCCAACGAGACCGAGGCTAAGCGCCTCCGGGCCAAAGCCTGAGTATACCTCCTGTTGGAGGGGAAGCTCTACAAGCAGGGGGCTTCTGCCCTGCTCCGATGCCTCCCACAGCCGGAAGGGCTTAGGCTACTCGAAGACAACCACGCCGGAAGGGCTTAGGCTACTCGAAGACAACCACGCGGGAAGCTGCAGGTCTCATCTATCCCCTCGCGCCATCGCGGCCAAGGCTCTTCGCCAGGGCTTTTACTAGCCCACGGTGATGCGCGACGCGTGAGACCTTGTCTCCATGTGCGAGGCTTGCCAGAGGATGGTTCGAACCTCCCCCCTGTAGCGCTGCAGACTATCCCCATCACTTGGCCCTTCGCGCGCTGGGGGATGGACCTCGTAGGCCACTTCCCCCCAGCGCCCGGGGGCTACAAGTATGCGGTGGTCGCGGTCGACTACTTTACTAAGTGGGTAGAGGCTGAACCTTTGGCTAGCATCACGTCCAGGGCGGTACAGTGGTTTTTTGGAAAAACATCATTTTTCGTTTTGGCGTCCCCCGGGAGATCACTGTTGATAACGGGACCCAATTCGACTTGGCGTATTTTCGGGAATTCTGTGAAGGCCTGGGGCTCACCATCCCCTTTGCTTCAGTGGCCCATCCCCAGAGCAACGGGGCCGTTGAAAGGGTCAATGGCATAATCCTACAAGGGTTACGCCGACGACTCGAGCAAACCGCTTCCAAGCAGGGTGCATGGGTAGAGGAGCTCCCTAGCATCCTCTGCTCTATGCGCATGACTCCGAGCCGGGCGACGGGACGTACTCCATTTTCCCTGGTATACGGCGCTGAGGCAGTCCTCCCCCTGGAGATTGGATTTCTGTTGCTGCGAGTTGAGCTCCTAGATGGAGCTAGGACCGCGGCGTACCAAGCCAATGAGGCGAATCAATGACTGGAGGTCGATCTCATGGAGGAGGAACGCGACCGAGTGCTCCTCCGTCACGCCATCTACGAGTGGGAGAGGGCTTTTTGCCTCGGGGACCTTGTCCTCAAATGCGTCACAGACCCCCAAGCCCAGGGCAAGCTCTCCCCCAAGTGGGAGGGCCCCTACAGGATCTCGGCAGTCCTGGGCTCGGGGGCTTACAAGCTCTCCAACCTTCCAGAGCAGGAGCCAAAGCACACGTGGAATTTGCGTTTACTTCGCAAATTTTACGTCTAGCCTACGGGCTCGTCCACTCCCCCGAAGTGATTACGCCAAAGGGGGAAGGGGGACCTCGTACTCTGTCCCCTCCCCCGGGGCGATTGCGCCGAAGGGGGAGGGGGGACGTTGTAATCACCGTTCCCTCCCCTTTCGCGATTTCGCGAGGGGAGGTGTTGTATTCTGGTTCATTGTTAATACAACTGGATTTTTTCTTCAGCTGTCTCAATGCAGGTTTTTTAAGTTACCGCCCCTCACGGCGATGCCCTCCCCGTGAGGACGCCCTCTCAACGAGAATGCCCTCCCCGTGAGGAAGTGGGCTATCACGACCCAACAAGTCCCTACAACGGGAGTCCCACTCCCGTAGGGCGGCTTAAGATCACCCCTCGTGGACTGAGGGTGTAAGCGGCAACCCAGTCCTCAAGGACCGCGGTAACGAGTCAATTTGGGAGACTAGTCCCCAACCCAAACACTCAAACCCGTCATCACGCGCATCCTCCTCCGGGAGTGGATTGTCTCAGTGAGACGGAATTCTTGGATATTTTTTCTCGGAGACTTTGTTCCAGGGCTCCCCGTCTTCATGGCAACCGGAGGGTTGCCTGCCGGAAAAATTATCCCCGGAGGATTCTTGGATTTTCTTGGATGTTTTTCCTCGGAGACATTGTTGTCGGCTCCCCATTTTCACGGCGACCGGACGGTTGTCTCCCGGAAAAATTACCTCCAGAAATTTCGTCTCGGATTTTCTTGGATATTTTTCCCCGGAGGCCTCATTCCGAGCTCCGTTTTCATGGTGACCGGGGGGTTCTCTCCCGGAAAATTTCCTGGAGATATTGGGCTTCCCGGAAACCCGGTTCCCCGTTTTCACGGTGACCAAGTTTTCTCCCCGGGGAGAATTCTTTGGAATTTCAGAATTCTGATTTTTCCGGAAACCTCATTCCCAGCTCCCAGTTTTCACGGTGACTAGAGAGCT
Source organism: Pharus latifolius (assembly GCA_019359835.1). NCBI lineage: Eukaryota > Viridiplantae > Streptophyta > Magnoliopsida > Poales > Poaceae > Pharus > Pharus latifolius. The sequence continues at coordinate 55,953,519 of CM033326.1, read as the reverse complement.
CCAGGAAAATTCTATTTTTCCTGGAGACTTCGCTCCCGACTCCCTGTTTTCACGGCAACCGGAGAGCCCTCCCGGAAAAATTGAAATTCTTTACCTTGGAAAAACTTGGAAAAATTCTTGTTGGGGGAAATCTCCTCCAGTGGTGTCCCCGGTGCCTGTCCCGGGCGCCGCCTTTAGCCCGGGGACAAGTCCCCCAGTGCCTGTCTAGGGCGCCGCCATTTGCCCGGGGACAAGGCCACCGGTGCCTTTCCCGGGCGCCGCCTTTAGCCAGGGGACAAGGCCACCAGTGCCTGTCACGGGCGCCGCCATTTGCCTGGGGACAAGGCCCCCGCCATTTGCCCGGGGACAAGTCCGTCGGTGCTTGTGCCTGTCCCGGGAGCCGCCATTTGCCCGGGGAGAAGGCCCCCGGTGCCTGTCCCGGGGGCTGCCTTTGGCCAGGGGACAAGGCCCCCGGTGCCTGTGCCGGGTGTCGCCATTGGCCCGGGGACAGGGCCCCCGGTGCCTGTCCTGGGCGCGGCCATTTGCCCGGGGACAAGGGCCCTGGTGCCTGTCCCGGGCGCCGCCTTTAGCCCGGGGACAAGGCCCCCGGTGCCTATCTCAGGCACCGCCATTGGCCCGGGGACAAGGCCCCCGGTGCTTGTCCCGGCCGCCGCCATTGGCCCGGGGACAAGGCCCCCGATGCCTGTCCCGGGCGCCGCCTTTAGCCTGAGGGCAAGGCCCCCGATGATTGTCCCGGGTGCCACCATTGGCCCGGGGACAAGGCCCCCGGTGCCTGTCCCGGGCACCGCCTTTCGCCCAGGGACCAGGCCCCCGGTGCCTGTCCCGGGTGCCGCCATTTGCCCGAGGGCAAGGCACCCGGTGCCTGTCTCGGGTGCCTCCGTTAGCCCGGGGACAAGACCCCGGTGCCTGTCCCGGGCACCGCCATTGGCCCGGGGACAAGGCCCCCGGTGCCTGTCTCGGGCGTCGCCATTCGCCCGAGGACAAGGCCCCCGGTGCCTCTCCCGGGCGCCGCCATTTGCCTGGGGACAAGGCCCCCAGCGCGTTGTCCCGGGCATTGTCGTCCTTCCGGAGATGGGAGTCTCCGGTCCCGGGTCACGTGCGGGTCACGCGAGTAGCGCCTCAGGAACCGGTGGACACCTGTCAAGCATCCGAGGTGCCTGACCGGGAGAAGGACGTTGCTACCCTTCGATCCAGCGGTAGCAGGCAGGGTAGTTTAGTGTTTTTGCATCTTTTGGGGCTATAAAAGCCCTTGTACACCTCATGTAAAAGGAGAGGGATCATTATTACTTAGAATAGATAATCTCACAGCTGTGCTCCGGAGCCTTGTTTCCCCGAGAGACCTCCCCTAGCCGACTTCGGTCGGGAGCACGCCGACCGGACTAGGGCCCCCACCGGGACCCGAACCTGTATCAACCCTCGTGTCACTTATTGTGCTTGCCCGGTGGGGAAGGACCGGCCACTTGGTCAGCCCGCGTCATATTTTCTTCGCTAGGATCATCCACAAAACCTGCCGTGGTACTCGTAATACCATGACAGTTGGCGCCGACCGTGGGGACTCGTGACGAGACGCCATGGCTCCCCCAAGAACGAGGGTCCGCCCCTTCCCGGTGACGCCGGTCCCAGTGATCCGGCGCCACCCGTCCGGGACACGACCGCCCCGGCGCTTCCGCCCGGAGGTGGCTAGGCCCAGGTACCGCCTCCCACCTTCCCTGTTAATTTTGGTGGTTCGACCTCCGGGTCAGTCCCGGTGAGCGCGGTTGCCTCGGCCGGGACCAGTCTCCCCCCGACGGCTTCCCCGGCTCCCCGGGACGCCTTACTTGAGGCTTTAGTGGAGGGCCAGCTCTGCGCCCAGCGCTCTAAGGATGAGTTGCTACGCGTCTTGGCGTGGCCACCGGCCCCGGCATACCCGCAGTACCCATACCCGGGGGCTATGCCCCCGTTTATGGGTCGCCCGGTGACCCCTCTGCTCTCCAAAGGCCCGGCTGCCTTGTACGACCCCACTGGGGGAAATCCTCCCCCGGCGGGCCATCCCCCCGGATCTTTCCCGATGCCGGGGGTTTAGTTCATGCCCGAGTCCGTGGCGACACCGCGGGGATACCCTATTCCGGGCCCATTCCCGGGGCCGGGGGCCCATTACATGCCGAGGGTTTTCCCTGCGCCGGGAGCCAATCCCGCCCCACAGGTCGCGTTTACCGCACCGGGGGCGGTCGACAAAGCAGCTCCCGTGCCACAACGGACCTCCCCCCGCAACGGCGCCCCGGTTTCGGACGTCACCGTGGGGGCTCCCCCTTCGCCCGGTCCGGATAATACAGAGGTTTCCCCCTTTCCGGTTCCGATCGTCGTCGCGGGGGTTCCCACCTCTTAGGTTCCGGATAATATAGGGGTTTCCCCCATTCCGGTTTTGAACGTCGTCCCGGGGGCCCCCTCCCCGGTTCAGGATAATACAGGGGTTTCCCCCTTTCCGGTTCCGGAGGTCTCCACAGGGGGCTCCCCCTTGCCGGCCCCAGTAACTTCCGGGCTGGCAGCTACAGTGCATGAGCTCCCTCCTCCCCCGGGGCTGCCCCCGAGGGTGCCTCCGGTGGACCAGGTCCGTTTCTGGGGAAGAACCTCCCCTAGGTCGGGGACGCGGAGAGCTTCACTCCCGCACCGGCCGGGGGAAGAGACTCGTCGAAGAGCCAACCTCTCCGGGGGAGAGCCCGGACGTCTTGGAACTTAGCCCTGGCCCAGAAGAAAAGCGTCGTTACCGCCACACCGGCGGACCTCTTGGGCCACTTCCCGACTCCGACAACGAGGGTGCGTACCCTATCAAAGGAGACAGCGACCGGTACTCTCCACGGGAAGTGCAGGGGGCTAACCAGCCGCTATGCCGCAGAATCTGGTGCATTCGATGGTCGCGGCCTTACCGCCCGCCGCACATCGAGCACTACAATGGTGAGGCCGACCCCTATGAATTTGTGTAGGTGTATTCCACAGCCATCTCGGCGGCTGGGGGGGATGAGACAGTGCAATGCAACGTCTTCCCCCTCTACCTCACCAGGATCGCCCTCTCCTGGTTCTACAATTTGAAGGCCGGCTCCATCAAGTCCTTCGCGCAGCTCAAGCGCGAGTTCTACGTGAACTTCCAGGGGAACTACGTACGTCCCCTGGATTCTTCCCAGCTGTACACCATCCGACAGAGGACGGGGGAGACTATTCACAGCTTCTTCAAGCGCTTCACTCAAGTCAAGAGCAAAGTGGCCCACGTCCCTGACTCCACAGTCATCGAGGCATGTAAGAGCGGGATCCTCTCAGGAGAGCTCCACCGGAGGCTCTCCTGAAGCTGCCCCTCCTCCACCGACGAGCTCTTCAATGTACTTGAGAAGTACGCTCGGGCGGAGGAGGATGACCTCTGGAAGAAAAACCAGGGGGCTCCCTCCCTCGTTGACCGAGGGGCTAGGGACCCCCTCAAACGCCCTAAGCAGGGGGGTTGTAATGAGCCACGGCCTCAGGACACTTTTGTCCTCGAGGGCGGAGGCGGCTCGCGCAACGCCCTGAGGGGCAATCGCCCCTTCCCCAAGCCGAAAGGCCGTGGGGGAGGGCAGTCATCCCGTGGTCGAGATGCCCCTGCGGGTGGAAGCAAGGAAGGACCATGGTGCACCTTCCACAGGTCCAGTACCCATGCCACCCGGGAATTTCACCAACTGTTACAGCAGTTCACCGCGTTCCTCGACCAGCATCGGCAGGGGGGCCACTCCGGCCTCCTTGCCTCCTCAGCCGGCTTTATCGGCCCTTCCTACTCCCGCGGGGGGACAGCACAGGCAGGAGGGGGAGCTGTCAGAAACTCTCCCCTTCCAAATTTCCCAGAGGAGTATCAATGTCATCATGGGAGGGTCCGCTTCCGGGCGGGACTCCAAGCGTTAGCGCAATGAGTACGCGCGCGAAGTAAAGGTGGTGGGGGTGCTGCACACGTCTCCGCCACCCAAGTGGTCGGACGTGCCCCTCACCTTCACAGTGGAAGACGCGCGCGGGGTTCGCTTCCCCCATGACGACACACTCATCGTCTCCACCACCATCTACAACTGCCACCTGGCCCGCATCCTAGTGGATGGCGGGAGCTCCGCCGACGTCCTCTACCTGAAAGCCTTCAGGGAGATGCAAGTGGACGAGAAGCTCTTGCAGCCCGCTGCAGGGCCCTTGCAAGGATTCTTCTTGGGGAAGGTGATCTACCTCGTGGGGAAGGGGGATCTCCCCATGACGTTCGGCACCCCGGAAAACTACTGGACTAAGATGGTCCGGTTTGACGTGGTGGACCTCCCCTCCTCCTACAACGCGATCATGGGGAGGACCACGATCAACCGCCTGGGAGCTGCGATCCACCAGAACTACCTCTGTGTGAACATCCCTGGGCCTCACGGCGTGATCACCGCCCGGGGAGACCAAGACGTGGCTGCGCTCTATACGAGCGCGCCACTGCAACGATCGGGAGCGTGAACATCATCAAGGCCCCGGGGGAAGGCCTCTCCCCCGGAGTCAGATGTCGCTGTGATACCTTCTGGGAGGCCCCTCCCCAAGCCGCGTCCGGAAGGGGGCCTCCGGAAGATCCCGCTGTCCTCGGACGACGGGGACAAGACCGTCAGAATAGGGGCGGAGCTCCCCGAGGAGCATGTGGGGCAACTCGCGGCCTTCCTGCGCGAAAACTCTGATGTTTTCGCATGGAAGCCCTCCGACGTGCGGGGCGTCGCCCTGGATGTCATCGAGCACAAGCTCGCGGTGACCCCCGGTCACCCCCCAATCAAGTAGAAGCTGAGCAAACTCTCCCTCGAACGCCAGGAGGCGATCAAAGTAGAGATTCCCCAACTCCGAGAGGCGGGGTTCATTCGGGAGTTTCTGCAGCCCGAGTGGCTTGTGAACTCCGTCCTCGTAAAGTAGTCGAGCGGCAAGTGGCGGATGTGCGTGGACTTCACCGACCTCAACCGCGCCTGCCCCAAGGACAACTTCCCGCTCCAGTGAATTGATCAGTTGGTCGACTCCACCGCGGGGTGCAAGTTCATTAGCTTCCTGGACGCGTACTCGGGCTATCACCAAGTCCGGATGGCGGAAGGGGACGAGGAAAAGACGAGTTTCATAACTCTCCTCGGAACCTTCTGCAACGTTCACATGCCCTTCAGGCTGAAGAACGCTGGAGCGACCTTCGAGCGGCTCATGACGCTGGTCCTCAAGGACCAAATCGGTCGCAACGTCGAAGTCTATGTCGACGACGCTGTCGTCAAAAGTCCCTGCGCAACCTCCCATGTCGATGACCTAGCAGAGACCTTCCGCAACCTCTGCGCGTATGGGTTGAAACTCAACCCAGAGAAGTGCGCCTTCGGCGTGCGCAGGGGGAAACTCCTGGGTTTCCTCGTGTCCCAGCGGGGCATAGAGGCAAACCCCGAGAAGATCCGGGCGTTCCTAGACATGCCCCCACCGTGCTCAGTCTAGGATTTTTAGCGGCTCGCCGGCCGCTTAGCCGCACTAAGCCACTTCGTCTCGCGGTCGGGGGAACGCGGCCCTCAATTCTTCAAGATCCTCTGGGGGCTCGAGGGGTTCCGGTGGACCCCCGAGGCCCAGGAAGCCTTCGACGACCTGAAGAAGTACCTCACGAGCCCCCCAATGCTCGTTAGCCCATCTCCGGAAGTGCTCTTGCTCCTCTACCTCGCCGCGACCCCAGTAGCCGTAAGCGCGGTATTGGTAAAGGAGCAAGATGGGCAGCAGCGTGCCGTGTACTACGTGAGTGAAGCCCTCCAAGGGGGCAAAACTCGGTACACGGAGATGGAGAAGATCTGCTACACCCTCCTAATGGCGTCCCGGAAGATTCATCACTACTTCCTGGGGCACCCCATCATCGTCCCGTCATCCCTCCCCTCGGGGAAGGTGCTTTGAAACAAAGAAGCCACCAGCGGATAGGGAAGTGGGGGGCCGAGCTCGCCCCCTTCTCCCTTTCCCTCACGGGCCGCTCAGCCATCAAGTCACAGGTCCTCGCCGACTTAGTGGCGGAGTGGACTCCGGCCTCCGGGCCAGGGGATGAAGACCTCCCCGCGCCGCCCCGACGCAACAACCATTGGACACTCATGTTCGATGGCTCCCTGTGTCTCGCCGGGGCTGGTGCGAGAGTAGTCCTCCGGAGCCCCGAGGGGAAGGAACTCGAGCATGCGGCGCGGCTCAAGTTCCCCACCACAAACAACGTTGCCGAATACGAGGCTTTGCTCCTCGGGTTGCGTCTTGCGCGCTCCCTGGGGATTCGACGCCTCCTAGTGAAAGGAGACTCCCAACTCGTAGTTTGCCAAATGGACAACTCTTACTTGTGCCATGACGCAAACTTGAGCCTCTACTTGTAGGAAGTGCGCAAGATGGAGAAGCACTTCGATGGCCTAGAGGCCCGGCACATCCCCCGACGGGACAACGAACGGGCCGACGCCCTAGCCCGGGTCGCCAGCGCCTGGGAACTGCTCCCCAAAGGTGCCTCCTTGGAAATTATTGCGAAGCCCTCAGTGACCTCCCCAGACGCGGGCGACGAGCCTCGCGTCCCAGAAGTCACCGAGATCACTCGGGCTTCGTCTTGGATGAACCCCCTTATCTCCTTCATCAAGGGGGAGGGGGACCCTCCCAATGAGGCCGAGGCTAAGCGCCTCCGGGCCAAAGCCCGGGCGTACCTCCTGTTGGAGGGGAAGCTCTACAAGCAGGGGGCTTCCGCAGTGTACCAAGCCAATGAAGCCAATGAAGCCAATCAGCGACTGGAGGTCGATCTTGTGGAGGAGGAATGAGACCGAGCGCTCCTCCGCCAGACCATCTACGAGCGCGAAATGGCGCCCGCATACAACCAGTGCGTGCGCGAGAGGTTTTTCGCCTTGGGGACCTCGTCCTCAAGCGCGTCACAGACCCCCAAGCCCAAGGCAAGCTCTCCCCCAAATGGGAGGGCCCCTACAAGATATCAGCGGTCCTGGGCTCGGGGGCTTACAAGCTCTCCAACCTGCAAGAGCAGGAGCTGAAGCACACGTAGAATTTGCGTTTACTTCGCAAGTTTTACGTCAAGCCTACACGGGCTCGTCCCCTCCCCCGGAGCGATTACGCCGGAGGGGGAAGGGGGACCCTGTACTCACCGTCCCCTCCCCCTGGAGCGATTGCGCCGGAGGGGGAGGGGGGACATTGTAATGACTGTTCCCTCCCCTTTCACGATTTCGCGGGGGGAGGCGTTGTATTTTGGTTCATTGTTAATACAACTGGATTTTTCTTCAGCTCTGTCCCAATGCAGATTTTTTACAGTACCGTCTCTCACGGCGTTGCCCTCCCCGTGAGGATGCCCTCTCAACGAGGATGCCCTCCCCGTGAGGAAGTGGGCCATCATGACCCAACAAGTCCCTACAACGGGAGTCCCACTCCCGTAGGGCGGCTTAGATCACCCCTCGTGGACTGAGGGTGTAAGCGGCAACCCGGTCCTCAAGGACCGCGGTAACGAGTCAATTTGGGAGACTAGTCCCCTACCCAAATACTCAGACCCGTCATCGGGCACATCCTCCTCCAGGAGTCGATTGTCTCCTTAGAGACGGAGTTCTTGGATATTTTTTCTTGGAGATATTATTCCCAGCTCCCCATTATCATGGCAACCAGACGGTTCTCCCGGAAAAATTACCTCCGGAAATTTTGTCTCGGATTTTCTTAGATGTTCTTCCCCGAAGACCTTATTCTCGGCTCTCTGTTTTCACGGTGACCGGGGGGGTTCTCTCCCGGAAAATTTCCTGGAAACCCGGCTCCCCGTTTTCACGGCGACCGGGGAGCTCCCAGAAAAATCTTGTATTTTGGATTTTCTCGGACGTCTTTTTCCGGCCCCTTCGAAAAATTCGTCTTAGATTTTCCCGGATGTTTCTTCCTGGAGACCTCATTCCCAGCTCCCCGTTTTCACGGCGACTGGAGAGTTCTCCCGGAAAAATCTCCAGGAAAAATTGAAATTTTTACCTTGGAAAAATTTGGAAAAACTCTTAAGCAACGGGTCTTCATCCCGGGAGCTTTGTCACCCCCACAGCACGCGGAGCTACCCTCCGGCCCGCTGTGGAGGGGGGATAAGGAGCCCCCAGGAATTACACCATTTCGGAACTTCTAAGATAAAGGGGCAAACTTAGCTCTATCAAATAAATCTCAGAGAAGAAATCTCAAAGCAAACAAACACTCAACTTTACATCGGATACGATACAACCCGGATTATAGCCGGGAAAGTCTACGTCCTAAAGCAGCTACGTCTAATAATCCTGGAGACCTTCCGATAGCCCCCGGGCCAGGTCCCGGTACAAGCCATGTATGCGGCGCTGGGCTTCCCGGAGTAGGTCCTCGGGCCAATACTCGTAGCCCGCCGGTGGAAGTATCTGAAGAGGGGGAATCATCCGGGACCCCGGACGCAGAGGGGGTAGTTCAGCGCGATGATTATCAAAGTTGTCCAAGTACCACTCCGGATGCCATCGCAACCGGATTGGCTCCCAGACAACGCCCTCGCTGCGTTCCCCGGAGAAGAGACTCAACAAGATTAAAGCAGCTTGGGCGTCCCCCGGGTGTCGCCCGCCGGGGCTCAGTGGCCTCGCCCCCGGGGAATCTCTCCGAGACCTTCACCAGGGGAAAACCTGGTACATTGCATTCATAGACTTAGAAAACCTGTCCCAGGCGCCGCCTTCAGTCTGGGGACAAGGCACTCGGTGCCTGTCCCAGGCGCTGCCATGTGCCCGGGGACAACGCCCCCGGTGCTTGTCCCAGGTGCCGCCTTTTTCCCTGGGACAAGGCCCCCAGTGCCTGTCCCGGGCGCCGCCATTTGCCCAAGGACAAGGCCCCCGGTGCCTGTCTCGGGTGCCGCCTTCAGCCCGAGGACAAGGCCCTTGGTGCCTGTCCCGGGTGCTGCCATTTGCCCGAGGACAAGGCCCCCGGTGGCTGTCCCGGGCGCCGCCTTTACACCGGGGACAAGGCCCCCGGTGGCTTGTCCCGGGCATTGCTGTCTTTCCGGAGATAGGAGTGTTCGGTCCCGGGTCACGTGCGGGTCATGCGAGAAGCACCTTCAGAATCGGCGGACACCTATCAAGCATCCAAGGTGCCTGACCGGGAGAAGGACGTTGCTACCCCTCGATCTAGCGGTAACAGGCGGGGTAGCTGGCAGGGTAGTTTAGTCTTTTTGTGTCTTTTGGGGCTATATAAGCCACAATTGCTCATTATTGCTACTAATAGACAATCTCACATGTGTGCTCCGGAGCATCTCTCCCCCGAGAGAGCTCCCCTAGCAGGCTGCGGTCGGGGGAACGCCGACAGGACTAGGGCCCCCACTGGGATCTGAACCTGTATAAACCCTCATGTCATTTGTTGTGCTTGCCCGACAGGGGAGGACCGGTCACCCGGTCAGCCCGCGTCGTATTTTCTTCGCTAGGATCGTCCACAAAACCTGCCGGGGTATTCGAAATACCATGGCAAAATACTTTGGTAATACAAGTCCAATGGACGGTTTGCAACAGAGCTCGTTGGAAAAGATTGTACCTTTCGATGCTCTTGTTTAAGATCATCGCCGGCATTTATTAAGCTTTGGGGGTGAAGCGACCCTTTAGCTCCTTCTGCCGCAGCATTGTACGGCCGCAGAAGGTAGTTCGTCTGTTTTTCAATCTCGGACAAAGAAAGAACTGCGTTGCAAAAAGGCAAAATTACTCGATATGATATCCTTCATCGGTAAAATTGCATATTTTGTAAACCAGATGACATACCTGTATTGTAGTCTAAAGTGCTGTCCTCTATGGACTTCACTTCCCAAGCCGGATGTTCCCTCTCATGCAGGGGGCTCATCCTATTCTTTACAAAGTCGCGGATGATGTCGCGCGCAGTTAATCCTGTTGGACTAGGTAAAGAATAGCTTGAGCTTGCTTCTCTAATTCTGCACTTAGAGAAGGAATAGAGTCCATTTCGCTATCCTTCTCCGGTCGGGTGTTCGCGAACCAAAGTCCGCTCTCCGACGAAGGGGTGCAATAAAACCACTTATGATGCCACCCGTGCACCGAATCCCACTGAGGAGGGAATGGGTACTCTTTCTTCTCCCTTATGCGTAAGTAGATGCACCCAGCGGCATTGGCACTCTTCGACCACGCCGAGAAATAGAAGCGTCGAAAAAGCTCCATGCTTGGCAGCACTCCAATGAAAGCTTCACACAAGTGCTGAAAGATCGCCAAGATAAGAACAACATTTTGGTGGAGATTCACCAACTCCAACCCATAGTGGTCAAGGATTCCCCGAAAGAACTCGCTTTCCGGGAATCAAAACCCACAGCGCAAATATTCCTCGAAGATCACCAATTCACCCTCGCGAACAGATGCGGTTTCTTCATTCTTCTCTGCTGGCCGCCAGTTGATCAGCAGCCGCGAGGGAAGAATTTCTTCCTTCTCTAGCGCTACCAGGCTTTCTTCAGTATGGTGGATGGATCGGCTCTAGGATGCCATTGCTGTTGAAGTTTGAAGAAAGGCGATGGTTTTGGAGACAACAAGGGCAAGGAGCGCAAAACAGGGTTTTGTGCGGCGAGATTGTTTAAGGCAACGAAGGGGTTTCTAGCTGCGAAGCTTCTCCAGTAAGCTACCTTCTCCTTTTATATGTCCGAGACAACCCTTCACCAGATATTTTATTAATTTCCCATAATGGGTGCCTTTCCTCTTGGAACCCGTAATCAGTACCCTGTAATGAGTCTGAAGCAAATGTATTGTTATTAAGAATCATTTTATTTCATATTCGGGGGCTATGGTACAAATAAAGATATGAGAAATTCTTAAACTTCATTAAGAAAGCTAGCAATCCATTATGATCTTAGGATAAGCTTATATTCTTTGCACTGATCGCAATGCAATTCTGTGATCAGTATATAACTTATGTTCGCAATATAAGTAATCTGTAGTCGTAGTACTCTGTCTGACCGCGGTGATTATTTTATATTGTGTGGCCTTAATGATATTTTTGACCAAAAGAACTATCCTGAGTCGATCTCGGACAGAAACTTACTTTTGGTCGTGGAGACATTTTTGTAACCATTTTTTTCACACAGAGAATGTAAAGTACCTTAAATTTGGGATTATAAGCTTTCCATAATCTTTTTTAAGGTGTCAGATATATAAGGAAAAGAAATTCTTTATTTCGGGCAATCTTTACATATAAAAGGGACACAGGCAACCAAAGTGTTGACTTGATCCAAAAATAATTTACAAAGTTCTCCTAGGGACGTATTGGCGTTAGTAGGATTTACACTGGCTGCCCCAAGAGAACTGGCTATAGCCCTAAGCCTGTCTACGTCATCCTGAAGCAAAGGATTGCAACTGTTCCTTATTATATCAGAGAGTTCTCGCTGCTGCCGAGCGTAGTCTCTCTCCACGCGGAATTTGCGCGCCTCTTTGCGGGAGTTGTCACAACATTCTGCCAGATGCAGAATGACCGAAGACATTTCCTCAGTCTTCTTTTCCAGAGCCTCTTTTTCTTTTTGGAGAGTTCTGCACATGGCTACTCTGTCACCAAGAAGAGCCTGGATCTCAACAAGCTGATCGTTGGGGCTCCAGGGGCCTTCACCTCCTGTGTATTCATGGTTAGTTCATAAAACATGTAACCAACAGGGAGGGTGAAGATAGCTATTATCTGAGAAGCAGAGGAAAAAGCCAAGCTTTGGGGAGGATTTGGACGTGGAAGTGTAAGACTTTCCTCAGAAAGTTGATCACCCAACAAAAGCTGAGGACTTCCTAGTCACAGGGGTGTGAGACTTCCTCTAGAAGTGGGATGGTTTGAAGGATTGTTGTGGATCTCTAAAGGTGGAGATGAAGATGCAACTGGATGAGTTGCAAGGGCCAATGTGGCAACACAGGTACCAGCACTCTTTAGAATCTTCGATGCAGCTCCACTAGAGGACCCTTCGTCATCTCTAGATCTCTTCTTTGGATAGACCATTTCCTCAATCACCTGTGAAGTCTAAAATGAATTGCTTAGGAAAATCTTTGACTCAGAAAATCATAAGATGTTTTAGAAGAAGTTTACCTTCTCGATATCTTGTGTCTTTTCTATTTCTTCCTCATCACTCTCAATCTCAACAACCGTCTTGGGATCTTGGTTTGCCATCAAGGTGAGAGTAAAGGAGGAAATGCGAGATAGGGAGTCAGAAGCATATTTTCTAAAGGACTTAGCTAAAAATTTGGAAGTCTTAAGAACTGAGAGGCTGTGCTATTTGTAGAGCCCGGAGGCGACGGTTCATTCCCACGAACGTCTCGAGTTCTTAAAATGCACTTGCAGTTGTTGTCTTGATTAAACAAGTCAATAAATTCATCATTACCTATCGAGAAAAACTAAAAGGTTTTCCTTGGGAGATAAACCGCCATGCAGCGTACAATATTACAATTGAAGACGCTGAAGCGTCAAGTTATAAATTTGATGCAGGATTAAAATTTGAAGTAAATCAGGCTTTTCATTTTCTTCAAATTTGGGGACTAGCTGATGAGGATTATCACCCGAGCTAGTTTGAGTAACACATATCGAGTTCAAGTCAGGTTCGAATATGATATGTGTCTATAATAACCACTATGGTCGCTGATGGGCACATAGTTAGTTTATGATCGCAGCCCTTGCGTGATCATGAGACCACAGACAGTACGCGGTCAGAGGGTCACTGACTATACGCGAGCAAGGTAGCCTAGGGGGTGTTCAAAACTCTACTGGACACGTTCTCAGGCACAAAGGAACTTCTCCCATGTGTGAAGACAACCGCCAGGAGGTTGACATGTGCGGTTATCCATGATTGCATGTGCTTAACCGGCGAAGGACATGAGTGCAGTTATACGAACTGCACCAGGACAATCGTCCCAAACCGCTTCACATTGGACGTCCTTTCATTTAGTATAAAAGGATGGTCGATGCATGATGTAAAGGGCGGTTAACAAGCAAGACAACGAATCAATAAAGCTTGAAGACTTTGGCATAGTTAGATAGACAATAATATAGAAGAGATCTTCGCTTGTGATCATCTCTTCCTCCCTCTTGTAAACACTTTTTTCCAACATAGTGAAATCATAATAGGACGTAGGGCTATTACTTCCACCATCGAGGGCCCGAACCTGTATAAATTCATTCGTGTCCCTGTAGACATTACTTATCTTACCTTCCAGGAGGAGCACTGTGAAAGGTCTCACAACTCACAAATCTATGTAAGATCGACTGAGGACCCCGAGTCCAAATCGTCGACAATTGGCTTTACCTTCGGGATTGATTTTTGAGCTTAATAATTGTTATTATATTCTTGCCATGAGCAAAAACATTATTTCTGTTTCATGTTTGGACAAGAAAGGTTTTGAATTCATAATAAAAAACAATTGTTGTTCATTTTATTTCAATGATATGCTTTATGGATCAGCCCAATTGACGTCTGGGCTTCATGTTTAAAATCTTGAAGTTCCTGTTTACAACATAAATACTAAAAGGCTCAAAACAAATGATTTGAATATGGCATTGTCGTTTAGGTCATATAAATGAGAAATGCATCATGAAGCTCTATAAAGATGGACTTCTAGATTCATTTGATTTTGAATCATATGACACATGCGAATCTTGTTTACTTGGCAAAATGACAAAGACACCTTTTACCGGTTCATGTGAAAGAACAAGTGTTTTGTTGGCACTTGTACATTCTGATGTATGTGGACCATTAAGCACTATGGCGTGAGGTGGATTCCAATACTTCATAACTTTCACTGATGATTTTAGTAGATATGGTTATATCTACTTAATGAGGCATAAGTCTTAATCTTTTGAAAAGTTGAAAGAATATCAGAATGAAGTACAAAATTATCTTGGCAAGACAATTAAATTCCTATGATCAGATCATGGAGGAGAATATTTGAGCCAATAATTTAGCAATCATTTAAAGCAATGTGGACTTGTTCCAGTGCTAACACCGCCAGGGACACCTCAATGGAATCGTCTGTTTGAACAACGGAATCGAACCTTGTTGGACATGGTTCGATCAATGATGACCCAAGTCGATCTTGTTGCATCTAGGCCCCTATTATTGTGGATTTTGATTATTGATGACATTAAGTGTTTTTGATCTAATCATGTCTTTGAGTTATAGGTATGCAGAGACCTAAGAGCTATTTCGTCTAAGGTCGCAGTATTCCAAAGTCGCAAGCAGAAGGTCGGCAAGTAGAAAGCCGCAGAGACCTAAGCTATTTGGAGGATCTGCAAGTCGCAAGCACAAGGTCAGCAAGTAGAAAGCTGCAGAGACCTAAGCTATCTGGAGGATCTGCAAGTCGCAAGCACAAGGTCGCGAGTCAAGGTCGAAAGCACAAGAGCTTCTTCGGGAAAACACGCACGATGATCAAGATGAACACGACATTAAATAGAAGCACAAGGTGCAAAAGAGCAAAAGACGAGACGCAAACATGAAGATGCAAAGGACCTAAGGTAATCTGAGATTTTATTTTTACCGATCTCGGCGTAAGGAGATTGATCGGTTTAGGAAAATTTATTTTTAGTTTTAACAGTACTATAAAGAAGGGTTGTAAGTCCTCTCTAAATCTCTAACATGAACTGAGAAATTACTAGGTCATTGCATTGCATCTTTTTTGGTTGGATTTGATTTCATTTAGGTTTTGAAAGATTTGGTTTTTAATTGAGTTTTTGACAGTAGAAGATTGTTTCAATTTTCTAGAAAGATCTAGGCAGATCTGGTTTTTGCTTCTGTTGACAAAAACGTAGCACTTAAAATTATCTTTCAAACGCGCTATTAAAATCTCAATTTGGACTATGGTTTTAAAGTTATGATTGTTTTTATCCAGGTTGACTGTCAGTTTACTATACTGAGTGTCATTTTGAATGTCAGTTCAGTTAAACTGACAGTTGTCTAGAGAGTGTATTTTTTGAGCTGAAAATTTTTGAACTAAACTGGCTGTCAGTTTGTATTTCGACCTCAAACTGATTTGCTTGTGTTTCTATTTGATCTCGACATTTTGTGGTCGAACTTACTGTTAGTTTGCATAACTGACTGTCAATTTGTATTATCAGTTTCCATATACGACCACAAACGGCTAGCTAATTTTTATCTGTAAATTTTGTCAGCCGTTGAGTTTGGAATTGACTGTCAGTTCCTCATACTAACTGTCAGTTTGCACTGATTTGTTTCCATTTTCAACCTCAAATGGCTAGCTGAGTTTTTTTCTGGATTTTACTTCTTTCTGGTCGTGACCCAAACTGACTGTCAGTTTGAGCTGCTGATTTTCAGCCCGAGCTCCAACGGTTCTTTTGATCCTTGACGCTATAAATAGAGGCTTTGAGGTCATATTTTATACAACAAGTAGCCCTCTTCTCTCTTATACACTTGAGCATCTGATTTCTAGATGAAAATCTTGATCTGTTGATCAAGTCGAGAGTTTTCAGATCCACGGAGTGATTTCATTCATTTCATTTTGCATACTTAGAGTTTCTCAGTGATTGTATGTGGTCTAGAGAAGACCTTGCTGCCTATTACTCTTGCTGAGCACCCTCACCTAGACAGTTTGGTGGCGTGGCTGTAGATCTCTTCAGTTCGGAGATTGTCGGAGAGACTCGGCATATTTGTGCAAGGCATCGGTGCTCGCCTTTCCAGAGTGGACAAGGAGTAACCACTAGTGGATAATATCCTTCGTGGATATTGGAGCACGACTCAATTACTTGAGTGCTTCAACGAGGATTAGGGGAGACTAGGCGAGTCTCCGAGTCTTCGGTAAAAATTGTTGTGTTCGTTCTCTCAATCTTTTCTTATTAATATATTGAACTGCATTTGATTCTCCTTTTTGCAAAAGTTGTTTTAAATTAAAGTTTTTAAAAGCCTCCTATTCACCCCCTCTAGTCGGCATCCTTGATCCTACATGTGGTATCAGAGCGAGGTCTCTAGATTAATTAGGCTTTACCACCTAGAGAGAGGATGACGTCTAATGAGGGCTTTTCTCTCGGTCATACTGGACGTGCGCCTATCTTCGATGGGACTAACTATCCGTACTGAAAAGTGCGCTTGTCGGTATTCCTAAAGGCCATGGGGCTTGATGTATGGGATATCGTTAAACTTGGTTTTTCTCCTCCGGATAATCCGGCAAGTCACTCCGATGATGACAGGAGAAAACTACATTTAAATGCCGGTGCAAAAAATGCTCTCTTTGCCAGTTTGTCTTTAAATGAGTTCAATCGTGTAAGCAATCTCATGACTGCTCACAAGGTTTGGACCACCCTCGAAGAAATCTACGAGGGCACAACTAAAGTCAAAGAGCCAAAGCTGCTTATGGTGAGGCAAAGATACGAGACATTCACAATGTCGTCAACCGAGTCCGTGGACTCCATGTTCACTCGGTTGAACAATATTGTGAATGAACTCAAGGGGCTAGGAGTTGTTTTATTGACCTCGACATTGTTAGAAAGATGCTCATGGCACTTCCAGAAAGCTTCGACACTCTGGTCACGGTACTCACCAACTCCGACCTGTCAACCACAACACCAACTGATCTCTATGGGAACCTCATAACCCATGAGATGCATCGGAAAGAAAAGAAGGAAGCGGCCGAACCCTCGGAGATTGAAAAAGGGCGTTGGCTTTCAAAGCTGGCTCCAAGAACGATCCAAGCGACGGCTTCCTCCGATGAAGATCTAGCTCTTATGGTAAAGAATACACAAAAACTTCTTCGTAGGTTACACAAGAAGGGTGTCAACATCGACACTCAATCAAAGGGGCCAAAGCAGACAAACTTCAAGGACATCATATGTTACGGATGTCACAAAAAAGGTCACATAGCATCAAGATGTCCGAACAAGAACAAAACTTGGAACAAGAAGAAGAAGTTCTTCAAGAAGAACGATGACGCAACCAAGGAAGCATGCTTCGGAGAATGGATGTCCGGAGGTGAGAGCTCTGACTCCAACTCTGACGATGAAAGAGGCTACTCCAAGAAGATAGCCAGATTAGCTCTCGGCAACATCAACACTTCGTCTAGTTCATCCCTTTGTCTTATGGCTAAAGGTGATGAAAAGGTACATTCTTCCGATCCTTCATATGACAAACTAGTTGAAATGATCACCAAACTAAATAAAGTTTTTGGAATGACTAAAAAGAAGTATAAAGCGCTTCAAGAAGAACATTCTTCTTTATGCACTCAATACTCAGAACTAAAAGATTCATATAAAAGCTTGCTTATCAAAGATATTACTCATGCTCCATCGAAAGTTGATGTATCCACTTCATGTGATCTAGATTCTGATACTATTCCTACTAGTCATCATATACCATGTGCTTCAAATGATACTATCTTAAATGAGAATAATGAACTTAAGGCACAGGTTGAAAAACATGGAAAAGGTTTAGAAAACTGCTACAAAGGAAAAGTATCTCTTCATCTAATCCTTAGCAAACAAAAATGCTCATTTAGAAAAGAAGGACTAGGATACTTTCCGAAGAAAGGAAAGAAACCAAATACTAAAACTGTATTTGTAAAAGCATGCAACACATTTTTTTTTAAGTGTCATGAAACTGGTCATTCGCATGAAGTATGTCCTTTAATGACCCCAAATTATTTTGATACTTGCTACATGCTTCAATGGTTGAAGAAAGGATATGCTATAGCAAAGTATGTTGGTGCACCCATGCTAAATAAAAAGAAGAAATCAATTGGGGTACCCAAAGCTTTGATCGCTAACATTGAAGGACCCAAAAATGTTTGGGTACCTAAAAAGACTTGATTCTTTTGTTTATGCAGGTGAACTACAAGACCAGAGGAAAACATTGGGTGCTTGATAGCGGATGCTCCGAACACATGACCGGCAACAAGAACTTGTTCACCTCAATAGAAGACAACTCAAGCGAAAATCAAAAGATCACCTTTGGCGACAATCGTCAAGGAAATGTGGTAGGCTTGGGTAAAATTGCTATTTCAAACGATCTCTCAATTTCAAATGTTTTATTGGTTGAATCTCTGAATTTTAATTTGCTTTCCGTTGCACAAATTTGCGATCTTGGATTTCGTTACACATTTTATCCCAAAGAAGTTTTAATTGAAAGTTTGAAAGACAATTCTTTGATTTTTAAAGGCTTTCATTTTGGAAATCTTTATTTGGTTGATTTTCACTCCAAAAATGCATCTCTTTCAACATGCCTTGTCTCTCAAACCTCAAAGGGTTGGTTATGGCATAGGAGACTTGCACATGTTGGAATGCATCAATTGAAAAAGTTTTTAAAACGAGATTTTGGTTATTGGCTTAAAGGATGTGAATTTTGAAAAGGATAAACCTTGTAGTGCCTGTCAAGTTGGCAAGCAAGTAGCTACTTCACATCCGATTAAGCGTGTTCTTTCGACTTGCAAACCTTTGGAACTATTGCATATGGATTTATTTGGACCTTCTGAGTTCGAAAGTATCCGGGGTAGCAATTATGGTTTTGTGATTGTTGATGATTTTACTCGATATACTTGGGTTTTCTTTACTTCTCAAAAATCTGAAACCCCCAATGTTTTCAAAAGTTTTGCAAAACGTGTTTCCACTGAATTCGAACTTTCCATCAAGAAAATCCGTAGTGATCATGGTCGAGAGTTTGTTAATTCAACTTTGGTTGATTTTTGTGACTCTCTTGGAATCAAACACGAATTTTCTACTTCTTACACTCCATAGCAAAATGGAGTCGTAGAAAGGAAAAATCGAACACTAATAGAAATGACAAGAACAATGCTAAGTGAGTATGATACTCCTACTCGCTTTTGAGCCGAAGCCGTGCATACCGCTTGCTATTCTATTAACCGTCTTTATTTGCATCCTCTTCTGAATTTAACTCCCTATGAGCTTCTTATTGGGCGTAAGCCAAACATTTCTTATTTTCAAGTTTTTGGTTGCAAATGCTACATTCTTAAGAAAAGAAATTTAGGTGGCAAATTTCAAAGAAGAGTAGATGAAGGCTTTCTAGTCAGATACTCTACCACTAGCAAAGCTTATCGTGTTTTAAATAAAAATATTGGTTGTATTGAAGAATCTAGTGATTTAGAATTTGATGAAAATAATGGCTCGCAAAAGGAGCAAATCTCTTGTGAAGTTTCAGGTGAAGATCTTCAAGGAGCTATGAAGAACATTACCATTGGAGACATCAAGCCAAGAGAAGATGATCAAGAAGATGATGAGAACATTGAGAATGACGATCAAAATGTATCATCATCTCATGTTAATCCTCCAGAACCAAGTCAAGAAGAAGAAGCACAAGAAGAAGCACCAAGGCAACATCAAACCATCACCAAGGATTACCCTATAGATCAAATATTGGGTGATGTCAGTAAGGGTGCTCAAACTCACTCTCGCATTGCTTCATTTCGTGAACATCATTCATTTGTGTCTTCTTTAGAACCTAAACATGTAGATGAAGCTCTTAGTGATCCTGATTGGGTTAATGCCATGCATGATGAACTAAACAATTTTTCTATAAATGAAGTTTGGACTTTAGTAGAAAGACCTAAGGATCATAATGTTATTGGAACAAAATAGGTCTTTAGAAATAAGCAAGATGAAAATGGTGTAGTAATTAGAAATAAAGCTCGTCTTGTTGCACAAGGTTTCACTCAAGTCGAAGGTTTAGACTTTGGCAAAACTTTTGCACCTGTAGCAAGTCTTGAAGCTATTCGTATTCTTCTTGCTTATGCATCAAACTTTAATATTAAGTTATTTCAAATGGATGTTAAAACTGCATTCTTAAATGGTGAGATATCTGAACTAGTATTTGTTGAACAACCTCCCGGTTTTGAAGATTCAAAATTTCCAAACCATGTGTTTAAATTGTCTAAAGCTCTTTATGGTCTCAAGCAAGCTCCTCGAGCTTGGTATGAACGACTTAGAGACTTTTTTTTATCAAAAGGTTTTAAAATTGGGAAGGTAGATACAACATTATTCACAAAGAAAATTGAGAAAGACTTGTTCATTTGTCAGATATATGTTGATGATATTATCTTCGGATATACTAATGAACATTTCTGTCATGAGTTTGGAGAAATGATGTCTAGGGAATTAGAGATGTCGATGATCGGTGAGCTAAGCTTCTTCCTTGGACTTCAAATCAAGCAACTCAAGAACAGTACATTCGTGAGTCAAACAAAGTACGTGAAGGACTTGCTCAAGCGCTTTGGGATGGAAGACACTAAGGCAATCAAAACCGCCATGGCAACAAATGGACATCTGGATATGGACAAAAGTGGAAAATCAGTCCATTCTAAACTCTATAGGTGTATGATTGTTAGCTTATTGTATCTCACTGCATCTAGTCCTGATATCATGTTTAGTGTGTGCTTATGTGCTAGATTTCAATCAGATCCTAAGGAATGTCATTTAATTGCTCTTAAAAGAATCTTTAGGTATTTGAAATACTATCCTAACCTAGGTCTTTGGTATCCGAAAGATGCAAATTTTGAATTAATTGGATATTCGGATTCTGATTATGTTGGATGCAAGATTGATCAAAAAAGTACTTCTGGTAGCTGTCAGCTTTTGGGGAGATCTTTAGTATCATGGTCATCTAGCAAACAAAATTCTGTAGCTCTCTCCACCACTGAAGCGGAATATGTGTCTGTAGGAAGTTGTTGTGCTCAATTATTATGGATGAAGCAGACATTTTTGGATTATGGAATTAAATTTGATAAAGTGCCACTCTTGTGTGATAATGAAAGTGCCATTACAATTGCTAATAATCCTGTTCAACAGTCTCGAACTAAGCATATTGAAATACAGCACCATTTTATAAGAGATCATGTGGCAAAAGGGGATATAGATGTAAGTTTTATCAGAATTGACATGCAACTAGCAGATATTTTCACCAAACATTTAGATGAGGCTAGATTTTGCTTTCTAAGAAATGAATTGAATATTATTGATATACAAATGCTAGTTGATCTAAGATAAATGTTTGTTTTTTCTCTGTCCTCCCGCCTTTTTGTGCTTGATGAAAAAAGGGCAGAGATTCTTGAGTTTCTTGCTTTATTAAAGACATTGTTTATGCTTGGGGGAGAGATTGGGGAGAAAGATTTTTGAGATATCTCATGATCTATCATTATAGATTCGTCATTATAGATTCCCTCTCAAATCTCAAATGACTCATATGGGTATTTATATATGCATGCATTTAGGTGGAGTTCCTGAATATCTGTTAATTATGCATGTACCTAGGGGGAGTCATTTGATTTTATTCATTTAAACACTTGTTGTCATCAATCATCAAAAATGGGGAGATTATTGCATATAGGCCCCTATTATTGTGGATTTTGATTATTGATGACATTAAGTGTTTTTGATCTAATCATGTCTTTGAGTTATAGGTATGCAGAGACCTAAGAGCTATTTCATCTAAGGTTGCAGTATTGCCAAAGTCGCAAGCACAAGGTCGGCAAGTAGAAAGCCGCAGAGACCTAAGCTATCTGGAGGATCTGCAAGTCGCAAGCACAAGGTCGTGAGTCGAGGTCGAAAGCACAAGAGCTTCTTCGGGAAAACACGCAAGATGATCAAGATGAACCCGACATTAAATAGAAGCACAAGGTGCAAAAGAGCAAAGACGAGACGCAAACATGAAGATGCAAAGGACCTAAGGTAATCTGAGATTTTATTTTTACCGATCTCGGCGTAAAGAGATTGATCGGTTTAGGAAAATTTGTCTTTAGTTTTAACCGTACTATAAAGAGGGATTGCAAGTCCTCTCTAAATCTCTAACATGAATCGAGAAATTACTAGGTCATTGCATTGGATCTTGTTGGTTGGATTTGATTTGATTTTGGTTCTGAAAGATTTGGTTTTTAGTTGAGTTTTTGACAGCAGAAGAGTTTTTCAATTTTCTAGAAAGATCTAGGCAGCTCTGGTTTTTGCTTCTGTTGACAAAAATGTAGCCCTTAAAATTATATTTCAAACAAGCTATTAAAATCTAAATTTGGACTTATGGTTTTAATGTTATGACTGCTTTAATCCAGGCTGACTGTGAGTTTACTAAACTGACTGTCAGTTTGAATGTCAGTTCAGTTAAACTGACAGTTGTCCAAAGAGTGTGTTTTTTGAACTGAAAATTTTTGAACTAAAGTGACTGTCAGTTTGTATTTCGACCTCAAACTGATTTGCTTGTGTTTCTATTTGATCTCGACGTTTTGTGGTCGAACTGACTGTCAGTTTGCTTAACTGACTGTCAGTTTGTATTATCAGTTTCCATATACGACCACAAACGGCTAGCTAATTTTTATCCGTAAATTTTGTCAGCCGTTGAGTTTGGAACTGACTGTCAGTTCCTCATACTGATTGTCAGTTTGCACTAATTTGTTTCCATTTTCGACCTCAAATGGCTAGCTGAGTTTTTCTCCTGATTTTACTTCTTTCTTGTCGTGACCCAAACTGACAGTCAGTTGATTTTCAGCCTGAGCTCCAACAGTTCTTTTGATCCTTGAGGATATAAATAGAGGCTTTGAGCTCGTATTTTATACAACAAGCAGCCCTCTTCTCTCTTATACACTTGAGCATTTGATTTCTAGTTGAAAATCTTGATCTGTTGATCAAGTCGAGAGTTTTCAGATCCAGCGAGTGCTTTCGTTCACTTCATTTTGCATACTTAGAGGCTTTGGAGGTCTAGAGAAGACCTTGCTGCCTATTACTCTTGGTGAGCACCCTCACCTAGACGGTTTGGTGGCGTGGCCGTAGATCTCTCCAATTCAGAGATTGTCGGACAGACTCGGCGGATTTGTACAAGACATCGGTGCTCGCCTTTCCAGAGTGGACAAGGAGCAACCACTAGTGTATAATATCCTTCATTGATATTGGAGCAAGACTCAATTTACTTGAGTGCTTCAACGAGGATTAGGGGAGACTAGGCGAGTCTCGGAGACCTCGGTAAAAATCGTTGTGTTCGTTCTCTCAATCTTTTCTTATTAATATATTGAACTGCATTTGATTCTCCTTTTTGCAAAAGTTGTTTTAAATTAAAGTTTTTAAAAGCCTCCTATTCACCCCCCTCTAGTCGGCATCCTTGATCTACAGATCTTCCATTATCGTTTTGGGGATATGCTCTAGAAACTTCTGCGTTCAACTTAAATAGGGCTCCGTCAAAAGCAGTAGAGAAGACACCATATGAGATATGGACTTGAAGTGACCTAATTTGTCTTTTCTCGAGATTAGGGGCTGGGAGGCATACATGAAATGTTTGATGTCTGACAAACTGACACCCAAATCAGACAAGTGCTTCTTCATGGGGTATCCCTAGGAAATGAAGTGATATTACTTCTATAAGAAGGACGACAACAAAGTGTTTGTTACTTGTAATGGTGTATTTCTTGAGAACGAGTTTCTCACAAAAGAAATTAGTCGGATTACAGTGTGACTTGAAGAAATTCAAGAACCATTGGAAAATGTTTCATCTCGCACTAAGTTTCAAGAAGAACCACAAACTGTTCAAGAAACAATTGTGGGACCATGAGGCCCACGTAGGTCTGAAAGGGTCCGTAATGTACCTGAGAGGTACATGTTCCTTACCACGGAACGACGGGATATATTATTGTTAGACAATGATGAACCCAAGACTTATGAGGAAGCAATGATGAGCCCAGACTATGACAAATGGCTTGACGCCATGAGATCCCAAATAGACTCCATGTATACTCATCAAGCTTGGAACTTGATTGATTTACCCGATAGTGTAAAATCCATCGAGTGTAAATGGGTATTAAGAAAAAGATTGACATGAATGGAAATGTTCACATTCATAAAGCACGATTGGTTGTGAAAGGTTTCAAACAAATTCAAGGAATTGATTATGATGAAACTTTCTCACCTGTCGCCATGCTAAAGTCAATTTGGATCATCCTAGCAATTGCAACCTACCATGATTATGAGATATGGCAAATGGATGTTAAAACAACTATCCTAAATGGAAATCTGAGTGAGGATGTGTACATGACACAGCCCGAAGGTTTTACTCATCCACAAAATGCTGGGAAAGTATGCCAGCTTTAGAAATCCATTTATGGATTGAAGAAAGCATCTCGGAGTTGGAATGTTCATTTTGATGAGACAGTCAAACAATTTGGCTTCATAAAAAACGAAGATGAACCTTGTGTTTACAAGAAGGTTAGTGGGAGCGCACGTGCATTTCTAGTTTTGTATGTAGATGACATACTGTTAATCGGAAATGACATTCCTATGCTTGAATCTATCAATTCTTCTTTGAGAAATAGTTTCTCTATGAAAGACTTGGGAGAAGTAGCATACATATTGGGTATTAAGATCTATAGGGATAGATCTAAACGGCTAATTGGATTATGCCAAAGTACATACATAGACAAGGTGTTGAATCGGTTCAACATGCAAGACTCCAAAAGAGGTTTCTTACCTATGTCACATGGCATTAGTCTTAGCAAGAGTCAATGTCCTATGACATCTGATGAGCAAGACCGAATGAGTAAGATTCCATACGCTTCGGCTATTGGTTCTATCATGTATACCATGCTTTGTACACACCCAGATGTTTCTTATGCTCTAAGTTCTACGAGCTGATACCAATCAAATCCGGGTGAGTCACTGGATAGCTGTTAAAAACATCCTAAAGTACTTGAGAAGAACTAAGGATGTGTTCCTGGTTTATGGAGGTGAGGAAGAGCTCATTGTAGGTGGTTACACTGATGCTAGCTTCCAAACTGACAAGGATGATTACCGATCGCAATTTGGGTTTGTGTTTTGCCTCAATGGAGGAGCTGTGAGCTGGAAGAGTTCTCAGCAAGAGACAGTCCCTGATTCTACAATAGAAGCCGAGTACATAACTGCTTCTGAAGCAACAAAGGAAGCTATTTGGATAAGAAAGCTCATCTCTGAACTAGGTGTGGTACCTAGCATTGTTAGTCTGGTGGATCTCTATTGTGAGAATAATGGAGCCATCGCTCAAGCTAAGGAACCAAGGTCACATCAAAAGTCCAAGCATATACTTCGGTGATATCACCTTATACGAGAGTTTATCAGTAGAGGTGATGTGAAAATATGCAAAGTAAATACAAACTTCGATGTGGCAGATCCTATGATGAAGCCTCTCCCGCAACCAAAGCATGAGGCACACACTAGAGCAATGGGTACTCGATATCTATATGATTGACTCTAGTGCAAGCAGGGAGATTGATAGAGATATGCTCTAGAGCAATGGGTATTCGATGCCTATATGGTTGACTCTAGTGCAAGTGGGAGATTAATAGAGATATGCCCTAGAGGCAATCATGGAGATGATTGTATCATCATATGTTTATGAATTGTTATGAATAAAATGTTATTGCATTCCTTGAATAAAGTATCACTTTTATTGATCAAACAAGTATGCGACTTGTTCGTGGAACTCTTTATTATGATATATGAATTGTCAGCATTATTAATGATACTTATTCTAAACATCCCTAACTTCCAGCATTACATGGAATAATAATGCAAGATAAGTCAACACGATCATTGATTGATAGTCAAGTTTCACAGAACATGGATATGAGATATCAAGTCAATGCCGTGGACACATGTCGGAGAACATATTGGTTGGATTGACCCATTTTGAGACACTATTGAGTTTTCTATGTGTCATCAGTTTGTTTCTAATAGTTATTTTGGTTTATCTTTAAACCTAAGATCGTCATGGTTTCATACATGCGTAGTAGCATACTTGGTATCATCAACTGCTACTTTTAATCGAGTAGTCATAAATGTGACATACAGATATGTTATGAACCATGTGGTTGAAAGTGTCGACGATTCGGACTCGGAGTCCTCAGCCGAACTTATGCAGAATTTGTAATAGTGAGACCTTTCAAGATGACCCTTCGGGAAGGTATGCTGAACAATGGAGAATAGGAGCACAAAGAATTTAGACAGGTTCGGGCCCTCGATGGTGGGAGTAAAAGCCCTACGTCCTGTTGAGATTTCACTAAGTATGGTAAAGGTTTACAAGTGGAGGAAAAAGTCCTCACAGGCGAGGATTTTTCCTGTAAAAAGTGTACAAAGATAAGCTAAAGAAGACTTAAAAATGCTATATGAGGTGTGCCGTAGACTTGGCTAACTTGGATCTCTCCTTCTCGATTGATACTTCATGCCATCCTTTTATACTGCTTGAAAGGGTGCCATGTGAAGGAAACTGCATCAATCGGTTGCACGGACGGTTGGATACGGTTTTTGAAACTGCTCTTAACCTCCACGCAGGTTAAACACGTGTTATTCATGAATAACTGTACGTGTTAACCCCCTGACGGTTGATTTTCCACGTGTAGGAATCTTCGGGATACTTAGAATATCCTGTCGTATAGACAACCGAATAGATAGATCCCAGGTATCCTGATCAGTAGATGTTCTAACCGCGGGATTTGGCTGACCGCGTAATATCCCGAATGTGTAGTTCGCGTATAGCCCACGAACTTCTGACCGCGCAAGGCTTACGGTCTGACCGCGTAAAGCTGCGACTTGATCGCGTAAAGCTTGCGACCTCGTGGTGATGCCTCTCAGAATAGCTTGAGTTCGCATCTCCAGACACATGTCCGGTTCGAACCTGTCTTGAACCAGAAGTTTATTAGAAGTGACCCGGGTGTCAATCCTTGTCAGCTAGCCCCCAAATTCGAAGAAAACAGAGAGACGTGTTTATTTCGAATTTAAAAACTGTGCATTGGATTTTTAACCCGGCCCTTTAACTTCTCCACTTAGTGGCGCACTAAGTGAAAACGGTTGGTTTTTCAAGACGGGTTCTGACATTACGTGACGGGCAATGATGGCGCCGTAGAGATTTTTATCTCGAGGTAAAATTGTAAATGTCTTAACGAAACTCGAGGTGTCTGGGAGGCGAACCGTCGACCTGGCGGCTATAAATACCAGACCCCTGGACATGTAAAGATTTACAATTTCCCTCTCACGCCTAAGTCTTTTTCTTGTTACCTGGCCTCCTTCCTTTTCACTTACTCTTCCCAATGGCAGATCACGAAATCATCGAGATTGAGAGCGATGAAGGGGAAATTGTCGAACAAGGGTCGAATGAAGTCCTGTCTCCCTTAAGGAAGAAACCCAAGGTTGACGAAGGATCTTCCAGTGGAACAAAGGTGAAGAATGTAGCGAGTTTCCTTCTTCCTTCAGTTCCTTTGACCCTCCCCGTTCATGCCTCTCGGCAAGTTAGGCCTTTATCCTTAGAGAAAGATCCCATCACATTCAATTCTCCCATCCTTATGGGTGATCAACATCCTGGTCGGCAAGCGGTGACTATCCCTCGACCAGATGATTGCCATATTGGGTTGGCGAAGCAATTTTCTTCTGGGAACGTTGCACCGGGACAGGTAACAATTCTTCTCCCTTTTTGCTGATAATTTTAGTTAATATGACTAACTTTTTGCAAAATGCAGGAGGTAGGAGGCCCCAGCGATCAGCCTTCTGTTGCTCCATCTCTTCCTTCCGGACAGACTCTTCTGGAAGAGAAGAATGCCCTGGAGAAGAAGACCGAGGAGATGGCCTCGAAGATTCTGCATTTAGCAGAATGTCTTGATCGATCCCGAGAGGAGGCGCACCATTTCCGTCGAGAGAGGGACTTCGCTCAGCAACAGCGAGAACTCTCCGACTTGATTAGGGACAATAGTGCGTCCGTTGTTAGGGATGATATAGATAGACTTAGGGTAGTTGCTAGTTCCCTGGGGGTTGTTAGTGTAGATCCTACTGACAACAACATGTCCCTTGGGGAACTTTGTAAACTTCTTTCGGAGCAAGTCGATGTTTTGATCGACTGCATCCCTTTTGTATGTAAGGAATGTAAGAAATAAAAGTTTCTTATTTCTCACGAATATTCTTCACATCTTCTGTGCGAAAATATAGCCATAAACTTTACATTTGCGACCATTCATACACAGGAAACTTTAGTTCTGCGATCAGAATCGTTTTTGAGAAAAAAGCACCGCGACCTGCCCTGGTTCCGCGATCAGAACTAAAGTGCGACCAGAGTTAGGACTCGGTCAGGCCATCATTCCGATTAGAATCGAAGTTTCAGCCTAAAACATGATTTCGATAAAACCATAACCCAATTAGAAACATTCCAGTATGTCAAAAATTGAGTTATATGATTTTTTCGAAGAAAATGTTCAAAGTATAAAAAGGAAAAACGCCTTCTGAAAAGTACTGAAAATTTTTCAGTCCTTTTGCACTTTCAGTTTCCAAAACAAAGAAGCCTTTTTGTTTCAGATCCGACGTCTGGGTACTTTATCGGGTCTATCAGAGACAGTATCCATTATGGGAAATGAATAAAGCATTCAATGGAACGTTTGAAACGAGCCATTTACCCATTAATGCGTCGCCTTGGGTCTATAAAAAGCAGTAGGTAGCTTCTTGAGGAAGCCACTCAGCCGCGAAAAAACCCTTAGAATTCCCGCCGCTCAAAACCCTCATTTTCTTCAGCCTTCATCTTCCCCAAATCGCCAGCTTCCCCTTTGATTCTACACCATAGATGGCTTCCTGGAGCAGATCCATTCATCATTCTGAGGAGAGCCTGATGGCGCTTGAGAAGGAGGAGATCCTTTCTCCGCGGCTGCTCATTAACTGGCGACCTGCGGAGAAGGACCAAGAAACCCCAACTGTCCAAGAAGGCGAGTTGGTGGTTTTTTAGGAGTATTTTCGTTGCGGGTTCCGATTCCCTGAGAGTCGGTTCCTTAAGGATATCTTTGAGCATTACGGGTGGGATCTGATCAACATCCACCCCAACGCAATGCTGATTCTTGCAGTATTCCAGCATCTCTGTGAAGTCTTCGTCGGAGTATATCCCAGCGTGGATCTTTTCCGACGTTTTTACTTTTCGGCGTGGTCGAAGAGCACCAACGCCGCCGGATGCATCTACTTCCGGCTGAGGGATAAAAAGGAGTATCCCTCCCCACCCCTGCGAGATTCAGTGCACAGGTGGCACCAGAAATGGTTTTACTGCACCCCTCCGACCGAGAGCGGGCTGTGGTTTGAGAACTCGCGGCCGGAGAAAACAAGCGAGTTGGATACTCTCCCGGCGATGAACGCGGAGTTCATGAAGCATGCCGAGGTGATCCTTCACTTAGTCGAACAAGGGCTGACGGCACGTGACGTCATCCGAGACTTTGTGAAGAATCGGGTGAGCCCCCTACGTGAAAGGGCTCATCCGGCTTGGGAGATCACGTCCATGGCGGACACTACCCTGGACTATAATGAAGGTACTTATTTCTGACATAGAAATCCTTTTGTCATTTTTGAAATGTACCAATTTAACTTGTATCCGGGAACAGTCCTGCCCTCAACTGAGATTGAGAGGCGGACTAACTACCTCCTCAGGGCGTACAACGCCGAGGTAGAGGGCCCCAAGGGATCGCCTCGCCCCCAAAGCTTGATTCATGCTGGCGACGACCTTAAACAGGAGCGCCGAAAGGTAAACTTCTCACTTGGCCTCTGTTTTGCAGGTTTCGTGTATGTCCAGCACTAATCAATTTCATTGGAATGAAAATAGCTCCTAGGGAGGTTCGCGGATGCGACATTCCCAAGTGAGAATGTCGGCTTTCTGAAGAAGCTGACGTCGAGGAACGTGAAGAAGGTCTCTCAGAGACCCAGGATAAAGAGTCCTGCCTCTAAGAAGACCAAGTTGAACCCTGGAGAGGGGTCTTCACGAAGCATCCCTCGTCCCGCAAGAAAGACTGCGGTAAGATATCGCATTCCTACAACTTTTTCAGGCGCGACATGGAATCACTTCTTCGTCGTACAGGGAGAGGGGAGCGAGGAGGAAGAGGATGACGTTCCTCTGATCCTTCGAAGGAGGAAGATCGCGGATCTTCCATCCAGCGATGTCCCAGGCTGCCCCGCAGAGACCACAGCTGCCGAAGAGGTGGCCGTGGCTGACCCTGCGACCACCGAAGATCTGGTGGTCGCGGGTGACCTTCCAATTCCTGAAGCCCCCGGGGTTTCAGGGTCAGTCATCTCTGCTTCCCTGACTAAGGTAAAGGATCTTTTCGATCATTCCCTCCATGACTTTTTCTGCGTATTTGACAAGTTAATGTACATACAGGAAGGAGAGCTTCCCCCTGGGTCCACTGGGGATTCCAGTGAGGAAAATCCTCCTCCTCCGCAGACAGAGGAGGAAGTAGACGAACGAAGGCCGGCTGTGACGGTTCTAGCAACTCAGGAATTGCCAAGGCCTTCAGATGCAGCCCCACCAGTTAGTCCGGTGGCCCAGGTAAAGATCTTTCTATGTGTTTTTACCTGTTCCCTAAGAATATGCCTGTAACATGATATTTCCAGGGGGGTGCTGTCTTATTTACCATAAGGAAGGCAAGAACCGGAGACGGCTCTCCTTCGCAAGGGGAATTGTCCCAGAAGTCCCAGGAACGAATGGGATTTCGAATAAGGTAAGAACTCTTATTCGACAGTAATCTTATATAAAAACTGTCTGACCCACTCTTCCTGTTAGGCAAAAGAAGACAACGCCTATACCTTCAACCGCCACTGGGGAGGTTGAAGCTAGGGCTGATGAGGGAGCCTCTAATGAAGAGCGCTCTACTCCCGTGGTTCAGGAAATCGTCCGGACCGCGGGAGGTGAATCAAGCACAGGGACTATGTCACCACCAGTGGCCTCTGGGGGTGGCGTCCGGCCGGCACTCCCATCAACTGTCCCCGTTGCAGGCACTTCAAGCGCGCTAGCAAGGATTCCTGCTAGCATGGATAATGCTGCTTTAAATAAGTTTATGAAGGTATGATGACTCCTGTTTCGGCGTTTGAATCGCCTTTAGAGCATACTTGACTCTCTTGCTTTGTGTCACAGGGCTTGTCATGGGTGACGAGCCAGTCGCATGCTGCAATGGCTAGCATGGCGGCTGTTCAAAAAGATCGTGACGGCTTGCGCAAGTGAGTATCGTCATCCTTCTGTTAATATAAGTAGGCTTTAATTGTGACTAACCTGATTTTGCTGCAGAGAGGTTACGTTCTTGAAGAAGGAGTTAACCAAGATAAAGCTGAACTCAGTTACAGAGTTTCAGAAACTACGGACTGAAATCAATAGACTTCAGTCTGAGAATGTTGGTAAGTCGATTCCCAACTTGAGAAGACTTAAAGACATTTCTTGTTCATAACCTCTTTTCTTTGTGCAGTGCAAGCAGGTCGTATTAAACAGCTCAGCCAGGACAAGATGCTTCTCGAGTCCTCGCTCGACCACACCAATCAAGTGGTCAAAGAGTTGAGCCTACTGGTCTTCGAAAAACTGAAGGCCATAGCCAGCCTTTTGAATACCAATGTGGTAGAGTTGAGGAAGGACAACCCAGATGTCAGCGATTGGGCATCACTGCTTACAACTCAAGCAGAATCACTGCTCGAATATCTCCCTGGAGATTTACGGCGACGTGAAGAGATGATCAGGACGAGAGTCCGATCAGCCGCATCCGCCGTACTCAGCCGGGTTCGACTTCACCATGGCCCAGATGCGAATCTGAGCGCGCTGGTGGGACCGGTTGAGGTCGAGAGTGACGAACTGCTTGACGCCGTTATTGAAGAAGTTAAGCCCTTCGTTGACAAGCTCTTGGCTGAGCTAAGGATCGAATGATCCTTGTATTTTGTAACCAAACAATTGTAATTACAATGCTATGTATGTAAAATTATTTTTTCAAGAGAAAGTGCATATTCACATCATAAGTTTCATACTATAAGTATATTCCTCTAGCCCCCGCCTCTGTTTTGTGAATACTGAAGCCTTAGTATTTTAAACAGAGGAAAACATAAGTATGATGACCAGGGATATGTGCTTCAAGCCGATGGTCAAGATTAAAGTAACATTTTAACCTTATTGCAAACTGGTAGCCACCCAAATGACCGAAGACTAGCCAGATAGTCCCGTGTGCGTTGAGAAACGGCTTATTTAGGAGTGACTTATCTGGAAGTGAT
Organism: Pharus latifolius; assembly: GCA_019359835.1. Classification (NCBI taxonomy): domain Eukaryota; kingdom Viridiplantae; phylum Streptophyta; class Magnoliopsida; order Poales; family Poaceae; genus Pharus; species Pharus latifolius. The sequence goes on along the minus strand of CM033326.1, from coordinate 55,921,596 downwards.
CATGAGATTGACCAGCGAATTCGGTTGAAAAATGCTGTAATAACCTAACTGCCGGCGATCAGCCCCCAGGTCGAATTTGTATAATTTGGGCTTAAAGAAAAACACTCATTGTATGAAAACAAGACGTGCTTTTTATGAAAAGATGCTAATTGAACAGGAAAAAAGTGATTGGAATACTTACACGTAAAACTTGCGAAGTTGATCGATGTTCCAAGTATTGGACAAAATCCGACCATCCTCCATGGCTAACCGCGCAGATCCTGACCGCGGCACTGAGACGACAGTATATGGTCCCTCCCACTTTGGGGAGAATTTATTGCGGTTAGACTGGTCTTGAATTTTTCGTAAAACCAAGTCGCCCACGTTGAGATCACGTGGTCGCACCTTTTTACTGTGATACTTGCGTAGAGCCTGCAAGTATACCGCGGACTTAATCAAGGCGCGATCACGCCGTTCTTCCAGGAGGATGAGATCTTGCGATCGTTGTTCGGATTGGTTGACCTGTTCGAATTGATTCGTGCGAACAGATCCAATACTTACTTCCATGGGCAACACAGCCTCGGCTCCATAGACCAAATGGAAGGGTGTCTCACCGGTGGCTCGACTAGAGGTAGTCCGTAGTGCCCATAGAACAGTATAGAGCTCGTCTGCCCAAGCCCCCGAGCGGGTCTTGAGGCGATCAAAAACACGTTTTTTGATACCTTGCAATACTTGCCCATTGGCCCGTTCTACGGCACCATTGCTTTGTGGATGTGCCACGGAAGCAAAGCACACCTTGGTCCCAATCTGATCGCAGTAGTCTAGGAAAAGACCGCTAGCGAACTGAGAACCGTTGTCTGTGATGAGACGGTTTGGAACACCAAATCGTGCCACAATGTTCTTGTGAAAGAACTTTTGTGCGGCTGATGCAGTAATATTTCGTACTGGTTCGGCCTCAATCCACTTTGTGAACGTGTCAATGGCTACGAACAAAAACTTGTATCCATTGACCGCTTGTGGCATAGGACCGACGATGTCCATTCCCCAGATCGCGAAAGGCCATGCGAGAGGAATAGTTTGCAATGCATAAGCAGGTTGATGAACCTGTCTTGCATGAAACTGACACTGTGGACACATCTTGACCATAAGCTTGGCATCATCGAGTGCCGAAGGCCAGTAGAATCCCTGTCGAAAAACTTTTCCGACCAGTGTTCGGTATGATGCGTGTGCACCGCATACACCGTCATGTATTTCTTTCAAGAGGGATTTTCCTTCCTCCTGAGATATGCAGCGCATGAATACTCCTTGAGTACCCTTTCTGTACATAACCCCATCTATGAGTTTGTACAGACGCGCCTTTCGAATTGACCGATCGCTTTTGGTTTCGTCCTCGGGTAGGGTCCCATGTTCAAGATAGACCCTCAATGGATGAGTCCAATCTTGTTCCTAACCGAGGTTGGCAACGAAGGCTATTGCCGGATCATCCTCGACCGAAGTCATGATCGAAGGATGGTCCAAGTGTTCAATGAACACTCCTGCCGGAGCGGATGAGCGTGAGGATCCAATTTTGGATAATTGGTCTGCGAGAATGTTGTCCTTTCGCGGGATGTATTGGACTTCGAAGTGACTGAAGTGTTTTTCCAATCTCCTCACTTCCCCCAGGTAATGAGCCATTGTCGCATCGGAGGTGCTGTACTCCTTGTTTACCTGGTTTACGACCAGCTGTGAGTCCCCCCTCACCACTAATCGACGGACTCCGAGGAATTTTGCTGCCTGGAGCCCTGCAAGAAGACCTTCATACTCTGCTGCATTGTTGGTTGCAACAAAGTGTAGTTGAATGACATACTTAAGCTGTTCGCCCTGAGGCATAATTAAGACCACTCCAGCCCCCGAGTGTTGAAAACTACGGGAACCGTCAAAGTACATTGTCCAATAATCGGGGCACTCCAGTTCCTTTTCCAACTGCACGGGTGGCTCAGGGTTGGTCCATTCGACCACAAAGTCGGCCAAAACCTGAGACTTAACCGCCGTGCGAGGGGTGAAGTGGATTTCAAAGGCACCGAATTCGACCGCCCATTTGGCGATTCGACCAGATTTCTCTGGATTTCGGACAATATCCCCTAAAGGAAAAGAGGAGGGTACTGTGATCTTGTGTGCTTGAAAGTAATGTCGTAGCTTACGGGAAGCCATCAGTAGCGCGTAAAGTATCTTCTGGACCTCAGGGTAGCGCTCCTTAGGACAATGAAGTACTTCGCTCACATAGTAGACGGGTCTGTGCACTCCTTCCCTTTCCGCGATCAGAACTGCGCTGACCGCGTGTGGGGTGGCCGCCAAATACAGAAGCAATGGTTCATCCTTTTCAGGAGACACCAATACTGGCGGACTGGATAGATATGTTTTTACCTCCTGAAATGCTTTTTCGGCCTCATCTGACCATGTGAAGTTATGATGTTTCCGCAAGGCTTTAAAGAAAGGTAGTCCCCTTTCGCCTAATCGCGATATGAAATGACTTAAAGCCGCCATGCGACCAGCCAGGTGTTGAACATCCTTCATGGTCGAGGGTGACCTCATTTGCTCAATAGCTCTGATTTTCTCAGGATTAACCTCAATGCCCCTGGAACACACAAGAAAACCAAGAAGCTTTCCGGAAGAAACCCCGAAAGAACATTTCTCCGGGTTCAATTTTATTCCAAAGCAATTCAAGTTACAGAAGGTTTCAGCAAGATCATCCAAATGAGACAATCTTCTGGTACTCTTTACAACCAAGTCGTCTACATATGCTTCGAGATTACGCCCTATCTGGGAAAGAACGGTCTTTTGCATCAAGCGCTGGTACGTGGAACCAGCGTTCTTGAGACCGAACGGCATTCTGACGTAGCAGTACGTGCCGAACGGGGTGATGAAGGCAGTTTTCTCTTCATCGTCTTCTGCCATGCTAATTTGATGATATCCCGAGTAGGCATCCAGAAAACTCATCAGTTCGCAACCCGCAGTGGAATCAACCAGCTGGTCGATGCGGGGAAGGGGAAAGTCGTCCTTCGGACAGGCACTGTTGAGGCTAGTATAGTCGACGCACATGCGCCACTTGCCATTCGACTTGCGGACCATGACCAGATTGGCGAGCCAGTCCGGGTGATGCACTTCGCGGATAAACCCGGCTTGTAAGAGTTTGTCTAACTCTTCTCGGATGGCTTCCTGTCGGTCGGTGGCAAAACGCCTGAGCTTTTGCTTTATTGGTCGTTGTCCAGGTCGGATTGCTAACCTGTGCTCAATTACTTCCCTTGGGACACCGGGCATGTCGGACGGTTTCCACGCAAACACGTCTGCGTTAGCTCGAAGGAAAGCAACGAGGTCGAGTTCCTATTTATCATCCAGGGCTGACCCAACCCGAATTGTCTTGGATGGGTTATCTGGGTACAAAGGAACTTGTTTGAGTTTCTCATCTGGTCGAGGAGCAGCCCTGATCGCATCGGTGGCGAAAGTGGCGACCTGAGCGTCCCGGAGGGGAAGTTGATCGACCATCTCCAAAGATAGCCGGTCGCACGTGAGTGCCACGTTGCGACTACCTCGGACCGAAATGACACCTTTGGGGCCAGGCAATTTCCCACACTGATAAGCATAGTGCGTTGCCATCATGAACTTAGCGAGAGTAGGCCTGCAAAAGATTGCATTATAAGCTGAATCACAATCGATTACATCGAAAGTAACCAATTCTGTTCGGAAGTTATCTGGTTCTCCCAGAGTGACCGGGAGGACCACTTGTCCCAATGGCATCATGGAGGGGCCTGGGATTATCCCATAAAACGGATGAATTATGGGCTTGATCTTCGAACGAGGAATTTGCATCTCGTCGAGTGTCTTGACCAATAAAAGATCAAGGGAACTTCCCCCGTCGATCAGGACCCTTTCGACTCTCGCGTTACTGATGATTGGGGTAATAACCAGAGGTAACCTCAATGGTCGAGTTAGCCCCACAGGACAGTCAGCGCGATCAAACGTCAAAGGCATATCCGACCAACGGGGATATTGAGGTTCACCAAGGGATGTTTCCGTTTGGTTAACCTCTCGGCAAAAAGTTTTAAACTGCCTTTTGGAAACGAAAGAGGAGGAACCTCCGAAAATGACACTAACATGATTTTGAGGTACCTGGTAAGCCATTTCTTCGTCTCCATCGACGTCTCTAACCCCGCACGCCTGCTCTTTGGGTGGTAAGGTTGGCATTGGCCCAGCTCCTTGGTAGAAATCATCCAGCTGTTTCAACCAACTTCTGCAGTTTTTGAGATCGTGGCCTGCGGAATTGTGGAGTGGACACCACCTTTTGCCCTCCTGCGGATTAGTTAATTTTTCTGGCTGGTCGGAATCCCGGCCACCAGAAGCAGTTTTACTTTTAAAAGAAGACTTATTACCTTTGGTCGAAGGTGGTTTCTCCGCGACCGCGACCTCACGGTACTGTCCAGAGCGGTTCCTCTTCGACTTTTTTGACTTCCCACCTGGTGAAGACTCCGGCTTTTTGCTCGAATCTTCTTTCTTGGCGTCCTTGAAACCTGGTTGGGGCGGTAGGTCCCCCTTGTCAACCATTCGGTTCCATTCGACTGCCTCGGCTGCATCGGAGTATCGATCAGCCATATCGAACAGATCGGCCACCGATCGAGGAGGGTGAATGAGCAAGTCTTCAGTGAATCTCCGGTATCGAACGGCATGCTTAAATGCCCTGATTACGGAGCCATCAGATATGTTCGGGATGGTATTTCTTACCCCGACAAACCTCTTGACAAACTGCCGAAGCGTTTCGGTCGAAGTTTGCCGCAATCTATGCAAGTCGTCCTCCTTACCCGGCCTTTGGTAACAGTTTTGGAAATTGCTGAGGATGGCATCGCATAGCATATCCCAATTGTAGATAGAACCCTCAGGCTGATTGAACAACCAGGTTCTAGCCGGTCCTACGAGGACTGTTGGTAGGTAGTTAGCCATGACCTTGTCATCGCCTCCTGCTGCTTGGATGGCAGTAATATAGATCTGAAGAAACTCGGATGGGTTCTGAGTTCCATCAAACCTCTCAATGGCCCCTGGTTGAAACTTATCGGGCCAAACGACCGCTCGTAGGCCAGGCGAGAAAGCTTTGCAACCAACGTAAGGACCGTGGACCGTCCTGCGACTTTCGGTCAGGTTTCGAGCAAACTCACTTAATGGCGGGGTTACTCGGGGTCCCAAACGAGAATGAACGGGAACTCAATCCCTAGCACGAGAGTCCTGCATTCGCCGATATTTGTCCTGTCGGGACGGTATAGGCGGCGGGTAATTCCGTCGGCCAGAGCCAGAATAAGGACCATCTCGTTCATGGGAATGTGTCACTGAGCGGGAAGAGGCTGTCGGGGTCGCCTCGGATGCGACCTCATCCAGTCTTTCCGCCAGGATCCTTTAAAAGGCCGGTCTCTGCGCATCCGTGACCGTAGGAGGAAAGTTACGCATGACTTCCGCGATAGATCGCAGTCGACCATGGGTACTTCTCCTAGGGGCACCAGGTGTTATTGTTTCCTCGTCCACTGGGAAGTGCTCCGGTGGTAAGGAAGGAGTCTGGTCACGTCTACGACCACGCGACCGTCGAGAAGAACTCGGGGCAGCATCGTAACGAGCTTGCGCATCTTGAAGAGCCTCTAGGGCAGTTCTGCGTAGTTCGTTGTTTTGTTGCTCGAGATCTTGCTCCTCCTTCTGTTTGCGATCTTGTTCTTCCCTGGCAGCCTGTTGATCGGGAGTTTCCTCCGACAACGCAGCAAACTGCCTAGGGAGAGAAGTTGTCGATGGGGAAAACATATCGGTCTGTTCCGAGTCAGACTCGAAATCAAAGAGACGGTAAAGGTTATCAGGGTCGAACCTTCCTGGGCTAACCTCGGGGTCACCATCACACTTTCCCTCAGCGGGATCACATGACGGGCCGGATTCATCACCTAACACATTAAGAACCTCTGCGGGTTCTGACCTTGTGCCAGTTACCTCCTGGTCGATTATCATGACTTGGGGAGATGATTCATCCTGGGGAAGATTCTGGCCTTCGATCTCTTCCATCGGAACAGGATCACTTGGAGAAGGCATTGGGATATGAGCATAATCCTCGAGATCGAAATCATTCTCGGAATCATATGCTCCGGCCATGTTTCGGCAAACCTCCGAATTTCAATTAAGACGCCTTGAGAAAGGCCCCACGGTGGGCGCCAGCTGTCGACGATTCGGACTTGGAGTCCTCAGCCGAACTTATGCAGAATTTGTAATAGTGAGACCTTTCAAGATGACCCTTCGGGAAGGTATGCTGAACAATGGAGAACAGGAGCACAGAGAATTTAGACAGGTTCGGGCCCTCGATGATGGGAGTAAAAGCCCTACGTCCTGTTGAGATTTCACTAAGTGTGGTAAAATGTTTACAAATGGGAGGAAAAGTCCTCACAGGTAAGGATTTTTCCTGTAAAAAGTGTACAAAGATAAGCTAAAGAAGACTTAAAAATGCTATATGAGGTGTGCCGTAGACTTGGCTAACTTGGATCTCTCCTTCTCGATTGATACTTCATGCCATCCTTTTGTACTGCTTGAAAGGGTGCCATGTGAAGGAAACTGCATCAATCGGTTGCACGGACGGTTGGATACGGTTTTTGAAACTGCTCTTAACCTCCACGCAGGTTAAACACGTGTTATTCATGAATAACTGTACGTGTTAACCCCCTGACGGTTGATTTTCCACGTGTAGGAATCTTCGGGATACTTAGAATATCCTGTCGTATAGACAACCGAATAGATAGATCCCAGGTATCCTGATCGGTAGATGTTCTGACCGCGGGATTTGGCTGACCGCGTAATATCCCGAATGTGTAGTTCGCGTATAGCCCACAAACTTCTGACCGCGCAAGGCTTACGGTCTGACCGCGTAAAGCTGCGACTTGATCGCGTAAAGCTTGCGACCTCGTGGTGATGCCTCTCAGAATAGCTTGAGTTCGCATCTCCAGACACATGTCCGGTTCGAACCTGTCTTGAACCAGAAGTTTATTAGAAGTGACCCGGGTGTCAATCCTCGTCAGAAAGTGAATGGTCAAGATAGAATTTGCCCCTCTCATATCTTGAGAGAGATATCTCTGGGCTCCTTGATGTAATTCGACTAAGAAAGTGTATGGCCGTACCTAATATACTTGAGAGTCAACTATGGAAAGGTTAGTCCATTACAAGATCAAGAAAGGACCGAGCTATTCAAGGATGATAGGTTCCTCACCTTGAGTTCGATTTGGTATCGTGAGGCAAAGATATATTCCATGATAAGTTGTATAGGTTCATCGGATATGATCTTCGTGTATATGCGGGTAGTCATAATGTCTTTCTAGGGACCGCTTATGACTTGTAATTCGGGAAATAGTTTCTTGTCGCGTCCAAATATACATGAACCTACAGGGTCACACACTTAACAGGTTGGAGTATTAATTCGGATGGGATCCGAAATGTGTCCCCTATTGGTAATAGGTTTACCATTAGGATTATGGTTCGCATTTGAGTAGGACTTATCTGCAAGGCCCTATAAAAGGAGGTGCGGTGGGCATGAATCCATCATCTGATCTATTCTGGCTGCCACCACCATCCACGAGATAGATCTCATAAAACCCTAGCCGCGTGCGCTAGTGCTAACACACGAACACGCGGTGCTCCTTCCCCAGACGTGTGGAGTTCTATAGAGATGTGGCTGTTATTGCTGCACAGTTGGTCACGATCCGGTTGCATCATCGACTCTTCTTCCACTGTTGCGTTGTCGCATCTGCGCGTCTAGCAGTAAATCTCTTGATCTATTATCTATTTCTTGCAAACTTCTTGGGATTTTCGGTAAAACCTTGGAAATTGCGCTAGAGTAGCAAGCCCATTTCCCAATAGTGGTATCAGAGCCTCCATGTATAGCATACAAGTCAGTCTCTTATGCGTTAGAAGACGGCTTAAAAAAGGAACTTTGGCCATATGCGACCACGTCGTTTCAAGGGTTAACATTTTTATGTAAACATATAAGCTTGTTGCGAACTGACAGCCACCACTACTACAGAATTCATTATCACAGTCGGGTCAAAACAGTCATCACAGACGGTTCTGACCCGTCAGGGATATTCGAGTTAGTGATAATCGAGTACTATCACTGACGGTTTTGAACCGTCTGTGATTTTTTCCTTCACATACTGTTATAAGATCAAAACCGTCTATGATACTCATACTACACAGACTGTTCTAACAACAAAACCGTCTGTGCTACTCTTACTACACAGACTGTTATAAAATCAAAGCCATCTGTGATACTCATATTACCACAGACGATTATAATCTCAGAACCGTCAGTAATAGTATGAGTATCGCAGACGGTTTTGAGGTCAAAACCATCTGGGATAGTGTCATTATCGGCAACGGGTTATAAACTTAGAACCGTATATGATAGTGTGAGTATCACAGACAATTTTTATCTTATAACAGTCTATGATACTCATACTATCACAAACGGTTATAATGTCAGAACCATCAGTGATAGTATGAGTATCACAAACGGTTTTGAGATCAAAACCATCTGGGATAGTGTCATTATCAGCAACGGTTATAATCTCAGAACCGTCTATGATAGTGTGAGTATCACAGACGATTTTTATCTTATAACAGTCTGTGATACTCATACTATCACAGATGGTTATAATGTAAGAACCGTCAGTGATAGTATGCGTATCGCAGACGGTTTTGAAGTCAAAACCATCTGGGATAGTGTCATTACCGATGATGGTTATAATCTCAGAACCATCTGTGATAGTATGAGTATCACAGATGGTTTTGATCTTATAACAGTCTGTGATACTCATAATATCACAGACGGTTTTCAGGTCAAAACCATCTGAAATAGTTTCATTATCGGAGACGGTTATTAGCTCAGAACGGTCTGTGATACTCTGTGATATGTATATAGTTCGATCTATCACAGACGGTTTACAAGATCAAAACCGTCTGTGCATATTAATATTTTATTTAATAAATTTCTTTTTTTTTGTGGCTAGCCTCAGGAATCATGCTAGCCATGCCCTCTGTACAATAGCATTTCATATATACAGTTCATTTCATACATGCATAGTACTCAAATATATACAGTTCATCTCATACATGCATAGAACTTAGAAACATGTACAATAGCATGCATTTCATATATATAGCACAGAACTCAGAAATATGTACAATTGAGATTGAACAAATAAATGTAATCGACAATTAAAGTCAGTATGTTAGATGTACTATACTATCTGTACCTATTTCTCAGTTAGATGCCCTTCAGATAATCTCAATTAGTAAGGCCGCACTAATATGAACCTTGCGGGTGCGTAAACTTTCCCTTGGTTGATATGACCTCCGTAAGGAAAAACTCAGCGAGCATCCGTTGGACCATACCAATCTGCTGAGGGACAAAGCTTTCTGAAGGGAAGTCGACCCCTTGCAGTAAGAGTTGGTACAGAAAAAATTAGCTCAATGCAATTGTAAATTCTGCCAAATCGATACAAAGGGGAGCAGTTGTATACCTCGGGGAAATTTGGCCAGTGAGGGGTGATGATTAGGTCATACATGTGGCGCATCACATAGAACCCACATGTATTGTCGTTCGGCTGCTGATGGCACTGCCAATTTACAGACTGAGAGTTAGCTGGGGACACGTTATAAAGTAAAACAGATGCCAGTTGAAATTTGTACCGAAAATTGTAACCACTGAAACTTATCGGCTCGCCACTTGTGTTGTCACCCTCCCTCAACAAAGTAGTTCGTGAAAACCCTGCAGATAGTCAAAATTGACAGTTTGAGGATAGTCGAAATTGATAATTTGAGGACAGTAAATCTAGATGCAAGACAGGTCCACATGAATATCATAACCTTTTGAATACATCTCATGCGCCGCAATACTCGTACCCTTTCCTCTGCAATGAATCAAGGTAGAACACCTTGTTCCTTTCCGGAATAAGTACTAGCAGGATCCAGTGGTAGCTACATGTTACACGTAAAGAATTAATAATTTAATCTAAGTATGGGGGTGTGCATATGGAGACACTAATCTACGGGTGAAGTATTGATGAAAGCACTCACATCTGGTTGTAGGGTACGAGTATGTACTCCTTGTCAACCTGAGCAAGAAACCCTTTTTTGATGTAGTCGACAACAAAGTCCGCGTTGGTCCTAAACATCACCTCGGCGACCATCTGGGGGTCCAAGAAACCGATAGGTTCGCCCTTAGCTTTGGCATATCTGGTCATGCAGCTGCACGGAAGTAACCAATTAATAAATGACATATATCCGTATATGCACGAACAGGCGTAGGATAGTAGGATACTTACAGCACCCAAGACTATAGGATTGACAAGTCGAGCGCATCTTTGTTGTGTAAATTGTGCAGGTCTTCGAAGGTCACCGAGTAGGTCCCGACATCGTTATGGAACTCTGCCACGGTGTACTTGACCATGATGTGCATCGGACACTGCGTCCTAGTCTTGTTTGTCCTCTTCATGTACCATCCATGCAGGCTCTGGCATGTTAACCCCATGCTAGAAATTGTGGCATCGGAGGCCATGGGCATTCCCAGAGCGAACGGCATGAGAGCTGGCGCACTCTTCTCACTCTCCTTTGCCGAGCTCTTCTTTGCTTTTCCCCTACTAGCCAGCTTCTTGAATGGTTGCCTCCTAGTCAGAGTTAGCTTCGTCATCAGACCCGTTGGTTGGCTTCTCGGAGGGGTCGGCTGGCTAGTAGGCCGAGTGTCGGTGTCCGTCTGTGATGTAAGAACCTACGAATAGTAATGGCCACTAAATCCGAAGGCTATTATTACAGTACGAATTATGAAACTGGTGGGGGAATTACCTCATCCAGGACTATGTCTTTTTTGGGCCATTGCACGAATGTGTGCACCGCATCCTCGAGAGTGGTAATCTCGTCGTTCAGCGGCTTGTCCAACGGAAAACCCTTGCAATGGTCGGAGACACTGTCCACCTGGACCCGTGCAAAACCCTCAGATAGAGGGACACCGTGGATTGTGGCCCGTGCCATGCATGGTTATGCCATCCCACGGCCAGCCTCGATCTGGAAGAGATCGGCCAGCACCATAAGCTTGCAGGAGGCGGATTCCTACAAACAGTGCGCATTAACATATTGAATTTCACCGCTTTTCACTTTCGAATGAATTAACATAGAAAAAGGTCATTACTTGCAGAAAGTCCACCGGATACTTTGGAGAGGGCTCCGTTTGCGAAGACCCCAGTGTGGACGCGCAGCTACTACGGTGGCCAAGATTGGGGCTCGGTAATTCTGCTCCTACAAAGGCGGTGCCCTGGGTCACCTGTTTTAGCTCATCATACATGGCCCGCATCTCCGAGTACTACTGCAGGAGTGCTTTGTCCCAAGCAGCGAACTCTGATCACATCTCCTCCTTGAGCCATTCATCGCGGGCTTTGTGGCATCTCTTTCTCCTGTTAGCCACCTCCTCATCATCAGGGAAACCATCCCTCCAAGGCGCAGTGGCACCGAGGCCGTGCACGTGGCCTGGATGCTCCTTGTTTCCTAGAGACGTCATGAGGATATCCCTGTCCCTCCTCGGGTTGAACTCTCCGGATGCCGCCTGCGCACTCAGCGTCACCTGCAACAGGAGAACTTAGCAATACAATCCATTGCATGCGTGTTACGAGGATAGTACGTGGTCGTACAATCTTACCAGCTGGTCGATCAGTTCCCTGTCCATAGGGTTATTCACAGAGACGCTTCCAGAGGAGGTCATCGTCAAACTTGCTCGGCACCAATTGCGGGCGCGCACGTCTGTTAGGCCAGCATAAGGAGTGTCGGCCGAAGACTGGGAAGCCGCCTCGTCCTGCTTCCTCCACAACCCGTTCTTCCCCACATACCGACCGGTGCCTAGTCTGTGTGGGTGGGTATTCCTGGCCTGGTTTGCCTGGCCCTTCGCACTAAGCTCCTGGAACTCAGGCTTGCCCTTCATCTCCACGAACTGCTGCCATGCGTCGGGAGTCACGAAAGGGTAGTCATTGAAGGGGGTCTTCGACTGCTTCACATAGTGCCTGACAAGGTGGCTCTTGAAGTTCCTCCACGCCTTGTTTATTGATATCAGTGTCGTCCGGTGGACGGTGAACTGGCGATTCTCGGGAATGTGAAACGCCGCCTGCACTTCTTCCCACAGCGCATCCTTGCACTCTGGGGGCACTTGACCCCAGTCGGAGGTGGTGATGGGCACCCGCTCCCTTGCCACTTTGCCGCATAGTGAGCGGTACTGACCGACAAGTTTGTCCCGAGCTTCCGGCACACGATTGTCGTCGAACTGTATGTGCTGCTTTTCCCGCTTGTCGAGACGCACACATGTCGTCCGGCCTCGCCCCTTTCTCTTTTGTGACTGAGTCACGGTGGACGCGCTGACCTCCGGCCCAGGCATCTCTTCGCCAGCGAGGTTACTCTGACTCCCCGAGTGGTTCATTTCGTCACCAGACATATCAGTTCCTAACATAAGTGAAAGAGAGAACAGTTTAAGTAAATCTGAAACTAATAATTCTATAACAAAACCCATATACTTATAATTAACCAAGAATGGCAGAAACGGTGGGGAGGCGACGGAGGTGATCGCGACGGACGGTGGGGAGGAGATGGAGGTGATCACGTCGGACTGTGGGAAGGCGATGGAGGTGATCGCATTGGACGGTGTGAGGGCGGAGAGAGCTAGGGCAAGTGAACAATCGCGAAGTCTGGAAATGAGCGGGACAAAGCCCTCCTTGAACTATGTACCATGTAGAGAGATTATCACAGTCGGTCCTAACTTCATAACCGTCTGTGATAATCTCTCTAGTGATAATCTCTAGAGAGATTATCATAGACGGTTTTGACTTCAGAACCGACTATGACTGCACGAATGCACATTAAGAACTCGAAGCGTCGGACACTGTTGGGAATATCACAGTCGGTGCTAAATTCATAACCGTCTGTGACAATCTCTCTAGTGATAATCTCTAGAGAGATTATTACAGACGGTTTTGACTTCAGAACCGACTGTGACTGGACGAATGCACGTAACTTCAGAACCTTAACTTTGAACGTCTTCTACGCAATATGTAGAGTTTTACAACCAGAAACTCTGTAGCTCTGCAACTCTGAATGCTCAAAAACTTGTTTTAAATGAACACTCAGATATTTCAAATGGAGTCCAAATGCTCCAAAAATTGGTTACAATGTGGAACATGCTCAAATAAATTTAACATACAATGTGGAGCATGCTCAAATGAATGTTACATACAAATGGGGACTTTGACTGACAATTTCCACATACACAGCCATGTTATCCTCAACTTTCCACTTGCCGCGGCCCTGCAAAGACGAGAATTAGAGGAGATATATAAGCTATACCGATGGAAACAAAGAGATAAGGACGGTTGATTACCTTGAAAGTATAACCATTCTTGGTGATCCATATGCACGTAACTGGTTTCGTCGGTGTCTTCAGTATCGACTTGTACGCCATCTCCAAATGGAGGCATCTCATCAAATTGATTGTATTCCTCCTCGTCTATGACATTTTCAACTCCAACAATCCTTCTTTTGCCATGAAGGACGATGTGCCACTTCTTATTGGCCAGGTCAGTGACATAAATGACCTGAATGGCTTGCTTTGCAAGTATGAATGGCTCATCTTTATAAGCAACTCGATTGAGATCCATAGAAGTGAAACCGTAACAATCAACCTTCACACCCTGTGGGATTTGGACCCATCGGCATCGAAACAGGGGAATCTTGAACAGTACGTAATCGAGCTCCCAAATTTCTTCAATGAACCCGTAGTACGAGTTCAATCCATGTACTACCCTTGTTGGGCCTGTCTCGCTGAACTCCTCAGGAAAAGCTTCTACGCTCACTCCACTATTTTGCACAGTGCTCTTTCGATCTTGAGCTTTCGTGTAAATTGTGTACCCATTGATGTCGTATACCTGCCATGTCTGTACAGTAAACGTGGGCCCTTTTGCCAACCATTTAAGGTTCTCACTTGCGGACTCTCCAGTGATTCGCACTTTCATCCATGCGTTGAATTGATTGTTATGTTCTCCCGTGATCCAAACCTCGGATCAGCGAGGATTGTCTTGTCACAGTATCTCCTTGTGCTCGTTGATGTACGGAGACACCTCCATCATGTGTTGCAAGACCCAAAAATGAGCTTTCGAGTACATATCAAAATCAGGAGTGATGGCTCTCCGTCCAATAGTGCCAACACCATCAAGCCTCCCCTCGTGACGAGACACAGGAACTCCTATTGCTTCTACCTCAGCCATGTAAACGACGCAGAACTCAACAACCTCTTCCGCTGCATAACCTTTGACAATACTACCCTCGGGCCGAGACCGATTCCTCACGTAGGCCTTAAGTACACCCATGTACCTCTCGAATGGATACATATAACGTAGGAACACGGGTCCACATATCTTGATTTCTCTGACAAGGTAGATGGTGAGATGGACCATGATATCAAAAACGACGGAGGAAAATACATCTCAAGCTGACAGAGAGTTCGAACCACCTCGCTCTGCAGAGAATCTAGTCCCTCGGGAAAGAAATTGCATTGAAAAAATAACACAGCCTCGTGATCATCTCTCTGACCTTATGCGGCATAATACTCCAGATGGCAACAGTAATCATGAGACTTCATACCCAGCAATTTCAAATCACCCATGGACACAAGATTTTTCATATTTGCGGAGTAACCCGATGGAACTTTAACACCATAGAGACTATTATAGAGTTCTATCCTTTCAGCCTTACACAAAGTGTAGCATGCAGGGGGGAGGTATATACAGCCTTTATCGTCCTCTCTCGGTGCTAGCTCGGGCCTGATTTTCATTTCGATCATGTCACACCACACATTGACACCATCCTTTGTCTTCCCTGGAATGTTTAGCAATAGGCTGATTAAACTGTTGCAAACATTCTTCTCTGCATGCATGACATCAATGCAATGAACCTCTAAATGCTCCCAATACAGTAAGTCCCAAAATATCGATCTCTTCTTCCAAGTGTTCTTCGTGTGGGGTTTCAATTTACGACCCTTTCCAAACACAACGTCTATGTCCTTCACCCGTGAGTAAACTTCTTTCCCGCGCGTAGGCTTCGGGGCTGAACCATCTTCCTTGTGGCCGTCAAATTCCCTCTTCCTCTTACGATACACGTCATTCTTTGGAAGAAACCTACGGTGATGCATGTACACTATTTTCCTGCAATTCTTCAGCCACACGCTCTCAGTATCATCTTCGAAGTGGGGACAGGCTTTGGCTCCTTTCGTACTACGGCCCGACAAATTTCCAAGGACAGGGAAATCGTTGATGGTGCAGAATATCATAGCATGTAGGATGAAGGTCTCTCGTTTGTATGCGTCCCATACCTGCACCCCTTCGTTCCACATTGTTAGGAGATCCTCTATCAATGGTGCTAGGTACACATCAATATTGTTTCTGGGTTGTTTTGGTCCTGAGATAAGTACAGACATCATGACGTACTTGCACTTCATACACTACCAAGGAGGAAGGTTGTAGATATACAAAAGAACCGACCAAGTGCTATGCTGACTGCTCATGTTACCAAAAGGATTAATTCCATCGGTACTCAACCTGAACCTTATATTCCTCAATTCCACCCTGTCGATGTTTCTCCACTGCAAAGAATCAGTGGGGTGTCTCAGCTTTCCATCCTTCTTCTGGTCCTCTTAGTGCCAACGCAATAATTTTGCCTCTTTACAGTTTGCAAACAAATGCTGCAAGCGGGGAATGATGGGCAAATACCACAACACCTTAGCAGGAGGTCCTTGCTTTATCTCAGCACAGTTGCCGTCGTCGGTTCGGTCCTTACGCTTATTGCGGGATGCACCACACACCGGACAAACATGCATATCCTTGTAGTCGTTACGGTAAAGGATGCAATCATTAGGGCATGCGTGTATCCTTTCTACTTCCATTCCCAAAGGACACAACAACTTTTTGGCTTGGGAGGTGTTTTTTGGCAACTCGTTTTCTTCCGGAAGCATGTCCGCCAAAAGATCTAACAATGCCGTGAAACTCTTGTTGGTCCAGCTATTACTTGCCTTCAATTTTAACAGTTCAAGCACGGAGGCCAACTTGCAACCAGGGAACAATGGCTTTTCTGAGTCCTCCATCAAACCCTTTCACTGTAATTTCCTTCCACATCACGCAACATGTCATCTAAATTGTCATCCTCTGGCATATCCTCACCGAAGTGGTTGTTGGGATCTGACATGTCTTGTTCCTCAACCTGAGTGGCACTTGTTTTCGCAGTTGTCTCCTCCATGGTGGACCCAACATGTGTACCCCTTTTTGAAACCACGTCAGATCAAGTGGGTGACAATTTGAGATGAGTTGGTGAACATCTTAAGATTCTGGCAGTCTACGCAAGGACAGTACATATATGGTAAACCCTTCTTCACCATGTCTTGCTCAGCAACTTTTTGGAAATCTAAAACACCTTTCATGTATTCCTTACTCACTCGGTTGTCATTATGCATCCAGTCTCGATGGACCATCTGCAATTAATTAAATTCATACACATGCTAATTAGTAATACTCTACGTATGGTCGACACGCAATAAATTATAAATCTAGCCAGCTAGTGTTTGATGTGGAGTTTGCGGTATAACTAGTTAACTACTACTTGAACTGCAAGCAATTAGTTGAAGGCGTGGATAACACACAACATAAAGAAATTAAATAGCTACAGGTCGAAAATGAGTTACAACCAGGATTTGCTACTGTAGCTTCCCCTCCCTCTCCCTCTAATTTGATCAATCAATGGAGATCGATATTGATGATGAAATCAAGTAATGTGTATGCCTTAGGAGCAAGTACTAACCTTGGATCTTCAATTTTGTTGCCCCCAAATGCTCTCCTTTTGAGATATTGCTCTTCCTTGCCCCAGATCTCTTCCAACTCGACAGTATGTCGAGCAAGAGTGTACGACTAGCTCAAAACAACCGCCAAAAGACCTTTTATACCAGGTTCAATATAGACGGTTCTATATAATACCATCGGTAATATCGGTGCATTTTGTAGAACAGAATATCACAGAAACTATCACTGACGGGTTTCACTTTAAACCGTCGGTAATATCGGTGCATTTGTGTAGAACTATGACAGAAATATCACAAACGGTTTTGACATCTGAACCGTCGGTGATAATTAGAATATCACAGACTGTTCTGAGCTCAAAACCGTCCGCTTTACTATCACAGTTGGTGTTTACTTCAGAACCATCTGTGATAATTATAAATCAACAGTCTGCTCTACTTTCACAGACGGTGATAAGGTCCGACCATCTATAATATCCTGGAATTTTGCTTGCAGTCGAACCGTTCGACTAGTTGAATTGTTCCACTTATTTTTCTCCTTGGGCACGACAAGCCCTAACCCGTAAACTCCATTGATGGCCGCCGCAACTCCATCGACGGCCACTAGTTTCTCTGGTGAATTAGTATATGATGATGAATCTGCATGTAAGAGCCACCAATACCAATCGGATGGGTAGCAATAATATTAGAAATGTGACCAAATGATTGAATAAAATGTTTTTCATATTTGGTTTTATCTTATTTTGAATGTTAGTATTTAAAAATGATATATTATGGTGTTATGGTATATATATATGTCTGTGGATGTTCAAAGAACGTTGAGACTATTACAGTCGGTCCTGACATTAAAACCGTCTGTAATGTTACTATCAGAGACGGTTTTGACGAGGATTGACACCCGAGTCAGTTCAAATAAATGCGCTGTTGGCTCAAGACAGATTCGAGTCAAACACATGCCCGGCGGTGTGAACTCAAGTCATTTTGGGAAGCATCTGCCTAAGGTCGCAGGCTTTGCGCGATCAGGTCGCAAGCCTCGTGCGATCAGACCACAGGCTTTGCGCGGTCAGAAGTTCGTATGTTATGCGCGAACAGAAGGTCGAAGATGTCGCGCGGTCAGCCAACAACCCGCGGTCAGAATGTTCTCGACCAAGGTACTTGGAATTTATCTGACCGGTTATCCCTATGGTGAGAATATTCCAAGTATCCCGAAGATTCCTCCACGTATAAAACTAACCGCCAGGAGGTTAATACAAGCAGTTATTTCACGAATAAGACGTGCTTAATCTACTTGGAAGTTAATAGCGGTTTGATAAACCACATCCAACCATCCAAATAACTGTTTGATGCAGTTACGACATGGCATCCTTTCGTCCAGTATAAAAGGGTGGCAAAATACATCAAACGGGGGACATCCGATCCATTTGGAAGAACAAGACTCCTAATACAAGTGAGACATAACACATCTCAACTACGAAAAACAGCCAAGTCTACGGCCCAAATTAGATAGTTTCTACAAGCCTCCCTGGCTTTATTCTGTACGTTTACATAGGAAAAATCCTTCGCCTGTGAAGGAGTTTTTCTGCTATTTCTGTAACCTTTTATCACCTATAGTGAAATCCTAACAGGACGTAGGGCTATTACTCCCACCATCGAGGGCCCGAACCTGTATAAATCACCCTGTGCTCCTGTTCACCATTTTTCTACATACCTTCCAGGAGGGTCATCTTGAAAGGTCTCACCATTACAAATTTTGCATAAGTTTGGCTGAGGACTCCGAGTCCAAATCGTCGACAGCTGGCGCCCACCGTGGGGCCTTTCTCAAGGCGTCCTAATTGAAATCCAGAGGTTCGCTGAAACATGGCTGGAGCATATGATTCCGAGAACGATTTCGACCTCGAGGATTATGCCCATATACCCATGCCTTCTCCAAGCGATCCTGTCCCGATGGAGGAGGTCGAAGGCCAGAATCTTCCACAAGTTGAATCATCTCTCCAGGTCATGTCGATCGACCAGGAAGCAACTGGCGCAAGGTCAGAACCCACAGAGGTTCTTAATGCGCTAGGCGGTGAATCCGGCCCGTCATATGACCCCGCTGAGGGAAAGTACGATGATGACCCAGAAATTAGCCCTGGAAGGTTCGACCCTGATAACCTTCACCGTCTCTTTGATTTCGAGTCCGACTCGGAACAAACTAAGATGTTTTCCTCGTCGGCAACCTCTCTTCCTAGGCAGTTTGCTGCGCTGTCGGAAGAAACTCCCGATCAACAGGCTACCAGGGAAGAACAAGATCGCAAACAGAAGGAGGATCAAGATCTCGAGCAACAAAACACCGAATTGCGCAGAACTGCCCTAGAGGCTCTTCAAGATGCGCAGGCTCGTTACGATGTTGCTCCGAGTTCTTCTCGATGGTCGCGTGGTCGAAAATGTGACCATACCCCTTCTTTGCCACCGGAGCGTTTCCCGGTGGACGAAGAAACAATAACACCTGGTGCCCCTAGGAGAAGTACCCATGGTCGACTGCGATCCATCGCGGAAGTCATGCGTAACTTTCCTCCTACGGTCACGGATGCGCAGAAACCGGCCTTTTTTAGGATCCTGGCGGAGAGACTGGATGAGGTCGCGTCCGAGGCGACCCCAACGGCCTCCTCCCGCTCTGTAACACATTCCCGCGAGCGAGATGGTCCTCATTCTGGTTCCGGTCGACGAAGTTACCCGCCGCCCGTACCGTCCCGACAGGACAAATACCGGCGAATGCAGGATTCTTGTAGTAGGGATCGAGTTTCCGTTCACTCTCGTTTGGGACCACGAGTAACCTCGCCATTGCGTGAGGTCGCCCGAGACCCGACCGACAGTCACAGGGCGATTCACGGTCCTTACGTTGGTTGTAAAGCTTTTTCACTGGCCTGCGAGCAGTCGCTTGGCCCGATAAGTTTCGACTAGGGGCCATCGAGAGGTTTGACGGAACTCAGAACCCATCCGAGTTCCTTCAAATTTATATTACTGCCATCCAAGCGGCAGGAGGCGATGACAAAGTCATGGCCAACTACCTGCCTACAGTCCTCGCAGGACCGGCTAGAACCTGGCGGTTTAATCAGCCCGAGGGTTCCATCTACAATTGGGAAATGCTATGCGATGCCATCCTTAGCAATTTCCAAAATTGTTACCAAAAGCCGGGTAAGGAGGACGACCTGCATCGGCTACGGTAAACTTCAATCGAAACACTTCGGCAGTTTGTCAAGAGGTTTGTCGGGGTGAGGAATACCATCCCGAACATATCTGATGGCTCCGTAATCAGGGCATTTAAGCATGCCGTTCGATACCGGAGATTCACTGAGGACTTGCTTATCCACCCTCCTCGATCAGTTGCCGATTTGTTCGACATGGCCGATCGGTATTCCGATGCAGCCGAAGCGGTCGAATGGAACCGAATGGTCGACAAGGGGGACCTACCACCCCAACCAGGCTTCAAGGACGCCAGGAAAGAAGATTCAAGCAAGAAGCCGGAATCTTCATCGGGTGGGAAGTCAAAGAAGTCACCTTCGACCAAAGGTAATAAGTCTTCATTCAAAAATAAAACTGCCTCTGGTGGTCAAAATGTCGACCAGCCAGAAAAGTCAACTAATCCGCAGGAGGGCAAGAGGTGGTGTCCACTCCACAACTCCGCAGGCCACGATCTCAAGAACTGCAGGAGTTGGTTGAAACAACTGGATGACTTCTACCAGGGAGTTGGGCCAATGCCAACCTTACCACCTAAAGAACAGGCGTGCGGACTTAGGGACGCCGACGGAGACGAGGAAATGTCCTACCAGGTACCTCAAAATCATGTTAACGTTATTTTTGGAGGTTCTTCTTCTTTCGTTTCCAAAAGGAAGTTTAAGGCCTTTTACCGAGAGGTTAACCAAACGGAGACATCCCTTGGCGAACCTCAGTACCCCCGTTGGTCGGATACACCTTTAACATTTGATCGCGCTGATTGTCCGGCGGGGTTAACACAACCATTGAGACTCCCTCTGGTCATTACCCCGATCATCAGTAACGCGAGAGTTGAAAGGGTCCTAATCGACGGAGGAAGCTCCCTTGACATTTTGTTGGTCAAGGCACTCGACGAGATGCAAATTCCTCGTTCGAAGAGTAAGCCCATAATCCATCCGTTCTATGGGATAATCCCAGGCCCCTCCATGATGCCATTGGGACAAGTGGTCCTCCCGATCACTCTGGGAGAACCAGACAACTTCCGGACAGAATTGGTTACTTTTGATGTAATCGATTGTGACTCAGCTTATAATGCAATCTTTGGTAGGCCAACTCTTGCTAAGTTCATGATGGCAACGCACTATGCTTATCAGTGCGGGAAATTTCCTAGCCCCAAAGGTGTCATCTCGGTCCGAGGCAGTCGCAACGTGGCACTCACGTGCGACCGGCTATCTTTGGAGATGGTCGATCAACTTCCCCTCCGGGACGCTCAGGTTGCCACTGTTACCACCGACGCGATCAAGGCTGCTCCTCGACCAGATGAAAAGCTCAAATTGGTTCCTTTGTACCCAGATGATCCATCCAAGACAGTTCGGGTCGGATCAGCTTTGGATGACAAATAGGAACTCGACCTCGTTGCTTTCCTCCGGGCTAACGCAGACGTGTTTGCGTGGAAACCGTCCGACATGCCCGGTGTCCCAAGGGAAGTAATCGAGCACAGGTTAGCAATTCGACCTGGACAACGACCAATAAAGCAAAAGCTCAGGCCTTTCGCTGCTGACCGACAGGAAGCCATCCGAGAGGAGTTGGACAAACTTCTACAGGCCGGGTTTATCCGTGAAGTGGATCACCCGGAATGGCTCTCCAATCCGGTCATGGTCCGCAAGTCAAATGGCAAGTGGCGCATGTGCGTCGACTACACTAGCCTCAACGCTGCCTGTCCGAAGGACGACTTTCCCCTTCCCCGCATCGACCAGCTGGTCGACTCGACTGCGGGTTGCGAACTGATGAGTTTTCTGGACGCTTACTCAGGATATCATCAAATTAGCATGGCAGAAGACGATGAAGAGAAGACTGCCTTCATCGCCCCATTCGGCACATACTGCTACGTCAGAATGCCGTTCGGTCTCAAGAACGCAGGTTCCACGTACCAGCGCTTGATGCAAAAGACCTTTCTTTCCCAGATAGGGCGTAATCTCGAAGCATATGTAGACGATTTGGTTGTAAAAAGTACCAAGAGATTGTCTCATTTGGACGATCTCGCTGAAACCTTCTGTAATTTGAATCGCTTTGGAATAAAATTAAACCCGGAGAAATATTCTTTCGGGGTTTCTTCAGGAAAACTCCTTGGTTTTCTTGTGTGTTCTAGGGGCATTGAAGTTAATCCTGAGAAAATCAGGGCTATTGAACAAATGAGATCGCCCTCAACCATGAAGGATGTTCAACGCCTGGCTGGTCGCATGGCGGCTTTAAGTCGTTTTATATCACGACTAGGCAAAAGGGGATTGCCTTTCTTCAAAGCCTTGCGGAAGCATCATAATTTTACATGGTCAGATGAGGCCGAAAAAGCATTTCAGGAGGTAAAAACATATCTATCCAGTCCGCCAGTATTGGTGTCTCCCGACAAAGGAGAACCATTGCTTCTTTACCTGGCGGCCACACCGCACGCGGTCAGTGCCGTTCTGATCGCAGATAGGGAAGGAATACATAGACCCGTCTACTATGTGAGCGAGGTACTTCATGGTCCTAAGGAGCGCTACCCTGAGGTCCAGAAGATACTTTACGCGCTACTGATGGCTTCCCGTAAGCTACGACATTACTTTCAAGCGCACAAGATCACAGTACCATCCTCTTTCCTTTGGGGGATATTGTCCGAAACCCAGAGAAATCTGGTCGAATCGCCAAATGGGCGGTCGAACTCGGTGCCTTCGAGATCCATTTCATGCCCCGCACGGCAGTTAAGTCTCAGGTTTTGGCCGACTTTGTGGTCGAATGGACCAACCCTGAGCCACCCGTGCAGTTGGCAGAGGAACTGGAGTGCCCTGATTACTGGATAATGTACTTTGACGGCTCCCGTAGTTTTCAACACTCGGGGGCTGGAGTAGTCTTAGTTACGCCCCAGGGCGAACAGCTTAAGTATGTCATTCAACTACACTTTGTTGCAACTAACAATGCAGCAGAGTATGAAGGTCTTCTTGCAGGGCTCCGGGCAGCAAAATTCCTCGGAGTCCGTCGATTAGTGGTGAGGGGAGACTCACAGCTGGTCGTAAACCAGGTAAACAAGGAGTACAGCACCTCCGATGAGACAATGGCTCATTACCTGGGGGAAGTGAGGAGATTGGAAAAACACTTCAGTCATTTCGAAGTCCAATATATCCCGCGAAAGGACAACATTCTCGCAGACCAATTATCCAAAATTGGGTCCTCACGCACATCCGCTCCGGCAGGAGTGTTCATTGAACACTTGGACCATCCTTCAATCATGACTTCGGTTGAGGATGATCCGGTAATAGCCTCCGTTACCGACCTCAGTCAGGAACAGGATTGGACTCATCCATTGAGAGTCTATCTTGAACATGGGACCCTACCCGAGGATGAAACCGAAAGCAATAGGTTAATTCAAAAAGCACGACTGTACAAACTCATAGATGGGGTTTTGTACAGAAAGGGTACTCAAGGAGTATTCATGCGTTGCGTATCTCAGGAGGAAGGAAAATCCCTCTTGAAAGAAATACATGACGGTGTATGTGGTGCACACGCGTTTTATCGAACACTGGTCGGAAAAGCTTTTCGACAAGGATTCTATTGGCCTTCGGCACTCGATGATGCCAAGCGTATGGTCAAGACGTGTCCTCAGTGCCTGTTCCATGCCAGACAGGTTCATCAACCTGCCTATGCGTTACAAACTATTCCCCTCGCATGGCCTTTCGCGGTCTGGGGGATGGATATTGTAGGTCCTATGCCACAAGCGGTCAATGGGTACAAGTTCCTGTTCGTAGCCATTGACACGTTTACAAAGTGGATCGAGGCCGAACCGGTACGCAATATTACCGCATCAGTAGCACAAAAGTTCTTTCACAAGAACATTGTTGCTCGATTTGGTGTTCCAAACCGCCTTATCACTGATAATGGTTCCCAATTCGCTAGTGGTCTCTTCCTAGACTACTGCGACCTGATTGGGACTAAGGTGTGCTTTGCTTCTGTGGCGCATCCACAGAGCAATGGCGTGTAGAACGGCCCAATGGGCAGATTCTACAAGGCATTAAAAAACGTGTTTTTGATCGCCTAAAGACTTGCTCGGGGGCTTGGGCGGACGAGCTTTATACTGTTCTATGGGCACTACGAATCCTAACAGGACGTAGGGCTATTACTCCCACCATCGAGGGCCCGAACCTGTATAAATCACCCTGTGCTCCTGTTCACCATTTTTCTACATACCTTCCCGGAGGGTCATCTTGAAAGGTCTCACCATTACAAATTTTGCATAAGTTCGGCTGAGGACTCCGAGTCCGAATCGTCGACAGGTTTTGAGTTAAAAACCATCTTGATCGTAGAAGTATTTTCTTGTTGACATTTTCACACAGAGAACATCATTTGGTGATTATCAGTTATACATAATCATTCGAAAAGCCAGATATATAAGGAAAAGAAATTTCTTATTTCTTACAATCTTTGCATACATAATGGATACAAGCGACCAAAGTGTCAACCTGATCCGAAAGTAATTTACAAAGTTCTCCTAGGGACGTATTGGCATCAATAGGATCTACACTGGCCGCCCCAAGAGAACTAGCAATAGTTCTAAGCCTATCTACATCATCTCTCAGCAAAGGAGTGCAACTGTTCCTTATTATATCGGAGAGTTCTCGCTACTGCCGAGCGTAATCTCTCTTCGACCGGAACCTGCGCGCTTCTTCGCGAGAACCCTCATAGCACTCTGCCAAGTGCAGAATGGCAGAAGACATCTCCTCAAAATGCTTCTCCAGTACCTCTTTTTCTTCTTGGAGAGTTTTGCACAAGGCAGCTTTCTCCTCCTGCACATGCATGGGTTAGTTTTGAAAGACATAATGACCAGCAGAGAGGGTGAAGATGATTGCCAAGCTTCGGAGTGGATTTGGACGTGGAAGTGTGCGACTTACCCCAGAAAGTTGATCATCCAAGAAAAGCTGATGATCAAAAGGTGTTGAAGAGGGGATATTGGAAGGATTGTTGTGCATCTCCAAAGGTGGAGTCGATGCAACTGGAGGGGTTGCAAGGGGCAATGTGGCAACACAGGCCTCAGCACCCTCTAGAGTCTTCGCTGCAGCTCCATTGGAGGATCTTTCATCATTTCTGAGTCTCTTCTTTGGAGTGAGCATTTCCTTAGGCACCTGTGGATTTCAAAATGCATTTGTTTGGAGGTAATCAAGTCATAAAAGAAAGATCTGCATTAGAGTTTCAGAGAGGACTTACTTTCTAAAGATCCTGATTGAGTTCATTCCTTATCTCTTCCTCATCACTCTCAATTTCAATAACCTCATTAGAATCTCGGCTCGCCATCAAGGTGGGGAGTTTAGGAGGGAATAAAGACAGGGATTTAGGAGCAGAATTCCTAAAAGACTTAGCCAAGAATTTGTAAGTATTAAGGATTGAAGAGCCTCACTATTTATAGAACTAGAAGGTGAAGGTTCATATGCGCGGGTGCCTCGAGTTTTAAAAAGCGCACTACTAGTTTTCAAGGTCAATAAATTGATGATTATTTCTTGGGAGATAAACTGCCACACGGCGGAACAATGCCCACTTAAGAAGTTGAAGCGTCATATTACATAATTCGATGCAAATTAAATTTGAAGTAAATAATTAAGTCTCTTCATCTGCGCAGTTATCATGTGCGGTTATCCACTATTGCATGTTGAGAATTCGAAGCGTCGGACACTGTTGGGACTATCACAGACGGTTGGGAGATCAAAACCGTCTGCTTTACTATTACAGACGGTTCTGATGTCCGAACCATCTGTAATATGCCTGGAATTTTGCTTGAAGTCGAACCGTTCGACTTTTACAAATACTTATTCCATCCCTGGAGTTTTGCTTCCAGTCGAACCGTTCCACTTCTTTTTCTCCTTGGGCACGACAAGCCCTAACCCGTAACCTCCATTGATGGCCACCGCACCTCCATCGACGGCCATTAGTTTCTCTGGTGAATCAAGTCCAAAATCGATCGTAGCTTCAACTCCCTCGGCTAGATTTCAGCATTGCAAGTAAGGCAAGTAAAATTTCAGCATTGTTAGATTATCCTAATCCTATGATAGCAATTATCCTGCGATTCCTGTATCTTCCATTTTTATATGTCTTCTTTTCAACATGATTCTGTGCAGGTCCTTGGACGATGTTCACAAGGGGCAACGTAGTTCACAGTTCTTCATCACAGTATGCTGCCTACGTTGGCTTGTTGGCGAAAGAAAGGGTGAAGATCACCGTCGAGAGCTAGAAGTTAGTGAAGGGCGAGATCTTAGTTGGCTCGATCGAGAAGATTCTCAAGCCTGGCGTGTTTCTCAAATCAAGACCTATAGAAAGCATCTTACATTTGTATTAGTGATTTTCCCAGGCTCCAACTCAACTCAACTCAACTGAGTTGAGTTGAGTTTGATCCAGAAGAGATCACCAAGACATATGTAACTCAATGCCAGTTCCAGCTCCTCGGGCGTCTCTGAACTAAACTCCTATGGTGAAGCCAAACGTGGTTCATACATTTGCTATTTTAGATGAATGGATTTGTGATGTATTAGGTCTAACTTGTAGTCGGTAGTTACATTTGTTATTTGATTGCAAAGGTTCTCTTTCAGATGTGACTTCTGTAATATACATCAAATGTGTGAATTGGTGTATTTGTATTGGTGTATATTTGTGTATTTGTATTGCTATTTGGAACATGTACTTGAATGTGTGAATTGGTGTATTTGCATATTTGTATTGTGCATATTTGTGTATTTGTATTGATGTTTTAGACATATACTTCAATGTGTGAACTGGCATATTTGTGTAGAACTATCGCAAAAATATCACAGACAGTTATCATATCAGAACCGTGTGTAATACAACACTATTACAGACAGTTTTGTGGTGAAAACCGTCTATTGTGGAACTATCACAGACGGTTTTTAAATCAGAACCGTTTGACTTCAAACGGTGATATAACAGATGGTTTTTACCTCAAAACCGTCTGTGATATAACTATCACAGACGGTTTTTAAATTAGAACCGTCTATGATATTCCAAGAACGTGCTGGAAAATTGACATAAGAACAAATTTTTAATTAAGTTTTTAATCATTAATGAAAAACAAGCTATTTATAGATTTTCCAAGGCGACGCTTCAGGTTCCCAAGCTAGGGCGCCGCGCGAACATCAGAACCCGAAATGACACAACACACCATTGAGAATTTGAAGCGTCGATCACTGTTGGGACTATCACAGTCGGTCCTTACATAAAAACCGTCTGTAATGTGACTATCACAGACAGTTTTGAGTTAAAAACCGTCTGCAATATTGAAAGAACATTGAGAATTCGAAGCGTCGGTCACTGTTGGGACTATCACAGTCGGTCCTTACATAAAAACCATCTATAATGTGACTATCACAGACGTTTTTTACCGCAGAACCGTCTGTGATATTCAAAGCATGTTGAGAACTCGAAGCGTCGGACACTTTTGGGACTATCCAACCAAATAGGCCCAACTTCTATACTGTTTCTAAATTTTTTTTGCCATAAAAAATATGTTGCCCCACACTCGCGTTTGGCATGCCACAATGCCATCCAGCCAAATAAGCCCAACTTCTATATTCTTTCTATATTATTTGCATGGGACCTACGACTTCTATATTGTTTCTATATTATTTGCAGGGCTCCGAAGGACTACCCTCACGCGCCAAAGATTTCCGCTTCTATGTATATGATCGCGATAATCGTTCCTTGATCGCACACAGTGCACATACCTTTGTATGGTCGAATGTTCGCCAAAAGCTAAAGAAAGATAAAGAAAAAGGGAAGATAGCATGCAGTCCAAGAACGTGCTGAAAAATTGGAAAATTGACATAAGAACAAATTTTTCATTAATTTTTTTCATCATTTATAAAAAAAAGTAAAAATACAAAATGCTAGGTCAAGGAGTGGTCTTAGCCCTGGCTGCATCTAGAATAAAGTTAGTTTGACTTGCAGCCAGGACGCAGGACTCATCCAGCGACAAGTTGTCCTTCTTAGGATCAACTACTACCACATCGAGAAGGCCTGCGACCTCTCTCAGCTTCGCGATGGTATCCTTCATAGTCAAACCGCAACCAACGATGGTCATATCCACGGCTTGCTTCTCCTCGCGAAGACGCCTCGTCATCGCCCTAGCATTGTCACCATCCGTCTTCATGCGCTGAATGCACTGGAAGAGATTGTCCAGGTCAAGCCGTAGCTGAGTGTGCTTCTCCGTAAGGAGCTTGTGCTCCTCCTGGAGGGCCCTCAGCTTGGCTTTCACCTTTCCTGAGTCTTCCACGGCTCCCCTTCCCTGTGCAAATCAACAGGTCAAGAATGTACTGAACAGGGATTAACAGTACAGGGGTAAGTCCAAAAGATTGAGAGTTCTTACCAGGGAGGGCGAGGCTGACGATGCCATTGAGGATGCCATTGGTGCAGAGAAGCTAAGGAGTCAAACAGTTTGAGAATTATAAAAACTTGTAAAGTAAATGGTAATTATTCCACTGTCAAGCTATTTATAGAATTTCCAAGGCGACACTCCGTGTTCGCCTAGGCGCCGCGCGAAGATCGGAGACTTAAATGAACACAATTGAGAATTTGAAGCACCGGCACTGTTTAGAACAGTTGGTTCTGATATTAGGACCATCTCTAATACTACACTATCACAGTCAGTTCTGAGTTCAAAACCGATTTTATATATCACAGTCAGTTTTGATAACGGAACCGTCTGTGATATTCTAGTTATCATAGACAGTTCTCAGTTGAGAATCGATTGTATCTATCACAGTCGGGTTTTAGTTTAAAACCGTCTGTGATAAGTAGACTATTACAGACGGTTTTGTGTTCAGAACCACCTGGTTGACTATCACTGTTGGTTTTGACATCAGAACCGACTGTGATAACTTAACATATTCTCCCGACAGGCCTTCGCAGACGATGTTCCATTGAAAAGTTCATAACCGTCTGTGATGTGCCATCCTGGATGTCTGTTTTTGTGGTAGTACACTCAAGTGATCTGGAACATGCTAGTAAGTCTCTTATGCGTTAAGAAACGCCTTATAAAGAGATGTCTTGACTAGATGCGACCATGAGATCGGCCAGTGAATCGACTTAAACATTATGATAAAAATGCTTATTACGACCAGCCCCCGGGCATGGCCCAAGAAAAAGAGTGAGGACAAAAAATGGGAAAATAACTATAACATATAGTGAAAAAGTGCATTATTGAATGTAAAAATGTGTAATGAAAAGTGAAAAAACTTACACATAAATTTTCACAGCTGGTCTATGTTCCAGGCGTTAGATAAAATCTTTCTATCTTTCATAGCTAAGCGAGCCGATCCAGGTCGTGACATTGAGACTACAGTGTAGGGATATTCCCATTGAGGGGAGAACTTGTTGCGACCAGACTGGTTTTGGATTTTCCTTAAAACCAAGTCTCCCACATGAAGACTACGTGGTTGCACCCTTTGATTGTGATATTTACACAAAGCCTTTAAATATGCTGCAGACCGAATCAATGCTTGATTACGCTTTTCTTCTAGAAGAAGGATTTCATCTTCGCGTGTCTCACTTTAATTAATGATATTTAAGTTATCCATGCGAGTAGAGCCAAGTTGGATTTCATTTGGCAGCATGGCTTCTACACTAAAAACCAGTTAGAAAGGCGTTTCACCTGTAGCTCTACTGGGTGTGGTGCAAAATACCCATAGAATGGAGTAGAATTCGTTTACCCAATCCCCCGAGCGTACATTAAGCCAGTTGAATACACATTTCTTAACCCCTTGTATTATCTGCCCGTAGGTGCGTTCAACTGCACCATTGCTCTTCGGATGAGCAACTGATGCGATGCAGATTGTGGTTCTGATATCGTCGCAATAGTCTAGAAAAAGATCACTGACGAACTAGGATCCATTATCTATAATGAGATGACTTGGAACGCAAATCGTGTCACAATATTCTTATGAAAGAATTTCTTTGACGCTGCGGCGGTAATGGTTCGAACTGGTTCAGCCTCGATCCGTTTAGTGAACGTATCAATGGCATGAACAAAAACTTATATTCGTGCACAGATTGGGGCATTGGATCCAGAATATCTATTCCCCGTACAACAAATGGCCATGTCAAGGGAATAGTTTGTAATGCATATGCTGGTTGATGAACTTACCGAGCATGAAATTGACACTGTGGGCATGTTTTGACCAATTGCCTGGCATCGTTTAGTGCCAAAAGCCGGCAATACCCTTGTCCAAAAGCCTTTCTGACCAGTGTCCGATAGGATGCATGTGCGCCACACATGCCTCCATGAATTTCACTCAAAAGGTTTTGTCCTTCTTCTTGAGGTATGCAACGCATGAGTGCTCCTTGAGCACTCTTTCCGTACAAGGTCCCTTTGACCTGTTTGTACAGGCACGCTTTCCAAACTAACCGAGCAGCCTCGATTTCGTGATCGGGCAAAGTCCCATACGCAAGATAGATCCTCAATGGTTGGATCCAACCTGCTTCATGCTCGAGGGTGGCGATGTTAGTCATCGCCTCTATCCTCTCTCTGATTGAGGCATGTTTTAAGTGTTCGATGAACACTCTTGCCGGAGCGGATGCACGTGAGGAGCCAATTTTCGATAATTGCTCTTTGAGAATATTGTCTCTTCGCGGAACGAATTGGATTTCAAAATTTCTGAAATGTTTTTCCAATTTCCTCATTCCGTCCATGTAATGAGCCATTGTCTCATCGGAGGTGTTGTACTCCTTGTTTACCTAGTTTACGACTAGCTGTGAATCTCTGATATTTACTTGATTTGCTTATTTTTTCTATATATTTCCCCATGCTTATGCACGTATTAGTCATATACCTCGTCATATACCTAGATTATTCTAGATTTGTGGCCAAATCGACTGGATTACTTGTTTTGCAATTTTCATTTCAGGTTGGCACGAATCGGATGGATTTTGGCTAATAGACGTGCCTCATCGACTAAACCCGACCCTCGGTCGATTCCATATAGAAGTGCATGTTTCTGCGGATGCGTAGGAACCGACCGTGCTGAAATCGGAGTCTCCGGGGGCTTGGAACACCTAAACCTAGCAGCCAAAGGACACCTAGTTGTAATTTCGAATTTTGTCGAGGACTTTCTGCAAAACTACCAAAATCTCCCTTTAACCCTAGCCAGCCGCCGCTGGGAAAACTTGATCCTGGTTTTTGTTTTCTTTACCTTCTCCTTCTTCCTCCCACAAGTTCTCTCCACACCTTCGTCCACCACACTGCTGTAACACCCTAGTTTTGGGGGTGAAAAGTTTTGCATAAAAACCCTGCATGCATGTATCTCTGTAGTAGTAGCCAGATCAGCTGAACTCTAATCTCTCCCAAACCCTAAAAATCTCCAAATCTATTCTCTAGATCCAGATCAAGATCTGACCATCCAGATTTAACCTACCAGTTACTCTGAAGATAAAAGTCTTCAGGAGCCAGATTGAATTCTAACCCTAACTCCTAGTATCTAAGTCTCTTTCTGTTTTCGAAAACAGAAAATCCAGATTTGCCCTAAGTACCCCAGTTTCCAGATAATTGAGTTATCTTGATTTAACCCTATCCAGACTCAAGTATCCCCTGGAATATGTTCCTAGGTACATCCTCAACTTACTCCAAAAAGTTGGGAACCAGATTGTCTCACCGAAACACTTTTCGCAGTTTAGTCCAAATTTTACTGCGAATAAGTCCTTTTCTGTTTACCTAGAAGCCTGAAAAGGTTAAAATCTGCGAATCAACTCCAACTCCAGAATTTCTTCAGGGAACACCTCCCAAATGTTATTTGATACAGATCTCCCTTTTGATCAGACTTCAAAATCTCTCTCCAATCACCAGAATTCGAGATCGACAAAATCTAGATCTATTGTACCCTAATTTTACCCTATTTTCGAAAATAGGTGAAATCCCTCAAATCTTATCAAACTTTCTCCAAATTTGAGCTAAATGGGTATTAATAGAAATATTATACTCAGCCATGGAATCAAACTCCAAATTGAACCTCTCAAAGACCAGATTTGCAATTTAGTCCAAAGCCAAATCAAAAATCATCGCAAATCAGTCCCTGGTTCGACCACGGGCTACTGTGCACGACCAGGCCGTTCAATCGACCACGAGCGCAGGAATTTTGGTCATCGCCGTTGCCGCTGCTGCAGCTTCATCGCCAGCGATCACCAGCGCTGCCACCTTCGGCATTGCTTCTTTGCCGCGTGTGTGCATCGTGTTCGCCACCGTAGAACAGCTTCACCTCGCTAGCATCGCCTTCGCTCTCCCGCGCGCGCACCCGACAATGGCAGCGCAGTTGCGCCACGTTGCAAGCATGCCTGAGGGATGCATCAATTCACCGTTGCATCAACCAGGACTACACGCCAGACTGAAAAAGCCGGCACGGCTGCTGGAGCGCGTCACCTCGCTGTTGTCCCGCCCGGCCGGTCAATTCGCCGTCGATTCACAAGCTACAATTCTCCAGGCACTTTCAACCGTTGCTGCTCACTTCGCCTATTTAAGCTTGCTCTGGCCATCTCCTTCAACCTCACACACGGCAGAACCACTCAAGTTCCTAACCTCGCTCTCTTCTTCGTCTTCTTCGGCGAGCTCGAAGAGAGGCTCACAGTGCCAGGCCAACCTACTGCACCGAACTCCAAAGTGAAGCTACCAGTAAGTAACTCTCATCCACTTACCTGTGTAGTAGCAGCCAATTGAACTCTATCGCACCACATCGCCGGGAATTGCTGATTTTCCCCGATAGCTCCGGTGAGCAATTAACCCCTAACTAAACCGATTCAGCTCTCGAGCCAGTAATCAAAGATGCTCACTACACCTTGCTTAACACCTCTAAGCAACCAGAATGGAAGAATTTGCTAAAATATGAAAAACCCCAACTTTTCACCTTGCATGTGAACTGGGGCTTGCTGTTAAGCTTCTCTGGTGCTTCCCCAGCCAATCTAGCTTCACACCTAGCTTTCTTATGCCCCAGAGACCATCCTCAAGCAAGGATTTGAGTTCATTTGTCCTAGAACAGAAATGCCCAATTTTTGTGGCTTCTTCCCTAGCTCCGGTCGCCGGATTTTGTTCCCGGCCGTTTCAACCCTAACCACCTTGTCTAGTAGATGTGCCTCGACCCCATGAGTATTTTTGTCTTCTAGCTCGACACCTGGATCGGCCCAGATGAAGAGGTATCGCCATGCCAAAGTTTTGTCCAGAGACTGTTGAGAACAGTTCGGCCACCGTGTTCTTTGCCGGTTTTCATCACTTTCCGGCCATCTCCTGCCCTAGATCCTGTTGAGACATTTGTTCCTGTTACAAATGCCTAACTACCAGACAAAGTGATGCATCATTTGGAGCCTTGAATCAAAAGATAAGGCTAACCCTAGTTTCTGGCCATGTCAACCCTATGCCAGGCTATGTCAACCAGTGGCATTAGCCCTGTTCACCCACCTCTGGTCGTGTAAAACAGAAATTACTTTGTCAAATAGCTGCCTCACTACCTTGTGCACCATATGCTTGAATCAAAACCTACTTTGGCCACTGGAAACTGTTCAAACCATGTCAATGCCATTCTAGAGCACTGTCAGCCTATGTCAGCCAGTGGCATTGAGCCTTTTCACCCACTTCCAGCCATGAACTTTGGAAATAACTTTGTCCCTTAGACTCCTGACGTTGTGATCTACACTTTTCCCTACTGTCACAACTTGAGTCGAGCCCTCTATCACCCATTGATCTTATGTCGATGCCTTGAACTGAATGCCAACCTAAAGACATTCGTTGTTTTTGGGCCAACCAGTCACAACCTTGACATTACCCTGATATTTTGGAACCTTGTAAACCTTAACAACTAATCTTAACCCTGGTTACCATAGTTAAATTCAAATCGCTTCCAAATCTTGTATCACCAGAGTATTTCTCCTTGCATCATTGCATGTAGTGGATTAGTAAGAGTAGAATTGATTGTAATGCCTGTTTGCTTGTTTGATCTTGTTCAGAGCAAGAGCCCGAGATTGAAGACCTTGTCACTGAACCGCCATCAACTGCTGATACTTACGACGCGGAAGGCAAGTCATACTTTGATCATATTGAACTTATATTTTATGAATTGCTATGCTATTCCATGAGTAGATATCTCATTAATATTGCATGTGTTGAGATCAATGATATTATGGCAGTGATAGATTGAATACTTGAGGACTGTGAACTTGTTAAGATAGCAAGCCATGAATTAATAAAAGTATATACATATACATTTATATTCATGAAATAGAACCCCTAGCCGTGACCAGTGTTTTGGTATGGAATGGTGGTAGCACTGGAGGTGCTTGGCTGCACTGGATGTGCAGGCACTGAAGGTGCATGGTTTGTGGTATGATCTGGTCACTGGCATATAAGGACTAGAACCTTGTGTTGTGCGTCTACTGGCATGAAAAACGTACCAACCACTTACCTGGTATGGGACAGGCGCAATCTAGTAGCTTTCTTGGTATTAGCAGTTCCTTGCATGGCTTGTCGGTCCGGTTTCTCGTGTGGAAACTGGTGGGACGCAGTTCGTCCATGAGTGATGTGAGATCAGAAAAATTATGAGAGGATAAGGTGTAAAGAAGGAAGACGCCCTACGCCGGATTAAGTCGTGCGTGACTGTAATCAAAAGAGGCTATGTGTCCTGCGGGAACATAGACCCAAGCTAGGAAGTAAGGCAGTGGGGAGGACCCACAACGGTACTTGGGACTGGATTGTCCATTTACCGGGCAGGGATATTGTTAATACTAGACTGCAAAACATTGTGTGATCTCGGCCTTGTCACATGCGTATAAGTCGCATGGAGTTGGCCCGACTTGAAAGTCGAGTGAAAAAGTGGATTTAAAAAGAGGTACACCTCTGTAGAGTTTAAAAATGTATTCGAATACTTCGTACTCCCGAGTTTTAGGAGTATGCCGCGGTGGATTAAATCCACGGGGTGTGACACAAGTATTGTTTTATAAACTAAAATTTGTTAGTTCAAGATTACCCAAGTGGCATGTGTTGTCACGATAAGGGGCGTTGCCGTGGGCTGTCATGTGTTGACGTGTCGCGGTAATACCATAATATAGAAATCATATGATAACTAAGAGGCATGTGGTTTTTTCCCTAAAGTATATGAGATACTGATATGAGTATAAGATTGAAAGGCTTGAATAAAAGTAATGTGATATGAGGATATATCGCCTTGGATATGGGATATATGCATATTGACATCAGTATGATTTATTTACTGCCATGAGTATGATTGGAAGTTGAATAAGAGATGAGAAAGAAATGTATTTTGAGAAACCCTTCACTCTGTCCCCAATAGCATAGGTTCATGTCATTTATACTATATGTATCTCTACCTTCCCTATGACTTGCTGAGTACGTAAGTACTCACCCTTGCAACAACTCATCAATAGATGGAGAATTCTACGACCTTGGAGGATATCCTGAAGATGCTGCGGACCCAGGAGATGATGAGCAGTTTCCTCCGGAGCCCTGATGTGGTGCTGTCTTGCTGTCAACCTCTGTTTCCTGTGGATTGCTTTTGGGCCTAGCTTCCGTCGACTAGATGTTTTATTTTGTTGTACCCTTGTGCCTTGTAAGGCATTGTACTCCGTATTGTACTAAGGCCTGACGGCCATACAATTATGACTACTGTAATATTTTGCTGCTTCAATGTATTCCTGTGATTGACTCATCCTGGGAAGTCAAGTGGTTTATGGGACCAGCTGCACCGAGCTGGGCTCCTCACAGGTGATGTCACAGTCGTGGCAGTCACGACAACTGCTGATGACCAACCCGTCCATCGGCAGTGCCCCTTTTTCGCCACCCACCACTACTGCTCGCTGGATCCGCCACCTCCCGACGCCGGTACACCGATCCACGCTACCGTGCTCCAGATCGCATCGCCGCGCCGCCTCCACGCCGGAACCACTTGTCGCCGCCGGATCCGCCGATCGCACCTCACACTATGCCCTCCGCCACCGCCGCCGCCTTCATCGCCGCCTCCTCCCTGCGTGCTCGGCCACCGCCATCGTGCCGATCCGCTGCCTCCCTCACACCGCACCGCGCCGTTGCTGATCCCCCACCTCGCGCCTGCGCCACTGCAGCTCCACCGTACATCCCGCGAGTGCTGCTCCGGTGCCCTCTCTCTCTTTTCCTCTTCCTTTTCCCTCCTTCCTTCTCCCTCACCGGCTGCGCCTCCATCCCGCGTCGCCATCACACGCCATCGTCGCCTCTTCACACAGCGTCGCCGAGGTCCCATGGCCATCTTCTTCCTCGGCTTCTTCACCGACCTTCCTCAACCCTGACTTCAATCTCGAGCTCCAGGATTGCTTCAACCACCTCGGCTTCCTCATCCTCAACGCCGAGGGTAAGAAGTTCTTCCCCGACAGCAAACCCCAAGCTGCTGCAGCTTCGACAACTACGTCGGCGACTTTCCTCTTCACCGACCTCAATTTTGGCAAGGAATCCTCTCTCTGCCAATCGCATTCTCTCCTTCTCCCCTAATCTGTTTCCTCTGATGCATGTAAAGAATCGAGAAAAATCGAATCCATGAGATGAACTAATTTTTAATTTGCCAAATTGACGAGTTTGCTGAATCTTTTGCTAGTTTAAACTAATAGCAGAATTGAGTTCCAACTTAGGTTGTTGTTTGAATGTGATGTCTGATTCTGTGTTCTAGGTGATTTCTTTTCATTTGCTTGCTGAACTCGTGTTGATTGCCCATCTGAGAGCTAGTGCGATTGAAATGGGAATTATTGTTACCAATTTTAGCTGCATTCTATATCCACTGAACGATCCCTCTTGCAGAAGGTCTGTGATTGTGTAATTGTGTTGTAGCAAAACTTTGTGTTTGTTTTACGCCAGTTCTTTTATTCTCCCTTCCATTCTCTAGCTTGACTTGTTGTGCTGAAGAATCAAGTTTTAGTATTCCACAAGTCAGTGCGAGTGCTTCAATTTATGATTTGAATCGAGGGACATTTTGTTGAGTTAGATCTGGGTTGCTGTCTGCAGAGGTTGAGAAATTGTTTCAGTTAATCCTTTTCGGTTGAATTGTGTACACACGATAGTGTTCTCTCAGCATGCAAATTTCGTTCACCGCTGGCCTAGGGTACGAGTATAGAATTTGATTTCTGATAGTCGCATTCTAGTCAGTGAGACAAGTCGAGGTGAACCAACCCATATCTTTCTTTTGTAGTTCTGTTTTATTTCTAATTCGACTTTAGCTAATCACAACTTTCTCTCATCTAGTCCCTTGGGAGAGAATGACCTCCTCGCCTACTACTACGACCTCGTCCGCTTGAGAGGCCCCATTTTAGGTGGTATCAATGTCCCTTCACCACTAGTCGATAGACTCCAAGGGATTTGGCTGCTCGAAGCCCAACCAAAAGACCTTCATACACTACTGCATTATTGGTAGCAACAAAGTAGAGTTGCATGATATACTGGAGTTGGTTGCCCTGAGGTGTGATCAAGACCACTACAGCCCCCGAGTTTGAAAAACTGCGAGAACCATCGAAATACATCATCCAATGGTCGGTAGTGGACAAATATGTTGGGTCTTGCGCAAGTGGTTCGAGATTAGTCCATTCGACCACGAAATCTGCCAGAATTTGAGATTTGATTATTACTCGAGCAGTGAAATGGAGATCAAATGCTCTGAGTTCTACTGCCCACTTCGCAATTCAACCAATTACTTCCGGATTTCGGAGAATGTCCCCAAGGGGAAAGGACAAGGGCACATAAATCTTATGCGCTTGAAAGTAAAGTCGCAGCTTTCGGGAAGCCATTAAGAGAGCATAGAATAGTTTCTGGACCTCGGGGTAACGCTCCTTTGTTCCATTTAGTACTTCACTTACGTAATACATTGGTCGTTGCACCCCATCTGCGACCAGAACTGCACTGACTACGAGAGGGGCTGTAGCTAAGTAAATGAGCAAAGGCTCTCCCACTTTTGGGGAAACCAACACTGGAGCACTTGATAAATATGCTTTCACTTCCTAAAAAGCTTTTTCGGCTTCATTCGACCAATGGAAACCATTGTGTTTACGTAGAACTTTGAAGAATGGTAATCCACATTCTCCTAACCATGATATGAATTGATTCAAAGCCGCCATTCGACCTGCTAAGCTTTGAACCTCCTTTGTTGTCGAAGGAGATCGCATTTCTTCAATGCTCAGATTTTATCGGGATTAACCTCAATGCCTCTCAAACAAACAAGAAAACCTAACAGTTTACTAGAAGAAACTCCAAAAGAGCACTTTTCGGGATTCAACTTGATTCCATGTCTATTCAAATTACGGAAAGTCTCACTGAGATCATTTACATGATTAGAGATTTTTAAGCTCTTTACAACCAGACCATCAACGTAAGCCTCTAAATTGTGCCCTAATTGAGAGAGAAAGGTCTTCTACATCAAGCACTGATACGTGGAAACAGCATTCTTGAGTCCAAATGGCATTCTGACGTAGCAGTAGGTGCCAAATGGTGTGATGATGGTAGTTTTCTCTTCATCTACTTCTGCATGCTAATTTGATGGTACCCTAAGTAAGCATCTAGGAAGCTCATCAGTTCAAAACCCACTGTTGAATCGACCAATTGGTCGATGTGAGGAAGGGGAAAATCATCCTTCAGATAGGCATTATTAAGACTGGTGTAATCCATGCACATTCGCCACTTACCATTGGATTTCAGGACCTTGACTGGGTTTGCGAGCCATTCGGGATGGTTAACCTCACGAATGAAGCCAGCCTCCTAGAGTTTAGCTAACTCTGAATGAATGGCTTCTAGTCGATCAGGAGCAAAGCATCAAAACTTTTGTTTTATTGGTCATGATTCAGGCCGAATTGCTAGCCTGTGCTCGATCACTTCCCTTGAGACTCTGGGCATGTCAGATGATTTCCACGCAAACACATCTGTGTTAGCTCAAAGGAAAGTAACGATCACGAGTTCCTATTTGTCGTCCAATGCTGATCCAATCCGAACGGTCTTAGATTGGTCATTTGGCAATAAAGGAACTTGTTTGAGTTTTTCTTTTGGTCGCAAAGTGACCTTGACCGCATCAGGCTCCTTAGTCTCCAGCTTTACATCCCGTAGGGGAAGTTGGTCGACAAATTCCAAGGATATGCAATCACAAGTAATAGCCATATTTTGACTGCCTCTGACTGTGATTACACTTTTTGGTCCTGGTACTTTGACGCACTAATAAGCATAGTACGTTGCTGCCATGAACTTGGTGAGTGAAGGCGTACCAAAGATGGCATGATAAGCTGAATCAAAATCAATTACATCAAAAGTAATTAATTATGTTCGAAAGTTCTCTGGTCCTCCGAGTGTTACAGGTAACACTATTTGTCCGATGGGCATCATCGAAGGACCAGGAATTATCCCACAAAATAGGTGAGCAACTGGGTT
Source organism: Pharus latifolius (assembly GCA_019359835.1). Lineage (NCBI taxonomy): Eukaryota > Viridiplantae > Streptophyta > Magnoliopsida > Poales > Poaceae > Pharus > Pharus latifolius. Next base: position 55,882,072 of record CM033326.1, on the reverse strand, counting down.
AATCTTTGAACGACGTATTTGCATCTCATCAAGAGCTTTGGCAAATAATAAGTCGAGAGAACTTCGTCCATCGACTAGTACTCGTCCCACTTTAGCATTGCTAATAATGGGGGAAATTACAAAAGGAAGTCACCGTGACCGCTATAATCCTGTCGTGGTATAGCGAATACCCCGATAGGTTTTCCGAAGGTTTCCTAGCTAAGCAAAGACGACGCTGGGTGACCTAGTGACCGGTTGATGAGCACATCACCCCTAACGATGCTTCCATTCTTCCAACACCCGTTGTGTAAGGACCAATAACAAGGGCACGTGCACGTCAACTAAATCACCAGGTGAGCTCGTTTCTTAGTACACGAGAAAATATTGACAAGAGCGAGTTACTACCTAATAATATTGTGCTTGTGCTCAGGAATCATGGTGTTGATCAGCGAGGGTGTCACTTTGCGCCAAGACGGGTCGGGAATCAAGTCTACCGCGAGCTGGAGTCGGGGTCGGCCACTGCGGAGCAGCCTGTCTTCAAACGGGCGTAGCAGATGCATACGAACTCCGTTTTGGGGTGTTCAAGTACATTACGAAGAAGCCCTCGACGAGACCTTTCCAACCGATCTGGTCCCACATCGAAATTCCTTCTGAGTAAATCACAATCGTAGAAACAAGTGGAGACCAGATTCTGTTGGGCCGTGCAGTGCTGCATCACCTGTCTATTGGGCCTCGGCCTGTGTATCCTGCGTGGAGGGTGTGCCCCAAACCCTAGATGCCACCCCTCTCGCATATTAAAACATCATAGCCGTCATTGCTAGACTCGGGTTTTGCTTAGAATTTTTCTACTGTCGCAGTTTGCCGTCTTTTAGTTTGTGGAACCCCAACACTTCGTGATCTTAATACATACTTGCAATTCGAGATTGCTTCTTCTGTGCTCTTGCACGTGTTCTTCGATTCGCTTGCAGGAACAGGCCTTCGTGGCTAGGTCAACCGCGCCTCGGTACGGTTGATAACGAACGGAGCAGTGGTGTAACGATTGCAAGCCTAGATCGGTTCTGGTCAAAAGTCGGGTCGTCAACGTCGAGAATCCACCAATCGAACTATCCCCTACCTGTCGGAAGATCGGGACCCCGTTCCTCATCAAGTGGTATCAGAGCTCCGGTTTCCCGACAGGTATCTTGTATCCCATCTGTTCATTGTTCATCGTTTTACCCATCGTCCAGAAAAAAAAGCCAAAAAAAAATTAGGTCATAGTCTTCCGCTGCCCAAACCACTTCGAGCCTTCGTAATCTTTGCTTTCAGTTAGCGTTGTTGAGTTTGTGTCCTTAGTTCATCATCTGGTTGCTGGTTTAGATTGTGTTCGTAGTTCTGTCCATCACCTCCCCATTGCATCGTCTGTCCTACCACCACCAGACATCCAGAAAACCAAATCGAGTCCTACTCGGTTTGCCCCCGCTAGCCGCCTTGTGTTACTGTCCCGCTTCGTAAACCCTAGATAGGTCGCAAACCACCTTGTATCAAATGCCCTGCATCGCTAGCCTCCCCTTTGTTCATCCCGCCAACCCACCGTCACGTTCCCTACTTGCGAAATCGAAAGTTCGCATTGCCCAGAAACCCTGATCCGGAGCACCTTCACTAAAACGGCCATAACTTTTGCATCCGAACTCCGTTTGAGCTCCACGACCACTCGTTTCAAAGCTAACGAAAATTTACACTTGAATTTCAACAATTTGTTGATTTCGGCAAAATTTTGGAGGCCAAAATCCCTCTGGAAGATCGAGTATCCGACCCCGAAAGTTTTAGCACAGTTTTCAGAGCAAACACCAGAATTTATATCAGCCACCCCTTACGTCCAAATTGAGGGGAACCTGCTTTGTTTCCATATTCTGTGTTGCTGAACTTAAAAAAAAAATCAGAAAAATCAAACAAAAATAAAAAAAAATTTCAAAAAGAGACAGGGCACAGAAAAGAGCCGCACAGTGAAAAAATCCGGGGGTTCGTATTTACCATACTTGCTATCTTTGGGATCAGAATTGCTTCAATATTGATTGTCCTTGCTATCATCTTGCTGTTTCCATTTGTTACCTTGTTGTCTTTGCTTGCTTGAACAGTTCTAGGGGCGCATTTAGGCCAGCAACACTAGTGGGTTCTTTGGACACTTATTCAACTTAACATTCTGATTTCAATTATTGCTAACCTTTGCTACCATAACTGCCTTCCAAGCTCCACATACTTTCTATCTAAACAGGATTCAACCTTGCAATCGTTACACTTAAGCTCGTCACGATATCACGAACCAGCCACCGGTTGTACCTTCTGCAGCGTTGGTAAGAACCTTGTAAGAGCGCGGTAAGACGCTTGAGAGGGTGTGAATCCACTTGTCTGAACCTGGTAGTTTGTAGGGATAATACTTCTTGTGTTTCTTCTACTTTCTAATATTCATGGCAGGATCTGATAAAGAGGACAACGAGTGTGTCCTTCATGCTGAGCTGAAAACCATGATGGAAGAGATCACCAAAGGTATTGAAAGATTGGAACGACGTGTTGCCCAGCTTGATGACAAGGTTCAGGTGATCGAGAACCGCCCACCTGCTGTCCAACAACAGCAAAATGATGCAGCCCAGGAGCACGATGATGATGTAGAGGGACATGTGGCACCTCGCAATGAACCCACTATGTGACGTGTGGCACATGACTTAGAGCGCTTCAATCGAAATCGTCAAGGTGTGAGGGGTAACAATGGTAATAATAACTATCGCAATGATGATCCATTTGCTAAAGTTAAGTTTACCGTACCTTCTTTTTCTGGTACATATGATGCTGAGGTGTATTTAGATTGGGAAATGGAGATTGAACAAAAATTTAACTCCCATCTTGTTCCTGAAATTCATAGAGTTAGACAAGCCACTAGTGAGTTCAAGGATTTTGCTATAATTTGGTGGAATGAACTAGTAAAGTCTAACGTACATCCTGGTACTTGGCATGATCTGAAGAGACAAATGCGCGCTAGATTTGTGCCTCCTTCCTTTAAATGTGATTTGCGTAAAAAATTGCAACGCTTAGATCAAGGTAACAAATCGGTAGAGGAGTACTACCAAGAGCTTCAAATAGGCATGTTGCGTTGTGAGGTAGAGGAAACCAAGGAGGATAAAATGGCTCATTTCTATGGGGGGTTAAGGCATGATATACAAAATATTATTGATTACAAGGACTATCATCATGTTAATAGATTGTTCCAGCTTGCTGTTTTGGCAGAAAAGGAATTGCAGGGACGACAACAGCGGCCACGGAGCAACTTTGGTAGTACCTTCACCCCAAGACAGGAGTCAACCAAATCAGAGCCACCTCCTGTTGTTCAGTCTACTGCCCCCTCGACCAGTAGGGCGCGTTCAGTAGCACCGTTACCACCGCCACGTACACCCGAGGTAAGCAAAACTTCTAATGTGCAGGCACCAGCGAAATCGTCTTCATCTGTTGCCTCCACGGGACGTACAACAGGTATCATATGCCACCGTTGCAAGGGGATGGGCCATGTCATGAAGGACTGCCCAAGTCAGCGAGCTTACATTGCGACAGACGATGGTGGGTACGTTAGTGCTTCTGATGTTGAAGATGAATATGCTCTTGCAGCTAACCTTGCAGGTAATGTTGATGATGAATCCGAACATGGTGATGATGGGGAAGCTTTGGGTACGGTAGCCACACAAGAATACCGGACCATCATTGTCCAGCGGGTCGTTAGTACTCAAATGAAGCAAGCCGAGCGAGCCCAACGCCACAACTTGTTTCAAATGTTCCTCGTCGTCAACGACCGGCGCGTCCAAACAATCATTATGTGGGAGCTGCAACAACTTGGTGAGTTCTGATCTGGTCAAGAAGCTTGGCTTGACCACACAACCACATCCCCAACCATATCATGTTCAATGGTTCAACAACAGCGGTAAGGTTAAGGTAACGCAAACCGCAAGAGTACCATTTTTCATTGGTTCATACCATGATGTTGCTGATTTTGATGTAGTGCCTATGCAAGCATGTTCACTTTTATTAGGCCGACCTTGGGAATATGACACTAATGCAACTCATCATGGTAGAAATAATTGGTACACTTTCATGCACAAAGGAAAGAAAATAACCTTGCTTCCCATGACTCCATCTGAAATTGTGCATTTTGATAGGGAAAGACTTGCAAATGAGAAGAAAGAGAACACCACAGAATCTGAAAATCAGCAAGGAGCTAAATCTGTTGTTCCGCATAAGAAAGATAAGAATGTACCTGCTTCTAAGACTGAGGGAATTAAATTGAAGGGTGGTGTTTTGCTTGCTACAAAATATGATCTTGTTGAACCGTTATGCTTTGCTTTGATATGTAAAGAGACCTTGTTTTCATTTGATGATATGCCTGTCTCTTTTCCACCTGCTGTTACTAACCTTTTGCAGGAGTATGACGATGTGTTCCTCGCTGAGGTGCCCCCGGGACTACCACCTATTCGAGGTATTGAGAATCAAATTGACTTGATCCTGGGAGCGATGTTGCCAAACCGTAATGCATATAGGACCAATCCAGAGGAGACTAAGGAAATTCAACGACAAGTCCAAGAGCTTTTGGACCGTGGGTACGTGCGACAAAACCTTAGTCCTTGTGCTATTCCTGTTCTTTTGGTTCCTAAGAAAGACGGTAGTTGGCGCATGTGCGTGGATTGTAGAGCCATTAACAATAACACAATAAGGTATCATCATCCTATTCCTAGGTTAGACGACATGCTTGATGAGTTAAGTGGTTCTATTATCTTCTCAAAAGTTGACTTGCGTAGTGGGCACCACGAAATTCGAATGAAATTGGGAGACGAATGGAAAACTGCTTTTAAGACCAAGTTCGGTTTATATGAGTGGTTAGTTATGCCTTTTGGATTGACTAATGCGCCTAGTACTTTCATGCGCTTGATGAACGAGGTCTTATGTTCTTTCATTGGTAAATTTGTGGTGGTCTATTTTGATGATATCTTGATCTATAGCAAGTCACTTTCTGAACATCTCAAACATTTACGTGCTGTTTTTAATGCTTTGAGAGAGGCACGTTTGTTTGGTAACCTCGAGAAGTGCACTTTTTGCACCGATCGAGTCTCATTTCTTGGCTATGTTGTGACTCCGCAGGGAATTGAGGTTGATGAAGCCAAGATCGAAGCTATCAAGAGTTGGCCGACTCCTAAAACGGTCACACAGGTGAGAAGCTTTCATGGACTTGTTGGTTTCTACCGCCGTTTCGTGAAGGACTTCAGCACCATTGCCGCACCATTGAATGAATTGACAAAGAAGGGCGTTGCATTCCATTGGGGACAACCACAAGAGGACGCCTTCAACCTTTTGAAAGAAAAGCTAACAAATGCACCATTACTCCAACTTCCAGATTTTGGTAAAACTTTCGAACTTGAATGTGATGCTAGTGGAGTTGGCATTGGTGGTGTGCTTATACAAGAAGCTAAGCCTGTTGCATATTTCAGCGAGAAATTAAGTGGGCCTGCTTTAAATTACTCCACGTATGATAAAGAGTTGTACGCTCTTGTGCGACCTTTAGAGACGTGGCAACATTATTTATGGCCTAAGGAATTTGTTATTCACTCTGATCATGAGTCGCTGAAACATATTCGCAGTCAAAACAAATTGAACCGTAGACATGCCAAGTGGGTAGAATTTATTGAATCTTTTCCTTACATCATTAAACACAAGAAAGGGAAAGATAATGTAATTGCTGATGCTTTGTCTCGGAGATATGCTATGTTGTCTCAACTTGACTATCGAATTTTTGGACTTGAAACTATTAAAGAACTATATGCTCAAGATGCTGATTTCAAAGATGCTTTGAGTAATTGCAAGGATGGGAGGGTTTGGAATAAATTTGTACTCACTGATGGGTTCTTGTTTAGAGCTAACCGCCTATGCATTCCAGTTGGATCCATTCGTCTTTTTTTGTTGCAGGAAGCTCATGGAGGAGGCCTGATGGGACATTTTGGTGTCAAAAAGGCGGAGGATGTTTTGGCCACGCACTTCTATTGGCCAAAGATGAGGCGTGATGTTGAGCGCTTCGTGGCACGCTGCACCACGTGTCAAAGTGCAAAGTCACGGTTAAATCCACACGGTTTGTATATGCCTCTTCCTACTCCTAGTGTCCCGTGGGAGGATATCTCGATGGATTTTGTGCTAGGTTTGCCTAGGACAAAGAGGGGGAGGGATAGTATATTTGTTGTTGTGGATCGATTCTCCAAGATGGCACATTTTATTCCTTGCCACAAAAATGATGATGCCACTCACATTGCCGACTTATTTTTCAAAGAAATTGTTCGTTTGCATGGTATACCTTCCACTATTGTTTCAGATCGCGACACAAAATTTTTGGGTCATTTCTGGAGGACATTTGGAATAAATTGGGGACAAAGTTACTGTTTTCTGCTACTTGTCATCCCCAAATTGATGGCCAAACGGAGGTGGTAAATCGCACCTTGTCCACAATGTTGCGAGCTGTTTTGAAGAAGAACTTAAAGATATGGGAGGAGTGCCTTCCTCATGTGGAGTTTGCCTACAACCGTGCGCTACACTCGACTACCAAGGTAAGCCCTTTCCAGGTAGTGTATGGTTTCAACCCTCGTGCTCCTATTGACCTATTGCCTCTTCCATCATCTCAAAAGGTCAATCTTGATGCTAAGAAACGTGCTGAGTTTATTTTAAAACTACATGAAACAACAAAAGAAAATATTGAGCGAATGAATGAAAAATATCGCATTGCTGGTAGTCATGGTAGAAAAGAATTGATATTTACTCCTGGAGATCTTGTATGGCTACACTTACGTAAAGAACGTTTTCCTGAGTTAAGAAAGCCAAAATTAATGCCTCGTGCGGATGGTCCATTTAAGGTGTTAGATCGAATAAACGATAATGCCTACAAACTTGAGTTGCCTACAGATTTTGGGGTTAGTCCCACTTTTAACATTTCAGATTTGCGGCCATATTTGGGAGAAGAAGATGAGCGTGAGTCGAGGATGACTCCAATTCAAGAGGGGGAGGATGATGAGGACATCACCCCTAACGATGCGTCCATTCTTCCAACACCCGTTGTGCAAGGACCAATAACAAGGGCACGTGCACGTCAACTAAATCACCAGGTGAGCTTGTTTCTTAGTACACGAGAGAATATTGACAAGAGTGAGTTACTACCTAATAATATTGTGCTTGTGCTCAGGAATCATGGTATTGATCAGCGAGGGTGTCACTTTGCGCCAAGACTGGTCGGGAATCAAGTCTACCGCGAGCTGTAGTCCGGGTTGGCCACAGCGGAGCAGCCTGTCTTCAAACGGGCATAGCAGATGCATACGAACTTCGTTTTGAGCGTTCAAGTACATTACGGAGAAGCCCTCGACGAGACCTTTCCAACGGATCTGGTCCCACATTGAAAATCCTTCTGAGTAAATCACAATCGTCGAAACAAGTGGAGACCAGATTCTGTTGGGCCGTGCGGTGCTGCGTCACCTGTCTATTGGGCCTCGGCCCGTGTATCCCGCGTGGGGGGGGGGGGGGGTGCGCCCCAAACCCTAGACACCACCCCTCTCGCATATTAAAACCTCGTAGCCATCATTGTTAGACTCGGGTTTTGCTTAGAATTTTTCTGCTATCGCAGTTCGCCGTCTTTCGGTTTGTGGAACCCCAACACTTCGTGATCTTAATACATACTTGCAATTCGAGATTGATTCTTCTGTGTTCTTGCACATGTTCTTCGATTCGCTTGCAGGAACAGGCCTTCATGGCTAGGTCAACCGTGCCTCGGTACAGTGGATAACGAACGGAGCAGTGGTGTAACGATTGCAGGCCTAGATCGGTTCTGGTCGAAAGTTGGGTCATCAACGTCGAGTCTCCACCAATCGAACTATCCCCTACCTGTCGGAAGATCGGGACCCCGTTCCTCATCACCGGTCCTCCCCATCGCACAAACACAGCAAGTGACATGAAGATTTATACAGGTTCAGGACATAGTGGAGACCCTAGTCCTGTCGACGTGCTCCCAACAGAAGTTGGCTGGGAGAGTTTTCTCGTGGGGAGAGTGCTCCTGAGCACGCCTATTCTTTTTTTGCTATTTATACAAAATGAGTTGTCCTTAGTTACAACAGAGGGATACAAGGGCTTATATAGGCCCAAAAGATGCAAAAAGACTAAACCACCCTAGCTGCAGCCGTTGGATCAGAGGGCACTAGCGTCCTTGTTTCGGCCGAGGGGGCAGTTCTGAAGCGGCGTCGGCGACGCTCGCGGAGGCCGTGCGTTTTCTTAACGCACAAGTCTCTGTGATCCTGGAGGCCACCGACGCTCGGGCACGAGGCCGAGCTATCCCAGTGGTGGCCGCCGCCGCGGGGCCGTGGAACTCCAGGGATCGGCGCCCGGGCAATCGGGGGCCGGATCCCCCGAGGTTTTCCCGAGTTCTTCGAGCCGCTCTGGCGAGAGGTGGAGCAGCTCGACGGGGGCTTCTACGACCGGATCGTGAGGGTGCGATTCTCGGCGTCGGCGCCTCCGAAGGCGGACACCACGGCTCCAACGGAGGCCACCCGGGGGGAGGACAACAATGAACAAGTATGAGCCTCCCCCCCCCCCCGGGCCTTTAGATAGGTCCTCTTTTTTGTTTTAGAATTTTTGCTCCCGGTAGCTTCTTAGAAGAAGCCCCGGAGACATGTACTAAAGACATTTTGATGAAATGGAAAGAATTTTTTGCTAAGTCTTGAATTGAATTTACCATGCGGCCCGGGAGGTTACTCCCGGGAGAGAGCCCCCGAGGGTTGAGCGCAACCTTAGAGGCGCCCCTGTGTTGCGAGGAGCCTCCCCGGAGATAAGGCCTCCGAGCTTCGGAGGGTATCACTTGGGGGATGCCCAAGCCGCCTTAATTTTTCTAAGTCTCATCTCTGGGGGACGTCGTAGGGGTGTCTCCCGGGAGCCGATCCGATTGCGGTGGCTCCCGGAGTGGCACCTTGATAACTTCGACAACCACCGCATCAAATTGTCCCCTCCACGACGGGGGTCTCGGAGGGTTCCGCCGCTTCGAATACTCCCACCGGCGGGCTACGAGTATTGGCTCGAGAACTTGCTTTAGGAGGCCCAGCGGCGTATACGAAGCTTGTATCGAGACCTGGCCCAAGAGCTATCAGAGGGCCTCTGAGATTATTAGGTGTAGGAGCCCCCCCTGGGGGGGGGGGGCTATCCCCCCTTGTTTTATCTTGTGTTTACCCAGGGCTTTGATTCCTGGGGCGCCTTGGCCCACCAGGGGTTGTCTCCTGGTTAAATGTACCGATACCCACCGGAGGGGGAAGATGTCCTTCGGTTAAATATTTCAATAAAGCTAAGTTTGTTCATTCCTTAACTTGTTCGTGAAATTTTCCGAGTCCAAAGGATGGTCTGGGAAAGGGCTATCCGGGCACGAGTTACCCCCCCCCCCCCACACATAAATCCTGTCTCGCAAGGGAGACCATTTCGCTCCCTGAGGAGGGTGAGCCCGATGACGGGTCTGAGTGTTTGTGGGGGGACTAGTCTCTCAAACTGACTCGTTACCTCAGTCCTTGAGGACCGGGTTGCCGCTTAGCCACTCAGTCCATGAGGGGTGATTGTAAGCCACCCTACGGGAGTGGGGCTCCCATCGTAGGGACTTTTAGGCTGCGATAGCCTACGTCCTCACGGGGAGGGCATCGTCTGTGAGACGGTAAGGTAAGGACCTACAATGAACTCGAGTTGGAGAAAAAATCCAATTGTATTGATAGAACTTGAAATACAACGCCTCCCCCCGCGAAGCGGCGGTGGGGGAGGGAAAGCGAGTACAACGCCCCCCCGCAAAACTGCGGTGGGGGGCAGTGTCTCCCCCTGTGAAGTCACGACGGGGGAAGGACAAGGCCCAGAGGCCAGACATAGAACTTGCGAAGCTAGTGTACGTTCCATGTATGCTGCAACTCTTGATCTTGGAGGTTGTAGAGCTTGTAAGCCCCTGGGCCCAGGACTGCAGAGACCCTATAGGGGCCTTCCCACTTGGGGGAGAGTTTTCCCTGGGCTTGGGGGTCGATCACGTGCTTAAGGACAAGATCCCCAAGGCGGAAAGCTCTCGCGCGGATGTGCCGGTTGTATGTGCGCGCTATTTCGCGCTCATAGATGGCGTGGTGGAGGAGTGCTCGATCGCGTTCTTCTTCGGTGAGGTCAACTTCCAGCCATTGATTGGCTTCGTTGGCTTGGTACGCTGCGATCGTAGCTCCATCCAGGAGCTCGACCCGCAGCGACCAGAAGCCGATCTCCGAGGGGAGAACCGCTTCAGCCCCATACACGAGTGAGAAAGGCGTGCGTCCAGTCGCTCGACTCGGTGTCATGCGCATGGAACAGAGGATGCTCGGGAGCTCCTCCGCCCATGTGCCCCGCCTGGAGGCAGCTTGCTCGAGCCTTCGACGTAACCCCTGTAGGATCACACCGTTGACCCTCTTGACAGCTCCGTTGCTCTGTGGGTGAGCCACAGAAGCGAAGTGGAGGGTGACTCCCAAGCCTTCGCAGAATTCCCAGAAATATGCTGAGTGGAATTGGGTCCCGTTATCGACAGTGATTTCCCGGGGCACCCCAAAATGACACACGATATTCTTCCAGAAAAACCGCTGCACCGCTCGAGACGTGATGCTGGCCAATGGTTCGGCCTCTTTGCACTTGGTGAAATAGTCAACTGTTGCCCACCCTGCTCCTTTAACAATACCGCGCTTACGGCGACTGGGGTCACGGCGAGGTAAAGGAGCAAGGGCTCTTCCAGAGATGGGCTCACGAGCATTGGGCGGCTCGTGAGGAACTTTTTCAGGTTGTCGACGGCCTCCTGGGCCTCGGGGGTCCATCGAAACCCCTTGAGGCCCCGGAGGATTTTGTCGAACTAGAGGCCACGTTCCCCCGACTGTGAGAAGAAGCGACTCAGCGCGGCCAAGCGGCCCGTGAGCCGCTGTACGTCTTTGACCGAGCGCAGTGGGGGCATGTCCAGGAATGCCCGGATCTTTTCGGGGTTGGCCTCTATGCCCCGCTGGGACACAAGGAAGCCCAGGAGCTTCCCCCCATGCACGCTGAAGGCGCATTTCTCCGGATTGAGCTTCAACCTATATGCGCGGAGGTTGTGGAAAGTCTCTGCTAAGTCGTCGATGTGAGTGGCCGCATGGGGCCTCTTGACGACTGCCTCGTCGACGTCGACTTTGACGTTGCGGTCGATCTGGTCCTTGAGGACCAATGACATGAGTCACTGGAAGGTTGCTCCAGCGTTCTTTAGTCCGAAGGGCATATGGATGTAGCAGAAGGTCCCAAGGGGAGTTATAAGACTCATCTTTTTCTCGTCCCCTTCTGCCATCCGGACTTGGTGATAGCCCGAGTATGCGTCCAAGAAGCTCATCAACTCGCACCCCGCGGTCGAATCGACTAGCTGGTCGATGCGTAGGAGTGGGAAGTTGTCTTTGGGGCAGGCGCAGTTGAGGTCGATGAAGTCTACGCACATCCGCCACTTACCATTTGACTTCTTCACGAGGACAGGATTTGCCAGCCATTCGGGATGTAGGACATCCCGAATGAATCCTGCCTCTTGGAGCTTCATAATCTCGACCTTGATAGCCTCTTGGCGTTCAAGGGAGAGATTTCTCAACCTCTGTTTGAGGGGGGTGACCGGGGGTCACCGCGAGGTTGTGCTCGATGACCTCCCGGGCGATGCCTTGCATGTCGGAGGACTTCCATGCAAAGACGTCAGAGTTCTTACACAGGAAAGTCGCAAGTTGCTCTGCATGCTCCTCGGAGAGATCTGCTCCGATCTTGATGGTCTTGTTTGCATCATTTCGGGACAGCGGGACCTTCCAGAGGTCCCCCTCCGAACGAGCTTGGCGGGAGACCTCCCGGAGGGGTTGGCTGTGGCGTCCGGTGCCGGGGAAGAGGTCTCTCCCCCCGGGGTCTTGATCATGTTGACGCTCCTGATCATCGCAGCGGTGCGCTCATATAAAGCGCAGGCCACGTCTTGGTCGCGTCGGGCGGTGATCACGCCACGAGGCCCAGGGATCTTCACACAGAGATAGTTCTGGTGGATCACAGCCCCCAAGCGGTTGATCGTGGTCCTCCCCATGATTGCATTGTATGAGGAGGGGAGGTCCACCTCGTCGAACCGGACCATCTCCGTCCGGTAGTTGTCTGGGGTACGGAAGGTCATTGGGAGATCCACCTTCCCTACCAGGTGGATCGTCTTCCCAGGGACAAATCCCTGCAAGGGCCCTGCTGCGGGCTGCAGTAGCTTCTCGTCGACCTGCATCTCCCTAAACGCCTTCAGGTACAGGACGTCAGCGGAGCTTCCGTCATCGACGAGGATGCGTGCTAGTGGCAGTTGCAGACGGTGGCGGAGACAATGAGCGTGTCGTCATGGGGGAAGCGAACCCCGTGCGCGTCTTCCGCTGTAAAAGTGAGGGGCATGTCCGACCACTTTGGTGGCCAGGACGTATGCAGCACCCCCACAACCTTTAGTTTGGTGGCGCTTGGAGTCTCGCCCAGAGGCAGACCCTCCCGTAGTGACGTTGACATGCCTTTGGGATGTTTGGAAGGGGAGCACTTCTGATGGCCCCCTTCCCGCGCTTGTCCTTGCTGCTCCCCCGCCGGGGCAGGAAGGGTCGGTAAAGCTGGCTGAGGGGGCAAGGAGGCAGGAGTCCCCCCCCGACCATGCTGGTCGAGGAATGCGGCGAAGTGTTGGAGAAGCTGGTGGCATTCCCGGGTAGCGTGGGTATTGGACTTGTGGAAAGTGCACCATAGGCCTTCCTTGCCTCTCGCCGCGGGGCCTTCACGGCCGCGGAATGACTGCCCCCCCCAACGGCCTTTCGGCTTGGGGTAGGGACGGTCCCTTGGGGGCATCGCGCGAGCCGCCTCCGCCCTCGAGGACAAAGGTGTCCCGAGGCCGCAGCTCGCTACGATTGCCACTCTTGGGGCGCTTGAGGGGGTCCCTAGCCTCGCAGTCGATGGGGGGCGGGAACCCCCTGGTTTTTCTTCCAGAGGTCATCCTCCTCCTCCCGAGCATACTTCTCGAGTATAGTGAAGAGCTAATCAGCGGAGGAGGGGTAGCTTCGGGAGAGTCTTCGATGGAGCTACTTTGCTCTTGACTTGAGCAAAGCTCTTGAAGAAGCTGCGGGACAGTGTATAGCTATGATGAATCCAGGGGACGCACGTAGTTCCTTGGAAGTTCGCACAAAATCCGTGCTTGAGCTGCGTGAAAGACTTGATGGAACCGGCCTTCAGGTTGTAAAACCATGAGGGAGCGATCTCAGTCAGGTAGAGGGGGGAAGACATTGCACTGGACTGTCTCGTCCCCCCAGCCGCTGAGATGGCTGTGGAATACTCCTGCACAAACTTGTAGGGATCGGCCTCACCATTGTAGTGTTATATGTGCGGCGGTTCGTAAGGCCGCCGCCATCAAATGCACCGGAGCTGGCAGCATAGCGTTTGGTTAGCCCCCTCCACCTCCCGGGGGGAGTCCCTGTCGCTGGGGAGGTGGTGGCCTTCGAGGCTTTCCCCGAGGCTGGGCTCGGGCTCCCGGTGCATCCATTGCTCCGGCAGTTTTTGAAGGAGTATGGGGTGGCTTTGAACAACCTGACGCCGAACGTATTCGTCCGGATGGGCCTCTTCATTTGGCTCTTCGAGACGGCCACCGGACGAGAGCCCACGCTCTGGTTGTTCCGGTATTTCTACGAGCCAGCGGCGAGGAGCTCCCACCTGGTGAAGGGAGGGCCAAAGTCTCCCTTTGGCTCAGCGATGATCCAGTTGCTGCCGTCCCGGGTGGCGGAGTACCCGGTGGCGGCCTCCCGGGACCACTTGGGGGACTGGATCCGAAGGTGGTTCTACCTCCGGGTCCGGGACGACGAGGTGGTGTACTCCCCGGAGGCCCCCTCCTACAGCCGGTCGTCTGCTTCCAAGCCCCCGGTGTGGACCGAGGAGGAGCTAAAGCTCCTCAGCAAGGTCGTGGGCTACCGGGGCGTCCGCTCCATGAGGGATGCCGCCGAGGAGTTAACGCTGCTGAAGATCTCCCCCTTCTCGCACGGGAGGAGGGGGATTGGGATGTGCCCGGCCCAGTGACCCCTGCAGAAGCCGGTGACCCACCGTAAGCCCCCGGTCACCTTGCTCGTTTCCTTTTCACGTATTTTTCTAACTCTTACGTTTTGCAGTCCAGCCGTACCCGACCACCCGGGAGAAGGCGGAAAACCTCCTCGGGAGGTATTACGCCGACGGGCACGAGTGGATCGTGCGCGTCATGGGGGAGGGCCCTCCCCGAAACCTGGTGGCCGAGGCCTTCAGGCTGAGGCTACCAGCGAGAACGCCCCTCCCCACCCCCAGTTCCCACAAGAGGGGGAAGGAGGCCACCGGGGGCTCTGAGCCAAAGCGGGCCAAGGCTCAGAAAGCCTCCGGCCCATCGACGACTTCGGGCTCCACACCCGTGATGGCCCCGGACGCAGCCCTCGGGACAGCGCGCGTGCGGGAGCCTCACCGGCAAGAAGCGATGCCACCCCCCCAAAAAACCCCAGAGAGGCTCAGGGGAAGGAGCCAAACAATGATGAGGGGCGTCCGATTCAGTGGATTACGCCCCCTCGTCACCTTCGGCGATAGCCGTCCCGGCGGCCCTGGCGCTACTGGAGCCAGAGGGGCTGGAGGTTCGATTCGCGGAGGCTTATCTTTCGTGCGTCGAATGGCCGGTAGACGAGGGGGGAGCCCCTCGGTCTACAAGGCCCTCCCGGTGACGGAGGTCTTGGGGGCTTCGCGGCCTGGAAAATGGAAGGTGCTCCGGATCCCCCCCCTGGGAGGGACCCCGTCCGAAAGCTCTTCGGCCACCTCTTTGCCGGCCACTTCCTAGGCGGCGAAGACGCCAGCCACCTCCACCCCGGTCCACATCACCCCCGCGACTCTTGCACGGGGGCCCGTCGTCGGTCGCGATGGGTCCAGCGTCGGGATGGAGAACCCCCTGTTGTCCGCAGGGGAGGTCGACCGGTACGCGGAGAGCCTGCAGGCCCGGAAGGTCCAGGACTATGTCTCGCAATGGATGCTCCGCAAGCGCTTCGGGGAGCTCCAATCCCTCCAGATCCAGGTACTTTCTCGAACCGGTGGGAGGTTTCCTTCGGCGCTCCCAACTCAAATTTTCCCTAACTCTTGCGCTTGTAGGGGGCCGCCATCACCGGGGGGATTGAAGCACGCTTCAGCCGGGCGCTGCAAGATGCGGAGGGGAAGGCCGCTGCCTACTTGGAGGAGTGGGACGATGCCCCCTGGGAGTTGGCCCGGGTCCGGGCCAAGCTCCACGCCTCCGAGACCGTCAACGACCGGCTGCAGAGCGAGGGCAAGGCGAAGGACGATGCCCTCCGGGAGCGCGAGGGCTCCAGCGTCCGGGCCATGACAGACGTGGGCCGCTCCATGCGCTCAGCCCTCGATGGGCTTGGAGTGAGCCTGGGCTCAGGGAGCAGCTCCGAGGCGGCCCCGGCGACGCTCACGGAGGCTGTGCGTTTTCTCAACGCACAAGTATCCGTGATCCCAAAGGCCGTGGATGCCCGGGAGCGGGACCGGGCGATCCCTGTGGTGGCCGCTGGGGCCGGGCTCGTGGAGTACCAGGGGGTCGGTGCCCGAGCGATCGGGGGTTGAATCCCCCAGAGCTTCCCGGAGTTCTTCGAGACGTCACGGCGAGAAGTGGAGTAGCTCGCCGGTGGCTTGTACCAACGGATCGTCCGGGTGTGATTCCCGGTGCCGGCGCCTTCGGGAGCGAATGTTGCAGCTCCGACGGGAGCCCCCACGTGGGAGGACGCCAATGACCAAGTAGGATCCTCCCCCCGGGTCTAGATAGGACCCCTTTTTGTTTTTAGGTCTTTTGCTCCCGGTAGCTTCTTAGAGGAAGCCCCGGACACTTGTACAAAGATATTTTGATGCAATAGAAATGGAATTTTTTTCTAAGTCTGAATGAAATGTACCAGGTTTCCCTGGAGGTTACTCCCGGGCGAAGGTCCCGGAGAAACTCCCCGGGGGTGAGGCCTTTGAGCCCCAGCTGGTGTAACCCGGGGGATGCCTAGGCCGCCTTTATTTTGCTAAGTCTCATCTTCGGGGGACATTTCCCGGGAGCCGATCCGGTTGCGATGGCGTCCGGAGTGGCACTTGGACAACTTCGATAATCACCGCGCTGAGCTATCCCTTCCGCGACCGGGGTCCCGGAGGGTTCCCCGCTTCGAATACTTCCGCCGGCGGGCTGCGAGTATTATTCCGAAGACCTGCTCCGGGAGGCCCAGTGTCGCATACGCGGCTTATACCTGGACCTGGCCAGGGAGATATCTGAAGGTCTCCGGGATTATTAGACGTAGGAACTTTCTGGGTTACACCCCGGGTTGTATCGTATCTGATGTAAAGATGCCCACCGGGGGGGAATATGTCCTCCGGTTAAATGATCCAATAAAGCTAAGTTTGCTTGTACTTTGGATTTCATTGATAGAGATAAGTTTGCCTGTGTACTTTGCATTCTTAGATGGTCTGGAACAGGGGTGATTCCCGGGTGCTCCTTATCCCCCCTCCACAGTGGGCCGGAGGGTATCTCCGCACGCTGTGGGGGTGACAAAGCTCCTAGTGTAAAGACCCATAACTTAAGAATTCTTTCAAGTTTTCCCAAGGTTATAAAAAATTTCCAGGAATGATTTTCTCGAAAGCCCCGGCGGGATCCTCTGGTCGCAGTAAGAACGGGGAGCCGTGTATGAGGTCTCTGGAGAGAGAACATCCGAGAAAAATCCATGAAATTCCCGGGGATAATTTTTCCGGGAGACAATCCTCCGGTCGCCGTGAAGACAGGGAGCCGGGAACGATGTCTCCAAGAAAAACATCCGAGAATTTCGAAATTCCAAGAAATTCTCTCCGGGGTAAAAACCTTCTGGTCACCGTGAGAACGGGGAAACGGGTGATTCTTCCGGGAGGCCCAATATCTCCGGGAATTTTACTGGGAGAGAACCCTCCGGTTACCTGGAAAACTGGGAGCCGAGAACGAAATCTTCGGGGAAGAACATCCAAGAAAGTCCGAGGTGAAATTCCATGGGATAATTTTTCCAGGAGACAACCTTCCGGTCAACGTGAAAATGGGGAGCCAGGAACGAGATCTCCAAGAAAGAAAATCCGAGAATTCCGTCTCACTGAGGACACAATCAACTCCTGGAGGAGGATGTGCCCAATGACGGGTCTGAGTGTTTGGGACTAGTTGAGAGGGCATCCTCGTGGGGAGGGCATCCTCTCGGGGAGGGCATCGCCGTGATATATGGTAATGTGAAAACCTGTATTGAGACAGAGCTGAGGAAAAAACCAGTTGTATTGATAATGAACCGAAGTACAACGCCTCCCCTCGCGAAATCGCGACAGGGGAAGGAGCGGTGAATACAACGTCCCCCCCCTCCGGCGTAATCGCCCCGGGGGAGGAGAGGAGCCCGTAGGCTAGACGTAGAACTTGCGAAGTAAACGCACGTTCCACGTGTGCTTCAGCTCCTGGTCTTGAAGGTTGGAGAGATTGTAGGCCCCCGAGCCTAGGATTGTCGAGATCCTGTAGGGGCCCTCCCACTTGGGGGAGAGTTTGCCCTGGTCTTGGGGGTCTGTGATGTGCTTGAGGACAAGGTCCCCGAGTCGAAAAGCCCTCTCACACACGCGCTAGTAGATGGCGTGGCGGAGGAGCGCTCGGTTGCGTTCCTCCTCCATGAGATCGACCTCCAGTCGTTGATTTGCCTCGTTGCCTTGGTATGTCGCGGTCGTAGCTCCGTCTAAGAGCTCGACCCGCAGTGACCGAAAGCCAATCTCCGTGGGGAGGACTGCCTCAGCCCCATATACCAGGGAGAAGGGAGTACGTCCCGTCGCCTAGCTCGGAGTCGTGCGCATGGAGCAGAGGATGCTAGGGAGCTCCACTACCCATGCACCCCGCTTGGAAGCGGTTTGCTCGAGTCATCAGCGTAACCTTTGTAGGATTACGCCGTTGACCCTTTCGACGGCCCCGTTGCTCTGGGGATGGGCCACTGAAGCGAAGTGGATGGTGAGCCCCAATCCTTCGCAGAATTCCCAGAAATATGCCGAGTTGAATTGGGTCCCGTTATCGATAGTGATTTATCGGGGGACGCCAAAATGACACACGATATTTTTCCAGAAAAACCGCTGTACTGCCCGGGATGTGATGCTGGCCAAATGTTTAGCTTCTACCCACTTAGTAAAGTAATCGATCGCGACTACTGCATACTTGTAGCCCCCGGGCGCTGGGGGGAAGGGGCCCAGGAGGTCCATCCCCCAGCGCGCGAAGGGCCAAGTGATGGGGATAGTCTGCAGTGCTACGGGGGGGAGGTTCGAACCCTTGGCCATCTTTTGACAGGCCTTGCATGCGGAGACAAGATCTCGCGCGTCGCGAATCACCGTGGGCCAATAGAAACCCTGGCGAAGGGCCTTGGCTGCGATGGCACGCGGGCCAGATGAGATCCACAACTTCCCGCGTGAATATCCTAGAGAAGCCGGAGCCCCTCCAGTCGTGGAAAGCAACGGAGCAAGGCGGAAGCCCCTTGCTTGTAGAGCTTCCCATCCAACAGGAGGTATGCCCGTGCTTTGGCCCGGAGGCGCTTAGCCTCGGTCTCGTTGGGAGGGTCCCCCTCCCCCTTAATGAAGGAGACGAGGGAGTCCATCCAAGACGAAGCCCGCTTGATTTCGGCGACTTCTGGGACGCGGGGTTCGGCACCCGTGTCCAGGGAGGTCACCGAGGGCTTCGCGATAATCTCCAAGAAGGCCCCTTTGGGGAGCGGCTCGCGGGTGCTGGCTGCTCGGGCAAGGGCGTTGGCCCGGTCGTTGTCCCTTCACGGGATGTGTCGGGCCTCTAGGCCATCGAAGTGTTTCTCCATCTTGCGCACTTCTTGCAAGTAAAGGCTCAAGTTTACGTCATGGCACAAGTAGGACTTGTCCATTTGGCAAACTACGAGCTGGGAGTCCCCTTTCACTAGGAGGCGTCGGATCCCCAGGGAGCGCGCCAGGCGCAACCCGAGGAGCAAAGCCTCGTATTCGGCGACGTTGTTTGTGGTGGGGAACTCGAGCCACGCAGCGTACTCGAGTTCCCTCCCCTCGGGGCTCCGGAGGACTACTCCCGCACCAGCCCCGGTGAGACACAGTGAGCCATCGAACATAAGTGTCCAATGGTCACTGCGTCGGGGTAGCGCGGGGAGGTCTTCGAAGTCGGCGAGGAGTCCAGTCTGCCACGAAGTCGGCGAGGACCTGTGACTTGATGGCGGAGCGCCCCGTGAGGGAAAGGGAAAAGGGGGCGAGCTCGGCCCCCCACTTCCCTATCCGGCCTGTGGCTTTTTTGTTACGGAGCCGGTACGGGATGGTGCGGTGATGGGGTGCCCCAGGAAGTAATGATGAAGCTTCCGGGACGCCATCAGGAGGGCATAGCAGATCTTCTCCATCTCCGTGTACCGAGTTGTGGCCCCTTGGAGGGCTTCGCTCACAATAGAACACGAGACGTTGCTGCCCGTCTTGCTCCTTTACCAATACCGCGCTTACGACGACCGGGGTCGCGGCAAAGTAGAGGAGCAAAGGCTCTTCTGGAGATGGGCTCACGAGCATGGGGGGGCTCATGAGGTACTTCTTCAGGCCGTCGAAGGCCTCCTGGGCCTCGGGGGTCCATCGGTACCCTTCGAGCCCCCGGAGGATTCTAAAGAATTGGAGGCCGTGCTCCCCCGACCGCGAGACGAAGTGGCTCAGCGCGGCTAAGCGGCCGGTGAGTCGTTGAACGTCCTTGATTGAGCGTGGGGGGCGGGGGGGGGGGGGGGCCATATCCAGGAATGCCCGGATATTCTTGGGGTTGGCCTCTATGCCCCGCTGGGACACAACGAAACCCAGGAGCTTACCCCCACGTACGCCAAAGGCGCATTTCTCCGGGTTGAGCTTCAACTCATACGCGTGGAGGTTGCGGAAGGTCTCCGCCAAATCATCGACATGAGCAGTCGCGCGGGAACTTTTGACGACCGCGTCGTCGATGTAGACTTCGACGTTACGACCGATTTGGTCCTTGAAGACCAGCGTCATGAGCCGCTGGATGGTTTCTCCAGCGTTTTTCAGCCCGAAGGGCATGTGGACGTAGCTGAAGGTTCCGAGGGGAGTTATGAAACTAGTCTTTTCCTCATCCCCTTCCGCCATTCGGACTTGGTGATAGCCCGAGTACGTGTCCAAGAAGCTCATCGACTCGCACCCCGCGGTCGAGTCGACCAACTGGTCAATTCGCGGGAGCGGGAAGTTGTCCTTGGGGCAGGCGCGGTTGAGGTTGGCGAAGTCCACACACATCCGCCACTTGCCGTTCGAATTTTTCACGAGGACGGGGTTCGCAAGCCACTCGGGGTGCAAGACCTCCGGAATGAACCCCGCCTCTCGGAGTCGGGCAATCTCTACCTTGATCGCCTCTTGGCGTTCAAGGGTGAGTTTCCTCAGCTTCTGCTTGATCGGGGGGTGACCGGGGGTCACCGCGAGCTTGTGCTCGATGACATCCCGGGTGACGCCTCGCATGTCGGAGGGCTTAATTTTTTCACATTCTTCTCATCAAAAAGCCATGCGAAAACGTCGGGGTTTTTGCGCAGGAAGGCCGCGAGTTGCTCCGCGTGTTCTTCATGGAGATCCGCCCCGATCCTAACGGTTTTGTCCGCGTCGTCCAGGGACAGTGGGATCTTTCGGTGGCCCCCCTCCGGGCGTGACTTGGGAAGGGGTCTCCCGGAAGGTTTCACAGCGGCGTCTGACCCCCCGGGGTTTTGATGAGGTTGACACTCCCAATCAATGCGACGGCGCGTTCATATAGGGCGCGGGCCACGTCTTGGTCTCCCCGGGCGGTGATCACGCCATGAGGCCCAGGGATCTTCACGCAGAGGTAGTTCTGGTAGATCATGGCCCCCAAGCAGTTGATTGTGGTCCTCCCAATGATTGCGTTGTAGGAAAAGGGGAGGTCTACCACATCAAACTGGACCATCTCTCTCCAGTAGTTTTCAGGGGTGCCAAATGTCATGGGGAGATCCACCTTCCCCATGGGATGGATGGCCTTTCTCGGGACGAACCCCTGCAAGGGCCCTACTGTGGGTTGCAAGAGCTTATCGTCAACCTGCATCTCCCTGAACGCCTTTAAGTAGAGGACGTCTGCGGAGCTCCCACAATCCATGAGGATGCGGGCCAGATGACAGTTGTAGATGGTGGCAGAGACGATGAGCGCGTCATCATCAGGGAAGCGAACCCCACGCACGTCTTCTGCCGTGAAGGTGAGGGGGACGTCCGACCACTTGGGTGGCGGGGACGTTTGCAGCACCCCCACCACCTTCACTTCATGCACGTACTCCTTGCTCTGACGCTTAGTGTCCCGCTCGGAAGCGGACCCCCCTGTGATGACGTTGACACGCCTTTGGGAGGTTTGGAAGGGGATAGTTTCTGATGGCTCCCCCTCCTGCGTTCGTCCTTGCTGTCCCCCCGCGGGAGCAGGAAGGGCCGGTAAAGCCGGCTGAAAGGGCAAGGAGGCCGGATTCCCCCCACCCTGCCCATGCTGGTCGAGGAATACAGTGAATTGTTGGAGCAATTGATGGCATTCCCGGGTGGCATGGGTATCGGACCTGTGGAAGGTACACCATCGACCTTCCCTGTTTCCCGCCGCGAGACCTTCCCGACCGTGGGACGACTGCCCTCCCCCACGGCCTTTCGGCTTGGGGAAGGGGCGATTGCCCCTGGAGGCATCGCGCGAGCCGCCTCCGCCCTCGAGGACAAAGGTGTCCCGAGGCCGTGACTCGCTACGACCCCCCTGCTTAGGGCGTTTGATGGAGTCCCTGGCCCCCCAATCAGTGGGGGCGGGAAGCCCCTGGTTCTTCTTCCAGAGGTTGTCCTCCTCCGCCCGAGCGTACTTCTCAAGTACGTTGAAGAGCTCGTCGGTGGAGGAGGGGCAGCTCAGGGAGAGCCTCCGATGGAGCTCCCCGGGGAGGATCCCGCTCTTGCACGCCTCAATGACTGTGGAGTCGGGGACGTGAGCCACTTTGCTCTTAACCTGAGCGAAGCGCTTAAAGAAGCTGCGGATGGTCTCCCCCGTCCTCTGCCGGACGATCTAAAGCTGTGAGAAATCCAGGGGACGCACATAGTTCCCCTGGAAGTTCGCGCAGAATTCGCGCTTGAGCTGCGCGAAGGACTTGACGGAGCTGGCCTTCAGGTTGTAGAACCACGAGCGGGCGATCTCGGTGAGGTAGAGGGGGAAGACGTTGCATTGTACCATCTCGTCCCCCCAGCCGCTAAGATGGCTGTGGAATACACCTGCACAAATTCGTAAGGATCGACCTCACTGTTGTAGTGTTCGATGTGCGGCGGGCGGTAAGGCCGCGGCCATCGAATGCTCCACAGCCTGTGGCACAGCGGCTGGTTAGCCCCCTCCACTTCTTGGGGAGAGTCCCGGTCGCTGTCTCCTTTGATAGGGGATGCGCGCTCGTTGTCGGAGTCGGGAAGGGGCCCAAGAGGTCCGCCGGCATGGCGGTAACGACGCTTTTGTTCCGGGTTGGTGGAGCTGACTTCCAAGATGTCCGGGCCTTCCCCCGGAGAGGTTGGTTCTTCGGCGGGTCTCTTCCCCCGGCCGGAGTGGCAGCGAAGCTCTCCACGTCCGCGACCCGGGGGAAGTTCCTCCCCGGACATAGTTGCACACATTCGCTCAACCTCCTCCCAGGCGAAGCGGACTTGATCCGCCGGAGGCGCCCTTGGGGGCGGCCCTGGGAAGGAGGGAGCTCATGCACTGTAGCTACCGGCCGGGACGCTACTGGAACCGGAAATGGGGAAACCCCTGTATTATCCGGAGCCGTAGAGGGGGGCACCCCCGCGGTGACGTCCGGAACCGAAAAGGGGGAAACCCCTGTATTATCCGGAACCGAAGAGGGGGGAACCCCTGTGGCAACATCTGGAACCGGGGCGCCGTTGTGGGGGGAGGCCTGTTGCGATGCGGGAGCTACTCTATCAACAGCCTGTGGTGCGGTAAACGCAACCTGTGGGGCGGGACTGGCTCCCAGCGCATGGAAAACCCCCGGCATGTAGTGGGTCCCCGGCCCCGGGAATGGGCCCGGAACAGGGTGTTCCCCCGGTACCGCAAGGCCCCGGACATAAGGTAACCCCCCGGCATCAGGAAGGCTCCCGGCATCGGGAAAGCTCCGGACGGATGGCCCGCCGGGGGAGGGTACCCTCCGGCGGGATCGTACGGAGCGGCCGGGCGTTCGGGGGCCAGAGGGGCCACTGGGTGACCCGTAAACGGGGGCATAGGCCCCAGGAACGGGTACGGTGGGTAGGTGGGGGCCGGTGGCCGCGCCAAGACATGGAGCAGCTCGTCCATAGAGCACTGGGCGCGGAGCCGGCCCTCCACTTGAGCCTCAAGCAAGGCGTCCCGGGGAGCTGGGGAAGCCGTCGTGGGGAGACTAGTCTCGGCCTAGGCGACCGTGGTCACCGGGACTGACCCGGAGGTCGAACCACCGAAATTGACAGGGAAGGTGGGAGGCGGTACCTGGGTCTGGCTGCCTCCGGGTGGAAGCGCCGGGACGGTCGTGTCCCGGACTGGTGGTGCCGGGTCACCGGGACCGGTCTCACCGGGAAGGGCGCGGCCCTTCGTTCTTGGGGGAGCCATGGCGTCTTGTCACGAGTACCCACAGACGGCGCCAACTGTCGTGGTAATACGGATACCCCGGCAGGTCTTGTGGAAGATCCTAGCGAAGAAAATGCGACACGGAGATTTATACAGGTTCGGGTCTTAGTGGAGACCCTAGTCCTATCGGCGTGCTCCCAACCGAAGTTGGCTAGGGGAGCTCTCTCGAGGGAGAGGTGGCTCCGGAGCACACCTGTGAGATTTTCTATTCCAAGTAATAATGAAAGATTGTCTTTTACATGAGATGTACAAGGGCTTATATAGCCCCAAAAGACGCAAAAAGACTAAACTAGCCCGCCCGCCACCGTTGGATCGAGGGGTAGCGACGTCCTTCTTCCGGTCAGGGACCTTAGATGCTTGACAGGTGTCTACTGATTCCCGAGGCGCTTCTCACGTAACCATCACGTGACCTGGGACCGCAGACTCCTACTTCCGGAAGGACATCAACGCCCGGGACGGGCCATCGAGGGGCCTTGTCCTCGGTCAAAAGGCGGCGCCCGGGACAAGCCACCGGGGGGCCTTGTCCCCGGGAAAAAGGCGGTGCCCGAGACAAGCCACCGGGGGGCCTTGTCCCCGGGCAAATGGCGGCGCCCGGGACAAGCCACCGGGGGCCCTTGTCCCCGGGCAAAAGGCGTCGCCTGGGACAAGCCACCGGGGGGCCTTGTCCCCGGGCAAAAGGAGGTGCCCGGGAGAAGCCACCGGGGGGCCTTGTCCCAGGGCAAACCTGAACAGCCTCTTACCTGGACTTAGTCTCGTGGAGATTTCCCCCAACAGTGCTCATCCTTGCTTTTACAAACAATTTAGAGGAAGGATTCATTGATTCCGAGTCGTACGGCCTTGAACCCAATATGGAAGAAGAAGAAACCGCTCAAGAAGATCCAGCTTACTAGAGGGTCACTTACCAAGTTGAGTCCGATGTGGAGGAAGCACATGCAATACCGCTGCAGTTGAAGATGAAGATCATTGAAGTCCTTTTGCTTGTTGTTGTTGTTTTATTCAGTGCCGACCTTTGTGTCGAAGAAAACTCCTTAATTTTCTATCAACACTAAATTGCGTCATTTTGGCGCTATGTTATTCTAATGTTGGTCCTTGTGATCAGCACTTGTTTTATTTACTTGCATTGTTGCATAATGCATCTTGTTGTTGTGAGCTTGCAATGTACCGTTCTGAGTGCAACCCACCAGGGCAGTTGCCACCGGATTCCTCAAATGAGGGTCCCACAGCCGGTACGGGGAGTCGCACCCGCACGATCCGGTCGTAGAAACCCCCGACGAGTTGCTCCACCTCTCACCGCAGCAGCTCAAAGAAGTCGGGGAAGCCTCAGGGGATCCGGCCTCCAATCGCCCGGGCGCCGGTCCCCCGTAGTTCCACAAGTCCCGTGGCCGCGGCCACCACCGGGATGGCCTGGCCCCGGGCCCGAGTGTCGGCAGCCTCCGGGATGACGGAGACTTGTGCGTTGAGAAAACGCACGGCCTCCGCGAATGTCACCGGTACCACCCCGGAGCTGCCCCCCGGGCCGAGGCCCACCCAGAGCCCCTCGAGGGTCGAGCGGACGAAGCGACCCGCTTCCGTCACCGCCCGGGTGTTGGAGCCCTCGAGCTCCTGGTGGGCGTCCTCCTTCGACCACGCCTCCCTCCGGAGCCAGTCGTTGGCGCCCTCCGAGGCGTGGAGTTGAGCCCGGACCCGGGCCAACTCCTGGAGCGCCTCATCCCACTCCTCGAAAAAGGCGGCGGCCTTCCCCTCCACCTCCTTCAGCGCCTTCCCGAAGCCCGCCTCTATGCCCTGGGCGAGGGCCGCCCCCTGTAAACACGAAGGTTATTCAAAGCCCACAAGTTAGTGAAACCCTTGAAGGAAAATGGCCGGACGTTCTGGGAATGAAGCAGGGTGTGGAGCGACTGCAGCTCTCCGCACCGGTCGTGGAGCATCCCTTCGGAGACATACTCCTGCACCTTCTGGGTCTGGAGTCCCTCGGCGAACCGGAAGACCTCACCCGCAGACAGCAGGGGGGTCTCCCTCCCGACGGCTCCGGACCCGTCCCCGCCAGCAGGCCCCCTCACGAGGGTCGCGGGGGTGACGTGGACTGGTGTGGCATCGGCTGTGGTCCTCGCCGCCGAATAGGTGGCCGAAGAGGAGGTGGATGAACCCTCCGAGGGAGTGCCACCCTAGGGAGGGATGAGAAGGCCCTTTCCCTTTTCTGGTCGTGGGGCCCCCGGGGCCTCCGTGGCCACGGGGACCTCAAAGACCGAGGGGCCCCCCTCGTCCACCGGCCATTCAACGCGCGGAGGGGAAACCTCCACAAAACGCACCTCCGGGCACTCCGGCTCTGGTAGTTCTGGTGCTACCGGAGGTGCGATCGCCGAAGATGGCGAGGGGGCATAGTTCGCTGAATCGGACGCCCCCGCATCACCGGTCGCCCCCTTTCCCGGGGCCTCGCCAGAGGCCTCGAGGAGGGGCTTGAACTCCTGCGTTCCCGCCAGCCGCCCGGAGTGCCCCTCCTGGGGAGGGGGGAGCGGCGTCGCCTCGCGCCTAGAAGGCGCTTGCGCACGTCCCGACCAGGGAGTTGTGTCCCAGGCCTTTGCGGGCGTAGAGCCCGGTATCGTCGCCTGACCGGGGGCCCTTTGAGGCTTGGCGCGCTTCGGCTCGGAACCCTCGGCGGTCTCCTTCCCCCACTTGTGAGAGCTAGGGGTTGAGAGAGGCGTCCTCTCCGGTAGCCTCAGCCCAAAGGCCTCGGCCACCAAGTTCCGAGGAGGACCCTCCCCAATGACGTGGATGATGCGTTCGTGCTCGTCGGCGTAGTACCTCCTGAGGAGGTTCTCTGCCTTCTCCCGGGCGGCTGGGTGTGGCCGGACTGCGAAAATGAAGAGAGTTAGCGAAATTAACTAAAATCGAAGTGAGTCATCGAGTACTTATGTCGGGTCACTGGCTTTTGCGGGGGCCACTGCGCCGGGCACATCCCGATCCCCCTCCTCCCATGCGAGAAGGCGGAGAGCTTGAGTAGTGTCAGCTCCTCCACGGCATCCCGCATGGAGCGGACGTCCCGGGAGCTCACCACCTTGCTAAGGTGATTCAGCTCCTCATCGGTCCATACCGGGGGCTTGGGGGCTGACGATCGGCTGTAGGAGGGGGCCTCTAGGGAATAGGTCACCTCGGGGTCCCGGACCCGGAGGTAAAACCACCTCTGGACCCAATCCCCCCAGTGGTCTCGGGAGGCCGCCACCGGATACTCCTGCACCCGCGACGGTAGGAGTTGTATCATGACGGAGCCGAACGGAGACTTCGGCCCTCCCCTCACCAAGTGCGAGCTCCTCGCTGCGGGCTTGTGAAGTACCGGAACAGTCAGAGCGTCGGCTCCCTTCTGGTGGCTGTCTCGAACAGCCAAATGAAGAGCCCCATCCGAACGAAGGCGTTTAGCGTCAGGTGGTTGAGCGCCACCCAGTACTCCCGGAGAAATTCCCAGAGCAACGGGTGCACTGGGAGCCGGAGACCTGCCTCGAGCAATGCCTCGAAGACGACGACTTCTCTGGGCCCTCGGCAGGGGGGGTACCATCCTTCTTTGAGGGGATCCGGACGTCCCCATCTGCGACGACCCCCCGGTCAACGAGGGACTCCAAGTCCCCCGAGATGAACTCGGAGGCCCAGAGGAAATCCGCAGTGACTTCCTCCGTAGGCACATCGACGGCCTTGGCATGACCCTTTGGACGCATTTGGGCTTCCGGTGGGTTAAACTATTGGAGAGCTAATTTCAGGGGGCTTAGGTTTCCGGAGACTAAGCTACCGGGAGAACTTAGGGTGCCGGTGGTGTTTGAGGCTCGAAGGTTCAAGTGTCCTCTCTGGGCCCCTCGAAGACCTATTTATAGGGCACAAACGAGGCCCCGATGGGCGCCACGTGGACCCTCGTGATGAATCCGCGTCATTCAATTCAAACAGCGTGCGCAAATCGAAGGGACGCGCGTGGAAAACGACGCATCGGCGGTTTGAACCGCGCGAGGCCATCATGGCTGACCACGCACTGAGACTAGTGGCGACATAATGATCGACGGCGCCACCATAAGTGCCTAATGCAGGAATCGAGGCATCGGCAAGGTGCCGGAAATCCCTTCCGGGGGAGATGTTCCCGATGATGAGCCATCCCCTCCGGGGACTTAAACAATGTCCCCGGAGGACATGGTGGGCTGCTATTGGGGGAAATCTCCGCGTGCTGAAATCCTAGTAAGGGACAGGGCTCCGGTGACTCCTGCCCCGGGCGCCGCCTCTGTCCCAAAGACAAAGGCCCCGGTGACCTCCATCCCGGACGCCGCCATTTGCTTGGGGACCAGGGACCCGAAGCCTTTGTCCCGGGTGCAGCCTTTTGCTCGGGCGCAAGGGTCCCGGTGACCGCTGTCTTGGGCGCCGCCATTTGCCCAGGGACAAGAGCCCCGGAGCCTCCGCCCTGGGCACCACCTTTTGCCCTGGCACTAAGGCCCCAGTGACCTCCGTCCCGGGCGTCGCCTTTGTCACGGAGACATAGGCCCCGGTGACCTCTATCATTTGCCAGGGGACCAGGGCCCCAGAGCCTCTGTCCCGTGCACCGCCTTTTGCCCGGGGACAAGGGCCCAGGTGACCCAAATCCCGAGCGCCACTTTTTTCACAGGGACCAGGGCCTCGAAGCCTCTATCCCGAGTGCCGCCTTCTTCCCGAGGACAAGGGCCTTGGTGAACCCCGCCCCGAGCGCCGCCTTTTGCCAGGGGACCAGTGTCCCAGAGACAAAGGCCCCGATGACCTCTGTCCCGGACGCCGTTAGTTGCCCGGGGACCAGGGCCCCAGAGCCTCTGTCCCAGGCGCCGCCTTTTGCCCGGGGACAAGGGCCCCAGTGATCCCCGTCCGTGGTGCCGCCTTTTGCCCGGGGACCAGGGCGCCGGAGCCTCCGTCTCAGGTGCCGCCATTTGCCCGAGGACCAGGGCCCCAGAGCCCCTGTCCCGGGCGCCGCCTTTTGCCCTGGGACCAGGGCCCTGGAACCTTTGTCCCGGGCGCTGCCTCGCCGCCTTTTGCCCAAAGACCAGGGCCCTGGAGTCCCTGTCCCGGGTGCCGCCTTTTGCTCTGGGCAAGGGCCCCAGCGACCCCCGTCCCGGGCGCCGCCATTTGCCCTGGGACCATGGCCCCAGAGCCTCCGTCCCAGGCGGGGCCATTTGCCCGGGGACAAAGGTCCCGGTGACCCACGTCCCGGGCGCGGTCACGTGAGGGTCACGCGAGGAGCGCCTCAAGAATCGGCGAAGACACTTGTCAAGCATCCTGCCCCCCTCGGCCGGGAGAAGGACTTTAGTGCCCTTTGATCCCACGGCTGCATCCTAGGCAGTTTAGTCTTTTGCATCTTTTGGGCCTATATAAGCCCTTGTATCCCTCTATTGTAACAGAGACAATTCATTTGTATCAATACAAAAAAACAAATAGGCGTGCTTAGGAGCACTCTCCCCACGAGAGGACTCCCCTAGCCAACCTCTGTTGGGAGAATGTCGACAGGTCTAGGGTCTGCACTGAGACCCGAACAATTTATAAATCCTCGTGTCACTTGTTGTGCTTGCCCGACGGGAGAGGACCAGCCACTTGGTCAGCTCGCGTCGTTATTGGTTAGCTAGGAACCTCCACAAAACCTGCCGGGCTACTCGCAGTATCATGACAAGCAACTTTGTATAAATTGTAGCATAATGATTGTTTTGTTTGTATGGTTTATTCTAAATCCTATATGAAAGAAGATTGTCAAGATGATTTAATTGATTAGGCTCTCTTTTCTAAGGTTGAAATTTGATAATCTAAATATTTGCATTTGGAGAGTTTAAATTGTTTAGATCAATTGCCTCATATGCATAGATTGTTTATTGAAAATCTGATTAACCAAGGCATCTCAATTTTTGGAAAAATCATTCACATTCTTTGCTTGAGGACAACCAAAATGCTAGTTTGGGGGAATTTGATAAGTGCTAAGTTAGTAGCATTTTTACCCTAGGTTTAGTATTGAAAATGTGCAAAATCATGATTAAACTCTTTCAGGGGACATTTTATGCTTAAAATTTGATTATTTTACAAATTGTTTTTATGGTTGTGTTCATCATGTTTCAGCAATCAAACCTACCAAAATTGAGACAATTTCGACCACAGTTGGACCTAATTTGACCATGAAAACCCAAACTGGAAGCAAAAAGGTCCTAGTTGAGTACTATATGGACAACACACTTGGTTGAACATGTTTTGGCGGGAAAAAAACTCCTTATACGTACACGGCTGGGAGAAACAGAGACCTGTTCGAACACGTCACGACAAAAAAGAGCTGTACTCAAAGACACCTACTCGAAAAAGATTCCCGATCAAATACAATGTCGCCGAAAAGAGTACTGCTTAGTTTCGGTTACGCTACGTGTTTGTCCGCGAACACGCCACATGTCCTAGTCATGTTCGAATCAGTTTCGGTCACTACATGTGTGTGGCCACAATTGCGCCACGTGTCTTGGTGGTGTTCAACTCAATTTCTTCGGCTTTTATTGGTCGATTTTGGTCAGATTTGATAGGAACTGGTTGAATTTGGTTGGTTTTAACCAGATTTCATCGGCTTTAGTCGTATTTGATCTGAACTGGTCAGTTTTGGTCGGTTTGAACTGGGTTTGATTAGAACTGGACGAATATGGTCAGTTTTGACTCAGATTTATTTGTTCTCACGCTATTTGAAGCCATACTTCGTCACCTGCATGTCAAGGAGTTGTTTTTGGCCACGTTAGCCTATGTACTATAAATAGAGAAGCTTTCAGCTCAATTAAACATTTTCTCTTAGGTTTTAGAACTGTTTTAGTAGTAGTTTTTGGTCTAGTTTTTTAGAAGAGCCCCCTTCTCTATTTTTATTGCTTTTGTAAGCCGGTAAGGATGGAAGCTTCAATTTCCAAGCAATCAGGTGATTTTTTATTTAATTCTTATTATTATTTCTAGGATGTAGGGATGACCTAATCCGGAAGGCGTGATTTGTTCTCGGTCTTGATCTCAAGTTTTGGAGTTATTTCCTCATGTCTTCTTACTCTAAACCCTAAATTCTTGTTTTGGCAACAGATGTAGTAGTCGAGCCTTAGCAAGAGTTTAGGGGAGTTCTTGAGTCCTTAGCGCTTTGACGTATTGTCCTGAACAGGAGAGAGGCTCTCACCAAACGTAACAGTGGAAGTGATCCTCTGACCATTGTACCAGCGATCTAACTGGCAACTTAATCTGTCTCAGAAAATGATTGAAATTAACTTACAATCCTCGGACTTGGATAGAATTATGACGGATGGTTACGGAATTCCCGAAACCCTAGATTTTCATTCCTGCTTACAAACCCTAGATTTCATATTTGCTTTTTACTGCTTTAAAACTCTAGATTGATAGCTGTAGTAGTAGAATTAGTTGTAGAAAAACACACCCACAACTCGTTTAGACTTAATCAGTGATCCATTAAGCTGGAAAGACGAATACGCTTTTCCTCGTGGAATTTGACTCTCAAGTGTTCAATGTTCAGCCGTTCACTTGCGGTTATTACACAAATCACACCCCTTTAGGTGCGATCATTGATCAGTGTGACGGCAACCATGGCATTGATAGCCATTATTGCAGTGCAGCATGTAGTTGTTGTCGATGTCATCTCATCCACGGCCTCTCCCTACACCATGGGCAGCACCACGACCACCTCCTCTACGCCCTATAGATGGGGGTCGAACCGCGTTGATAGCGGCTCGATCTCTCCTTGCTTGGACCTCATGTGCCAAATGAGCAGCAATCTCCTCGTCAGTCTCATCACGGTCTAATCCTCCTCCATGAACACTAGTATCACCTGGTGTTCATTCTCGACGTAGCTCCTCCAGTTTCACAAGATGCTCATGTTCTCATTCAATTGCACATTGAAAACATGGGCCATCTTGTCTAGGTCAGCCTGGGTCATATAGGGTGTCGGTTCCTCCTCTTCTTGTCCTGCCATGGTGAGTACAAATAGAAATAGCAAGAAATATGTGTAATTATTGTGGAGTCACTCAATCTCACACTCTCCTTACCAACCAAAGTTCTTATGTTTTCTTCACTAGATTGAGGTATTGTACGTAGTATGGTGGCAGTAGACAATCAAAGGTGATGGATTAAGTGAATTCGCTGTCCAAATACTGTAACAACAATGGCTTGTATGTGGGGATTGGAGGGTTAAGTGTTATCCTAAGCAATCAAAAATTCTCGATATTGTAAAGTTAGGTATCAATCCAAACTAGATCTAATGCCTAGTTGCTGATCTCAAGATATAAGCGAAGGACAAAGCAACTCACATGCAAACATGATGTAACTTGATGCAACCAAAAGAATGAGCTAACAAAAATATAAGTGATAGCACAAACAGCTCGTGTTGCACAAGTTATAGAAAGACACTAGCTTGGTTGCACAATATGAAATAGGACTACAAATTTGCCCACAACGAAGCAAGAACACAATCTAATCGAACACAATTTTTTTAAGCTTTCAAAATGATCCTGACCAAAGCAAAAACTGATCAAACCATTGACAGTGTTGGACAGTCATGACCAGTTTTGGATTGATACTATTTTTTTTAACTTTAAGATCAGCACGCCAACACGAGCACAAGATTGTGATCAAGTCATTTTCAAAATATTTAATTCAACTGTGCAAAAGCCCAAATACAGTTCTCAACATCTAGTCTTATGTAGGTTCAAACTTTTCGTAAAGGATATACTAGCTGTCAAAGGATACATGTGATTTCAATTTTTTTTTTGAACTCAATGAAAACAAAAGTGACGCAAAGAAGTCTGGATCAGCAAACTAAACAAAGACTCTAATGGACTAAGACCTAACAAAACTGACAAAAGTTTCAGATTGAATATAACATGAAAGAAGAACAATTTTTTTTGGCTTTTTGGTGTATAGGCTGACAGATCTAAACTAAGGGATAAATAATCCTACCGTGTAAACCGAAGCTCTGATACCAAGATGATACGGGGTGCCCAATCTTCACGATGTAGGATCGTTGATAACTCGTTGGTTCGTGTAACCTGACGAACTGATGGCGCCAACCGCTACCAATACATCAACTTGCGACAAAATAATTCACCCAACCACACACTTTGATCGTTGTCTACTTGACCACGCAAAAGTAGACGCACAGTTCTTGCAATCAACGAAGAAATTACAAGAACAATGGTGAAGACAATAACTCCCAATTCCAAGTGGCAACTTATGAGCACAAACCCTAGAACAAGAGCAAAAGCTTCTTTGAAAATATTTGTGTATTTAATTCGTGGCTGTCACTAGTACAGAAAAGCTTTCTTCTATTGGTAAAAAACACCCTTCTACTATTGGTTTTTGTACCGTTAGAGATAGACACGATAGAACAAGACAGATCATTTTCTAACGGTAAATAACCGATAGAAGAAGTGCACTATTCTAACGGGATTTTAGGCGACAACCGATAGAAAAACCGTTCTAGTCTGACGGTTGTGAAAGAGTTTACCGATAGAAAAAGGATAGTACTCTCTCGGTTGTGTATGAGTTTAACGGCAGGAAAAGTTACACTCTCCTAACGGTTAATTACTAGTGTACCGATAGAAAAAAATCTTAGTACTCTCTCAGCTGTAAAAGATTTTACCGATAGAAAAAAGGATAGCACTCTCTCGGTTGTTTATAAGTTTACCGGCAGGAAAAGTTACACTCTTCTAACGGTTAATTACGAGTATACCGATAGAAATGTCGACGATTTGGACTCGGAGTCCTCAGCCGAACTTATGCAAAATTTGTAATAGCGAGACCTTTCCAGATGACCCTCCGGGAAGGTATGTAGAAATTTGGAGAACAAGAGCACAGAGAGGTTTATACAGGTTCGGGGCCTCGGTGGTGGGAATAATAGCCATACGTCCTGTTGGGATTTCACTATATGTGAGAAAGATTTACAAAAGAGTGGGAAAAGACCTTCACCTGTGAAGGTTTTTTCCTATGTAAGGATACAGAAAGAAGCCAAAGAGGCTTGTAAAAAACTATCTAATCTAGGCCGTAGACTTGGCTGTTTGAGTGGTTGAGATGTGTTGTATCTCGCTTGTATCTGAGACGTTGATCTCTCTCCTTCCCTTTTCCTGTTTGATACACCATGCCGCCCTTTTATATTGGTCGAAAGGGCGCCAAGTCGTAACTGCATCAAACAGTTGCTTGGATGGTTGGATGCGGTTTTTAGAGAACCGCTCTTAACCTCCACACAGGTTAAACATGTGTTATTCATGGATAACTGCACGTATTAACCTCCTGACGGTTGGTCTTCCACGTGGAGGAATCTTTGGGATACTTAGAATATTCCCGCTATAGGGACAGCCGGACAGATGAACTCTAAGTACCCTGGTCGAGAATGTTCTGACCGCGGGATGTTGGCTGACCGCGCAACATCTCCGACATTCTGTTCGTGTATAGCATACGAACTTCTGACAGCGCGAAGCTTGCGGTCTGATCACGCAAAGCCTGCAACCTGATCGCGCAAAGCCTACGACCTCGGGCTGATGCTTCTCAGAATGACTTGAGTTCGCACCGCAGGGCACGTGTCTGGCTCGAATCTGTTTTGAACCAACAGTGCATTTATTTGAACTGACCCGGGTGTCAATCCTCGTCAGCTAACCCCCAAATTCGAAAAAACGAAGGGACGTGTTTATTTCGAATTTAAAAACATGCATCAGATTTTTAACCCAACTCTTCAAATCCCCCGCTTAGTGGCGCCCTAAGTGGGTCGGTTGGTTCCCCGAGACGGGCTCTAGGCATTACATGCTGGGTAATGATGGCGCTGTTGAAATGTTTTTTAACCCGAGGTGAAATTGAAAATGCTTTTAAAAACCCGAGGCGCTTAGAATGTGAACCGTCACCTTGGCGGCTATAAATACCGGGTCTTTCGTTTTGCAAAGCTCCACAATTTCTTCTCACGGCTAAGTCCTTTCTAAAGTTACCTTCATTCTTCTCTTCATACACCTCCTGATGGCAGATCACAACACCATCGAGATTGAAAGTGATGAAGAGGAAGTTCTCAAGCAAGAGCCTCAAATACCTGAAGATCCATCTCCCTCAAGGAAGAAACCCAAGGTTGACGAAGGATCTTCCAGCAGAGCAAAGGTAGAAAATGAGCCATCATCTTTTCTTCCTTCAGCTTTCTACTCCAACACCCCCTGCTTTTGTTTGGGTAATCGATTTTCTGGTCGGCAAGCGGTGACTATACGACCAGAAGATCCTCAACTTGCGTTGGGGAAGCAATCTTCTGGTGGGAAGGTTGCACTTCCACCATCTGGTGATCATCTGATTTTATCAGGTGATCTACTTCCCAGGATGGCTATATCAACGTGTCACGAGCAGGGACAGGTAATAATCCTCCTCTCCTTTTGCTGATAGTTATAGTTAGCACAACTAACTTTTGCAAATGTAGGAGATTGGAGGCCCCAGTGATCAGCCTTCTGCTACTCCGTCTCTTCCTCCCGGACAGATTCTTCTAGAGGAGAAGAATGCCCTGGAGAAAAAGACCAAAGAGATGTCTTCGGCGATTCTGCATCTGGCAGAATGTTTTGAACGATCCCGTGAAGAGGCCCACCAGTTCCGTCGAGAGAGGGACCACGCTCAGCAACAGCGAGAACTCTCCGATTTAATTAGGAACAGTAGTGTATCTCTTGTTAGGGATGATGTAGATAGGCTTAGATTAGTTGCTTGTTCTCTGGGGGTTGTCAGTGTAAATCTTACTGACAACAACATGTCCCTAGGAGAACTCTGCAAACTTCTTTCAGACCAGGTCGACGCTCTGGTCGCCGGTATTCCTTTTGTATGTAAAGCATGCAAGAAATAAAACTTTCTTCTTTATATGAATATTCTTCACATCTTCGGTGCGAAGATATGGCCATAAATATTATGTTCGCGACCACTCATACACAGGGAAATTTCAGTTCTGCGATCAGAATCACGCTTTTATAAAAGTACCGCAACCAGCTCTGATACTGCGATCAGACTTAAAGCCGCGGTTAGGACTGAAGCATACTGTGACCAGAATTGAGGCTCGGTCAGACCGTCACTTCGATTAGAATCAGAGCTTAATCAAAAGCATGGTCTCGATCATACCACAACCCGGTCAAAATATATCCATACGTCCAAAAATTAAGTCGTAGGATTTTTTCATGAAAATGTCCAAGGCATATAAAGGAAAAACGTCCTCTGAAAAGCATTGAAAACTTTTCAGGCCTTTTGCAGTTTTAGTTTCTGTCGCGCCCCGAAACTGGGACAACGACTACTCCTGTAGAGACCTAGCTTGCTGCAGCTAGTCTCAAACCACAAACCTTTGACTTCCCAGGATGAGTCAAACACAGGAGTATATTACATTGTAACAGAGTACTCACAAAATATTAAGCAGTGTGGCCTGCTGGCCTTAATATTACATAAAGGGATTACAATGCCTACAAGGATTCAGGGTTTAGCAAAATATTTAACTACACAGCAGAAGATAGGTGACCCTCCCACAAAAGAAGTTGACGGCAGAACAACACACTTCAGGGTTCTGGCGGGACTGATTCTCCTCCTTCTGGATCCACGTAGTACTCCGTGCCATCATCTTGATCAAAGTAGGCTCCATCTATTGAGTTGAATGATGCAAGGGTGAGCACTTACGTACTCAGCAAGTCATAGGTAAGAGTAGATACATATAGTAGTGATGATATGAA
Source organism: Pharus latifolius (assembly GCA_019359835.1). NCBI lineage: Eukaryota > Viridiplantae > Streptophyta > Magnoliopsida > Poales > Poaceae > Pharus > Pharus latifolius. Next base: position 55,845,679 of record CM033326.1, on the reverse strand, counting down.
CCTGGACTAGTCAAGAATTATGGATATTTGTAAAATAATCTTTTTCTTTCTCATCTCATCTTATGGCAGCACTTTTCATAATATAACATCATCATTCATGTTCACTAGATTATAGCACCACCGCGACACGTCGACACACGACAGCCCACGGCAGCACTCCTTATCATGACAACACATGTCATTTGGGTAATCTTGATTAAACATATTTTATTTAGAAAATAGTACTTGTGTCACACCCCGTGGATTCAATCCACCGCAGCAGACTCCTATAAACCCGGGAGCTCGGAGTATTCGAATACATTTTTAACTCTGCAGAGAGGTACCAATTTACCCGCAAGATATTCCACTTTCAAACCTTTCCTATCATAACAAAATGATTGGACCCCTGACTCACTTCATACTATGAGCGGCAAGGTGGAAATAACAAGAACTTTTGTTATGTTTTACTCACAATTCACCCCCGACCCTGTGGCTCTCAGCGAGGCACAATTGTGGCAGGTTGTATCCAAACCTCCACCCCTTTGCTTATTCCCATTACTGGGTCAGCGTGCTTGATCACCTTCAGTGATATGTGTGGGAGCCACGCTCCGTGTTTATCGTGCATCACTACACATCTCATGCAGGGGTTTCATGTGCGATCCACATAATTACTTGTTCAGGCCTGTCCCATACCAGGCTTGCGGTTAGCACGTTGTTCATGCCACTAGACGCACAACACAAGGTTCTAGTCCTTATATGCCAGTGACCAGACCATCCACAACCCTGCACCTTCAGTGCCTGCATATCCTTTGCAGTCTAGCACCTCCAGTGCTACAGCCATCCACACCATTTTTCTGGTCACGGCTAGGGGTTTTATTTCATGAATATAAGTATATAGATACATATAATAGTTCGTGGCTCAAAACTTGTTTATTTCACATTTCACAGATAACCAGTCTAGCACTGCCAATTCATAAATCAACCATTCTCAATCTTTCACATGCAATATTGCCTATATTCAAGGTTATATTATAGCAACATTTAAAATATAGGTTCAAGATGACCTAGGATATGACTTGCCTTCCGCGTCGTAAAATACAGCAGTCGATGACGGGTCAACAGCAAAATCTTCAAAGTCAGCTTCTGAATCTGCTCGTCGACAACAAACACACAATAATTACTTATAAAATTTAAAATGTTTTAAGACTTATATGCAGAAATGCTCAACAAGAATGATTGAACTAAACTGGAGATAATTTGAACTGCAAACTGAACTGAGTTGAGATTCTAGGGTTTCAAGGAATTTGGGCTAAGGATGGTGATTAGATAAACTTAGGGTTTCAGGATTACAATAGGGATAACAATTTTGTGGCTGGTTTAATCAAAACAGCGAATGTCAACAGATCGACATTCGGATCGAAGCTTGGACATAGCTTTAAGAAAAGCTAGGATGCTTATCTCAAGTTGTGGTAGTAGAAGAAAATGTAGATCACAACTCTACAAATTCAGTGGACAAAGTGGATTTCAAATTACATAACCAGAAGTGGGTAAACAAGGTCAATGCCACTGGCTGACAAGCTCTAGCATAGAGCTGACAATGCCAAAAACTAGGGCTTAGCATAACTTTTGATCTGGAGCTCCAAATGATGCACCACTTTGTCTGGGAGGTAGGCATTGATAACAGGAACAATTAAGTCAACAGGATCTAGGGCAGGAAATGGCTGGAAAGCAAGAAATTTGATGATGAACTGAGATGAACTGGCTGCACTAGATCAGTTCTGGACAAAAACTTGGCAAAGCTATAATTTTTGATCTAGGCTGATTTAGATGTCGGGCTAGAAGACAAAAATGCTCAGGAGGCTAAGGCACATCTAAATGACAAGGTGATTTGGGCTGAAACGGCCGGGAACACTTTTCCGATCATCGGCGCCGGAGAAGAAACGCTGCTGATTGGGGGTTTCTGCTACAGGCAACAAGAACTTAATTCCTTGCTTGGAGAGCATCTAGGAGGTATAGGGAAGCTTCTGGTACAATTGTATTGGCCGGAGGATCACTGGAGAAGCCTGGCGACGATCGCCGGTTTTCTCGTGAAGCTCGGTTTAGGGAAAAGGTTTGATTCTTGCTTAATTTCGAAATCCAACTTCACAGGCTTGCTTGATTTAGCTCACTGATCAATTTTGTTTACAGAATCGAAGGCTAATTTGGAGTAATTCGAGCTACATTGCCGGAACAGGGCATTCTTCGAATTTTAGCAATTTCCGGTGATCGCCGGCGTTAGAGGTCATCGGGGAGCAATTAGACAGTACTACACAGAGAGGATAAGTAGATGAACTCACTGATGGCTTTAATTTGGCAAGAGATGATGTGGAATGAGCTGGCACCGTGAGCCTCCTTGATGGCTCACCGGAGAAGACGACTGCAGCGAGGAAATTTGCAAATTGGTTAAGTCCTGGTGATGTGTGGAGGGAGCTGCTGAGCACAGGAGTGCTTATATAGGCCAGGCGAAGATGGCAAAGGGGAACAATGAAGAGATTGGTTGCTGTGTCTTGACTGGTTGCGTGCAGGAGCAGTAGCGGCGAAGACACAGCAAGAGCGGTGATGCGACGGCGACAAGCTTTCAGCTGATCACAATGTCGCCTCATCGGGACCTGGCAAAGCTTGTAGCAAGCGGTGGCGACAAGTACTGGCGCGACGAAGCTACGTGGCGATGAATTGCTGACAAAAGTCACTGCTGGTCGCGCGGGGAAGCAGGCGCTGGTCGTCGACGTTGCAGCGATGCTGCCACGGTGACGGCTGAGGCGAGGACACGTGCGCAACAGCATGCACGATCAAGTTGCAGGCGAAGCTTCACCGGCGGCAAGCAACCACGGCGCAAGGAAACCACGGCGAGCCCTGGTCGTGTACAGCAGTTGGCCTGGTCGAAAATGGACTGAACTGCAGTTTCAATTCTTTGAGTTTTGGACTGAAATGTAAATCTGGAGATTTGGAAGGTTTAAACTGAAATTGATTTCACTAATCTGGTAGATTATTTTCAACAGGATATTTGGCAAAGATGGTTGATAAAATTTGACACATTTGAATAGTTTTCGATACGAACTGAAAATAGGGTAATTTAGGGTAAAATAAGGTTTAAGTTTTGTCGATTTCGAATTCTGGCATTTAGGGTTCGATTTTGATATCTGCACAGAAGAGAAACTTGTGGCAAATAGCATTTTGAGAAGATTTGCCGAAGAGATTTTGAGTTTGAAGTTAATCTGGAGATTCTAGCCTTTTTGGGTTTTCAGATATCAGATAAGGACTAATTTGCGATAACTCTTGGACTGATTTGTGAAAAGAGTCTAGATGGTGAAATCTGGCTATCAACTTTTTAGATTAAGGTATTGACATACCCATGATCATATTCCAGGAATAATCTGGTCTGAACTTGGTCAAGATTCAGATTAAATATGTATTTCTGAAACTTAGGGTATTTGTGTAATATAAGGTATTTCTGTTTTCGAAAACAGAAGAAGTTGATAATTCTGGGAGTTAGAGATAGAATTGGATCTAGGTTCTGAAGGCTTTTAGATTCAGGATAACTAATAGATCACATCTGAACAATCTGATCTTGATTTGAGGTCACAGGATAGATTTTGGAGATTTTAGGGCTTAGGATAGATACTGATCTGGCTATTACTACAGATACATGCATGCATGCTATTTATGAAAAAGGAAATTTTCACCCCTAACTCAGGATGTTACAGTTTCTGAAACAAAGAAGTCTTTTTGTTTCAAAACTGATGCCTGAACACTTTAACGGGTCCGCCAGAGATAGTATCCATTATGGGAAATGAATAAAATACTCAGTGGAACGTTTGAATGGAACGTTCCTCACATCAGTGCGTCTCCTCGGGTCTATAAAAGGAGCAGGTGTCTTCTTGAGAAAGCCACACAGCCAAAAACCCTCAACATTTCCGCCGCACAAAACCCTCGTTCTTCTCAGCCTTCGTCTTCCCCAAAAGTTGCCAACTCTTCCTTCGACTCTCCACCAAAAAATGGCGTCCTGGAGCCGATCAATCCACCATTCTGAGGAGAGTTTAGTGGCGTTGGAGAAGGAGGAGATCCTTGCTCCGCGGCTGCTAATCAACTGGCGGCCCGCGGAGAAGGACCAAGAAACCCCGATCGTCCGAGAGGGCGAGTTGGTGGTTTTTGAAGAATATTTGCGCTGCGGGTTCCGATTCCCTGAGAGTCGGTTCTTGAAGGACATCCTCGAGCACTACGGGTTGGAGCTAATCAACCTCCACCCAAACGCAGTGTTGATACTGGCGGTGTTTCAACACTTGTGCGAGGCGTTCGTCGGAGTATATCCCAGTGTGGATCTCTTCCGGCAATTTTATTTTTCGGCGTGGTCGAAGAGCGCCAACGCCGCCGGATGCATTTACTTCCAGCTAAGGGATAAGAAGGAGTATCCCTTCCCACCCCTGTGAGACTCGGTGCATGGGTGGCATCAGAAATGGTTTTACTATACTCCGCCAACCGAGAGCGGGCTGTGGTTTGAAAACTCGCGGCCGAAGAAGCCGAGCGAGTTGGATACTCTCCCGGCGATGAACGCGGAGTTCATGAAGCACGCCGAGGTGATCCTTCACTTAGTCGGACAAGGGTTGACAGCACGCAACGTCATCCGAGACTTTGTGAAGAACCGGGTGAGCCCCCTGCGTGAACGGGCTCATCCGGCTTGGGAGATAAAGTCCATGGCAGACAATACCTTGGACTATAATGAAGGTATTCATTGCTGGCACTGAAATCCTTTTATGTCATTTCTGAAATGCATCAATTTAACTCGTATCTGGGAACAGTCCTGCCCTCAGCCAAGATTGAGAGGCGGACTAACTACCTTCTCAGGGCGTACAACGCCGGGGTAGAGGGCCCCACGGGATCGCCTCGCCCCCAAAGCTTGATTCACGCCGACGATGACCTTAAACAGGAGCGCCGAAAGGTACATTTCCCACTTGGCCTCTGTTTTGCAGGTCTCATGTATGTCCAGCACTAATTAATTCCATTGGAATGAGAACAGCTCCTAGGGAGGTTCGCCGAGGCGATGTTTCCCAGCGAGAACGTCGGTTCCCTGGGAAAGCCGACGACAAAACACGTGTGACGAGGATTGACACCCGGGTCATTTCTAATAAACTTTTGGTTCAAGACAAATTCGAACCAGACATGTATCTGGTGATGCGAACTCAAGCTATTCTGAGGGGCATCACCATGAGGTCGCAAGCTTTACGTGATCAGGTCGCAAGCTTTACGCGATCAGGTCGCAGCTTTACGCGGTCAGACCGTAAGCCTTGCGCGGTCAGAAGTTCGTAAGCTATACGCGAACTACACATTCGGGATATTGCGCGGTCAGCCAATATCCTGCGGTCAGAACATTTGTCGATCAGGATACTTGGGATCTATCTATTTCGGTTGCCCGTACAACAGGATATTCTAAGTATCCCGAAGATTCCTACACGTGGAGAATCAACCGTCAGAAGGTTAACACATACAGTTATCCGTGAATAACACGTGTTTAACCTGCGTGGAGGTTAAGAGCAGTTCCAAAAAACCGCATCCAACCGTCCGTGCAACCGCATCCAACCGTCCGTGCAACCGTTTGATGCAGTTTCCTCTACATGGCACCCTTTCAAACAGTACAAAAGGATGGCATGGGGCATCAATGAAGAGGGAGGAAAAACCGGGGGATCATCCGAAACATCAACCGAGAGATCGAAAGATCAAGAAACCCAAAATCATCCAAGTTAGCCAAGTCTACGGCACACCTCATATAGCATTTTAGTAAGCCTTCTTTGGCTTATCCTTGTACACTCTTACAGGAAAAATCCTCGCCTGTGAGGACTTTTTCCTCCATTTGTAAACCTTTTACCACACTTAGTGAAATCTCAACAGGACGTAAGGCTTTTACTCCCACCATCGAGGGCCCGAACCTGTCTAAACTCTCTGTGCTCCTGTTCACTATTGTTCAGCATACCTTCCCGAAGGGTCATCTTGAAAGGTCTCACAATTAAAAATTCTGCATAAGTTCGGCTGAGGACTCCGAGTCCGAATCGTCGACAGCTGGCGCCCACCGTGGGGCCTTTCTCAAGGCGTCCTAATTGAAATTCGGAGGTTCGCCGAAACATGGCTGGAGCATATGATTCCGAGAACGATTTCGATCTCGAGGATTATGCCCATATACCCATGCCTTCTCCAAGCGATCCTGTTCCGATGGAAGAGGTCGAAGGCCAGAATCTTCCACAGGTTGAATCATCTCCCCAAGTCATGTTAATCGACCAGGAGGTAACTGGCACATGGTCAGAACCCGCAGAGGTTCTTAATGTGCTAGGTGATGAATCCGGCCCGTCATACGATCCCGCTGAGGGAAAATATGATGGTGACCCTGAAGTTAGCCCACGAAGGTTCGACCCTGATAACCTCCACCGTCTTTTTGATTTCGAGTCTGACTCGGAACAAACCGAGATGTTCTCCCCATCGACGACCTCTCTCCCTAGGCAGTTTGCTGCGTTGTCGGAGGAAACTCCCGATCAACAGGCTGCCAGGGAAGAACAAGATCGCAAACAGAAGGAAGAACAAGATCGCAAACAGAAGGAGGAGCAAGATCTCGAGCAACAGAACAACGAACTACGCAGAACTGCCCTAGAGGCTCTTCAAGATGCGCAGGCTCGTTACGATGCTGCCCCGAGTTCTTCTCGATGGTCGCGTGGTCGTAGACGTGACCAGACTCCTTCCTTACCACCGGAGCATTTCCCAGTGGACGAAGAAACAGTAACACCTGGTGCCCCTAGGAGAAGTACCCATGGTCGACTGCGATCTATCGCGGAGGTCATGCGTAATTTTCCTCCTACGGTCACAGATGCACAGAGACCGGCCTTTTTCAGGATCCTGGCGGAAAGACTGGACGAGGTCGCATCCGAGGCGACCCCAACAGCTTCTTCCCGCTTAGTGACACATCCCCGTGAACGAGATGGTCCTCATTTTGGCTCTGGCCGACGGAGTTACCCGCCACCTTTACCGTCCCGACAGGACAAATATCGGCGAATGCAGGACTCTCGTAGTAGGGATCGAGTTCTCGTTCACTCTCGTTTGGGACCCCGAGTAACCTCGCCATTAAGTGAGTTTGCTGGAAACCCGACCGAAAGTCGCAGGACGGTTCACGGTCCTTACGTTGGTTGCAAAGCTTTCTCGCCTGGCCTACGAGCAGTCGTTTGGCCCGATAAGTTTCGACCAGGGGCCATTGAGAGGTTTGATGGAACTCAAAACCCATCTGAGTTCCTTTAGATCTATATTACTGCCATCCAAGCAGCAGGAGGCGATGACAAGGTCATGGCCAACTACCTGCCAACAGTCCTCGCAGGACCGGCTAGAACCTGGTTGTTCAATCAGCCTGAGGGTTCTATCTATAATTCGGAAATGCTATGCGATGCCATCCTCAGCAATTTCCAAAACTGTTACCAAAAGCCGGGTAAGGAGGACGACCTGCATAGACTACGGCAAACTTCGACCGAAACACTTCGGCAGTTTGTCAAGAGGTTTGTCGGGGTAAGAAATACCATCCCGAACATATCTGATGGCTCCGTAATCAGGGCATTTAAGCATGCCGTTCGATACCGGAGATTCACTGAAGACATGCTTATCCACCCTCCTCGATCAGTGGCCGATCTGTTCGATATGGCTGATCGATACTCCGATGCAGCCGAGGCAGTCGAATGGAACCGAATGGTTGACAAGGGGGACCTACCGCCCCAACCAGGCTTCAAGGATGCCAGGAAAGAAGATTCAAGCAAAAAGCCGGAGTCTTCACCGGGTGGGAAGTCAAAAAAGTCGAAGAGGAACCGCTCTGGACAGTACCGTGAGGTCGCGGTCGCGGAGAAACCACCTTCTACCAAAGGTAATAAGTCTTCTTTTAAAAGTAAAACTGCTTCTGGCGGCCGGGATTCCGACCAGCCAGAAAAATCAACTAATCCGCAGGAGGGCAAGAGGTGGTGTCCACTCCACAACTCCGCAGGCCATGACCTCAAAAACTGCAGGAGTTGGTTGAAACAGCTGGATGATTTCTACCAAGGAGCTGGGCCAATGCCAACCTTACCGCCTAAAGAGCAGGCGTGCGGGGTTAGAGACGTCGATGGAGACGAAGAAATGGCTTACCAGGTACCTCAAAATCATGTTAATGTCATTTTTGGAGGTTCCTCCTCTTTCGTTTCTAAAAGGCAGTTTAAAACATTTTGCCGAGAGGTTAACCAAACGGAGACATCCCTTGGTGAACCTCAATATCCCCGTTGGTCGGATATGCCTTTGACGTTCGATCGCGCTGACTGTCCTGTGGGGCTAACTCGACCATTGAGGCTACCTATGGTTATTACCCCAATCATCAGTAACGCGAGAGTCGAAAGGGTCCTGATTGATGGGGGAAGTTCCCTTGATCTTTTATTGGTCAAGACTCTCGACGAGATGCAAATTCCTCGTTCGAAGATCAAGCCCATAATCCATCCGTTTTATGGGATAATCCCAGGCCCCTCGATGATGCCATTGGGACAAGTGGTCCTCCCGGTCACTCTGGGAGAACCAGATAACTTCCGAACAGAATTGGTTACTTTCGATGTAATCGATTGTGATTCAGCTTATAATGCAATCTTTGGCAGGCCGACTCTTGCTAAGTTCATGATGGCAACGCACTATGCTTGTCAGTGCGGGAAATTGCCTGGCCCCAAAGGTGTCATTTCGGTCCGAGGAAGTCGCAACGTGGCGCTCACGTGCGACCGGCTATCTTTGGAGATGGTCGATCAACTTCCACTCCGGGACGCTCAGGTCGCCACCGTCGCCACCGATGCGATCAGGGCTGCTCCTCGACCAGATGAGAAACTCAAACAAGTTCCCTTGTACCCAGATGACCCATCCAAGACAATTCGGGTTGGGTCAGCCCTGGATGACAAATAGGAACTCGACCTCGTTGCTTTCCTCCGGGCTAACGTAGATGTGTTTGCGTGGAAACCGTCCGACATGCCCGGTGTCCCAAGGGAAGTAATTGAGCACAGGTTAGCGATTCGACCTGGACAACGACCAATAAAGCAAAAGCTCAGGCGTTTTGCCACCGACCGACAGGAAGCCATCCGAGAAGAGTTAGACAAACTCTTACAAGCCGGGTTTATCCGCGAAGTGAATCACCCGGACTGGCTCGCCAATCCGGTCATGGTCCGCAAGTCAAATGGCAAGTGGCGCATGTGCGTCGACTATACTAGCCTCAACAGTGCCTGTCCGAAGGATGACTTTCCCCTTCCCCGCATCGACCAGCTGGTTGACTCCACTGCGGGTTGCGAACTGATGAGTTTTCTGGATGCCTACTCAAGATATCATCAAATTAGCATGGCAGAAGACGATGAAGAGAAAACTGCCTTCATCACCCCGTTCGGCACATACTGCTACGTCGGAATGCCGTTCGGTCTCAAGAACGCTGGTTCCACGTACCAGCGCTTGATGCAAAAGACCTTTCTTTCCCAGATAGGGCGTAATCTCGAAGCATATGTAGACGATTTGGTTGTAAAAAGCACCAAAAGATTGTCTCATTTGGACGATCTCGCTGAAACCTTCTGTAACTTGAATCGCTTTGGAATAAAATTGAACCCGGAGAAATGTTCTTTCGGGGTTTCTTCAGGGAAGCTTCTTGGTTTCCTTGTGTGTTCCAGGGGCATTGAGGTTAATCCTGAAAAAATCAGAGCTATTGAACAAATGAGGTCGCCCTCGACCATGAAGGATGTTCAACGCCTGGCTGATCGCATGGCGGCTTTAAGTCGCTTCATATCGCGATTAGGCGAAAGGGGACTACCTTTCTTTAAAGCCTTGCGGAAACATCATAACTTCACGTGGTCCGACGAGGCCGAAAAAGCGTTTCAGGAGGTAAAAACATATCTGTCCAGTCCGCCGGTATTGGTGTCTCCTGAAAAGGAAGAACCATTACTTCTGTATTTGGCGGCCACCCCACACGCGGTCAGCGCAGTTCTGATCGCGGAAAGGGAAGGAGTACACAGACCCGTCTACTATGTGAGCGAAGTACTTCATGGTCCTAAGGAGCGCTACCCTGAGGTCCAGAAGATACTTTACGCGCTACTGATGGCTTCCCGTAAGCTACGACATTACTTTCAAGCACACAAGATCACAGTACCCTCCTCTTTTCCTTTAGGGGATATTGTCCGAAATCCAGAAAAATCTGGTCGAATCGCCAAATGGGCGGTCGAATTCGGTGCCTTCGAGATCCATTTCACCCCTCGCACGGCGGTTAAGTCTCAGGTTTTGGCCGACTTTGTGGTCGAATGGACCAACCCTGAGCCACCCGTGCAGTTGGCAAAGGAACTGGAGTACCCCGATTATTGGACAATGTACTTTGACGGCTCCCGTAGTTTTCAACACTCGGGGGCTGGAGTGGTCTTAGTTACGCCTCAGGGCGAACAGCTTAAGTATGTTATTCAACTACACTTTGTTGCCACCAACAATGCAGCAGAGTATGAAGGTCTTCTTGCAGGGCTCCGGGCAGCAAAATTCCTCGGAGTCCGTCGATTAGTGGTGAGGGGGGACTCACAGCTAGTCGTAAACCAGGTAAACAAGGAGTACAGCACCTCCGATGAGACAATGGCTCATTACCTGGGGGAAGTGAGGAGATTGGAAAAACACTTCAGTCACTTCGAAGTCCAATACGTCCCGCGAAAGGACAATATTCTCGCATACCAATTATCCAAAATTGGATCCTCACGCTCATCCGCTCCGGCAGGAGTGTTCATTGAACACTTGGACCATCCTTCGATCATGACTTCGGTCGAGGATGATCCGGCAATAGCCTTCGTTGCCAACCTCGGTCAGGAACAAGATTGGACTCATCCATTGAGGGTCTATCTTGAACATGGGACTCTACCCGAGGACGAAACCAAAAGCGATCAATTAATTCGAAAGGCGCGTCTGTACAAACTCATAGATGGGGTTATGTACAGAAAGGGTACTCAAGGAGTATTCATGCGCTGCATATCTCAGGAGGAAGGAAAATCCCTCTTGAAAGAAATACATGATGGTGTATGCGGTGCACACGCGTCATACCGAACACTGGTCGGAAAAATTTTTCGACAGGGATTCTACTGGCCTTCGGCACTCGATGATGCCAAGTTTATGGTCAAGATGTGTCCACAGTGTCAGTTTCATGCAAGACAGGTTCATCAACCTGCTTATGCATTGCAAACTATTCCTCTCGCATGGCCCTTCGCGATCTGGGGAATGGACATCGTCGGTCCTATGCCACAAGCGGTCAATGGGTACAAGTTTCTGTTCGCAGCCATTGACACGTTCACAAAGTGGATTGAGGCCGAACCAGTACGAAATATTACTGCATCAGCTGCACAAAAGTTCTTTCACAAGAACATTGTGGCACGATTTGGTGTTCCAAACCGTCTCATCACAGACAACGGTTCTCAGTTCGCTAGCGGTCTCTTCCTAGACTACTGCGATCAGATTGGGACCAAGGTGTGCTTTGCTTTCGTGGCACATCCACAAAGCAATGGTGCCGTAGAATGGGCCAATGGGCAAGTATTGCAAGGCATCAAAAAACGTGTTTTTGATCGCCTCAAGACCCGCTCGGCGGCTTGGGCAGACGAGCTCTATACTGTTCTATGGGCACTACGGACTACCTCTAGTCGAGCCACCGGTGAGACACCCTTCCATTTGGTCTATGGGGCCGAGGCTGTGTTTGTGGGACCCTCATTTGAGGATTCCAGTGGCAATCGCCCAGGTGGATTGCACTCAGAAAAGGCACATTACAGCTCACAACAACAAGATGCATTATATAAAAATGCGAGTAATTAAAAACAAGTGCTGATCACAAGGACCAACATTACAATAACTTAGCGCCGAAATGACGCATTTAATTGTTAATACAAATTAAGGAGTTTTCGAGACGAGGGTCGGCACAAAATAAAACAGCAACGATAAACAAAAGGACTCCTTCAGTCTTCTTTCTCTGCAGCGGCGGCATTGCATGGGCCTTCTCCACATCGAACTCCACCTTGGTGCATAACCCTTGAACCAGATGGGTCCTCAGTTTCTTCTTCTTGTTCCACATTGGGTTCAAGACCATAAGATTCTGGGTCGGCGAATCCTTCCTCTAAATTTGTTTGTAAAAGCAAGGGTGAGCACATTGTCCACATGGTGCTCAACAAGTCCCAAGTAACAATGCATAAATATATAGATGATGGGGAATTTCTCAAAGAACAGCTCTTTGGCTCTGTGTATAAATATATAATAGATTTTCACATGTAGCCTTAAAGAAAGGTCTTTATTCTCGAAAGCGGGGCTTTTGAAATCCTAAGCTAGAATTTCAGAAATGTTGTGTGTGGCGGTCTTTCATGAGTCACCACTTTACTCAGATTTTGTGAAAAACTTCCAAAAGCTACTTGTGCTGCATCGACGTGAATAGAATTCACAGCGCGCAGACTCCATGACCTGGGAGCTCAGAGTATCCGATACTTTTTAAACTTTGCAAAGGTGTACCACCTTAATCCACCAATCATTCGGCTTTCAAGTCGGATCAGCTTCATGCGACTTTTACGCATGTGACAAGGCCGAGATGACACAACAATTTACAGTCCTAGTATTAACCATTTCCCTGCCCGGTAAATAGACAGTTAAGTCTCAAGTACCGTTGTGGGTCCTCCCCACTGCCTTACTTCCTAGCCTGGGCCTATGTTCTCGCAAGACACATAGCCTCTCTTGATTACAGTCGCGCACGACTTAATCTGGCTTAGGGCGTCTTCCTTCTTTCCACCTTTTCCTCTCATGATTTTTCTGAACTCACATCACTCATGGCCTTCTGCGGCCCACCAGTCCTCACAAGAAACTGGACCGACAACCATTGCAGGGAAAAGCTAACACTAAAGAAAGCTACTAAGTTGCGCCCGTCCCATAAACAGGCAGGTGGTTGGTACGTTTTTCATGCCGCATAGAAGCACAACACAAGGTTCTAGTCCTTATGAATCTTTAGTGAGGAGTCTTTCACATTCCCAGTGCGCACACAGCACCATCCAATCAAACCATCCTCACTATCGATTCCAATCACATTTTCTTTCACAAAAAGGGGTTTTGAACATGCCTTTCTCATATGTGACCATTCAACATTTGTCATATAATCTTTAAGCATAGCATAGCCTAAGCATGATAATCTAGGGTAACAAGGGTGCAGGGATATTCAATATCAAAGGGGACTTTACAATCATTTAGGTCATATCTAGTCATTTTATTGAAACATAATTCTTATTTGAATCTAAGGCATGCATATATTTGAAAACGGTTAACATACTTCATTCCAAAATAATAGGTGAGACATGATCAAGGGTTTGAGACTTGCCTTGCAGTGACGGGTCTAGCTGCTCAAATGAATCTTCAGGGATCTCCTCTGCTCCTTCAACGTCTGGTTCCACGACGGGTACAAACAACACATACACACTATATAAGCACACAAGCACTAGAAAATAATGCGTAAATACATCATGCATGCACGGGAATTGGTTTAGACAAGGTCACTTGACATTGGTTGAAGAGATGGGTTCAGAGGGCTTGAATGTCGAAGGGCTGACATTCGGCTCATGGCTTAACATTGCCCTAAATCGGTTCTAGGTCTGTTTTCTGGAGATGTGATAGTAGGGAAAGTTGTAGAACATGGCTCAAAAGGCTTAGTGGACAAAGTGGCATTTCAATTGCTCAAAAGAAACAAGTCTAAATCATCCAATGCCACAGGTGGACATGCACTGACATAGTGTTTGACATGGCCAGAAACTAGGGCATTGCATAACTTTTGACTCAGAGCTCCAATTGATGCACAACTTTGTCTAGGGTTTAGGCATTGATATCAGCTACAAAACTCTCAACAGGCTCAAGGGCTGAAAGTGGCCGGAGGGTGGCCAAATCCGGTGAGCAAACACGGTGGCCTAGACATGGACTGAGCCACTGGACAGCAACCTTGGCATGGCTATAACTTTTGATTCAGGTCGATTTAGGGGTCGGGCTAGTAGACAAAATTGCTCAGGGGGTTGAGGTCTATCTAAATGACAAGGTCTCATCGGCTGGTTTGGCCGGAAAATGAACTCCGGCGATCGGGGCCGAAGACGAAGGCACCGATTTGGGGGTTTTCGTTCCAGGGCGTTTGAACTCAATTCAACGCTCGGGAAGCATCTAGGGGCTGTCACAAGGCTATTGGTGCACTCAATTTTGCCAGAGATCGGCTGGAGAAGCACAGCGGCGTGCTCCGGCGAACTACCGAGGCTCGAACATGGAAATCCGGCGCTCGGGGCAAAATTGGCGAATCCAAGCTTGCAGGTTTGTTCCTCCTAGCTCACTGATCAATATCCTCTACAGGCACGAGGATCAATTTGGCTTGAATCGCTCGGCATTGCGGGAACAGGGGATTTCCGGTTTTCCGGTGATTGCCGGCGTTGAGGTGCGCCAGGGACCAATTAACGGCTATGAAACGTAGAGAGAGGTGTAGGGAGCTTACTGGTGGCGTTGGTTTGGAGGGGGAAGCTTCGGGTGAAGCTGGCGCCGTAAGCTTCAACGGTTGCTCGCCGGGGAAGATGAACTTCGCGGCGGCGCTGAGGAACTCAGCTACTCTCTGGTGAAGGAAGCTACGGTTTGAAGTTGTGGAATGGTGTGAGGCAATGCTGGGCAAGGGAGGGGGTTTATATAGCCGTGGGTGAGGCTCTCGGGAGCAGCAGCAATCGCCGGGGATATCTTCTTCTGACGCCGGGACGGTCATCGATGCATTTCGGGACGCGGCGGGGCTCTGCCAGAGACGGCGAATCGCGGGATATCAGGATTCCGTCAGGAGGTGGTGGCGAAGATCTTCGGGATGGCAGCCAAGTGGCATAAAGCTCCTGGCAGCAGCAGGAGCAGCAGGCATGCGCGGGGAAGAAGATGGCGCGGTGGGGCTTGAGCGCTCCACGGTGGCGGTACAGCTGCGCACGGCTAGTGGCTACGTGGCCGTGAGGTGGCAGCGCGAGGGGCTTCGCCGGCGACGAGTTCAACGGTGCGGCAAAGCGGCAGGGCGCTGGTCGAACGAGCACTGGTCGCGGTCGTGGACGTGGTCTCCTGGTCGTGGTCGAAGAAAAGGCCAGGGGCTTATTTGCAAGGCTTTGGACTGAAACGCGAAGGTTTTGGCTCGGGAATTTGGACCTAATTGCAATTCTGAAGATCTGAAGGGCTGATTTGAATTCTGATTTTGCAGATGAGTGCTACTAAATGTCTTGGACTCATCTAGCAGGAAAAATGATGAAATTCGATATCATCTGGTGGTTTTGACAAAATTCGAAAACAGGGTAATTAGGGTAATTAGGGTTTGAACTTTTGTCGAGGCTAAAACTAGGGTTTTGGGCGAGATTCTGGAATTCTTCCAGAAGGGAAAAATGTTCAGAAAAATGAAAGAAAGGTTATCACTTGATCAGATTTGGATTTTGAGGTGATCTGGGACTTTTAGCCTTTTTGGGTTTTCTGAAACTTCTGAAAAGGACTAAATTGAAACGCTTTTGGACTGAAATGTGAAAATGATCTGGGGAAAGAAGTTTAGCAGCCAACTTTTTAGGTTAAGGTAGTGGCATACCCAAGATCAAGATAGGGTTAAAATATCAGGGTTTCCAAAGAAGTTATGCTGATTCGCAAGCAGAAAAGATAATAAAAAACTGGGGTGTTACAACCTACCCTCCTTAGGAATAATCTCGTCCTCGAGATTCCGAACAGTCTGAGAATAGGTAAGGAAAATTTTGACGCAGCTCTTCTTCTCTTTCCCAAGTTGATTCTTCTTCGGTGTGGTTGTTCCATTGGATTCTGCAAAATTTTATGGTCCTTGACTTCAATCTCCTTTCACTGACTTCTAGCACCTTGACTGGATATTCTTGGTATGTCAGATCTGGTTGAACTTCCATTTCTGTGGGAGACACTTGCTCCGTTGGTTTTCTCAGGCATTTCCTCAGTTGGGATACGTGAAAGACATCATGGACTCCTGCTAACTCAGGCGGTAGCTCTAGTTTGTATGCTACTTCTCCTCGTCTTTCCAAAACCTTGTATGGTCCTACATATCTTGGGCTCAATTTTCCCTTCATCTGGAATCGTCGAACTCCTTTGTAGGGTATCACTTTGAGATATACGTGATCGCCTATCTCGAAGGATAGTTCCCTCCTTCTTCTGTCGGCGTAACTCTTTTGTCGAGACTGGGCCGTTTTCAATCTCTCTTGTATGATCCTCACATGAGCCGTGGCATCCTCCACTAATTGCGGTCCAAGGAATTGCTTCTGTCCCACTTCGGTCCAATATAGCGGCGTACGGCACTTCGTTCCATAAAGTGCTTCGTAAGGGGCCATTTGTAGACTCACTTGATAGCTATTGTTGTAGGTAAATTCTGCGTATGGTAGAAATTGTTCCCAAGAATTTCCATAGTCCAAAGCACAAGCTCTCAACATATCTTCTAAAATTTGGTTCACTCTTTCTGTTTGACCTCCAGTTTGCGGGTGGTAAGCTGTACTGAACTTCAACTTCGTTCCTAGGGATTTCTGTAACTCTTCCCAAAATCTTGATACAAATTGTGCTCCTCTGTCTGAGACGATTGTTTTTGGTACTCCATGAAGCGTAACAATCCTGGTAAGATACAGCTCTGCCAGCTTTTGCGTTGTGTACTGCGTCTTCACTGGTAGAAAATGAGCTACTTTCGTTAATCTATCGACTATGACCCATATAGAATCGTATCCTTGTTGGGTTCTTGGTAAACCAACTATGAAATCCATTCCAATCTCATCCCATTTCCATTCCGGGGTTGGTAGGGGTTGCAGCGGTCCTGCAGGTTTCTGGTGTTCTGCTTTCACTCTTTGACAGGTATCACAAGAAGCTATAAATTCGGCAATCTCTTTCTTCATTCCTTTCCACCAAAACCGATCCTTTAGATCCTGATACATCTTTGTACTACCTGGGTGAATAGAGTACGGGGTACAATGGGCTTCTTGTAGTATCATGTTCTTGATTTCCTTGTCTTCTGGAACACAGATTCGGTCTTGATACCACAAAATTCCTTCTTCGTCCTCACGAAGGTTAATCACTTCCTCGTGTTTCATGTCTTCTTTCATCTTCTGAATACTCTGGTCCACTTCCTGAGCTTTTCGGATTTGGTCCTTCAGCTCGCATTTCACTGCCAATGCGGCGATGGTTCCTTGTTCAACGAACTCTAAACTCAATTTCTCGAAGTCTCCAAGCAATTGGGGTGGTATTCCTAAGATCTTTGCTTGATTGCAGTAGGATTTTCTGCTCAAGGCATCAGCTACTACATTCGCTTTTCCAGGGTGGTAGTGTATTCCAAGGTCATAATCTTTAATCAGCTCTAGCCATCTTCGCTGTCTCATGTTCAAGTCCTGTTGGGTGAAGATGTATTTCAAACTCTTGTGGTCCGTGTAGATTTCACATCTATTTCCAAGTAGATAGTGTCGCCAAATCTTTAACGCATGAACGACGGCGGCTAACTCCAAGTCGTGAGTTGGATAATTCTCCTCATGTGGTCGCAATTGTCTCGATGCATAAGCTACGACTCTTCCTTCTTGCATAAGGACACAACCTAGTCCTTGCTTTGACGCATCGCAGTAGACTTCAAAATCCTTTTTGTTATCCGGTAACGTAAGGACAGGTGCGGTCGTTAATATCTTCTTCAACTCCTCAAAGCTCTTTTCACATCCTTCTGTCCAGTCGAATAAAACATCTTTCTTTAGTAGTCTGGTGAGTGGCTTTGTAATCTTGGAGAATCCTTTGACAAATCTCCGGTAATATCCGGCTAATCCTAGGAAACTTCTCACTTCAGTCACTGTCTCCGGTTGTTTCCATTCCATGATAGCCTGAATTTTTTACGGATCCATTGAGATTCCTTTTCCAGAGATAATGTGGCCTAAGAATGAAATTTCTTTCAACCAAAAGGCACACTTATCGAACTTGGCATACAGTCGATGTTCCACTAACTTTTCCAACACCATCCTAAGATGTGCGTGCTTTTCCTCTGACTCTGAAAAGATGAGGATGTCGTCGACAAACACAATGACAAACTTGTCCAGGAATTCCATGAGAACCTTGTTCATCAAATTCATGAACACTGCTGGCGCATTTGTTAAACCAAATGGCACTACAGTAAACTCATGCAATCCATATCTTGTTATGAATGCGGTTTTCGGGATATCTTGCTCTCGAATCTTCAGCTGATGATACCCAGACCTCAGGTCGATCCTTGAGAATATCTTTGCTCCTCTTAGTTGATCAAAGAGATCGTCGATCCTTGGCAAAGGGTACTTGTTCTTGATCGTCATATCGTTCAGTTTCCGGTAGTCGACACAAAGTCGTAGGCTGCCATCTTTCTTCTTAGCGAAAAGTACAGGGGCTCCCCAAGGTGAGGAACTTGTTCTAACAAATCCCTTTCTTTCCAATTCTTCCACTTGCTTTCTTAATTCTTCTTGTTCTTCACTTGTCATACGTGCAAGCTTTCTTGCATAAGGGGCAGACCCGGGTTTTAATTCGATTGAGAATTCAATGTCCCGATCTGGTGGCATTCCGGGAAGCTCTTCAGGAAAAACTTCTGGATATTCATTCACTATTGGAACTCCCTCAAACTCAACTCCTTCCAAGCTGTTCAAACTGTACACTCGGTTGTTCACTATTGATCTCTCTGCGTGGAGTGTGACTTGTTTTCCTTCAGCATTCGTCAGGGTTATTGCCTTCTTTTCACAGTCCATCTGACCTTTATGCTTGGCTAACCAATCCAGTCCGAGAATGACGTCTAGTCCTTGAAGGTCCAAAACTAGCAGGTTTGCTAGGAATCCTAGATTGCCAATACTAAAGGCGATATTTCTACAGATAGAGTTGACAGGCATTCGAGCTCCAGGGGACTGAATTAAAATAGGGAACTCTAATGCAGATACTGGCAACTTATTTCTGAGCACGAAAGGTCTTGACACAAATGAATGAGTAGCACCAGGGTCAAATAATGCAACTGAAAGTTCAGAGTGGATAAAGATCCTACCGATTACGACGTCTGATGCTTCTCCTGCTTCAACGGCGGATGCATAGTTAAGTCTTCCGCGACCTGTAGCAGGTACTCCTCTTCCTCGGCCATTTTGAAACCTTCCTCCTCTGGAGGGTGGAGCATTCCTGGTGAAGCCTTGGGCTGGAACAAAGGGTCTTGCAGCTTGCATACGAGCGACATTAGATGGAAGGTGTTGCAGCGGACAAGTGTTCCTACGATGTCCCTTCCTGCCGCAGTGAAAGCACTCCTCGTTCTTAAGGGGGCAATCCTTCAAGAGGTGATTTCCTCTGCATCCAGTACATTGGGCTATCGCAGTAGGTGCAGGCCTTTGGGGTCTCTGAGGTGGTCTGAAGGCTGGTCGGAAAGTTGGCATTGGTCTCCCTCGACTAGCACCTCCTTGGTAAGAGTTGGGCAAAGCCTTCCTCTTTCAGTCTTCTTCAATTATTCCTCTTTTCTCCTCCATCTTAAGTAGTCGGTTTATTAGGACGTGGAAGTCTGTGAACTCGTGGGATGACAGTTGGTATTGCAGGGAATTCTGTAGTCCTTCACAAAACCTATCAATCTTCCTTTCCTCTGTCGCTATATCTTCAGGTGCGTATCTTGCCAGCTGAATAAATTCATGCAGGTATTGTTTCACGGTCTTACTCCCTTGTCGCAGATTTACGAATTCTCGGCGCTTTGCCTGGACAACGCCTTTTGGGACGTGGTATCTACGGAATTCCTCCTTGAATTCATTCCAGGTGATCGAATCTCTGTTGGTGTGCACGGTTTGGTAATTCTCCCACCAAGCGGCAGCAGGTCCAGCCAGTTGGTTCGATCCGTACAAGAGCTTTTCTTCATCACTGCATCTGACGGTATTCAACTTTCTTTCCACATCTCGGAGCCAGTCGTCTGCCACGATGGGGTCTTCTGTGCTTGAGAAAGTCGGGGGTCGCGTCTTTTGAAAATCAGTTAACTTTGCGCCCATCACGGGTCCTTCAGTTTGTCCGGATGCAATATGTTGCATCAGCTGTCCCAAGATTTGGTTTTGCACAGCCGCTGACTCTTGACGATTGCGCTCCATCCACAGCAGCACATCGTTGATGTCACCTCCCTGTGGCATCGTCGAAGATCCTGGTCTACCGGGGTCCGTGCGGCCTCTTGCTCCGGGTGTAGCTCCTGTACTGTTGTGGTTTTCCTCTAGCCCTCCTTCCTGGGGTCTCGCACGTGTGTTAACCATCCTACTCAAACAGGAGGTTAAGAATAGAAACATCGATTTGGAAAGAATCGTTCACAGGGATGCTAGCAGAAGGCTGGCATTAACTCAAGAAGTAAGAATAAGGATATGCAAAATGACTTTTCCATAAACCAATTTTTTTTTCAAAAGATACAAAGCTTCTAGCCTCATTGGCTTACAGAGCTCCTCTAGCAACCAGCATACATCAATCATACTAAAACAACTACTACAACAAAAGGAAATCTAGCGTCTGCTGGGCTAGGCACAAAAGGTCGAAAGTCTGCAGTCACTCCTCAGCATCATCAGAAGAATCACAAGGCTCAACCTCCTCGGGATCCTCCTCCTCATCGTCATCAGCATCCATCGGGTCATCTTCCTCGTTGTCGTCGATGTTGATAGGCTCCTTCCCTTTTCCTACGGGGGTCTTCTTCTTCTGTGCGGTGCAAGGAAGCTCGATTGCTTCACCGTTGATGACTATGCCACGCGACGCAGGCATGAAACCACTGAGATACTCCTTCGGGTTTCCTACCTTCTTGCGAGCGGTGATCCTCAACTTCGGGCGACTCTTCTTGGTTACCGACTCTGCAGCTTCAAGGTCTTTTTCTCCACTTGATTCAGCCATTTCTTGAATTTGTCTCTCTTTTTCTCGGAGGCTTGCACGAGCCCTAATAAGCATGCCCTCAAGGTAGTGGCGATCATCGCGAACACGCTCGTAGTCTCGAAATAGGTGGGTGTATGCAATCTCCGAAGCGCGAACGACGTCTCGAGTCTTCGTCAGGATAGCGTTCTCCTGGTCGCTGGACGGAAGAACAACTCGGTACTCTGATCCGGGGACCTGGTAAGGCACGAAGCGGTAAGGAGAATCAGAAAGGTAGTCGCTGTACATCTGCCGGACGGAACCTACAGCACGACGGGCAGCGTCCAAGATAGCATCCTCCTCTTCTTCTCTACGGGCTTGGCGTCTAACTGAGCCTCTCCCATGCTCGGGGATCTCGTAGACAATCACCGAGGCCCGACAACCTATGGGTCGTCCATTTATCTCATCTTGCCAAACGCAATATACCGGTCTCTGACTGTCCCGTGCTCCAAGGAATTGCAGCATCATCCACAGCAACAGTGCCCACGATCCGAGCTCGTCTCCATGAAGGTATCTCCTATCGAAAGCCATCTGAAGACAGAACAAAAGGCATCTATAAGAGAAGTCCAAAATCATTTTCCAAAGATTAAAATAACATTTTTCTTAAGGAAAATAGGTTTTCGTAAACAAATTTTGACAAAGAACTAGCGAACTTTTCTTCTAGGGACGCCAAAGTCTATCTAAGGGTTACGACCTACAGTCGAGTCTTCTGCTCTGATACCAAGTTCTGTGGGACCCTCATTTGAGGATTCCAGTGGCAATCGCCCAGGTGGATTGCACTCAGAAAAGGCACATTACAGCTCACAACAACAAGATGCATTATATAAAAATGCGAGTAATTAAAAACAAGTGCTGATCACAAGGACCAACATTACAATAACTTAGCGCCGAAATGACGCATTTAATTGTTAATACAAATTAAGGAGTTTTCGACACGAGGGTCGGCACAAAATAAAACAGCAATGATAAACAAAAGGACTCCTTCAGTCTTCTTTCTCTGCAGCGGCGGCATTGCATGGGCCTTCTCCACATCGAACTCCACCTTGGTGCATAACCCTTTAACCAGATGGGTCCTCAGTTTCTTCTTCTTGTTCCACATTGGGTTCAAGACCATAAGATTCAGGGTCGGCGAATCCTTCCTCTAAATTTGTTTGTAAAAGCAAGGGTGAGCACATTGTCCACATGGTGCTCAACAAGTCCCAAGTAACAATGCATAAATATATAGATGATGGGGAATTTCTCAAAGAACAGCTCTTTGGCTCTGTGTATAAATATATAATAGATTTTCACATGTAGCCTTAAAGAAAGGTCTTTATTCTCGAAAGCGGGGCTTTTGAAATCCTAAGCTAGATTTTCAGAAATGTTGTGTGTGGCGGTCTTTCATGAGTCACCACTTTACTCAGATTTTGTGAAAAACTTCCAAAAGCTACTTGTGCTGCATCGACGTGAATAGAATTCACAGCGCGCAGACTCCATGACCTGGGAGCTCAGAGTATCCGATACTTTTTAAACTTTGCAAAGGTGTACCACCTTAATCCACCAATCATTCGGCTTTCAAGTCGGATCAGCTTCATGCGACTTTTACGCATGTGACAAGGCCGAGATGACACAATAATTTACAGTCCTAGTATTAATCATTTCCCTGCCCGGTAAATAGACAGTTAAGTCTCAAGTACCGTTGTGGGTCCTCCCCACTGCCTTACTTCCTAGCCTGGGCCTATGTTCTCGCAAGACACATAGCCTCTCTTGATTACAGTCGCGCACGACTTAATCTGGCTTAGGGCGTCTTCCTTCTTTCCACCTTTTCCTCTCATGATTTTTCTGAACTCACATCACTCATGGCCTTCTGCGGCCCACCAGTCCTCACAAGAAACTGGACCGACAACCATTGCAGGGAAAAGCTAACACTAAAGAAAGCTACTAAGTTGCGCCCGTCCCATAAACAGGCAGGTGGTTGGTACGTTTTTCATGCCGCATAGAAGCACAACACAAGGTTCTAGTCCTTATGAATCTTTAGTGAGGAGTCTTTCACATTCCCAGTGCTCACACAGCACCATCCAATCAAACCATCCTCACTATCGATTCCAATCACATTTTCTTTCACAAAAAGGGGTTTTGAACATGCCTTTCTCATATGTGACCATTCAACATTTGTCATATAATCTTTAAGCATAGCATAGCCTAAGCATGATAATCTAGGGTAACAAGGGTGCAGGGATATTCAATATCAAAGGGGGCTTTACAATCATTTAGGTCATATCTAGTCATTTTATTGAAACATAATTCTTATTTGAATCTAAGGCATGCATATATTTGAAAACGGTTAACATACTTCATTCCAAAATAATAGGTGAGACATGATCAAGGGTTTGAGACTTGCCTTGCAGTGACGGGTCTAGCTGCTCAAATGAATCTTCAGGGATCTCCTCTGCTCCTTCAACGTCTGGTTCTACGACGGGTACAAACAACACATACACACTATATAAGCACACAAGCACTAGAAAATAATGCGTAAATACATCATGCATGCAGGGGAATTGGTTTAGACAAGGTCACTTGACATTGGTTGAAGAGATGGGTTCAGAGGGCTTGAATGCCGAAGGGCTGACATTCGGCTCATGGCTTAACATTGCCCTAAATCGGTTCTAGGTCTGTTTTCTGGAGATGTGATAGTAGGGAAAGTTGTAGAACATGGCTCAAAAGGCTTAGTGGACAAAGTGGCATTTCAATTGCTCAAAAGAAACAAGTCTAAATCATCCAATGCCACAGGTGGACATGCACTGACATAGTGTTTGACATGGCCAGAAACTAGGGCATTGCATAACTTTTGACTCAGAGCTCCAATTGATGCACAACTTTGTCTAGGGTTTAGGCATTGATATCAGCTACAAAACTCTCAACAGGCTCAAGGGCTGAAAGTGGCCGGAGGGTGGCCAAATCCGGTGAGCAAACACGGTGGCCTGGACATGGACTGAGCCACTGGACAGCAACCTTGGCATGGCTATAACTTTTGATTCAGGTCGATTTAGGGGTCGGGCTAGTAGACAAAATTGCTCAGGGGGTTGAGGTCTATCTAAATGACAAGGTCTCATCGGCTGGTTTGGCCGGAAAACGAACTCCGGCGATCGAGGCCGAAGACGAAGGCACCGATTTGGGGGTTGTCGTTCCAGGGCGTTTGAACTCAATTCAACGCTCGGGAAGCATCTAGGGGCTGTCACAAGGCTATTGGTGCACTCAATTTTGCCAGAGATCGGCTGGAGAAGCACAGCGGCGTGCTCCGGCGAACTACCGAGGCTCGAACATGGAAATCCGGCGCTCGGGGCAAAATTGGCGAATCCAAGCTTGCAGGTTTGTTCCTCCTAGCTCACTGATCAATATCCTCTACAGGCACGAGGATCAATTTGGCTTGAATCGCTCGGCATTGCGGGAACAGGGGATTTCTGGTTTTCCGGTGATTGCCGGCGTTGAGGTGCGCCGGGGACCAATTAACGGCTATGAAACGTAGAGAGAGGTGTAGGGAGCTTACTGGTGGCATTGGTTTGGAGGGGGAAGCTTCGGGTGAAGCTGGCGCCGTAAGCTTCAACGGTTGCTCGCCGGGGAAGATGAACTTCGCGGCGGCGCTGAGGAACTCAGCTACTCTCTGGTGAAGGAAGCTACGGTTTGAAGTTGTGGAATGGTGTGAGGCAATGCTGGGCAAGGGAGGGGCTTTATATAGCCATGGGTGAGGCTCTCGGGAGCAGCAGCAATCGCCGGGGATATCTTCTTCTGACGCCGGGACGGTCATCGATGCATTTCGGGACGCGGCGGGGCTCTGCCAGAGACGGCGAATCGCGGGATATCAGGATTCCGTCAGGAGGTGGTGGCGAAGATCTTCGGGATGGCAGCCAAGTGGCATAAAGCTCCTGGCAGCAGCAGCAGCAGCAGGCACGCGCGGGGAAGAAGATGGCGCGGTGGGGCTTGAGCGCTCCACGGTGGCGGTACAGCTGCGCACGGCTAGTGGCTACGTGGCCGTGAGGTGGCAGCGCGAGGGGCTTCGCCGGCGACGAGTTCAACGGTGCGACAAAGCGGCAGGGCGCTGGTCGAACGAGCACTGGTCGCGGTCGTGGACGTGCTCTCCTGGTCGTGGTCGAAGAAAAGGCCAGGGGCTTATTTGCAAGGCTTTGGACTGAAACGCGAAGGTTTTGGCTCGGGAATTTGGACCTAATTGCAATTCTGAAGATCTGAAGGGCTGATTTGAATTCTGATTTTGCAGATGAGTGCTACTAAATGTCTTGGACTCATCTAGCAGGAAAAATGATGAAATCCGATATCATCTGGTGGTTTTGACAAAATTCGAAAACAGGGTAATTAGGGTAATTAGGATTTGAACTTTTGTCGAGGCTAAAACTAGGGTTTTGGTCGAGATTCTGGAATTCTTCCAGAAGGGAAAAATGTTCAGAAAAATGAAAGAAAGGTTATCACTTGATCAGATTTGGATTTTGAGGTGATCTGGGACTTTTAGCCTTTTTGGGTTTTCTGAAACTTCTGAAAAGGACTAAATTGAAACGCTTTTGGACTGAAATGTGAAAATGATCTGGGGAAAGAAGTTTAGCAGCCAACTTTTTAGGTTAAGGTAGTGGCATACCCAAGATCAAGATAGGGTTAAAATATCAGGGTTTCCAAAGAAGTTATGCTGATTCGCATGCAGAAAAGATAATAAAAAACTGGGGTGTTACAGTGTTGCCTATGGAAGTTAGTATTGGATCTGTTCGCACGAATCAATTCGAACAGGTCAATCAATCCGAACAGCGATCGCAAGATCTCATCCTCCTGGAAGAACGGCGTGATCGCGCCCTGATCAAGTCCACGGTATACTTGCAGGCTCTACGCAAGTATCACAGTAAAAAGGTGCGACCACGTGATCTCAACGTGGGCGACTTGGTTTTACGAAAAATTCAAGACCAGTCTAACCGCAATAAATTCTCCCCAAAGTGGGAAGGACCATACACTGTCGTCTCAGTGCCGCGGCCAGGATCTGCGCGGTTAGCCATGGAGGATGGTCGGATTTTGTCCAATACTTGGAACATCGATCAACTTCGCAAGTTTTACGTGTAAGTATTCCAATCACTTTTTCCCTATTCAATTAGCATCTTTTCATAAAAAGCATGTCTTGTTTTCATACAATGAGTGTTTTCTTTAAGCCCAAATTATACAAATTCGACCTGGGGCTGATCGCTGGCGGTTAGGTTACTACAGCATTTTTTAACCGGATTCGCTGGTCGATCTCATGATCACTTCCAGATAAGTCGCTCCTAAATAAGCCATTTCTCAACGCACACAGGACTATCTGGCTAGTCTTCGGTCATCTGGGTGGCTACCAGTTTGCAATAAGGTTAAAATGTTACTTTAATCTTGACCATCGGCTTGAAGCGCATATCCCTGGTCATCATACTTATGTTTTCCCCTCTGCTTAAAATACTAAGGCTCCAGTATTCACAAAACAGAGGCGGGGGCTAGAGGAATATACTTATAGTATGAAACTTATGATGTGAATATGCACTTTCTTTTGAAAAAAAAAAAAAATATAGTTTTACATACATTGCATGGTAATTACAATTGTTTGGTTACAAAAATAAGGATCATTCGATCCCCAGCTCAGTCAAGAGTTTATCTACTAGGGGCTGGACTTCCTCTATGACTGCATCGAGCAGCTCTTCACTCTCGACCTCAACCGGACCCACCAGTGCGTTCAGATTTGCATCTGGGCCATGGTGAAGTCGAACCCGGCTGAGTACGGCTGCTGCGGCTGATCGAACCCTGGTTCTGATCGCCTCTTCACGTCGCCGTGTATCTCCAGGGAGATACTCAAGCAGTGAATCCGCCTGGGCAGTAAGCAGCAATGTCCAGTCATTTATACTGAGGTTGTCTTGCCTCAGTTCTACCACATCGGTCTTCAAAAGATCAGCCACGGCCTTTAGTTTTTCAAAGATCCGGAGGCTCAGTTCTTTGATTGCCCGATCGGTGTGGCGAATCGAGGATTCAAGAATCTCCTTGTCTCGACTGAGCTGCGTAATTCGACCTGCTTGCGCTGTACAGAGAGAGAAGATTATTCGCATATTATGGATTCAAGTCTTCCTAGTCAGGAATCGGCTTACCAGCATTCTCTGATCGAAGTCTGTTGAGTTCAGTTTCTTGTTTCTTAAGCATTGAGACTGAACCGACCACCTCCTTCTTCAAGAATGCAACCTCTCTGCAACAAAATCAAGGCAGTCACAACCAAGATATACCCATGTTAACCAGAGGGTAATGGTACTCACCTGCGCAAGCTATCGCGTTCTTTTTGAATGGCTTCTGTACTAGCCATCACAACACGCGAATGGCTTGTTAGCCAGGACAATCCCTGTGGTGCCAAAGAAGAAGGTCAAAGGTGTCCTAAGTATAATTCAGGCACGGAAGCAAAGTCTTATTATACCTTCATAAACTTTTGTAAAACGGCATCATTCAGTTCAGCGGGAATCCTCGCTAGAGCCTCCGACGTGCTCACTATAGGGATAGTTGGCGGGAGTGCCGGCCGGACGCCACCCCCAGAGGCTACTGGTTGTGACCCGATCCCTATACTTGTTTCACCTCCCGCGGTCCGGACGACTTCCTGAACCACGGGAGTAGAGCGCTCTTCATTAGAGGCTCCCTCATCAGCCCTAGTTTCAACCTCCCCAGTGGCGGTTGAAGGGTTAGGCGCTGTCTTCTTTTGCCTAACAGGAAGAATGGGTTAGGCAACTTTTATTTAAGATTACTGTCAAGTAAGAGCTCTTACCTTATTTGAAATCCCATTCGTTCCTGGGACTTCTGGGAAAATTCCCCTTGCGAAGGAGAGCCGTCTCCGGTTCTCGCCTTCCTTATGGTAAACAAGGCAGCACCCCCCTGGAAATGTCATGTTATAGGCATATTCTTAGGGAACAGGTAAAAACACATAAAAAGATCTTTACCTGGGCCACCGGGCTAACTGGTGGGGCTGCATCTGAAGGCCTTGGCAATTCTAGAGTTGCTGGAACCATCATAGCTGGCCTTTGTTCATCCACCTCCTCCTCTGTCCGCAGAGGAGGAGGATTTTCCTCCCTGGAACCCCCAGTGGTCCCAGGGGGGAGCTCTCCTCCCTGTATATACATTAACTTGACAAATGTGCAGAAAGAGTCAAAGAAGGAACGGCCGAAAAAGATTCCTTACCTTGGTCGTCCCTTCGACCAGGGAAGCAGAGATAATTGACCCTGAAACCTCGGGGGCTTCAGGAATTGGAGGGTTACCCGCGACCACAAGATTTTCGGTGGTCGCAGGATCTTCCACGACCACCTCCTCGGTAGTAGTGGTCTCTGCGGGGCAGCTTGGGACATCGCTGGATGGAAGATCCGCGATCTTCCTCCTTCGAAGGATCAGAGGAACGTCATCCTCTTCCTCCTCGCTCCCCTCTCCCTGTACGACGAAGAAGTGATTCCATGTCGCGCCTGAAAAAGTAGCAGGAATGCGATATCCTACCGCAGTCTTTCTTGTGGGACGAGGAATGCTTCGTGAAGACCCCTCCCCAGGGTTTAGCTTGGTCTTCTTAGGGGCAGGACTCTTTTTCCTGGGTCTCTGAGAGACCTTCTTCACATTCTTCGCCGCCGGCTTCTTCGGAGAGCCGACATTTTCACTTGGGAACGTCGCATCCGCAAACTTCCCTAGGAGCTGGTTCGCAGTCCATTACAAGGGATTAGCACTGGACACACACAAGACCTGCAGAGCCAAAGCTGGACAAGGAAATTACCTTTCGGCGCTCCTGTCTGAGGTCATCACCAGCGTGAATCAAGCTCTGCGGGCGAGGTGATTCCTTAGGGCCCTCTACATCGGAATTGTAGGTCCTAAGGAGGGAGTTGGTCCGCCTTTCAATCTCGGATGAAGGCAGGACTGTTCCCAAACTCAAGTCAGAATTTGTACAATTCAAAAAGGAGAAAGTTCAGCACCAAAGAAATAAATACCTTGACTGTAGTCCGGGGTGCTATCACCCATGGACCTAATCTCCCACGCCGGATGAGCCCTTTCACGCAGAGGACTCACCCGGTTCTTCACGAAGTCTCGAATGATATCTCGAGCCGTCAATCCTTCATTGACCAAGTGAAGAATCACCTCGGCATGCTTCGAAAGCTCCGAGTTCATCGCCGGAGGAATGTCTAACTCGCTCGACTTCTCCGGTCGCGAGTTTTCAAACCATAAACTGCTTTTAGATGGTGGAGAGCAGTAAAACCACCTTTGGTGCCACCCATGCACAGAATCTCGTAGGGGTGGGGAGGGATACTCCTTTTTATCCCTCAGCCGGAAGTAGATGCATCCGGCGGCGTTGGTACTCTTCGACCACGCCGAAAAGTAAAATCGTCGGAAAAGATCCACGCTGGGATATATTCCGACGAAGGCTTCACAAAGGTGCTGGAATACTGCAAGGATCAGCATCGCGTTGGGGTGGAGGTTGATCAGTTCCCACCCGTAATGTTCAAGGACATCCTTAAGGAACCGACTCTCAGGGAATCGGAACCCGCAACGCAAAT
The DNA here is from genome assembly GCA_019359835.1 of Pharus latifolius. Lineage (NCBI taxonomy): Eukaryota > Viridiplantae > Streptophyta > Magnoliopsida > Poales > Poaceae > Pharus > Pharus latifolius. The sequence continues at coordinate 55,816,199 of CM033326.1, read as the reverse complement.
ACTCCTCAAAAACCACCAACTTGCCTTCTTGGACAGTTGGGGTTTCTTGGTCCTTCTCCGCAGGTCACCAGTTAATGAGCAGCTGCGGAGAAAGGATCTCCTCCTTCTCTAATGCCATCAGGCTCTCCTCAGAATGGTGAATGGATCTGCTCCAGGACGCCATCTTTGGTGTAGAATCAAAGGGGAAGCTGGCGATTTGGGGAAGATGAAGGCTGAAGAAAATGAGGGTTTTGAGCGGCGGGAATAATAAGGGTTTTTAGCTGTGTGGCTTCTTTGAGAAGACATCTGCTCTTTTTATAGACCCAAGGCGACGCATTAATGAGTAAACGGCTCATTTCAAACGTTCCATTGAATGCTTTATTCATTTCCCATAATGGATACTGTCTCTGATGGACCCGATAAAGTACTCAGGCGTCGGATCTGAAACAAAAAGGCTTCTTTGTTTTGGAAACTGAAAGCGTAAAAGGACTGAAAAATTTTCAGTACTTTTCAGAGGACGTTTTTCCTTTTTATACTTTGAACATTTTATTCGAAAAAATCATGTAACCCAATTTTTAACGTACTGAAGTGTTTCTAATTGGGTTATGGTTTTATCGAAATCGTGTTTTCGGCTAAAACTTCGATTCTAATCGAAGTGACATCCTGACCGAGTCCCAACTCTGGTCGAACCTTAGTTCTGACCGCGACTTTGAAACTGATCGCGGAATCAGGGCAGGTCGCGGTGCTTTTTTTTAAAAGTGATTTTGATCGCAGAACTAAAATTTCCTGTGTATGAATGGTCGCGAACGTAAAGTTCATGGCTATATTTTCGCACAGAAGATGTGGAGAACATTTCATGAGAAATAAAGAACTTTTTATTTCTTACATTCTTTACATACAAAAGGGATGCAGTCGATCAAAACATCGACTTGCTCCGAAAGAAGTTTACAAAGTTCCCCAAGGGACATGTTGTTGTCAGTAAGATCTACACTGACAACCCCCAGGGAACTAGCAACTACCCTAAGTCTATCTATATCGTCCCTAACAACAGACGCACTATTGTCCCTAATCAAGTCAGAGAGTTCTCGCTGTTGTTGAGCGAAGTCCCTCTCTCGACGGAAATGGTGCGCCTCTTCTTGGGATCGATCAAGACATTCTGCTAAACGCAGAATCTTCGAGGCCATCTCCTCGGTCTTCTTCTCCAGGGCATTCTTCTCTTCCAGAAGGGTCTGTCCGGAAGGAAGAGGTGGAGCAGCAGAAGGCTGATCACTGGGGCCTCCTACCTCCTACCTTTTTGCAAAAGTTAGTCATACTAACTAAAATTATCAGCAAAAAAGGGAGAAGAATTGTTACCTGTCCCGGTGCATAACCCGTTGATACACCCATCTTGGGAGGAAGATCATCATATGGTGGAAGAGCAACCTTCCCAGAAGAAGATTGCTTCGCCAACCCAATATGGCAATCATCTGATCGAGGGATAGTCACCGCTTGCCGACCAGGATGTTGATCACCCAAAAGGATGGGAGAATTGAATGTGAAGGGATCTTTTCCTAAGGATAAAGGCCTAACTTGCCGAGAGGCATGAACGGGGAGGGTCAAAGGAACTGAAGGAAGAAAGAAACTCGCTACGTTCTTTACCTTTGTTCCACTGGAAGATCCTTCGTCAACCTTGGGTTTCTTCCTTAAGGGAGACAGGACTACATTCGTTTGAGACCCTTGTTCGACAATTTCCCCTTCATCGCTCTCAATCTCGATGATTTCATGATCTGCCATTGGGAGGGGTATGTGAAAAGGAAGGAGGCAGGATAACAAGAAAAAGACTTAGACGTGAGAGGGAAATTGTAGATCTTTACATGTCCAGGGGTCTGGTATTTATAGCCGCCTGGGTGACGGTCTGCATTCCAGACGCCTCGGGTTTTGCTAAAACATTTACAATTTTACCTCGAGATAAAAACAATTCTACGGCGCTATCATTGCCCGTCACGTAATGTCAGAACTCGTCTTGAAAAACCAACCGTTTTCACTTAGTGCGCCACTAAGTGGAGAAGTTAAAGGGCCGGGTTAAAAATCCAATGCACGGTTTTTAAATTCGAAATAAACACGTCCCTTCGTTTTCTTCGAATTTGGGGGCTAGCTGACGAGGATTGACACCCGGGTCATTTCTAATAAACTTTTGGTTCAAGACAAATTCGAATCAGACATGTATCTGGTGATGCGAACTCAAGCTATTCTGAGGGGCATCACCATGAGGTCGCAAGCTTTACGCGATCAGGTCGCAAGCTTTACGCGATCAGGTCGCAGCTTTACGCGGTCAGACCGTAAGCCTTGCGCGGTCAGAAGTTCGTAAGCTATACGCGAACTACACATTCGGGATATTGCGCGGTCAGCCAATATCCCGCGGTCAGAACATTTGCCGATCAGGATACTTGGGATCTATCTATTTCGGTTGCCCGTACAACAGGATATTCTAAGTATCCCGAAGATTCCTACACGTGGAGAATCAACCGTCAGAAGGTTAACACATACAGTTATCCGTGAATAACACGTGTTTAACCTGCGTGGAGGTTAAGAGCAGTTCCAAAAAACCGCATCCAACCGTCCGTGCAACCGTTTGATGCAGTTTCCTCTACATGGCACCCTTTCAAACAGTACAAAAGGATGGCATGGGGCATCAATGAAGAGGGAGGAAAAACCGGGGGATCATCCGAAACATCAACCGAGAGATCGAAAGATCAAGAAACCCAAAATCATCCAAGTTAGCCAAGTCTACGGCACACCTCATATAGCATTTTAGTAAGCCTTCTTTGGCTTATCCTTGTACACTCTTACAGGAAAAATCCTCGCCTGTGAGGACTTTTTCCTCCATTTGTAAACCTTTTACCACACTTAGTGAAATCTCAACAGGACGTAGGGCTTTTACTCCCACCATCGAGGGCCCGAACCTTTCTAAACTCTCTGTGCTCCTGTTCACTATTGTTCAGCATACCTTCCCGAAGGGTCATCTTGAAAGGTCTCACAATTACAAATTCTGCATAAGTTCGGCTGAGGACTCCGAGTCCGAATCGTCGACAACGTGAAAAAGGTTTCCTCGAGACCCAGGATGAGGAATCCCACCCCCAAGAAAGCCAGGCTAAATCTTGGGGAAGGGTCTTTACGAAGCGTTCCTCCTACCTCCAGAAAAACTGCGGTAAGATATCACATCCCTCCGATCTTTCCAGGTGCGAACTGGAATTACTTCTGTCGTGGTATTGCGAATACCCCAGCGGGTTTTGGGAATGATCCTAGCAAAGATTACGCGGCGCGGGTTGACCGGATGACCGGTCCTCCCCCGCCGGACAAGCACAAGGAATGACACACGGATTTATACAGGTTCGGGTCCCGGTGGGGGCCCTAGTCCTGTCGACGCGCTCCCGACCGGAGTCAGCTGGGGAGGCTCTCTCCGGGGGGAGAGGCTTCCGGAGCACGTCTGTGAGTTTAGCTATTCCAATAAAAGTGTTCCGATCCTTTACAACAGAGGGGTACAAGGGCTATTTATAGCCCCAAAAAGAAGCAAAAAACCTAAACTACCCCGGAAGCCACCGTCGGATTGAAGGGTAGGACCGTCCTCCTTCCGGTCAAACGCCTTGGATGCTTGACAGGTGGTCGCTAGTTCCCGAGGCGCTCCTCGCGTAACCTGCACGTGACAAACAATTCGAGACTTTACCTTTAGGAGGGCGATGAGGCCCGGGACGGTGCCGGAGGCCAAGTCCCGGGGGCCAAAAGGTGGCGTTCGGGGAGGCCCCGGAGGCCACGTCCCCGGGCAAATGGCGGCGCTAGGGACGGCGCCGGAGGCCAGGTCCCGGGGGCCAAATGGCGGCGCCCGGGGAGGCCCCGGAGGCCACGTCCCGGGCAAATGGCGGCGCCCGGGACGGCGCCGGAGGCCAGGTCCCGGGGACCAAATGGCGGCGCCCGGGGAGGCCCCGGAGGCTATGTCCCCGGGCAAATGGCGGCGCCCGGGACGGCGCCGGAGGCCAGGTCCCGGTGGCGAAATGGCGGCGCCCGGGGAGGGGCCGGAGGCCACGTCCCCGGGCGAATGGCGGCGCCCGGGACGGCGCCGGAGGCCAGGTCCCGGGGGCCAAATGGCGGTGCCCGGGGAGGCCCCGGAGGCGACGTCCCCGGGCAAATGTCGGCGCCCGGGACAGCGCCGGAGGCCAGGTCCCGGGGGCCAAATGGCGGCGCCCGGGGAGGGGCCGGAGGCCACGTCCCCGGTCGAATGGCTGCGCCCGGGATGGCGCCGGAAGCCAGGTCCCGGGGGTCAAATGGTGGCGCCCGGGGAGGCCCCGGAGGCCACGTCCCCGGGCGAATGGCGGCACCCGAGACTGCGCCGGAGGCCAGGTCCCGGGGGCCGAATGGCGGCGCCCGGGGAGGGGCCGGAGGCCACGTCCCCGGGCCAATGGCGGCGCCCGGGACGGCACCGGAGGCCAGGTCCCGGGGGCCAAATGGCAGCGCCCGGGACGGCCCCGGAGGCCAGGTCCCCGGGCAATCGTGACGCAACTTACCTGGGCTTAGTCCTGCAGAGATTTCCCCCGACAGCAGCCCCCCATGCACGACAGGTACGATGCTCGAGTCCCCGGTGGTTATGGCACACGTCACCGGGAAGATCTCCGGGCCAAGTCACCGGAGCAGCGGCGCTTCGGTTTCCGTGCCCCACGCTTAAGGCTGCGCCGTTTTGCCATAAATGTGCGCGCAGTTCGAGCCGGCGCCTCGATTCACGCGCCCGTCCCTTGGTTTCCCGCACACGGTTTGAACTTCTACGGTCCAGATTGCTCCGCGGGTGCCACGTGGCGCGCATCTAGACCACGTCCCGTCCCTATAAATAGGGCCTTGGGGGGCCCGGAAGCTCATTCCAAACTTCCATCCTTAGCGATCTTTGCTCACCCGGTAGCCCTCTCTCGGTCACTCTTTCCGGTAGTAAGCTCCCGGTAGCAGACGCCCGGAAAGTTTAGTAGTAGCCTCTTGCAAGGTTAGCCACCGAAAAAAGAAGACTAACCTCATGGCACGCAAGGGTCGAGCGAAGACCACGGAAGTGCCCCCGCAGGAAATCCCCCCGGATTTCCTCTGGGCGTCGGAGTTCACGGCCGAGGACGCCGAGTCCTTGGTCGAAAGATGCGTCGTCGCGGACGGGGACATCCGAGTCCCCGTGAGGAAGGACGGAGCCCCCCGCCCCAGGCCCGGAGAGGTCGTGGCCTTCGAGGCCTTCCTGGAGGCGGGGCTCCGGCTCCCGGTGCATCCCATGCTCCGGGAGTTTTTGAAGGAGTACGGGGTGGCGCTCAACCACCTCACCCCGAACGCGCTCGTCCGGATGGGCCTCTTCATCTGGCTCTACGAGACAGCGACCGGGCGGGAGCCCACCCTTCGCGCCTTCCGGTACTTCTACGAACCGGCGGCGCGGACCTCCCACCTGGTGAAGGGGGGCCCCAAGTCCCCCTTCGGTTCGGTGATGGTCCAAATGTTGACATCCCGGGTGATCGACTACCCGGCGGCGGCCTCCCGGGACCACTGGGGCGACTGGGTCCGGAGGTGGTTTTACCTTCGGGTCCGGGACGAGGCGGTGGTGTATGCCCCGGAGCCCCCCACCTACAGCCGGTCGTCCGCGCCGAAGCCGCCGGTGTGGACGGACGAGGAGCTCGAGCTCCTTGGCTGGGTGATCCTTTCCAAGAAGACCCGCTCAATGCGGGACGCCGCCGAGGAGATGGTGTAACATCCCTATTTGACTATCTTTTCTGCTTACGAGTCAGCATATATTCTTTGGAATCCCTGTTGTCTCAACCCTGTCTTGATCTTAGGTATGCCACTACCTTAACCTAAAAAGTTGGCTGCTAAACTTCATCTCCCAGATCATTTTTACAATTCAGTCCAAAAGTGCTTTAGTTTAGTCCTTTTAGAAAACCCCAAAAAGGCTAAAAGTCTCAGATCATCTCCAAACCCAGATCTGATCAAGTGATTACCTTTCCTTCGTTTTTCTGAACATTTTTCCCTTCTGGAAGAATTCCAGAATCTCAACCGAAACCCTAGTTTCAGCCTCGACAAAAGTTTCAGACCCTAATTACCCTGTTTACCCTAAATACCCTGTTTTCGATTTTTGTCAAAACCACCAAATCTTATCGGATTTTACCATTTTTCCTGCTGGATGAGTCCAAGACATTTAGTAGCACTCATCTGCAAAGTCAGAATTCAAATCAGCCCTTCAGTTCTTCAGAATTGCAAATAGGCCCAAATTCCCGAGCCAAAACCTTCACAGTTCAGTCCAAATCGTCACATTTCAGTGCAAAACCTTGCAAACAAGCCCCTGGCCTTTTCTTCGACCACGACCAGGAGACCGCGTGCACGACCGCGACCAATGTTCGTTCGACCAGCGCCCTGCCCCTTTGCCGCGCCGTTGAGCTCGCCGCCAGTGAAGTCCCTCGCGCTGCCACCTTCACGGCCACGTAGCCACCAACCTTGCACAACTGTACCGCCACCGTGGAACGCTTCAACCACACCGTGCCGTGTTCTTCCCCGCGCGCGCACATGCCTGCTGTTGCCAGAAGCCTCACGCCACATGGCTGCCATCCCGGAGATCAGCACCTCGCCTTCCTGACGGAATCCTGTTTTCCCGCGATTCATCGTCTCTGGCAGAGCCTCGCCGTGTCCCCAAGCACCTCGTTGACCGCTCCAGCGCCAGAAGAAAAATCCCCGGCGATTGCTGCTGCTCCCGAGAGCTTCACCCGCGGCTATATAAGCCCCCCCTTCGCCCAGCATCTCTTCACACCACCGCAGTTGTAAGCCTTAGCTTCCTCCACCAGAAAGTAGTCCAGTTCTTCAACGCCGCCGCGAAGGCCTTCTTCCCCGGCGAGCAGTTCCTGAAGCTTACGGCGCCAGCTTCGCCCGAAGCTTTCCCCTCCAAGCCAACACCACCAGTAAGGTCCCCTTGTCCCCCTGTATGTTTCATAGCCATTAATTGATCCCCGGTGAACCCTAGCGCCGGCGATCGTCGGAAAACACCCAAATGCCCTGTTTCCTCAATGCTGGCCGATTCTATCCGAATTAATCCTCGTGCCAGTGATGAGAATTGTTCGGTACACCCATTTGAGCAAGCCTACAAACTTGGATTTCAAAATCGAGCAACAATCATAGCCTTTCTGAAGTTTGCGCGCCACCCGTGAACTGGTCCTCGTCGCCAAGCTTCTCCGGCCACTCTCCGGCCGAATTAACCCTGCAAATAGCCCCCTCACCTCACCCTCTCACTCCCTGAGCAATGAATCGACTTCAAACCCTTTAAACCGAAAACGCCCAATCTAGGAGTCATCTTCTCCAGCGCCGGTCGCCGGAATTTTTCCCCGGCCGATCTAGCTCCGCGCACTTTGCCCCTTAGATAGATCTCAACCCCCTGAGCAATTTACTCTACTGGTCCGAACCCTGAATCGACCTGGATCAAAAGTTATGGGCATGCCAAGGTTGCTGTCCAGTGGTTCAGTTCATGTTCAGGCCACCGTGATTGCTCACCGGATTTTGCCACCTTCCGGCCACCTTCTGCCTTTGAGCATGTTGAGAGTTTGTAGCTGTTATCAATGCCTAAACCCCAGACAAAGTCTTGCATCAATTGGAGTCCTGAGTCAAAAGTTCTGCAATGCCCTAGTTTCTGGCCATGTCTAGCACTATGTCAGTGCATGACCACCAGTGGCATTGGATGATTTAGACTTGTTTCAATTGAGCAATTGAAATGTCACTTTGTCCAGTAAGTCCTTTGAGCCATGATCTACAACATTCCCTACTACCACATCTCCAGAAAACAGACCTAGAACCAATTTAGGGCAATGTCAAGCCATGAGTCGAATGTCAGCCCTTCGACATTCTAGCCCTTTGAGCCCATCTCTTCGACCTATGTCAAGTGACCTTGTCCAAAACCCTTACCCCTGCATGCATGATGTATTTACGTATTATTTTCTAGTACTTGTATGCTTATATAGTGTGTATGTGTTGTTTGTATCCGCCGTGGAACCAGACGTTGAAGGAACCGAGGAGATCTTCGAGGATTCATCTGAACAGCTAGACCCATCACTGCAAGGCAAGTCTCAAACCCTTGATCATATCTAGCCCAATATTTTGAAATGAAGTATGTTATCTGTTTTTAAGTATATACATGCCTTAGATTCAAATAAGAACTATGTTTCAATAAAGTAAATAGATATGACCTAAATGATTGTGAAGCCCTTTTTGACATTGAATACCCCGCCCCCTTGTTACCCTAGATTATCATGCTTAGGCTATGCTATGCTTAAAGATTATATGATAAATGTTGAATGGTCACATATGAGAAAAGCCTGTTCAAAACCCCTTTTGTGAAAGAAAATGTGATTGGAATCGATAGTGAGGATGGTTTGATCGGATCGTGCTGTGTGCGCATTGGGAATGTGAAAGACTCCTCACTAGAGATTTATAAGGACAAGAACCTTGTGCTGTGCTTCTATGCGGCATGAAAAACGTACCAACCACTTGCCTGTTTATGGGACGGGAGCAACTTAGTAGCTTTCTTTAGTATTAGCTTTTCCTTGCAATGGTTGTCGATCCAGTGTCTTGCGAGAACTGGTGGGCCGCAGAAGGCCATGAGTGATGTGAGTTCAGAAAAATCATGAGAGGAAAAGGTGGAAAGAAGGAAGACGCCCTATGCCAGATTAAGTCGTGCGCGACTGTAATCAAGAGAGGCTATGTGTCTTGCGAGAACATAGACCCAGGCTAGGAAGTAAGGCAGTGGGGAGGACCCACAACGGTACTTGAGACTTAACTGTCTATTTGCCGGGCAGGGAAATAGTTAATGCTAGGACTGTAAATTGTTGTGTCATCTCGGCCTTGTCACATGCGTAAGAGTCGCATGGAGAGGTACCGACTTGAAAGCCGAATGATCGGTGGATTAAGGTGGTACACCTTTGCAAAGTTTAAAAAGTATCGGATACTCTGAGCTCCCAGGTTATGGAGTCTGCGCGCTGTGGATTCTATTCACGTCGATGCAGCACAAGTAGCTTTTGGAAAAGTTTTCACAAAATCAGAATAAAGTGGTGACTCATGAAAGACCGCCACACACAACATTTTCTGAGAATTTAGCTTAGGGTTTTAAAAGCACCGCTTTTGAAAATAAAGGTCTTTTCTCCAAAGACTAAGTGTGAAAATCTATTCTATATACATATATGAAGCCAAGGAGCTATTCTTTGAGAAATTTCCCCCATCTATATATACACTTGCATTCTTATTTGGGACTTGTTGAGCACCATGTGGACAATGTGCTCACCCTTGCTTTTACAAACGAATTTAGAAGAAGGATTCATCGACCCTGAATCTTACGATCTTGAGCCCAATGTGGAACAAGAAGAAGAAACTGAAGACCAAGCTTGATAGAGGGTTATGCACCAAGGTGGAGTCAGATGTGGAGAAGGCCCGTACACCGCTGCTGCAGAAGAAGAAGACTGATGAAGTCTTTTCGTTTGTTATCGTTGTTTCATTTTGTACCGACCTTTGTGTCAAAAACTGCTTAATTTGTATCAACATTTAAATGCGTCATTTTGGCGCTAAGTTATTGTAATGTTGGTCCTTGTGATCAGCACTTGTTTTTAATTACTCGCATTTTTATATAATGCATCTTGTTGTTGTGAGCTGCAATGTACCTTTTATGAGTGCAACCCACCTGGGCGGTTGCCACCGGATTCCTCAAATGAGGGTCCCACAGATGGCTTTCCTCCGGATCTCCCCCTTCACCGGCGGGAAGAGGGGGATTGGCATGGGCCTCGAGCAGCGGCCCCCGGTGAAGCCGGTGACGCGACGTAAGCTCCGGGAACCTGCTGCATTGTACTTATGAATTTTTAAGAATTTGACTAACTCTTTACCTCTTTAGTCCGGCCGTACCCGGCGGCGCGGGAGAAGGCGGAGAGCCTCCTGGGGAGGTACTTCGCCGACGAGCACGAGCGCGTCGTGCGCCTCGCGGGGGAGGGCCCTCCCTGGAACTTGGTAGCGGCGGCCTACGGGCTAAAGCTGCCGGAGAGGAAGCCTCTCCCCACCCCCGGGTCGCACAAACGGGGGAAGGAAGCGGCCGGGGGCTCGGAGCCCAAGAAGGCCAAGGTCCAAAAGACCCCCGGCCCGTCGACGACGCCGACGGCGACCCCGGCGAAGCCCCGGGATGAGGCCCCCGGGACCGAGCGTGCCCGGGCACCGGCCCGGAAGGGAGCAACACCTCCTCCCCCGAAGAGCCCCGTCGAGGTCCGGGGGAAGGAGGCGGCCGCGGGTAGGGCGGCGTCCGACTCGGTGAACTACGCCCCGTCGCCACTATCGGTGGAGCCCCTCCTCCCTCTTCCGGCTTCTTTGGAGCCGGAGAGGCTGGAGGTGAGATTCGCGGAGGCCTCGCCTCCTCGGGTTTGGCCGGTGGACGAGGGGGGGAGCCCCTCGGTCTACGAGGTTCGTCCGGAGCAGGACGCCCCGAGGACCTTCCGGCCCGGGGCAGGGAAAGGCCCGATGGTTCCCCCCCGGGCGGGGGCTCCCGCTGAGAGCTCCTCGGCCACGTCTTCGGGGGGCACTTCCTCATCGACGAAGACGCCGGCCGCGTTATCGGACCTCGAGGTCCGGGGACCCCCCACCGGCCGCACTGGCGGCGCCGGGTGGGAGACCCCTCTGCTTCCCGCGAGGGAGGTCGCCCGCTACTCGTTGGGCCTGCATACCCGAAAGGTGCAGGCCTTCGTCGCGGAAGGGACGCTCCATGAGCGTTTCGAGGGGCTTCGGTCCCTCGGGGCCCAGGTAACCCGAGTAGATGATGTCTTCATTCATCCCCTGCACTTTGAGATTTTTCTAGCTCTATATATTTTGTAGGTGGCAACTATTACCTGGGGCCTTGAGCAGCGGGTTGCCCGGCTGCTTAAGGAGGCGGAGGGCCGGGCCGCGGCCTCCGTAGGGCAGCGCGAGGAGGCCATCCGGGAACGCGACGAAGCCCTCGCGGAATTGACCCGGGTCTGGGCCCAGGTCCATATTTCCGAGGCCGTCAACGGCCGCCTCCTGGAGGAGGCCAAGGCGAGGGAGGAGGCGCTCCGGGAGCTTGAGAGCTCGAGCGTCCGGGCGGTGGTGGACGCGGGCCGCTCCGTCCGCTCGGCCCTCGAGAGCCTTGGCGTAAGCCTAGGCTCCGGGAGCAAGGAGGTGCCGCCGGCGACCCTCGCGGAGGCTGTGCGTTTTCTCAACGCACAGGTCTCCGCCATCCCGGAGACTGCTGATGTCCGGGCGCGGAGCTGGGCGATCCCCGTTGTCGCGGCTGTTGCGGGGCTCGTCGAGTTCCGGGGGGTCGGGGCCCGGGCGATCGGGGTCCGTATCCCCCGAAGCTTCCCGGACTCCTTCGAGCCATCGCGCCGGGAGATCGAGCAGCTCCCCGGAGGATTCTACGACCGGCTCATCCGTGCGAGATTCCCGGCTCTGGCGCCTCCGGCGGGGGACGTCCCAGCCCCGGCCTTGGAAGAAGCCCCCCGGGGGGAGGACGCCAACGAACATGTATGAGCCTCCCCCCGGGCCTTAGCTAGGGCCCTCTTTTGTTTTGTTAGGACTTTTGATTCCGGTAGCTTCTTAGAAGAAGCCCCGGACACTTGTACAGAAACATTCTGAATGCAATGAAGTTAGAATTTTTTTCTAAGTCTTTGAATTGAATTTACTGTTACCAAGGTTCCCGGGAGGTTGCTCCCGGGCGAAGGTCCGGGAGGGGCTCCCCGGGGGACGCCCAGGCGGCTTTAATCTTGCTAAGCCTTGTCTCCGGGAATCACGGCGGGGGTAGCGTCCAGGAGCCGATCCGGTTGAGGTGGCGTCCGGAGTGGCACTTGGACAATTTTGACAATCATCGCGCCGAACTTTCCCCTCCACGACCGGGGTTCCGGATGGTACCTCCCCTCCGGATACTCCCACCGGCGGGATACGAGTTTTGGCCCGAAGATGTGCTCCGGGACGCTCGGCGCCGCGTGCGAGCATTGTACCGGGACTTGACCCGGGAGCTAGCGGAGAGCCTTCGAGAGTATTAGGCGTAGGAGCCTTTAGGGCGTAGAGAATCCCCTGGGTTAGAACCCGGGTTGTATTGTTTCCGACGCCCACCGGAGGGGGAAGTTGTCCTCCGGGTTTGATAATCAATAAAGCTGTGTTGTTGCTTCTTCTTTCATTGTCTCTTTATTTTCTTCTTCTTGGATGGTCCGGACGACTCATCTTAACAAGAATGAGCTAAGTTTGCTCGTGGACGGTGCGGTCGACACCCAGGGGTTCCTTATCCCCCCCACCCACAGCGGGCCGGAGAATAGCTCTGCGCGCTGTGGGGGTAACAAGGCCCCCGGGATGGAAGTCACTTGTAGCATAGGAAATTTTCTAAGTTAGAAAATTTTAAAACGAGGTTTTCAAGGAGAAGACATTCCGGGAGACAATCGTCCGGTCGCCGTGAGAACGGGGAGCCGGGAATGAGGCCTCATGTGGAAGAAATGTTCGAGAAAACCCGATGAGATTGCCGGAGGCGAGCTTCCTGGGAGACAATCATCCGGTCGCCGTGAGAACGGGGGGACGGGAATAGGGTCTTCGGGGAAGAAAATGTCCGAGAAATCCGTGACTTCTCCAGGAGACAATCGTTCGGTCGCCGTGAAGACGGGGAGCCGGGAATAAGGTCTCCGGGAGGCATTCATCCGGTCGCTGTGAGAACGGGGAGCCGGGAATAAGGTCGCCGGGGACCAATCGTCCAGTCGCCGTGAAAACGGGGAGCCGGGAATAACGTCGACTCCCGGAGGAGGAAGATAGATCCAATCAGGCCGCAAGGGGCCGATAATCCGGTCACCGTGAAAACGGGGAGCCGGAAATAACGTCGACTCCCGGAGGAGGAAGATAGATCCATGAAGGCCATTAGACGTCGCACTGGGGAGATCGTCTACTCCCGGAGGAGGAAGTGCCCGAAGACGGGTCTTGAGTGTTTGGGCAGGGGACTAGTCTCCCAAAGTGACTCGTTACGGCGGCCACTGTGACCGGGTTGCCGCTTACACCCTCAGTCCATGAGGGCTGATCGTAAGCCGCCCTACGGGAGTGGGACTCCCGTTGTAGGGACTTGTTGGGCCTGGCCCACTTCCTCGCGGGGAGGGCATCGCCACTAGGGGCGGTAATGAGAAAGACCTGCAATGAGACAGTTTGAAAAGCAAGACCTATGTATTGCTAATAAAATGAAGTACAGGGCCTCCCCCTGCGAAACCGCGAAAGGGGAGGAAAATATAGTGTCCCTCCTCCCCTCCGGCGTGAACGCTCCAGGGGAGGGGACAGGCCCGTAAGGCTAAACATAGAACTTGCGAAGTAAACGCAAGTTCCACGTGCGCTTCAGCTCCTACTCTTGAAGGTTGGAGAGCTTATAAGCCCCCGGGCCCAGGACCGTCGAGATCCTGCGGGGGCCCTCCCACTTGGGGGAGAGCTTACCCTGGGCTTGGGGGGCCTAATGCGCTTGAGGACAAGGTCCTTAAGGCGAAAGGCCCTCTCGAGGCGACGACCGGTACCGGAAAGGGGGAAGCCCCTGTAATATCCGGGACCGGCAAAAGGGGGAGCCCCCCGCGGCGACGACCGAAACTGGAAAGGGGGAAGCCCCTGTAATATCCAGAACCGGCAAGGGGGGAGCCCCCCGTGGCGACGTCCGGGACCGGGGATCCGTTGCGGGGGGAAGTCCGCTGAGGCACGGGAGCTGCTCTGTCGACCGCCCCCGGTGCGTTAAACGCGATGCAAGGGGCGGGACTGGCTCCCAGCGAGGGGAAAACCCCCGGCATGAAATGGGCCCCCGGCCCCGGGAATGGGCCTGGTACGGGGTGCCCCCCTGGTGACATCGAAGTGTCTCTGCACCTTTCGCACCTCCTGCAAATAAAAGACTAGAGTTTGCGTTATGGCACGGGTGAGGCTCGTCCTTCTGGCAAACTACGGGCTGAGAATCTCCCTTCAGTAGGAGGCGTCGGATCCCCGGGGAACACACGCGGTGCAACCTGAGGAGCAAAGCCTCGTATTCGGCGACGTTGTTGGTTCTGGGGACAGTAGGACCTTCCGGAGGCCCCCTTCCGGACGAGGCTTGGGGAGGGGCCTCCCGGCAGGTATCGCTGCGACGCCTCGTTCCGGGGGGGGAGACCTCCCCCCCGGGCGCCTCAATGATGTTAGACGCTTCCGATTGTGGCCGCAGCGCGCTCGTATAGAGCACGGGCCATGTCTTGGTCTCCCCGGACGTTGATCACGCCATGCGGCCCGGGGATCTTCATGCAGAGGTAGTTTTGATGGGTGGCAGCCCCGAGCCTGTCGAAGCGGACCAGCTCGGTCCGGTAGTTCTCCGGGGTGCCGAACGTCACAGGAAGATCTACCTTGCCCACGGGGTGGATCGCCTTCCCCGGGACAAAACCTTGTAGGGGCCTGGCTGCGGGCTGCAGGAGCTTCTCATCCGCCTGCATCTCTTTGAAGGCCTTCAGGAATAGGACGTCAGCGGAGCTTCCGCCGTCCACGAGGATGCGGGCCAGGTGACAGTTGTAGATGGTCGCGGAGACAATAAGCGCGTCGTCGTGGGGGAAGCGAACCCCTCGTGTGTCTTCCACCGTGAAGGTGAGGGGGACGTCCGACCACTTAGGTGGCGGGGACGCGTGTAGCACCCCCACGACCTTGACCTCGCGCGCGTACTCCTTACGTTGGCGCTTAGAGTCCCGCCCGGAGGCAGATCCTCCCACGATGACGTTGATGTGCCGCTGCGACGTTTGAAAGGGGAGAGCTTCTGAAGGCTCCCCCTCCTGCGCCTGCTCACCCCCCGCGGGAGCGGGAAGGGCCGGAACAGCTGGCCGAGGGAAGAGGGAGGCCGGAGTCCCCCCCCCTGCCCGCGCTGGTCGAGGAAGTCCGTGAAGTGATGCAGCAGCAGGCTACAGTCTCGGGTAGCATGGGTACTGGACCCGTGGAAGTTGCACCACGGTCCTTCGCGCCTTCTCCCCGCGGGGCCCTCCCGGCTGCGCGAAGACTGTCCTCCCCCATGGCCCTTTGGTTTGGGGAAGGGGCGGTTGCCCCTTGGGGGGTCGCGCGAGCCGCCTCCGCCCTCGAGGACAAAGGTGTTCCGAAGCCGTGGCTCGTTATGCCCCCCCTTCCTAGGGCGCTTGAGGGGATCCCTGGCCCCCCGGTCGGCGGGGGTGGGAGCCCCCTGGGTCTTCTTCCAGATGTCGTCTTCCTCCGCCCGGGCGTACTTTTCGAGTACGTTGAAGAGCTCGTCGGCGGAAGAGGGGCAGCTCCGGGAGAGCCTTCGGTGGAGCTCCCCCTGGAGGATGCCACTTTTGCAGGCTTTGATGACCGTAGAGTCGGGGACGTGGGCCACTTTGCTCTTCACCTGAGCAAAACGCTTGAAGAAGCTTCTGATGGTTTCCCAGTCCTCTGCCGGACAGTGTACAGCTGCGAGAAGTCCAGGGGACGCACGTAGTTCCCCTGGAAGTTGGCACAGAACTCCCGCTTGAGCTGTGAGAAAGACTTGATGGAGCCCGCCTTCAGGTTGTAGAACCAGGAGCGGGCAATGCTGGAGAGGTAGAGGGGGAAGATGTTGCACTGTACCGTCTCGTCCCCCCCGGCCGCGAAGATGGCTGTGGAGTAGACCTGCACAAACTCGTAAGGGTCTGCCTCACCGTTATAGTGCTCGATGTGCGGAGGGTGGTAGGGCCGCGGCCATCGGATGCTGCGAAGTCTTCGGCACAGGGGCTGGTTAGCCCCCTGCACTTCCTGGGGAGAGCCCCGGTCGCTGTCTTCTTTCACGGGACCTTCGTTGTCTGAGTCTGGAAGCGGTCCGAGAGGTCCGCCAGAATGGCGGTGGCGACGCTTTTCCTCCGGACCGGGACTGAGTTCCCGGACGTCCGGGCTCTCCGCCGGAGAGGTTGGCTCTTCAGCGGGTCTCTTCCCCCGGCTGGTGCGAGAGCGAGGCTCCCCGCACCCGCGGCCGTTGGGAAGTTCTTCCCCGCGCTCTGGTGAACGCATTCGCTCGACCTCCCCGCGGGCGAAACGGACCTGTCCCGCCGAGGGAGGGAGCTTATGCGCTGTAGCTGCCGGCCCGGAAGCTTCCGGAGCCGGTTGGGGGGAGCCCCCTGCGACGACCCCCGGGACCGAAAAGGGGGAAGCCCCTGTATTATCCAGAACCGGGGAGGGGGCGCCCACGGCGACGCTTGGAACCAAAGTGGAGGGGGCCCCAGCAGCCATGACCGGAACCGGGAAGGGGGGAGCCCTTGTGACACCCGGAACCGGCGAGGGGGGTGCCCCTGCGGCGACGTCCGGAACCGGGGAGCCCATGCGGGGGGAAGCCCGCTGCGGCACGGGAGCTGCTCTGTTGACCGCCCCCGGCGCGGTAAACGCGACGCGGGGGCGGGACTGGCTCCCGGCGTAGGGTAAACCCCCGGCATGAAGTGGGCTCCCGGCCCCGGGAATAGGCCAGGGACGGGGTACCCCCTGGTGCCATGAAGGGCCCCGGCATGAAGTAACCACCCGACACCGAGACGGACCCGGGCGCCGGGAGGCGTCCGGACGTATGTCCCGCAGGGGGAGGGAACCCCCCGGCAGGATCATACAGGGCGGACAAACCCCCGGAGGCGGGAGGGGCCGCCGGGCAACCCATAAACGGGGGCATGTTCCCCAGAGACGGGTGTGACCAAATGTGGGGGCCGGAGGCCGCGCCAACATGCTAAGGAGTTCGTCCATAGAGCGCTGAGCGCGGAGCTGGCCTTCCACGAGAGGTTTGAGCAGGGCGTCCCGGGGAGCCGGGGGAGCACGTCTGTGAGTTTAGCTATTCCAATAAAAGTGTTCCGATCCTTTACAACAGAGGGGTACAAGGGCTATTTATAGCCCCAAAAAGAAGCAAAAAACCTAAACTACCACGGAAGCCACCGTCAGATTGAAGGGTAGGACCGTCCTTCTTCCGGTCAAACGCCTTGGATGCTTGACAGGTGGTCACTAGTTCCCGAGGCGCTCCTCGCGTGACCTGCACCTGACAAACAATTCGAGACTTTACCTTTAGGAGGGCGATGAGGCCCGGGACGGCGCCGGAGGCCAAGTCCCGGGGGCCAAAAGGCGGCGTTCGGGGAGGCCCCGGAGGCCACGTCCCCGGGCAAATGGCAGCGCCCGGGACGATGCCGGAGGCCAGGTCCCGGGGACCAAATGGCGGCCCTCGGGGAGGCCCCAGAGGCCACGTCCCCAGGCAAATGGCAGCGCCTGGGACGGCGCCGGAGGCCAAGTCCCGGGGGCCAAATGGCGGCGCCCGGGGGGCCCCGGAGGCTATGTCCCCGGGCAAATGGCGGCGCCCGGGACGGCACCGGAGGCCAGGTCCCGGGGGCCAAATGGCGGCGCCCGGGGAGGGGCTGGAGGCCACATCCCCGGGCGAATGGCGGCGCCCGGGACGGTGCCGGAGGCCAGGTCCCGGGGGCCAAATGGCGGCGCCCAGGGAGGGGCCGGAGGCCACGTCCCCGGGCGAATGGCGGCGCCCGGCACGGCGCCGGAGGCCATGTCCCGGGGGCCAAATGGCGGCGTCCGGGGAGGCCCCGTAGGCCACGTCCCCGGGCGAATGGCGGCGCCCGGGACTGCGCCGGAGGCCAGGTCCCGGGGGCCGAATGGCGGCGCCCGGGGAGGGGCCGGAGGCCACGTCCCCGGGCCAATGGCGGCGCCCGGAACGGCGCCGGAGGCCAGGTCCCGGGGTCCAAATGGCGGCTGCCGGGACGGCCCCGGAGGCCACGTCCCCGGGCAATCGTGACGCAACTTACCTGGGCTTAGTCCTGCGGAGATTTCCCCCAACAACTTCTTCGTCATACAGGGAGAGGGGAGCGAGGTGGAGGAAGACGATGATGTCCCCTTGATTCGCCGGAGGAGGAAGATTGCAGGTTCTCCATCCGGCGACGCTCCAACCCATTCCGCAGAAACAGCTGCTACCGCAGAGGCGGCTGTAGCAGACTCTGCGGCCACCGAAAGTCCCGTGGCCACAGACAACATCCCGGCCCCTGAAGCCCCCGAGGCTTCAGGGCCAGTTGCCTCTACTTCCCTGGTCGGAGGGACGACCGTGGTAAGATTCCTTCACAGTCTTGTTTTCTTCAATTCCCCCTGTGTGTTCATTAAATTAATGCTTATGCAGGGAGAAGGGCTTCCCCCTGCGACTCCTGCGAATCCCAGGGAGGAAAATCCTCCACCCCCGCAGACAGGAGTGGAGGTGGTCGGACAAGACCCCACTGCGGTTGCAAGTGAGGCGCCGGCCCCAGAAGTCCAGGAGCCATCCAGGCCCTCGGATGCAGCCCTGCCAACTGGTCCAGTTGCCCAGGTAAAGACTCTTATCGTTTGTCTTCATCTTCCCTTAGAAATGTGCTTACAAAGGAACACATCCAGGGAGGGAATGCCTTATTCACCAAGAGGAAGATCAGGACAGACGACAGTTGTCCTCTTTCTCTCAGAGAGCCTTCCCAGAAATCTCAAAAACTGATGGGATTTCAAATAAGGTAAGAACCTTTATCTTGGTTGTATTAAAACAACTCGTGACGATCACGAATTGTAACTGCTTGGCTCCTCTTTCCTTTGTCAGGCGAAATGAAACAGCATCCGACCCTTCAACTACTCCAGAGAGGGTTGAAGTTGCTGCTGGTGCAGGAGCCTCCAGTGAGGAGCGCTCCGCCCCCTCGGTCCAGGAAGCAGTCCGGGCCGTGAGGGGAGAGGCAAGCGCGGAGACCCAGTCGCAACCAACAGCGACTGGGGGTAGTGCCCAGCAGGCATTCCCACCGGCTGCCCTTGTTGTGGCCGCATCGGGGCCTTCAACGGGTTTTCCGGTTACTCCGGAAGACATTTCCTTACGGGAATTCATGAAGGTATGATGAACTTCACTTTCGGTGCTTGAATTGTACATAGGACACCTTTAACTCCCTTTTTTTTTTGCATTATAGGAGTTATCCCGGATGACGGCCAAGTCGCACGCTATGATGGCGAGCGTTGAGGCCGTACAAAAAGAACGAGACAACTTGCGCAGGTAAGGATCATTACTCTTCAACTTGTACAGATACAAATTGGTTATGACCACTCCTTCTGTTCTACTACAGAGAGGTGGCATTACTGAAGAAAGAAGTGGCCACAATCAAGCTCCATTCGATCTCAGTGACTAGAAACCAAGAGATCGAAAACAACAAGCTGCGGTCACAACTTGCTGGTTAGTCGATTCCTGATTAGGAAGACTTAACTTCATAACGCACGAGTAATTTTTTCTCTTGCTGCAGCACAAGCGGGTCAAATAAAACAACTCAGTCAAGACAATGGACTCCTCCAGGGCTCTATTCTAACCTCTGAAAGGGCGATCAGAGAACTGAGCCGTTCAATCTTCGAAAAACTGAAGGCAGTGGCTCGTCTTCTGAAGGCTGATGTGGTCGAGACCACAAGAGATAATCTCAGCCTAAATGACTGGTCTACACTAGTCATGGCCCAGGCGGAGTCACGTCTCGAGTATCTTCCTGAGGATACACGGCGACGAGAAGAGGCGATCAGAACCAGGGTTCGGTCAGCCGCTTCTGCCATTCTCAGCCGGGTTCGTCTTCACCAGGGACCAGATGCAGATCTGAATCCATTGGTGGGACCGGTTGAGGTCGAGAGTGAGGAACAACTAGAGGCTATCATGGAGGAGATCAAGACCCTTGTAGATAAGCTCCTGACTGAGCTTGGGATCGAGTGATCCCTACTTCTGTACAGAAACAGTTGTATACAATGCAATGTATGTTGAAATCCATTTTTTGAAAAATGAATATATGTATTCTTGTTTTGTGTTGTTTCATACTATAAACATATCCCCCTAGCCCCCGCCTGTGATTGTAAATACTAAAGACTTAGTATTACAAACGCAGGAGAAACGTGAATAATAACGACCAGGGATGTGTGATCGAACCAACAATTATGATCAAAGTAACGCCTAGCCTTGTTTGCAAACCGACAGCCACTCAAATAACCGAGGACTTGCCAGAAAGCCCCGTGTGCGTTGCGAAACGGCTTATTTAGGAGTGACTTGTCTGGAAGCGGTCATGAGATCGGCCAGCGAATCTGACTAGGACGTGGTAATGATCTAACCGCCGGCGACCAGCCCCCGAACCGAATTCGCAGCACATGGGTATAAAGGGAAATATTCATCATATGAAGCCAAAACATTTTTTGTTTTATGAAAAGATGCTAATTGAACAGGAAAAGGGATTGAGTACTTACACGTAGAACTTGCGAAGTTGATCGATGTTCCAATTATTGGACAAAATTTGACCATCCTCCATGGCTAACCGCGCGGATCCTGGTCGCGGCACTGAGACAACAGTTAAGGGCCTTCCCATTTCGGGGAGAATTTGTTGTGATTAGACTGGTCTTGGATTTTTCGTAAAATCAGGTCACCCACGTGAAGACTACGTGGTCGCACCCTTTTGCTGTGATACTTGCGCAAGGCTTGCAAGTATGCTGCGGACTTGATCAAAGCGCGATCACGCCTTTCTTCTAAGAGGATAAGATCTTGTGACCGCTGTTCGGACTGATTAACCTGTTCGAATTGTTCTGTCCGAACAGACCCAATACTGACTTCCATAGGCAACACAGCCTCGGCCCCATAGACCAGATGGAAGGGCGTCTCACCGGTGGCTCGACTAGAGGTAGTTCGTAGTGCCCATAGAACTGTATAAAGCTCGTCTGCCCAAGCCCCCGAGCGAGTCTTAAGGCGATCAAAAACACGTTTTTTGATTCCTTGTAGTATCTGCCCATTGGCCCGTTCTACAGCTCCATTGCTTTGTGGATGTGCCATAGAAGCAAAGCACACCTTGGTTCCGATCAGATCACAGTAGTCTAAGAAAAGGCCACTGGCGAACTGAGAACCATTGTCGGTGATAAGACGGTTTGGAACACCAAATCGAGCAACAATGTTCTTATGAAAGAACTTTTGTATTGCTGAGGCGGTAATATTTCGTACCGGTTCGGCCTCAATCCACTTTGTAAACGTGTCAATAGCTACGAACAGAAACTTGTACCCGTTGACCGCTTGTGGCATAGGACCAACAATATCCATTCCCCAGACAGCGAAAGGCCATGCGAGGGGAATGGTTTGTAACGCGTAGGCAGGTTGATGAACCTGTCTCGCGTGGAACTGACACTGAGGACACATCTTGACCATATGCTTGGTATCATCAAGTGCCGAAGGCCAGTAGAATCCCTGTCGAAAAGCTTTTCCGACCAGTGTCCGATATGACGTGTGCGCACCGCATACACCGTCATGTATTTCTTTCAAGAGGGATTTTCCTTCCTCCTGAGATATACAGCGCATGAATACTCCTTGAGTACCCTTCCTGTATAGAATCCCATCTATGAGCTTGTACAGACGCGCTTTTCGAATTAATTGATCGCTTTCGGTTTCGTCCTCGGGTAGGGTCCCATGTTCAAGATAAACTCTCAATGGTTGAGTACAATCCTGTTCCTGATCGAGGTTGGTAACGCAGGCTATTACCGGATCATCCTCGACCGAAGTCATGATCGAAGGATGGTCCAAGTGTTCAATGAACACTCCTGCCGGAGCGGATGTGCGTGAGGACCCAATTTTGGATAATTGGTCTGCGAGAATGTTGTCCTTTCGCGGGATGTATTGGACTTCGAAATGACTGAAGTGTTTTTCCAATCTCCTCACTTCCCCCAGGTAATGAGCCATTGTCTCATCGGAGGTGCTGTACTCCTTGTTTACCTGGTTTATGACCAGCTGTGAGTCTCTCCTCACCACTAATCGACGGACTCCGAGGAATTTTACTGTCCGAAGCCCTGCAAGAAGACCTTCATACTCTTCCGCGTTGTTAGTTGCAACAAAGTGTAGTTGGATGACATAGTTAAGCTGTTCGCCCTGGGGCGTAACTAAGACCACTCCAGCCCCCGAGTGTTGAAAACTACTGGAGCCAGCAAAGTACATTGTCCAGTGATCTGGGCATTCCAATTCCTCCGACCCCTGTACGGGTGGCTCAGGGTTGGTCCATTCGACCACAAAGTCGGCCAAAACCTGGGACTTAACCGCCGTGCGGGGCGTGAAATGGATATCGAAGGCACCGAGTTCGACCGCCCATTTAGCGATTCGACCAGATTTTTCTGGATTTCGGACAATATCCCCCAAAGGAAAAGAGGAGGGTACTGTGATCTTATGAGCTTGGAAGTAGTGTCGTAGCTTACGGGAAGCCATCAGTAGTGCGTAAAGTATCTTCTGGACCTCAGGATAACGCTCCTTAGGACCATGAAGTACCTCGCTTACATAGTAGACGGGTCTGTGTATTCCTTCCCTATCTGCGATCAGGACAGCGCTGACCGCATGCGGTGTGGCCGCCAGATAAAGAAGCAATGGTTCTCCTTTGTCGGGAGACACCAACACTGGCGGACTGGACAGATATGTCTTCACCTCCTGAAAAGCTTTTTCGGCCTCCTCCGACCATGTGAAATTGTGATGCTTCCGCAAGGCTTTGAAGAAAGGCAATCCCCTTTCGCCTAGTCGCGATATGAAGCGACATAAGGCTGCCATGCGACCAGCCAAGCGTTGAACATCCTTCATGGTCGAGGGCGATCTCATTTGTTCAATGGCCCTGATTTTCTCAGGATTAACTTCAATGCCCCTGGAACACACAAGGAAACCAAGAAGTTTTCCTGAAGAAACCCCGGAAGAACATTTCTCCGGGTTTAATTTTATTCCAAAGCGATTCAAATTACAGAAGGTTTCAGTGAGATCGTCCAAATGAGACAATCTATTGGTACTTTTTACAACCAAGTCGTCTACATATGCTTCGAGATTACGCCCTATCTGGGAAAGAAAGGTCTTTTGTATCAAGCGCTGGTATGTGGAACCTGCGTTCTTGAGACCGAACGGCATTCTGACGTAGTAGTAGGTACCGAACGGGGTGATGAAGGCAGTTTTCTGAGTAAGCGTCCAGGAAGCTCATTAGTTCGCAACCCGCGGTTGAGTCAACCAACTGGTCGATGTGGGGAAGGCGAAAGTTGTCCTTCGGGCAGGCACTGTCGAGGCTAGTGTAGTCGACGCACATGCGCCACTTGCCATTTGACTTGCGGACCATGACCGGATTGGCGAGCCATTCCGGGTGATCGGCTTCACGAATGAACCCAGCCTTTAGGAGTTTGTCCAACTCCTCTCGGATGGCTTCCTGTCGATCAACAGCAAAACGCCTGAGCTTTTGCTTTATTGGTCGTTGTCCAGGTCGAATTGCTAACCTGTGCTCAGTTACTTCCCTTGGGACACCGGACATGTCGGGCGGTTTCCACGCAAACACATCTGCATTAGCCCGGAGGAAAGCAATGAGCTCGAGTTCCTATTTGTCATCCAGACCTGATCCGACCCGAATTGTCTTGGGTGGATCATCTGGGTACAAAGGAACCAGTTTGAGTTTTTCATCTGGTCAAGGAGCAGCCTTAATCGCGTCGGTGGTGACGGTGTCGACCTGGGCGTCCTGGAGGGGAAGTTGATCGACCATCTCCAAAGATAGCCGGTCGTACGTGAGTGCCACGTTGCGACTGCCTCGGACCGAGATGACACCTTTGGGACCAGGCAATTTGCCGCACTGGTAAGCATAGTGCGTTTCCATCATGAATTTAGCAAGAGTTGGCCTGCCAAAGATTGCATTATAAGCCGAATCACAATCGATTACGTCAAAAGTAACCAATTCTGTTTGGAAGTTATCTGGTTCTCCCAGTGTGACCAGGAGGACCACTTGTCCCAACGGCATCATGGAGGGGCCTGGTATTATCCCATAAAACGGATGGATTATGGGCTTGATCTTCGAGCGAGGAATTTGCATCTCGTCGAGTGCCTTGACCAACAAAATGTCAAGGGAACTCCCTCCATCGATTAGGACCCTTTCGACTCTCGCGTTACTGATGATCGGGGTAATGACCAGAGGGAGCCTCAATGGTCGAGTAAGCCCCGCGGGACAATCAGAACGATCGAATGTCAAGGGTGTATCTGACCAACGGGGGTATTGAGGTTCACCAAGAGATGTCTCCGTTTGGTTAACCTCTCGGTAAAAGGCTTTAAACTGCCTTTTGGAAACGAAAGAAGAAAAACCCCCAAAAATAACATTAATATGATTTTGAGGTACCTGATAGGACATTTCCTCGTCTCCGTCGGCGTCTCTAAGTCCGCACGCCTGCTCTTTAGGCGGTAAGGTTGGCATTGGCCCTACTCCCTGGTAGAAATCATCCAATTGCTTCAACCAACTCCTGCAGTTCTTGAGGTCGTGGCATGCGGAGTTGTGGAGTGGACACCACTTCTTGCCTTCCTGCGGATTAGTTTACTTTTCTGGCTGGTCGGCACTACGACAACCAGAAGCAGTTTTATTCTTAAATGAAGGCTTGTTACCTTTGGTCGAAGGCGGCTTCTCCGCGACTGCGACCTCGCGGTAATGTCCAGAGTGGTTCCTTTTCGACTTCCCACCTGACGAAGACTCCGGCTTCTTACTTGAATCTTCTTTCCTGGCGTCTTTGAAACCTGGTTGAGGTGGTAGGTCACCCTTGTCGACCATCCGGTTCCATTCAACTGCTTCGCCTCGTCAGAGTATCGATCGGCCATGTCGAACAGATCGGCCACTGATCGAGGAGGGTGGATAAGCAAGTCTTCAGTGAATCTCCGGTATCGAACGGCATGTTTAAATGCCCTGATAACGGAGCCATCAGATATGTTCGGGATGGTATTCCTCACCCCGACAAACCTCTTGACAAACTGCCGAAGAGTTTCAGTCGAAGTTTGTCGTAGCCGATGAAGATCGTCCTCTTTACCCAGCTTTTGGTAACAGTTTTGGAAATTGCTGAGGATAGCGTCGCACAGCATTTCCCAATTATAGATGGAACCTTCGGGCTGGTTAAACAGCCAGGTTCTAGCTGATCCTTCGAGGACTATAGGCAGGTAGTTGGCCATGACCCGGTCATCACCTCCTGCCGCTTGGATGGCAGTAATATAGATTTGAAGGAACTCGGATGGGTTTTGAGTTCCGTCGAACCTTTCAATGGCCCCTGGTCGAAATTTATCAGGCCAAACGACCGCACGTAGGCCGGGCGAGAAAGCTTTACAACCGACGTAGGGATCGTGAACTGCCCTGTGACCCTCGATCGGGTCACGGGCGACCTCACGCAATGGTGGAGTTACCCGTGGTCCCAAACGAGAGTGGACAGGGACTCGACCCTTACCACGAGAATCCTGTGTCCGCCTGTACTTGTCCTGGTGGGATGGTACAGGCGGCGGGTAACTTCGCCGACCAGAACCAGAACCAGAACACTCTCATTCGTGGGAACGTGTTACCGACCGGGAAGAGGCTGTTGGGGTCGCCTCAGACGCGACCTCATCCAGCCTTTCCGCCAAGATCCTGGTAAAGTCCAGTTTCTGCGCATCCGTGATCGTAGGAGGAAAGTTACGCATGACTTCCACGATAGATCGTAGTCGACCATGAGTGCTTCTCCTAGGGGCACCAGGTGTTACTGTTTCTTCGTCCACCGGGAAACGCTCCGGAGGCAAAGAAGGGGTCTGGTCGCGTCTGCGACCACGTGACCGTCGAGAAGAACTCGGAGCAGCATCGTAATGAGCCTGAGCATCTTGAAGAGCCTCTAGGGCAGTTCTGCGTAGTTCGTTGTTTTGTTGCTCGAGGTCTTCATCCTCCTTCTGTTTGCGATCCCGTTCTTCCCTAGCAGCCTGTTGATCAGGAGTTTCCTCCGACAAAGCAGCGAATTGTCTAGGGAGAGAGGTTGCCGATGGGGAAAACATCTCAGTTTGTTCTGAGTCAGACTCGAAATCAAAGAGACGGTGAAGGTTATCAGGGTCGAATCTCCCTGGGCTGATTTCCAGGTCGATATCATCCTTCCCCTCAGCAGGGTTGTATGACGGACCGGATTCACCCTCTAGAGCATTAAGAACCTCGGTGGGTTCTGACCTTGCGCTAATCGCTCCCTGGTCGATGGACATGACCTGGAGAGATGATTCAACCTCTGGAAGATTTTGGCCTTCAAACTCCTCCATCGGAACAGGATCGCTTGGAGAAGGCATTGGAATGTGAGCATAATCCTCGAGATCAAAATCGTTCTCAGAATCATATACTCTAGCCATGTTTCAGCGAACCTCCGGATTAAAATTAGGACGCCTTGAGAAAGGCCCCACGGTGGGCGCCAGCTGTCGACGATTTGGACTCGGAGTCCTCAGCCGAACTTATGCAAAATTTGTAGTAGCGAGACCTTTCAAGATGATCCTCCGGGAAGGTATGTATAAATATGGAGAACAGGAGCACAGAGAGATTAATACAGGTTCGGGCCCTCGATGGTGGGAGTAATAGCCCTACGTCCTGTTGGGATTTCATTATATGTGAGAAAGATTTACAAAAGAGCGGGAAAAGACCTTCACAGGCGAAGGTTTTTTCCTATGTAAGGATACAGAAAGAAGCCAAAGAGGCTTGTAAAAAACTATCTAATCTAGGCCATAGACTTGGTTGTTTGAGTGGTTGAGATGTGTTGTATCTCACTTGTATCAGAGACGTTGATCTCTCTCCTTCCCTTTTCCTGTTTGATACACCATGCCGCCTTTTTATATTGGTCGAAAGGGCGCCAAGTCGTAACTGCATCAAACAGTTGCTTGGATGGTTGGATGCGGTTTTTAGAGAACCGCTCTTAACCTCCACGCAGGTTAAACACGTGTTATTCATGGATAACTGCACGTATTAACCTCCTGACGGTTGGTCTTCCACGTGGAGGAATCTTCGGGATAGTTAGAATATTCCCGCTATAGGGACAGCCGGACAGATGAACTCTAAGTACCCTGGTCGAGAATGTTCTGACCGCGGGATGTTGCCTGACCGCGCAACATCTCCGACATTCTGTTCGCGTATAGCATACGAACTTCTGACCGCGCGAAGCCTGCAGTCTGATCGAGCAAAGCCTGCAACCTGATCGCGCAAGGCCTGCGACCTCGGGCTGACGCTTCTCAGAATGACTTGAGTTCGCACCGCCGGGCACGTGTCTGGCTCGAATCTGTTTTGAACCAACAGTGCATTTATTTGAACTGACCCGAATGTCAATCCTCGTCAAGAAAAAACCTGAGTACTCTCTCGGTTGTGAATGAGTTTACCGATAGAAAAAATGATAGTACTCTCTCGGTTGTGTATGAGTTTACCGGCAGGAAAAGTTACACTCTTCTAACGGTTAATTACGAGTGTACCGATAGAATAAACCTTATTACTCTCTCTGTTGTGTATGAGTTTACCGATAGAAAAAACGATAGTACTCTCTCGGTTGTAAATGAATTTACTAATAGAAATACAGTATAGATGCAATATAGTACATTCACATATACAGTACATTCTTTACATTCACAATATAGTACATTCACATATACAGTATAGATGCAATACAGTTTAGATTGGATACACAATACAGTACAGATGCAAAGAAGGGTAAATTCACATATACATTGAACAGATTGACACAATAGACAGTTATTCACATATATATGAACCAATACAAATTGCAATCCAATATGGACAAATACTAACCAATAACACTATATATAAACAATCTATGCACAGAGTACACAAAAAAGAGAAAATTGACAACAACAGAGAAAAGCTTGTCATGGCGGTTGGTTGGGCGCAACTTCCTCCATAACAATTGAGCCTAGATTTGTCGGAGATCTCTAATCTTTGCATTTTCGTATTGGTCTTTGGACATGGCGATCTGCAAGCATGTGTGAATACTGAGTAACTAACTTCCTAATTTTGAACGTGACACCCAATTTTCAAATTTGAGTTAGCTATCGATGCTTACCGGGGGAATTGGGCAAAGTTTGTCCGCACTAGGTCGTACATGTAGTGCAGCACATAAAACCCGCATTCCCATGATTGCGGCTGCTGATGGCACTGAGATAATTGCATATGCGAAGACATGTTAGCTATTGTTTCCATAAACTAATTAAGCATAAACAAAAAGTCTCGTGAGTACCTCATATTCTTTCCAAGCTAGTAGGGAGCCCTGCGGTGCGGCATGCCTCCCTCCAGCGGACACATATTTCTCAAAAGCCCTGCATTTCAGTTAGCATTGCCGGTTAATGTATTATCATTAGCTAGTGAGGTCAAAATTTAAATCAAACATATATGTTACTTACTCCTCCATATTCCCCTTGACCACATATTCGTTCGATAATCTATTACACATCGAATCGAGGTAGTACACCTCGTTCCACCACGGACAGATCACGATGAGGATCCAGTGGTCCCTACATTGTACATAAAAGAGGAACGCTAGCTCAAAGTATATCTGAGGTATAGCATACAAGATTGAGTTAAATTAGTACAAAATGCACTAACCTTTGGTGGTACGGCACCAGAATGAACTCCCTGTCCAGCTGTGCCATCAACGCCTTGGACATGTAGTGCTCAACGTGCGCGGCGTCGTGCTCTAGCATTGTGAGCCTTATTTTCTCTGGGTTGAGGAAACCCACCTTGTCACACGCAGCCTCCGATGCTAGCCTATACATGCACCTGCGTGCAAAGGACGACATTAGTATTGCACAGAAAGTTACTACATTTCAAATGAACTAGAACAATGCAGAGTTAGCCAACAGAGTTAGAAAACAGCAATATATAGGATCAGCAAACTCACAGGACTCCAGTCTGTATGAAGGACATATCGAGCTCCCACCAGTTGTAGAGGTCGAACAGATCCTTGTGTGCCACGGATATACTCCCGGGCTCACGGTGGAATTGCCCAGGTCTGTAGGGAACTAAGAAGTTCAGATTGCGCCGAGCTCGGTGTAGGTACCACTCGTGGAGGTCTCTGGTTGATCGATCCAATTTGCGCGAAGCTGCCTCCGACATGAGTGGGAACCCGTTCCTGAACCTCTCCGGCTGTCCCTTTCGCCCTTTGCCCTTGCCTTTGCCCTTGCCTTTTGCCTGGGACTGAGCGCGTACCTTCGAATTAATTTAGGCTGTAGGCAGACCTAAGTCAAGGTAATCCTTCTTTGAAACACTTTGGTATTGCTCCTAGATAGATCATAATACAAATAATGAATACTGAAAATTCCGGAAAGGTCATTGGGTCGCCTTTGGAAGCTAAAGCGAAAGTTGTAGAAAGCCGG
Source organism: Pharus latifolius (assembly GCA_019359835.1). Lineage (NCBI taxonomy): Eukaryota > Viridiplantae > Streptophyta > Magnoliopsida > Poales > Poaceae > Pharus > Pharus latifolius. The sequence continues at coordinate 55,787,062 of CM033326.1, read as the reverse complement.
GAGAAAAAGCGAAAGCTTGCTCGAAAATCATCTGCTTGTAAATTCATTGTGTAAAAAAAAGTAGTACTCGTCCCGGAATAGGCGTTATGACAAAGAACAAGAAGAAAAAGGGGATGTTTTGTTAATGGGAACGGCCCGGCTGGCCTGCCAGCGGTAGTGGGGATTCTCCCGTTCCCTGGTCAAAAAAGGGTTGAATTCACATTCCCGGAAATTTCGTATTAAAAAGACAGATCTTGTAGCTCGTTAGCCCAGTTCAAAGGATTTGACTTGCTCCTCATCTATCGGATAGCAAGCCCACTTCAGTAGCTGCCTCAGAAACAAAGTAGAGTGAGTAGGCCCCTCGCCATCAAGGCTACTATTGGTTCGAAAAAATCCGTCGGTCTGAGTTAGAGAAAAAATCATTCTCTCCCCAATAAAGTAGGGTAGGGGCAGACTGCCTAATACGTACTTTTTCACACGAAAAGAACGTTTACCCTACTCTATAGCTCGCTTCAACAACGGATACTCCTGCCATCGCATCTACCTCGGTGCCAATCTCGGTAGCTGCTTTCCGGACTAGTGGCTTGTTCCATTCCAACCCAGGAACAAGGCAAGGGAATGGAATAGATATGGATATGGAATCCAAAGAATTCGTTACAGAGGATTCCGCAAAGAAGGCAACCTGGGGACATCTTAGCTTTCGTAAAATATCCGTAGTTTGATTCCCCTGGTACCTCTCTTCTATCACAGCATTAGAGGAGTGAGCCCGCCCTTCATTCATCAGGTCTCAAAGTATAGATTGTATGATAGGTAGGTGGAAAAGCTACAAGCCATCACCTTAGTTCCCTGGCCAAGCGGTAAGGCAGGGGACTGCAAATCCTTTATCCCCAGTTCAAATCTGGGTGTCGCCTGACCCACAAAATACTTAGGATTTCTTATTGTACTGATTGAACTCGACAAATTCTTGCCCTGCATAAGCAAAGGCAAAGAACTAGGCCTGTCGATACTTGATTTTCAGAATCCATAGTTCTAGTTCTATAAAGTCGGTCGAGTTCCCTTTTCCTTTTTAGTGGAGTTTCGCCTCTCCTCCTTTCCTTGTCTCCATTCTGATTGATTCGCTTCTTCGCGCAAGCACTTGGTTCGCCCCTTACTATAACCAACCTCACTGATCCCACTCAATCTTTTACACCGATGTTTCGTACTCTCTCGACCAGGTCATCATAAGAAAATACTGCCAAATCTTTCCGAAATGAGGGAAGGCGCGCTACAACTAACTGCTGAAAAACGCAAGATTAGCGCTAAGAAGCAACCCTAGTTTAAGTACCGTAGGAATTACCTCCACATTTGTCAATTTCATCCATCAGAGAGCCACACTTGTTTGAATCCTTTTGTATCAACCCATAATTTAGCATCAGGATTTCTAGCGATTCACATGGCATCATCAAATGATACAAGTCTTGGATAAGAATCTACAACGCACTAGAACGCCCTTGTTGATGATTCTTTACTGCGACAGCATCTAGGGTTCCTCGAATAATCTACATAAGCTTCCGTTGAGGTCCTTAGTTTAGTCAAGTAGGCGAGGGCATTTCCATCGCGAAGGATTCAATCCAGCCACAGGTTCCCCTTTACTAGTATGAATAACCGGCTGGAGAGTAAGTAAAGGAACTCTGGTGCCCGACCCCTGCAGGTATACTTAAAAAAGAAAATCGAAAGTTGAAAAGCCAGTAGTATATTGTTGTGTTTTGGAAGCAAAGCTGGAAAATAGTAGTATAAGGGTGAGAATGACGAGGTGGAGACACAATATCCTTATTCAGCTGGTTTCTTGGTGGTTCGTCCTGGTTCACCTCCTAACATGAGTGATTCGGCAGATTTTGATTCCTTTCCTATATATCCACTCATGTGGTACTTCATCATACGATTCATATAAGATCCATCTGTCTAGAGATCGTCATATACATCTAGAAAGCCGTATGCTTTGGAAGAAGCTTGTACAGTTTGGGAATTTGAGAAAAAAGAAGATAAGTTTATACTAGACTTAAACCCTCTAAAGTAAAGTGGTTAAGTGCCTCTTTCCTTTATGGGGTTTACTTGTTTACCGAAACTACTGCACCTTCGAGGCATTTGTCCAACACTCCGGTCAATATATCTGATCTGGGTAGGAGGCTTGCGCTTCCTTTTTTGTTTATGGGTCTTGAGTTCGGCAAGACGACCCTTCCTATTGATTTGTCCCCTGGACTAGACCTATGTAGATTCGGAATTATCCGTCGCTACGCTGTTCCCAAGGACTAGCAAAATCGAAATATCCAAAGTTCCTTACCCTTATGCACGAATTTTGGAATAAGCCATCTTCCTATCAAGGTTAAGGAGTCAAGTACATACGAAATACGAGAATTTCCACCTTGTTGAAGATCTGGTGGTGCTACCCGAAGACTTAAATGAATAGCCATCGCTGTTAAGAACAACCGATGTCTTATGTGTTTTGCCTTTTTATTCTTATGGCCATCAATTGGCTGGCAGCCGCTCCCACAAAAAAATGTTTCCTAGGCAATTTGGCCACATGACGAGGGCTTTCCTCTCCTCCGCTTCACCTCCCGGATGGTATGGAAATTCTTTAAGTTTTTTCTAGTCGAGTCTTAATAGTGGAAGAAAAGGAGGCGCATCTTTCTCCCCCAAGCTGGGGGAGTCCCGAGGGGGTTGTCCTTCATAAAAATAAATATCTTGTTTTTGCTCTTCTCTGCTTTGCTACCTAATCCAGTAGTTAGCGAGTCAAGAGACTGACGTGATTAGGCGGGGACAGGATTCGAACCTGCAGTCTTCAGGTCATGAGCCTGATGAGTCGACCAATTCCTCTACCCCGCTTCTTCCCCTCATAACTCTCCGGCTGGAAAAGGGAAGTGCTTCCCCGATTCAATGAAAGAAGGAATCTCATCTCTCTTCCAATAGAAAAGGAAGTAGAAAGTCAGTAGCTTGTCCTTCTCGTGCTCTTCCAATATACTTTGACAACGTTACCTATTCCTGTACTTGACCTGTCCTTATTCCTCACTAGGTTCAGATGTCGGAATTCACTTCTGAGATCTCCAATAGTGGCTGTTGAGAGAAGTGGTGAGTGGAAAGGACGGATGGAAACTAGAGCTAAAGCGACATCTTGACTTCGAAGTGCGAACAATACCCCTAGCTTGGAAATACTATATTACCGGCTGGCAGGTTTTTACGCGAAAAAGACCCCCATCCGCAGTCTGTGGTCTAGCAGGTATTTCTTCCTATTTTCTCAGCATATCTAGAGGATTCTTCGCCCCTTCTTCCACATCAACCGTCATATACATCTAGAAAGCCGTATGCTTTGGAAGAAGCTTGTACAGTTTGGGAATTTGAGAAAAAAGAAGATTCAACCGATATGCCCTTAGGCACGGCCATACATAACATAGAAATCACACGTGGAAGGGGTGGGCAATTAGCTAGAGCAGCAGGTGCTGTAGCGAAACTGATTGCAAAAGAGGGTAAATCGGCCACATTAAGATTACCATCGAGGTGCCAAACGACTCCGTCGATAAGAGCTCTTGGGAGTCATCAGCCAGCTAAATGACAATCTGAACCTACTTGCTTACAGGATCTTTAAGAAACTGTGGACTTTTGCAGCTCGTTCATTCACTTGCTCATGAACTCGCTGCTTCGCCAGAAGCGACTAGTCGCCTCCTTTCCTCCGCCGAAAGATGCTTAGCCAGAAGCGACGAAGGAGGTGAGCTGGGGAAGGCCGAAATGAAAACGGGCGGCATCATCGTATGCTCGACATTAGTTGCCCTGGTGTATATCCCGGAGTAAGAGTAGGTTGAAGCGCTTAGGCTACTTCAGCTATATGCTTAACACATGCAAATCTAACGAAGTGCTCCTGGTTCTTTGAGATTCCGTAAGTAACCTAGTGCATGTGCCTCTAGAGAAGGATAAAATGAAAGTAGAATATTCCGTGACGAAGATCTTTCTATCAATAGATAGGAATGAGTGTTCGTTATAGGGGATAGGATCCATCTGCTCTCTCTCTCTCTCTATTTTCTTTGTTAGAGAGAAAGAGCAGTGCGAACTATATAAAAAAAATAAAAGATAATCGGGAGATGATTAAATAATAGATACATAGACATCTAAAGTCAAGGGATGTATATATTATTCCTATATATATCATCTATCTAAGAATAAAGTAAACAGAGTTCGTTTTTGGGTTCCCCGAAGCCCCGAATGGATTGGATCGTTTCTGCTTCTGCCAACGAAATGAAGGCCTCGCCCCTTCCGAATGCTTCTCCGATCCTGAAGTTCTCGCGAAGAGAGTAAGATGCAGCTCCCCCTCCCTCTGTCTTTTTCCGCTTTGCTAATCTTCCCCTCTAACGCGGGCCGGGCCGGGCTTAGGCGGGCGCGGGGGGAAGAAAGAAAGTCGAAGAGCGTCTTCCGGTTTGAATAGGGGTCGCCCTTTTTTGGTTTGAAGCAGCCACGGCTTTGGTCGTAGTCAGTTCAAACACATAAACCCAGTCCACTTGCAGCCATGTTGATCAAAATGACTAAGTTTCATGACTTGACCAGTCACTCGCCCTCGTATTATAAGATCAGAGGGCAAGCAAAGAAGGAAATAGGCCAGAAAGTTCGGCTCCTCCCTTCCCAACCTTTCTCGCAGGCTAACAACTTCCTTCCTCACTCGCGGGAAGAAAAAAGGAAAGATCTTATCCTCAAACGAATAAGAAATCAGGCTAAAAACGAACTTGAAAAAGGATAGGGAGGGCACTCTAACCTCGCAAATGGGTCCCGGTCCAATACCAAACCTTAAAAAACAACAACTTATGAAGAAGACTCAGCCTCTGTTGCTGATCCAGATATCCATCTTCTTGCTTGCGGGTCGGCCCATTGTATCTAAAAATTGTTGCCTTGCATGCTGAGCAGCTGGGCTTTCAGTCTCAGGTCCGCCGTGTTTCCTTTCAATTTCATGTTTTTACTTTCTTTTTTTCATAAACTCATATATAGTTTAGTTTTCCTTTTTGATTGGGTCGGTGTCGACGTCATGTGATCGCTACTGAAGATAGAGTTTCCTTGGAAAAACCAAGGCCAGTTGAGATCAGTCTCTGTCCCTATCATCAACCAATAGGCCAGGAGCTTCAACTGAAGCCGAGGAGCTATAATAAGAATCCAACTAGAAAGCGGTTCTTGCTCTGGTTTCAGGGAATCCCTAAAAAGCCCAGGTCAAGGACTAGACTAAGAGTAGGTGTGTAAGCAGCCAATCCAATAGTGCTTCTTACGGAGAAGTTTTTCAAGTCATTCGATTAGGGACACTAGCTACCCTTTTCTAGATTGGTCTTTTCCCAAGATTCAAGCATGGGCCTACGTACGCTTGGTCGTCGGTAGGGTAAGGGATCGCAAACATCTTTTCTTTTAATTTTCAAAAGATATCCCGACTTACTTATAGGGGTCTTAGGTAAGGTAAGGAGTGACAGCTCTATTCAATAAGCTGGCTCTTTAAGGGAAGATAGGGCATCTCCTAAAATGTGGAAGTTTGGTGCTTTAGAGATAGGGCCGGCACGCTTTGCTGGAAAGCAATAAGTCAACAAAACAAGGTAGGTCTACCCCCTAATAAAGGTTTCGCTCGACGACCCTGTATCCATTCTCGATTAAAGCACGGAATCCGAAATAACAATCAGGAATAGGACTAGGAGAATGAGGTCTAATTAACGGAGTAAAGTCTTTGGTTCGGGAGTAGAGGGAGACAACCATTGTAGATTCCAGCCGAGAAGACCAGGAAAAGAGAAGGATAAAGAATGTCATATATCTCAGGAGCTAGATCACTTCCCGATGAACAAGTAAGAATTGCCTCAACAAAAATGGATGGAATTGGACCGAAAAAGCCATTACTTTACGTTCAGCTAGCACTAAAAAGGCTACTCCTAGTAGAAGTGGTACCTTTTCATTTCCCGATCTCCAAGGTGTGATTAGTTCTTTCAATGTATTGAAAGCGTGAATTCAAGAAAGAGGCATTCGGGAAGCGACTAGTCGCTTCTGGCGAAGCTTAACAAAGGCCGACTACTACATAGAGACAACTACCAGTCATGAGCGATAGTGAAGCCGTCAGAGGCAGAAGCAGTCGCTTGACGGACGAAGCCGAGCCGATACGATAGGCGGGCGAAGTGAGCGAGACCAAGACGAGCCAGACGTGGAGTGGCGAAGGGGGCCTACTATACGTATACGTGATTAGTAAGCGGTTCAAGACATCGAACGAAAAATAAAAAGTGAACTATTGAACAGTGTCCTGAGTGAAAAAGATACCGCGACTACGATCTTTTAAAATATAATCATCACGAATAAAATCAACAAAACCTAAAGTCATTTCGCGTTCCCCTTCTAGCTTATAGTGCGGTTCGCTCCTATCTGCACCATCATAATTATGATTTTAATTATTCTATGATCCACAGAGCTTATCAGGATCTACGGGAAGATGAGGGAAGATCCGCTTTCTTGAATGGAACGCAATAATTGTGGGTTATTCCTTATATCATTTAAAAATTGTTCTAATTCGGGCGCAGGCATATCTATGATTTCCAACTCATGGGCGCAAAAATGGACGCAAGCCATTAGATCACTTTCAAAAAGTGGATTGTAGCCTAGGCGAGGTGATGGCGGCTTTCTTCCGAGGTGAAGGTGTGGATGCGCTGGCTGGGGTCGAGGCCGTCTTTGTTGTGTTCAGGTTCGCATGAGATCCGGCCTCATGCCCCGAGCTGGGGGTGCAGTCCCCTGGTAGCACGCCGGCAGGCCACATCAATTAATGAGCACGTATGTTAGATTTTGCAAGTTGAGTGTACTGAGTAGGATGTAATCTAAAATGTGTAGGATTTACCTGTTGTATTAGAACACACTTCTTGGGCCACTGTACGTAGGAGCCCACTGCCTCAGCAAGTGTCTGCATTTCCTCTGTTAGGACTGGCAATGGAGAATCGTTGTAGCCCGGCATGGCCATGTCCACCTATACCTTTGCGAACCCCAACCGCAGAGGTACGCAGTGGATCTGGACATCCTCCCCAGATGGATATACGAAGCCGTGTGCAACCACTTCCTGCCCGTCGCCTTGGTGAGTCAGTAGGATGCAGCTCTCCGGCTTCTGCAAATTTGTAACAATTAAAATAGGTTAGCGAAACAACTCTAACAGAATGGGAGTGGCATCAACTTAAGTGCACAGATGAAGGCTTGCAATACCTCAAGTAGATCCATTGGATCTACGAGGACCTTCGAAGAGCAACTTCTTCTCCGACCCCGCGGGGTACCGTCGTCCTGGGGATCCGCATCTACACTCATGGCCAGCAATGCTTCTTTCAACTGTGCAAACTCTTCCCTCATTTGTGCGACCTCAGACTGCACCTCAGCCCATATGTCCGCCCGTATGTCAGCCCGTACTTCTCAGAGAGGTCCGCTTCCTTTTACTTCCAGGAGCGGGCCTTCTTCCTCGGTGGAGCCGGATCTGTGAAACCGGCCTTCCACGACACAATGGCTCCCACGGTCCGTGTCCGCCCGGGATGCTCCTTATTTCCTAGAGCCTGGGTGAGGATGTCGTTCTCCCTCTGTGGGGTAAACAATCACTCCATTGCCTCCTTTTCGAAAGAGATCTGTTACATTTAAAGGTACCTTGTGAGACAAATACATATATACACTTGTGCGCACAAGTGTATATAAGGTGAACAATCAGATGGACCATAACATCAAAAAAGGATGGAGGAAAATACATCTCGAGCTGACAAAGAGTTGTAGCCACGTTGCGTTGCAAAGCGTCCAGTCCATTGGGATCAATTACCTACGAGGACACAATTGCGCCAAATATTCATATCAGAAAAATGTTCTAATTAAACTCCACAAATGGAGCTAATTAACTTATAGTACGAGTGCACGTACTTAACTTGCAAGATATGGCGTTGAAGAAATAACATAGGTTTGTGATTGTCTCTCTGAGTTTAACTGGGAGAATACCTCTGATAGCAATGGGAAGCATTTGTGACATCAGTACATGACAGTCATGGGACTTCGTGCCAACCAGTTTTAGGTCCTTCATGGACATAAGTTTTTTCAAGTTCGCGGAATACCCACATGGAACATTAACGCCTTGCAGGCACCGACAGAGTTCTGTTTTTCTCTTTTGAACAACGTATAGTAGGCCAGGGGGAGGTATGTACGCTTTCCCTTCTCCAAAGGTGCAAGCTTAGTCCTTATCCCCATTTCCACCATGTCACGACGAGCTTTCACACCATCCTTTGTCTTTCCCGGAATGTTCAACAACAAACCAATCAAACTGTCATAGATATTTTTCTCTACATGCATGACGTCAATGCAATGTTGAACTTGTAAGTGCTCCCAGTATGGTAGATCCCAAAGAATCGATCTCTTCTTCCAAAAATTTTTTTCTCGAGGTTTAGAATACTTACCGAACTCAGCTTTGATGTCCTTCACACGCGAGTAAATCTCCGTATCGGTCAGAAACACTGGAGCTGATCCCTTCTTAGGCTTCCCGTTAAATGATTTCCTCTGCTTACGGTATGTGTGATGCACCGGAAGAAACCTGCGATGACCCATGTACACTGTTTTCTGGCAGTTTCGCAACCACATGCTCTCAGTTTCATCTAGGAAAATAGGGCAAGCCTTGACTCCTTTCGTACTATACCCCGCCAAATTGCCGTAGGCCGAAAAATCATTTATAGTGCAAATATCAAGGCCCGCAAGATGAAATTCTCTTTCTTGTATGCATCCCACACCTGCACCCCCTCGCTCCACAATTTCTGTAAGTCCTCGATTAAAGGCGCTAGAAACACGTCAATATCATTTCCGGGTTGTGTGGGTCCTGAGATTAGTAACGCCATCATGATGTACTTGCATTTCATGCATAACCAAGGAGGAAGATTGTAGATGCATAAAAGAACCAGCCAAGTGCTATGCCGACTTCTCATATTACCATGTGGGTTCATACCATCTGTACTCAGCCCGAACCTTATATTCCTAACTTCGCCGCCGAACTCAGCAAATGTTCTGTTGATGTTTCTCCATTGAATAGAATAAGCTGGGTGTCTTAGTTTTCCGTCTTGTTTCCGGCCTTCAGCATGCCAACGTAAGTATTTCGCGACTTTCAGATTTGCAAACAGTGGCTTCAATCTAGGTATCACAAGCAAGTACCACACAGTTTTTGTCGGAGATGCTTTCTTTACCTCGTGACGTTCACTGTCAATCCGGTCCCTACGCGTATACCTCGATGCGCCGCATCTTGGACAAACATGCAAACTGGAGTACTTGTTACGGTACAACACACAATCATTTGGGCATGCGTGTATTCTTTCGATTTCCATTCCCAACAGACACAACAGTTTTTTGGCTTGGTAAGTAGATATTGGCAACTGATTTCCCTCTAGAAGCATGTCCGCTAGAAGATCTAATAGTGCCATGAAACTCTTATCACTCCAACCATTGCCCGCCTTCAAGTTATATAATCTCAGCACAGAAGACAGTTTTGTAAATTTTGCACATCCAGGGAACAGACACTTCTCAGAGTCAGTAATCAGTTTCTCAAATTCATAGAAGTCGTTTTCATTGTTATCTTCCTCTACATCACGTAACATCTCATCTAGATTGTCATCATCATCTACGTGCACATCGAAATGAACATTATCAAAATTCGAATGATCATCGATATTATTGCAATCCACATCCGAGTCCTGCTGATTGGTAGTAGTGGTGCTTGTTTCCTCAAGATCTTCGCCATGCCATATCCAACGGGTGTATAGCGCGTTAAAACCACGATGAATCAAATGACTCTTAATTTGATCAGAGTTGCTAAACCTCTTCAAGTTCATACAATCTGTACAAGGACAAAGCATAGCTTTCTCTCCCTTCCTCGCCTTTTGTTGCTCAACAAATTTAATAAACTCATTCACACCATCCAAATATTCAAGAGTAGTAGGTTTTATTTAATACATCCAATATGTCTTGTCCATCTACAATTAACAAAATTTAACGAGTCAGCCATGCATGAAACCTGCCCGATTAAGATGTATATGTACATGTACAGCCTCTTACAACTGATGTGTTAAACCCTAGCCTGACGAAATTAACACTAATTAACCTACCTAACTACACAATACAAGCTAGTGAGCTCCTAAAACATGAGGCATTTCCAGCTAGCTCCCAAGCTTGGAGCTACAAGCTTGGAACTACACAATACAGCTAGCATGCAAGTAGAGAGGGGGGAGATCTAGAGGGAGAGAGATATAAGTGATGACAATTAAGCTTACCATAAAGAGAGGGATGCAATCAACTTTCTTCCAGCTTGCCCTGATCACCCTAGCTGTGTAGCTGCAGCGTCGAACTCTCATCACAAACAAAGGAACATAGAGTGCAACAGAACAAACCAGCAGTTCAGCAATGGTCGAGTGGGGTTTTACTTATACTGGACCTATTTCTAAAGGTAAATACATGAAATGCCCGTTAGACTAAGTGCGGGTAATTTTGTACTCACATCTTCTATCGGTACAAACACACATATACTATTAGAACAAGTACTGGTGCATTGCTGAACAGGTACAGGGTTGTTCAATCGGTAAATATGTGTATTTACCGTTAGAAGAGGTAATGTACATGGCTGAAACAAAACCAAATTGGGTAATGCATGGCACAGCAATCTAAGCGCACAGATGCACACCAGTCCTTACATTCAAGTGCATGATTGTGGCACATAAGCAAATACAGGTTTTTTTCTATCGGTAAATATGTGTATTTGCCGTTAGAAGAGGTACTGTACATGGCTGAAACAAAACCAAACTGGGTAATGCATGACACAGCAATCTAAGTGCACAGATGCACACCAGTCCTCACATTCAAGTGCATGCCTAAGCCACCAGTTCTCACATTCAAGTTGAGTGTACATGTGTTGTTCTATCGGTAAATATTTGTATTTACCGTTAGAAGAGGTACTGGTACATGGCTGAAACAAAACCAAACTGGGTAATTGTAACATCCTGAGTTTTGGGGTGAAAAGTTTCTTTCTTAAAAGTCATGCATGCATATGTCTCTTCTAGATCAACCAAATCAGCCTCAGCTTTATTCTGTTCTAGCCCTAAAATCACCAAAATCTATCCTGTGACCCAAGTCAAGATCTGACTTTCCAGATTTGATCAATCAGTTATTGTAAACCTAAAAGCCTTCAGAACCCAGATTCAATTCTATCTCTAACTTCCAGATTTATCAACTCCTTTCTGTTTTCGAAAACAGAATATCTTTTACCCTAAGTTTCAAAAATCCAGATTTAATCAAAATCTTAGCCAAGTTCAGACCAGATTATTCTTGGATTATGATCAAGGGTATGCCAATACCTTAATCCAAAAAGTTGGCAGCCATATTTCACCATCTGAACCTTTTTCGCAAATCAGTCCAAGAGTATCGCAGATCAGTCCTTTTTCCAGATTTTTCCAAAAGCCTAAAAAGGCAAAATGTTGCAAATCATCTCCAAATTGAAATCTGATTCAGGGAACACCTCCCAAATGCTTTTCAACACAAATTCTTCTTTTATGAGTATCTGAAAATCAAACCCTAAATCTCAGAATTCGAAATCAATTGAAATTCAGATTTCAATTACCCTAGAATACCATATTTTCAGTTCATATCAAAAATCATCCAATCATTTCAAATTTTATCTTCAATCTGTGCCAAATCATCTGTTGAATCAAGTTTGCCAAATCAACAGAATCAAAATCAGATCAAACCTTCCAAATCTCCAGAATTACAGATCAGTCCAAATCAAGAATTGGAAATTGCAAATGAATCCAGATTCGACCAGCAGCTGCTGTGCACGACCAGAACCTCGCCGTGCGTTTGCGCCGCGCTTGCTCGCCGCCGGCCACGCCTCGCCTACGCCTGAGCTCGTGCTCACTTGAGTTGCATGTGCACACGCGTCCACGCCCCAGCCATCGCTGTGGCAGCGCCATTGAACAGCACTTTCTTCTGTGCGCGACCAGCAGCAACCATTGTCAGCATCCTCTTGCCACGTTGCTTGCTTTGCCAACTCTTGTCGCCACCGCCTTGCACCGCCCGACATTGATGAGTCCCGATGTAGCACAGCTTTGCCTCACCAGTGCACAGTCGCGTCATCGCTCGCCGTTGTTGCATCTGCGCCTGGCAACTCATGTCAACTGACACCAATTCAATGCTGTTTAATCCTTGCAAGCTTCGCCCTCTGGTCTATTTAAGCCACCAGTGCCTTGTATCATCTCCTCTTCACCAGGACTTAACCAAATTTCCAAATTCCCTCGCTGCAGTCGTCTTCTCTGGCGAGCCATCGAGGAGCCTCACGGTGCCAGCACAATCTGCTGCACCTCTCACCAAACTAAAGCTATCTGTGAGTTCCCCTACTCATCCTCTCTGTGTAGTATCATCTAATTGCTCACCGGTGACCTCTAACGCCTTTCCTCACCGGAAATTCCCGATTACCCTGTTCCGGCAATGCAGGCCAATTTACTTCGAATTAACTCTCGAACCTGTGAAGAAGAATGATCAGTGAACCTTTTGAAGCAAGCCTATGCATCAATATCTCCAGATTGAGCTCGAATTGAAGTTTTCCCCAATTTTGAGCTTCTCCAGAAACCGGCGATCGTCGCCAGGCCACACCGGCCATCCTCCGACCAAATTGATTGTGCAGATAGCTTTCTCTTACCCTTCTATCACTCCTCAAGCTTGGAATCGAGTTCTTTCGGCCTGTATCAAAAAGCCCCAAATCTCATGTCATCTTCTCCGGCGCAGTTCACCGGAAATCCTTTCCCGGCCGTTTCAGCTTCATCCACTTTGTCATTCAGGTGTGCCTCAACTTCCTGAGCATATTTGTCTTCTAGCTCGATCTCTGAAACTGCCCAGAATTCAAGTTATAGCCATGCCAAGATTTTTGTCCAGTGGCTTCACTGTGCCGTGTCGCCACCACACTTCTCCTTTGAATTTCATCATCTTCCAGCCATTTTCAGCTTTGGATCATGTTGAATGATTTGTTCCTGTTATCATTGCCTACCTCCCAGACAAAGTGGTGCATCATTTGGAGCCCTAGATCAAAAGTTATGCCAAGCCCTAGTTTCTGGCCATGTCAAGATCAATGCCTGACTATGTCAGTCAGTGGCATTAGCCCTTTTCACTCCCTTCCAGATGTGCATTTTGGGCATAACTTTGTCCCTTAGATTCCTGAGGTTGTGATTTACATTTTCTTCTTCTATCACAACTTGATTTGAGCCCTTGAATTATATTTGCTGCTAAACCCTAGTTTTTGACACTATCCCAGTGCATGCCAGCCAATGGCATTGGCCTTGTTTACCCACTTCTGATTGTGCAATTGGAAAACCACTTTGTCCACTGAATTTGTAGAGTTATGATCTACACTTTCTTCTACTGTCATAACTTGAGATAAGCTCTCTAGTTTTCCTTGAAGTTATGTCAGATTCTTGATCCGAATGTCAATCTGCTGACATTCACTGTTTTGATCAAACCAGCCACAAAACTGATGTTCTTATTGTAACCTTGAGATCCTAAGAGCATCTAACATCCATCCTTAGCCAATTCCTTGAAACCCTAGATCTCAACTCAGTTCAGCTTGTAATCTCAATTATCTCCAGTATCGTTCAATCTTTCTTGTTGAGCATATCTGCATATAGATCCTAAATCATTTTAATATATAAGTAATATTTGTGTGTATTGTTTGTTTGTCGCCGAGCAGATCCAGAAATCAAGTTCGAGGACTTCGCTGTTGACCCGTCATCAACTGCTGTTTCTTACGACGTGGAAGGCAAGTCATATCCTTGGTCATCTTGAACCTATATTTTAAATGTTGCTAAAACATACCTTGAATATAGATAATATTGCATGAGAAAGATTGAGAATGGTTGATTTATGAATTGACAGTACTAGACTGGTTATCTGTGAAATGTGAAATAAACAAGTTTTGAGCCATGAACTATTATATGTATTCATATACCTATATTCATGAAATAAAACCCCTAGCCGTGACCAGAAAATGGTATTGAATGGTGGTAGCACTGGAGGTGCTAAACTGCGAAGGAATGCAGGCACTGAAGGTGCAGAGTTGTGGATGGTCTGGTCATTGGCATATAAGGACTAGAACCTTGTGTTGTGCGTCTAGTGGCATGAACAACGTGCTAATCGCAACCCTGCTATGGGACAGGCCTGAGCAAGTACTTATGTGGATCGCACATGAAACCCCCGCATGAGATGTGTAGTGATGCACGATAAGCACGGAGAATGGCTCCCACACATATCACTGAAGGTGATCAAGCACGCTGACCCAGTAATGGGAATAAGCAAAGGGGTGGAGGTTAGGATACAGCCTACCACAACTGTGTCTCGCGGAGAGCCACAGGGTCAGGGGTGAATTGTAAGTGATGCATAACAAAAGTTCTTGTTATCTCCACCTTGCCACTCACACATAGTTGTGAGGAGGGGTCTAATCATTTTGATAGGATGGGCTTGAAAGTGGAATATCTTGCGGGTAAATTGGTACCTCTCTGCAGAGTTAAAAACGTATTCGAATACTCCGAGCTCCCGGGTTTATAGGAGTCTGCTGCGGTGGATTAAATCCACGGGGTGTGACACAAGTACTATTTTCTAAATAAAATATGTTTAATCAAGATTACCCAAATGACATGTGTTGTCATGATAAGGAGTGCTGCCGTGGGCTGTCGTGTGTCGACGTGTCGCGGTAGTACTATAATCTAGTGAACATGAATGATGATGTTATATTATGAAAGGTGCTGCCATGAGATGAAGTATGAAAGAAAAATATTATTTTATAAACATCCATAATTCTTGACTAGTCTAGGTTCATATCATCACTACTATATGTATCTACTCTTACCTATGACTTGCTGAGTACGTAAGTGCTCACCCTTGCAACCTACAAATCAGTAGATGGAGCGTTCAATGATCAAGAAGAAGGCGTGGATAACTTCTTGGATCCAGAAGGAGGAGCGTCAGTCCCGTCATTGCCCTGATGTGTGTTGTTCTGCCGTCCACTTCTCTTTGTGGGTGCGTCACCCATCTTCTGCTGTGTAGATGTTATTTTGCTAAACCATGTATGCCGTGAAGGCATTGTAATCTTCTTATGTAATATCAAGGCCAGCAGGCCACACTGCTTAACTATTTTGTAAGTGACTCTGTTGCAATGTGATATACTCCTGTGCTTGACTTATCCTGGGAAGTCAAGGGTATGTGTATGCTATGCATATATGGGACTAGCTGCAGCGAGCTAGGTCTCTACAGGAGTAGTCATAGTCCCAGTTTCGGGGCGCGACAGAAAAGTTGGAACAAGTACTTATGTGGATCGCACATGAAACCCCTGCATGAGATGTGTAGTGATGCACGATAAGCACGGAGAATGGCTCCCACACATATCACTGAAGGTGATCAAGCACGCTGACCCAGTAATGGGAATAAGCAAAGGGGTGGAGGTTAGGATACAGCCTACCACAACTGTGTCTCGCGGAGAGCCACAGGGTCAGGGGTGAATTGTAAGTGATGCATAACAAAAGTTCTTGTTATCTCCACCTTGCCACTCACACATGGTTGTGAGGAGGGGTCTAATCATTTTGATAGGATGGGCTTGAAAGTGGAATATCTTGCGGGTAAATTGGTACCTCTCTGCAGAGTTCAAAACGTATTCGAATACTCCGAGCTCCCGGGTTTATAGGAGTCTGCTGCGGTGGATTAAATCCACGGGGTGTGACACAAGTACTATTTTCTAAATAAAATATGTTTAATCAAGATTACCCAAATGACATGTGTTGTCATGCTAAGGAGTGCTGCCGTGGGCTGTCGTGTGTCGACGTGTCGCGGTAGTACTATAATCTAGTGAACATGAATGATGATGTTATATTATGAAAGGTGCTGCCATGAGATGAAGTATGAAAGAAAAATATTATTTTATAAACATCCATAATTCTTGACTAGTCTAGGTTCATATCATCACTACTATATGTATCTACTCTTACCTATGACTTGCTGAGTACGTAAGTGCTCACCCTTGCAACCTACAAATCAGTAGATGGAGCGTTCAATGATCAAGAAGAAGGCGTGGATAACTTCTTGGATCCAGAAGGAGGAGCGTCAGTCCCGTCATTGCCCTGATGTGTGTTGTTCTGCCGTCCACTTCTCTTTGTGGGTGCGTCACCCATCTTCTGCTGTGTAGATGTTATTTTGCTAAACCATGTATGCCGTGAAGGCATTGTAATCTTCTTATGTAATATCAAGGCCAGCAGGCCACACTGCTTAACTATTTTGTAAGTGACTCTGTTGCAATGTGATATACTCCTGTGCTTGACTTATCCTGGGAAGTCAAGGGTATGTGTATGCTATGCATATATGGGACTAGCTGCAGCGAGCTAGGTCTCTACAGGAGTAGTCATAGTCCCAGTTTCGGGGCGCGACAGAAAAGTTGGAACAAGTACTTATGTGGATCGCACATGAAACCTCTGCATGAGATGTGTAGTGATGCACGATAAGCACGGAGAATGGCTCCCACACATATCACTGAAGGTGATCAAGCACGCTGACCCAGTAATGGGAATAAGCAAAGGGGTGGAGGTTAGGATACAGCCTACCACAACTGTGTCTCGCGGAGAGCCACAGGGTCAGGGGTGAATTGTAAGTGATGCATAACAAAAGTTCTTGTTATCTCCACCTTGCCACTCACACATGGTTGTGAGGAGGGGTCTAATCATTTTGATAGGATGGGCTTGAAAGTGGAATATCTTGCGGGTAAATTGGTACCTCTCTGCAGAGTTCAAAACGTATTCGAATACTCCGAGCTCCCGGGTTTATAGGAGTCTGCTGCGGTGGATTAAATCCACGGGGTGTGACACAAGTACTATTTTCTAAATAAAATATGTTTAATCAAGATTACCCAAATGACATGTGTTGTCATGCTAAGGAGTGCTGCCGTGGGCTGTCGTGTGTCGACGTGTCGCGGTAGTACTATAATCTAGTGAACATGAATGATGATGTTATATTATGAAAGGTGCTGCCATGAGATGAAGTATGAAAGAAAAATATTATTTTATAAACATCCATAATTCTTGACTAGTCTAGGTTCATATCATCACTACTATATGTATCTACTCTTACCTATGACTTGCTGAGTACGTAAGTGCTCACCCTTGCAACCTACAAATCAGTAGATGGAGCGTTCAATGATCAAGAAGAAGGCGTGGATAACTTCTTGGATCCAGAAGGAGGAGCGTCATTCCCGTCATTGCCCTGATGTGTGTTGTTCTGCCGTCCACTTCTCTTTGTGGGTGCGTCACCCATCTTCTGCTGTGTAGATGTTATTTTGCTAAACCATGTATGCCGTGAAGGCATTGTAATCTTCTTATGTAATATCAAGGCCAGCAGGCCACACTGCTTAACTATTTTGTAAGTGACTCTGTTGCAATGTGATATACTCCTGTGCTTGACTTATCCTGGGAAGTCAAGGGTATGTGTATGCTATGCATATATGGGACTAGCTGCAGCGAGCTAGGTCTCTACAGGAGTAGTCATAGTCCCAGTTTCGGGGCGCGACAGAAAAGTTGGAACAAGTACTTATGTGGATCGCACATGAAACCCCTGCATGAGATGTGTAGTGATGCACGATAAGCACGGAGAATGGCTCCCACACATATCACTGAAGGTGATCAAGCACGCTGACCCAGTAATGGGAATAAGCAAAGGGGTGGAGGTTAGGATACAGCCTACCACAACTGTGTCTCGCGGAGAGCCACAGGGTCAGGGGTGAATTGTAAGTGATGCATAACAAAAGTTCTTGTTATCTCCACCTTGCCACTCACACATGGTTGTGAGGAGGGGTCTAATCATTTTGATAGGATGGGCTTGAAAGTGGAATATCTTGCGGGTAAATTGGTACCTCTCTGCAGAGTTGAAAACGTATTCGAATACTCCGAGCTCCCGGGTTTATAGGAGTCTGCTGCGGTGGATTAAATCCGCGGGGTGTGACACAAGTACTATTTTCTAAATAAAATATGTTTAATCAAGATTACCGAAATGACATGTGTTGTCATGCTAAGGAGTGCTGCCGTGGGCTGTCGTGTGTCGACGTGTCGCGGTAGTACTATAATCTAGTGAACATGAATGATGATGTTATATTATGAAAGGTGCTGCCATGAGATGAAGTATGAAAGAAAAATATTATTTTATAAACATCCATAATTCTTGACTAGTCTTGGTTCATATCATCACTACTATATGTATCTACTCTTACCTATGACTTGCTGAGTACGTAAGTGCTCACCCTTGCAACCTACAAATCAGTAGATGGAGCGTTCAATGATCAAGAAGAAGGCGTGGATAACTTCTTGGATCCAGAAGGAGGAGCGTCATTCCCGTCATTGCCCTGATGTGTGTTGTTCTGCCGTCCACTTCTCTTTGTGGGTGCGTCACCCATCTTCTGCTGTGTAGATGTTATTTTGCTAAACCATGTATGCCGTGAAGGCATTGTAATCTTCTTATGTAATATCAAGGCCAGCAGGCCACACTGCTTAACTATTTTGTAAGTGACTCTGTTGCAATGTGATATACTCCTGTGCTTGACTTATCCTGGGAAGTCAAGGGTATGTGTATGCTATGCATATATGGGACTAGCTGCAGCGAGCTAGGTCTCTACAGGAGTAGTCATAGTCCCAGTTTCGGGGCGCGACAGAAAAGTTGGAACAAGTACTTATGTGGATCGCACATGAAACCCCTGCATGAGATGTGTAGTGATGCACGATAAGCACGGAGAATGGCTCCCACACATATCACTGAAGGTGATCAAGCACGCTGACCCAGTAATGGGAATAAGCAAAGGGGTGGAGGTTAGGATACAGCCTACCACAACTGTGTCTCGCGGAGAGCCACAGGGTCAGGGGTGAATTGTAAGTGATGCATAACAAAAGTTCTTGTTATCTCCACCTTGCCACTCACACATGGTTGTGAGGAGGGGTCTAATCATTTTGATAGGATGGGCTTGAAAGTGGAATATCTTGCGGGTAAATTGGTACCTCTCTGCAGAGTTGAAAACGTATTCGAATACTCCGAGCTCCCGGGTTTATAGGAGTCTGCTGCGGTGGATTAAATCCACGGGGTGTGACACAAGTACTATTTTCTAAATAAAATATGTTTAATCAAGATTACCCAAATGACATGTGTTGTCATGCTAAGGAGTGCTGCCGTGGGCTGTCGTGTGTCGACGTGTCGCGGTAGTACTATAATCTAGTGAACATGAATGATGATGTTATATTATGAAAGGTGCTGCCATGAGATGAAGTATGAAAGAAAAATATTATTTTATAAACATCCATAATTCTTGACTAGTCTAGGTTCATATCATCACTACTATATGTATCTACTCTTACCTATGACTTGCTGAGTACGTAAGTGCTCACCCTTGCAACCTACAAATCAGTAGATGGAGCGTTCAATGATCAAGAAGAAGGCGTGGATAACTTCTTGGATCCAGAAGGAGGAGCGTCATTCCCGTCATTGCCCTGATGTGTGTTGTTCTGCCGTCCACTTCTCTTTGTGGGTGCGTCACCCATCTTCTGCTGTGTAGATGTTATTTTGCTAAACCATGTATGCCGTGAAGGCATTGTAATCTTCTTATGTAATATCAAGGCCAGCAGGCCACACTGCTTAACTATTTTGTAAGTGACTCTGTTGCAATGTGATATACTCCTGTGCTTGACTTATCCTGGGAAGTCAAGGGTATGTGTATGCTATGCATATATGGGACTAGCTGCAGCGAGCTAGGTTTCTACAGGAGTAGTCATAGTCCCAGTTTCGGGGCACGACAGAAAAGTTGGAACAAGTACTTATGTGGATCGCACATGAAACCCCTGCATGAGATGTGTAGTGATGCACGATAAGCACGGAGAATGGCTCCCACACATATCGCTGAAGGTGATCAAGCACGCTGACCTAGTAATGGGAATAAGCAAAGGGGTGGAGGTTAGGATACAGCCTACCACAACTGTGTCTCGCGGAGAGCCACAGGGTCAGGGGTGAATTGTAAGTGATGCATAACAAAAGTTCTTGTTATCTCCACCTTGCCACTCACACATGGTTGTGAGGAGTGGTCTAATCATTTTGATAGGATGGGCTTGAAAGTGGAATATCTTGCGGGTAAATTGGTACCTCTCTGCAGAGTTAAAAACGTATTCGAATACTCCGAGCTCCCGGGTTTATAGGAGTCTGCTACGGTGGATTAAATCCACGGGGTGTGACACAAATACTATTTTCTAAATAAAATATGTTTAATCAAGATTACCCAAATGACATGTGTTGTCATGATAAGGAGTGCTGCCGTGGGCTGTCGTGTGTCGACGTGTCGCGGTAGTACTATAATCTAGTGAACATGAATGATGATGTTATATTATGAAAGGTGCTGCCATGAGATGAAGTATGAAAGAAAAATATTATTTTATAAACATCCATAATTCTTGACTATTCTAGGTTCATATCATCACTACTATATGTATCTACTCTTACCTATGACTTGCTGAGTACGTAAGTGCTCAACCTTGCAACCTACAAATCAGTAGATGGAGCGTTCAATGATCAAGAAGAAGGCGTGGATAACTTCTTGGATCCAGAAGGAGGTGCGTCAGTCCCGTCATTGCCCTGATGTGTGTTGTTCTGCCGTCCACTTCTCTTTGTGGGTGCGTCACCTATCTTCTGCTGTGTATATGTTATTTTGCTAAACCATGTATGCCGTGAAGGCATTGTAATCTTCTTATGTAATATCAAGGCCAGCAGGCCGCACTGCTTAACTATTTTGTAAGTGACTCTGTTGCAATGTGATATACTCCTGTGCTTGACTTATCCTGGGAAGTCAAGGGTATGTGTATGCTATGCATATATGGGACTAGCTGCAACGAGCTAGGTCTCTACAGGAGTAGTCGTAGTCTCAGTTTCGGGGCGTGACAGTAATGCATGACACACATGACACCAGTTCTCACATTCAAAGAATCATATCTAAACACAATGTAACATCAAACAGATCTTAACTAGAAGATAAAGAAATATTTCACGAGATGCTAATTTGTAGATTAATTAGGAGACACAAAAATACTTTTCTTAGGTACTTGGTACTTCATCTTGCCAAAGAAATTAAAAATCTCTACTTACATGAGATCTTGGTTTACCTCCATTCCTTTAAGAAAATGCAAGAGGAAACATAAAAAATGAGTACTACTTAAACTTATTCTAGTTAATGGCTGAAACAAAAGCAAGCTGATTCATGTATGACACATCAATTTAGATACAAATATACACATGCCACTTCACAAATTCAAGTGCATGTCTGAAACAGCAGTACAAATACACACCTACCTACCAGTACAATTAAATACACAAATACTCCCATGTACAAAATCAAGTTCATGTCCCAAATTGCAATACATGATACACAAATATACAACAATTCAAACATTCGATGTATATTAGAAAAGTCACGTCTGAAATTAACAACATATCGTCACGAGGACCCAGTGGCCCATACATTTTACATAAAAGAGAACCTTTACAAATTGCGACAATGCAACTACCGACTACAAGTTAGACCTAATACATCACAAATCCATTCATCCAAAACAGCAAATGTCTGAACCACATTGGACTTAACCATAGGAGTTCAGTTCAAAGACGCCTGAGGAGCTAGAACTGTCGTCGAGTTACATTTGTATTGGTGATTTCCTCGGACTCAAACTCAATCAACTCAACTCAACTCAACTCAACTCCATTAACAAAAAGAATGGCTGTGCAAATGACAACAATTCTTCTTCTCCAAGTAGGTAAGCATCTGGCCACAAGCTGGTGCTTGCAAAAAAATGGCTGAAACACGATACAAATGTAAGATGCTTTCTTAGGTCTTGATTTGAGAAACACGCCGGGCTTGAGGATCTTCTCAACCGAGCCAACTAAGATCTCGCCCTTCACGTGCTTCCAGCTCTCAACGGTGATCTTCACCGTTTCTTTCGCCAACAAGCCAACGTAGGCAGCATACTGCGATGAAGAACCATGAAATACATTTCCCTTCATGAGCATCATCCAAGGACCTACACAGATCATAAATAGGCATTCTAGAGAAAATTAAGATTGTTTACTGTTTCCTAAATGACTCCTTATCTGAGAAAGACTACCAACTGAAGGTTAGGTTGTGCTTCGTCATAGTAACATCAACTTGCAACTGGAGATCAAGATATTACATTTCTACTCTATTTCATTAGAAGAAATTACCTTGCCAATATACATATATTAATTATTTAATGAACTTTTTACATGCATTTGATCATTGAGCGAGCTAGTTGGTATTTGACTATGTTATTGGCATTGAACAACCTACAGAGAGATCAAGATATTTGTGTATCTCATGATATTTGTAAATATCTTGACATTAATGATCTTTCAATTTTAATTTCAACTTCAATTTCAATTTCAATTACAAATATCTTTCAATTTCAATTTCAGTTAAAAATATCTTTCAATTTCAATTTCAATTTCATGATCTTTCAATTTCATTTTCAATTTCATGATCTTTCAATTTCATGATGTTAGCTAGCGTTTGTCTTGCAAATATATCCTGATAATTTTCTTCATTTGATAGGATCAGCAAGCAATTGAACATTATCTGTCCCACAGTGATATTATTTAGTTGTTTTAATAAAAAATAGGAACAAGACTCCGTATATAATCATATTGAAAAGAAGAAACATCAAAATGAAGGATACAAAAATTGCAGGATAATTGCCATAATCGGATTAGAATAATCTAACAATATTGTCGAAATCTAGTGGGCGTCGATGGAGGTGTGGAGGTGCAGCAGTCGCCGGTGGAGGTGCGCCAGCCGTCCATGGAGCTTACGGGTTAGGGCTACGAGCGCCCGATGAACTGTTCGAATGAAAGAGAAATACCCGGGTATTTATAGAACTAGATCAGTTCTATCGGTACACAACCGCCTACTGTTAGTAATTTTATATCTCTTATAACGGTATAAACATACATTACCGATAGCATAAAACTATTTGTAGAAGGCGAACGGTTCTATCGGCACACTGCCTCCTACCGATAGGAATTTTTGTACATATTCTGTCAGTATAGACATACATTACCGATAGAATAAGACTATTTGTAGAAGGCGAACGATTCTATCGGCACACTACATCCTACTGATAGGAATTTTTGTACATATTCTGCCGGTATAGACATACATTACCGATAGAATAAGACTATTTGTAGAAGGTGAACAATTCTATCGGCACACTACATCCTACCGATAGGAATTTTTGTACATATTCTGTCTGTAAAGACATATATTACCGATAGAATAAGACAATTTGTAGAATCCAAACAGTTCTATCGGCACACTACATTCTGCCGATAGGAATTTTTGTACATATTCTGTCGATATAGACATACATTACCGATAGAATAATATTATTTGTCGAAGGCAAACGGTTCTAAGATATTTGTGCTATCTTCTAATGGTATAAACATACATTACCAATAGAATAAAAGTATTTGAAGAGGAACAGTTCTAAGGAGTTTGTGATATATGCTAACGGTATAAACATACAGTATCGATAGAATAAAACTATTTGTAGTAGACGAACGATTCTATCGGTTCACAACAGGCTACCGATAGGAATTTGTGATATATTCTAACCATATATAAATACTGTACCGGTAGAATAAAACTATTTGTAGAAGTCGATCAGTTCTAACGGTACACAACATCCTCCCGTCAGTACTTATGCATCTCTTCTAACGGTAAATATGTTCATCACCGCTAGAGTAAATCATTCTGCTTCTTCTATCGGTAAATTTCGTGCAAACCGATAGTAAAAATACCTCCCTTATTTCTTTTACGACATCGAGGCACCTTTTCTAACGGTTTTCTTCTAAATTGCTAATAACCAATAGAAGATAGGGTTAGTAGATTGCATTTCTATACTAGTGTGTTTTTCTGGTGCGCAGTATCTTACATTATATAGGGCCATGAACTGGCTGCCTAATACTTGAGATCGAATACTACTTGGATTCGGTCTCCTCTAAAGAATAAAAACATACTAAAAAAAATAAAACTTAACATATTTATTTCGGGTTCTAAAACAAAAGATACAAATATCCAACTAAAAAGCAAAATGGACACAACTCCGTGTTGGTCTCGATCAGTTTCATAGCCTAGTCGTTCCCGTGGTTGTGTTGAACTTGACCACCTGGTTGTACTCGTGCTAGACTCGACCACGACTACTCCACCAACTTTGGTTGACTTCGACCATACTGACAGTTGACGACTTCAACCACTATTCAAGCGACAGTGAACTTTTAGAGATCAACTCTGTTTCTCCCTTACGTGCACAAGACATCCTTGGTGCACTCCTGGTTCCTCTTCTTGACTAAATCTGAGAACAAGCAAAGTAGCACTATTAGGTAGTCATCAAGATTATATTCAGTGAGCAACAGATTCACTTGTTGTTGTAATTGTCTAGCTTGATCTCGAGTCAATAGACATTTATATGATTTTCAGTTATCATGTGATGTAGAGGAAGATGATGCGCTGTCAGGGATGTCCTCATCAAGAGAGGTTCTCACCAAACTTAACCGTGGAAGCAATCCTCTGACCGTTCTACCAGTGACCGTACTGGCAACTTAATTTGTCTTGGAAAACAATTGAAACTAACTTGCAATTCTCAAATCTTGGATAGAATTATGCCTGATGGTTATGAAATTCCCAAAACCGTAGGTTTCCTTCCTGCTTTTAAAACACTAGTTTTTATACTTTCTCTTTACTGCATTAACCCTAGATTGATAGCTTTAGTAGTAAATTTAGTAGTAGAAAAACAACCCCCTCCAATCTTTTGGACTTATTCGGTAATTCGTTAACCTAAAAGATGAATATGCTTGTTCCTCGTTGAATTCGACCGTCAAGTGCTCAACGTTCAACCGTTCACTTACGGTATTATATCAATCGCGCCCCGCTGGGTGCAATCAAGTTTTTGGTGTCATTGCTGGGAAACAATGGTCATTCATATTTAAGATTAATTTTTGCTGATATAAGTCAATGTCACTTCTCAAAATTGCTTCTATGTTTCTTTTTCTTCTTTTTGTGCACCACTAACCTTTCAGGGAGGTAATGCAATTTGGATAGCATGGACAACCTTGTCAAAATCGTGTGCCGACTTCAGTACAAGGCAAGGCAGGTAAGATCGGAGGAAAATTCACGACAAACCATTGAAGAGAACAAAGAACAACCAATAATTGAGGACCAAAAGAGACTAAAGGATTATGCAATCCCACTCAACATGGGGTTGCAATCAAGTATTCTTAGACTAGTAATCAAATCAAACAATTTTGAAATAAAACCTGCACTATTGAACTTGGTACAGCAAAATCAATTCAGCAGTCTTCCCACTGAAGACCAATCTATGCATTTACATATGTTTCTTGAGCATTGTGACACTTTCAAGATTCATGGAGTAACATAGGACGCATTTCGCTTGAGACTTTTTTCCTTTCTCGCTACACGAGAAGGTGAGGGCATGGTTGTACACTCTTCCTCGTGTCGATCACCACATAGGAGAAACTCTCATGTGCCTTGTCATGGTATTGCGAATACCCCGGCAGGTTTTGTGAACGATCCTAGCGAAGATTATGCGGCACGGGCTGACCGGATGACCGGTCCTCCCCCGCCGGACAAACACAAGAAATGACACGAGGATTTATACAGGTTCGGGTCCCGGTGGGGGCCCTAGTCCTGTCGGTGCGCTCCCGACCGGAGTCGGCCGGGGAGGCTCTCTCTGGGGGAGAGGCTTCCGGAGCACACCTGTTAGTTTTTTAGCTATTCCAACAAATGAATCACCTCCTTACAACTGAGGGGTACAAGGGCTATTTATAGCCCCAAAGAGAAGCAAAAAACCTAAACTACCCCAGAAGCCACCGTCGGATTGAGGGGCAGGAACGTCCTTTTCCCGGTCAAACGCTTTGGATGCTTGATAGGTGGTCGCTGATTCCCGAAGTGCACCTCGCGTGACCTGCACGTGATAAACAACTCGAGACTCTACCTTTAGAAGGGCGATGAGGTCTGGGACCGGCGCCGGAGGCCAGGTCCCGAGGGCCAAAGGGCGATGCCCGGGGAACCACCGAAGGCCAGGTCCACGGCCAAATGGCGGCGCCCGGGACGGCGCCGGAGGCCAGGTCCCGGGGGCCAAACGGCGGCGCTCGGGGAGGCACCGGAGGCCAGGTCCCCGGGCAAATGGCGGCGCCCCGGACGGCGCCAGAGGCCATGTCCCGGGGGCCAAAAGGTGGCGCCCGGGGAGGCACCGGAGGCCAGGTCCCCGGGCAAATGGCGGCTCCCAGGACGGCGTCGGAGGCCAGGTCCCGGGGGCCAAAAGGCGGCGCCCGGGGAGTCCCCGGAGGCCAGGTCCCCGGGCAAATGGCGGGCCCGGGACGGCGCCGGAGGCCAGGTCCCAGGAGCCAAAAGGCGGCTCCCAGGGAGGCCCCGGAGGCTAGGTCCCCGGGCAAATGGCGGCGCCCGGGACGGCGCCGGAGGCCAGATCCCTGGGGCAAAAAGGCGGCGCCCGGGGAGGCACCGGAGGCCATGTCCCCGGGCAAATGGCGGCGCTCGGGATGGCGTCGGAGGCCAGGTCCCGGGGGCCAAAATGCGGCGCCCGGGGAGGCACCGGAGGCCATGTCCCCAGGCAAATGGCGGTGCCCGGGAGTGCGCCGGAGGCCAGGTCCCGGGTGTTGCATCTAGGCCTTCTTGCCTAACCCTAATTTTGATGATTAATGAAAACAAAGTGTTCCGGACTAATTGTGCTATTGAGTTTATTTGATACAGAGTTGCGTTGGGAAGATATGCACGGAATACAAGAAGAACCCGACGTAAAATAAAAGCACAAGTAGCAAAGAGCAAAAGACAAGTCGCAAATCATGAAGATGCGAGAGACCTCAGGTATTGAGAGTTTTTATTTTTTACCGATCTTGGCGTTTGGAGATGATCGGTTAGGAAAATTCTTTTCTAGCTTTAACCGTACTATAAAGAGGGGTGGTGAAAGTCCTCTCTTTATCTCCAACGCAAACCGAGAAAACTAGGTCACTGCATTGCATCATTTCTGGACGGATTTGGTTTTGATCTTATTTCAAAATCTGGATTTTCAGTTCAGTTTTTGATAGCAGAAGAGTATTTGCATTTTTCAGAAAGATCTAGACAGATCTGGTTTTTGCTTCTGTTGACAAAAATGTAGCCCTTGAAATTATCTTTCCAACGAGCTATTAAACACCTCTTTTGGATTTCTGGTTTTAAAGTTATCTCTGTTTTTGTTCATGCTGACTGTCAGTTTGCTAAACTGACTGTCAGTTTGAATGTCAGTTCGTGTAACTGACAATTGTCCAGAGAGGGTGTATTTTGGGCTCAAAATTTTTGTACTAAACTGACTGTCAGTTTGTCCATACTGACTGTCAGTTGGGGTTTCGACCACATTGATTTTAACTGAGTTTCTATTTGATTTTGGTCGTGACTGTGGTCGAACTGACTGTCAGTTGTGGGTTCCAGCTTTCTTTTTTCGGCCACGAACGGCTAGCAAAGTTTTCGTCCGTAAATTTGTCGGCCGTTGTGCACTAAACTGACTGTCAATTAGGCAAACTGACTGTCAGTTTGGGTTGCTGATTTTCAGCCCTAGCTCCAACGGTTCATTTGCTTCTTGAGGCTATAAATAGGGGCTTTGGGCGTGTGTTTCACATAACAAGTAGCATCTTTTCATATACACTCTTGAGCATTAGTTTCTTATATAAAATCTTGATCTTTTGATCAAGTCGAGTGCTTTCCGATCCACCGAGAGTTTCAGTTCTTTTGCATTTGCATATACTTAGCTTCTCGGTGTGTGTTTGGAGGTCTAGAGAAGACCTTGCTGCCTGTTACTCTTGGTGAGCGCCCTCACCTAGACGGTTCGGAGGCGTGGCCGTTGATCTCTCCGTTCGGAGATTGTCGGAGAGGCTCGGCAAGTGTGTACAAGGCATCGGTGTTCGCCTTTCCGGAGTGGACAAGGAGCAACCTTAGTTGATAATACTCTTCGTGAGTATTGAGGCAAGACTCAAGTGATTTGAGTGCTTCAACGAGGATTAGTGGAGACTGGGCGAGTCTCCGATACCTCGGTAAAAACCATTGTGTTCGTTTTTTTTCCCTTGCTTACATTATTTGTTCTTGAATTGTTCTTTATTTGCTTTAAGTTTTAAAGTTTTTAAAGCCTCCTATTCTCCCCCCCCTCTAGTCGGCATCCTTGATCCAACACGTGGTATCAGAGCTTGGTCTCTCGATTCATTAGGCTTTACCGCCTAGAGAGAGGATGTCGTCAAGTGGAGATTTTCTTCTCGGTCATACCGAACGTGCGCCTATCTTTGATGGGACAAACTATCCTTATTGGAAAGTGCGCATGTCGGTATTCCTAGAAGCCATGGGGCTTGATGTATGGGATATTGTTAAACTCGGCTTTACTCCTCCGGTTGATCCGGCAAGTCAGTCTGAGGACGATAGGAGAAAGTTGCATTTAAATGCCCGTGCAAAAAATGCACTCTTTGCCGGTTTATCTTTGAATGAGTTCAACCGTGTGAGCAATCTCACGACTGCTCATAAGGTTTGGACTACCCTCGAAGAAATTTACGAGGGCACTACAAAGGTTAAAGAGGCAAAATTGCTAATGGTGAGGCAAAAATATGAGACATTCACCATGTCATCAACCGAGTCCATGGATTCCATGTTTACTCGATTAAATAACATTGTGAATGAACTCAAGGGTCTTGGTGTTGTTTTTACTGACCTTGAGCTTGTGAGAAAGATGCTTAGGGCTTTGCCGGAAAGCTTCGACACTTTGGTCACGGTTCTCACAAACTCCGATCTATCGACTACAACACCAACCGATCTTTATGGGAACCTCATCACCCATGAGATGCACAAGAAGGAGAAGAAGGAAGCGGCCGAACCATCGGAGACGAAGAAGAAAGCTTTGGCTTTCAAAGCAAACTCAAGGAACGATTCAAGCGAAGGCTCCTCCGATGAAGACCTCGCACTCATGGTAAAGAACACTCAAAAACTTCTTCGCAGGTTGCATAAGAAAGGTGTCAACATTGACACACGACCAAAGGGGCAAAAGCAAAACAACTTCAAGGACATCATTTGCTATGGATGTCACGAGAAGGGACACATAGCATCAAGATGTCCAAACAAGAACAAGGCATGGAACAAGAAGAAGAAGTTCTTCAAGAAGAAGAATGAAGAAATCAAAGAAGCTTGTTTTGGAGAATGGATGTCCGGCGGAGAGAGCTCCGACTCCGACTCCGACAACGAAAGAAGTTGCTCAAAGAAGATGGCCGGACTAGCTCTCGGCAACATCAACACTTCAACTAGCTCATCCATTTGCCTTATGGCTAAAGGCGATGAAAAGGTACACTCTAATGATCCATCATATGATGACTTAGTTGAAATGATAACCGAATTGAATGAAGTTTTTGGAAAAACTAAAAAGAAGTATAAGGCGCTTAAGGAAGAACATTCTTCCCTACGCGCTCAATACTCTGAGCTTAAAGATTCATATGAAAGCATGCTCATAAAAGATGTTACAAATATCTCATCTAAGGTAGATGTTTCAACTTCATGTAATTTGGATGATTCTCCTTCTAGTAGTCATCACATTCCATGTGTTTCTAATGATAACATCTTAAATGAAAATAATGAACTTAAGGCACAAGTTGAAAAACTTGGAAAAGGCTTAGAAAATTGTTATAAAGGTAAAATATCGCTTGATCTAATCCTTAGTAAACAAAAATGTTCTTTTAGAAAAGAAGGATTAGGATATTTTCAAAAGAAAAATTCTAAAACTATATTTTTTAAAGCATGCAACACATTTTGTCATAAATGCCATGAAACCGGTCATTTGCATGAAGCATGTCCCTTAATGACTCCAAATTACTTTGATACTTGCTACATGCTTCAAAAGTCGAGAAAAGGTTATGCTATAGCAAAGTATGTTGGTGCACCCATGTTAAACAAAAAGAAGAAATCTATTTGGGTGCCCAAAGCTTTGATTGCTAACATCGAAGGACCCAAAAAGGTTTGGGTACCTAAAAGAACTTAATTCTTTTTATGCAGGTGAACTACAAGACCGGTGGGAGGCATTGGGTGCTAGATAGCGGATGCTCCGAACACATGACTGGTAACAAGAAGTTGTTCACCTCAATCAAAGACAACTCAAGCGAGAACCAAAAGATTACCTTTGGCGACAACCGTCAAGGAAATGTGGTAGGCTTGGGTAAAATCGCAATCTCAAATGACCTTTCTATTTCTAATGTTTTATTGGTCGAATCTTTGAACTTCAATTTGCTTTCCGTTGCACAAATTTGCGATTTTGGTTTTAGTTGCACATTTTTCCCAAAAGAAGTGTTGGTTGAAAGTTTAAAAGATAAATCTTTGATCTTTAAAGGCTTTCGCTTTGGAAATCTTTATTTGGTTGATTTTCACTCAAAAGATGCATCTCTTTCAACATGTCTTGTCTCTCAAACCTCAAAAGGTTGGCTATGGCATAGAAGACTTGCACATGTTGGAATGCATCAATTGAGAAAACTTTTAAAACGTGATTTGGTTGTTGGCTTAAAGGATGTGAATTTCAAAAAGGACAAACCTTGTAGCGCTTGTCAAGCGGGCAAGCAAGTAGCTACTTCACATCCAACTAAGCGCGTTCTTTCTACTTGCAAACCTTTGGAACTCCTTCATATGGATTTATTTGGACCTTCTGAGTTCCAAAGTATCGGGGGTAGCAATTATGGTTTTGTGATTGTTGACGATTTTACTCGCTATACTTGGGTTTTCTTTATTTCCCAAAAATCTGAAACCCCCGATGTTTTCAAAAGTTTTGCAAAACGTGTTTCTACTGAATTCGAATTATCCATCAAGAAAATCCGTAGTGATCATGGTGGAGAGTTCGTTAATTCAACTCTATTTGATTTTTGTGACTCTCTTGGAATCAAACACGAATTTTCCACATCCTACACTCCACAGCAAAATGGAGTCGTTGAAAGGAAAAATCGAACACTTATAGAAATGGCAAGGACTATGCTAAGTGAGTATGATACTCCTACTCGCTTCTGGGCTGAAGCCGTGCATACAGCTTGCTATTCTATAAATCGGCTTTATTTGCATCCTCTTCTGAATTTGACTCCTTATGAACTTCTTGTTGGGTGAAAGCCAAATATTTCTTATTTCCGAGTTTTTGGATGCAAATGTTATATTCTTAAGAAAAGAAATTTTGGTGGTAAATTTCAAAGAAGAGTAGATGAAGGCTTTCTAGTCGGATACTCCACCACTAGTAAAGCTTATCGTGTTTTCAATAAAAATACAAGTTGTATTGAGGAGTCGGGTGATGTCGAATTTGATGAAACTAATGGCTCACAAAAGGAGCAAGTATCTCATGAAGTTTCAGGTGAAGATCTTCAAGAAGCAATGAAGAACATAACCATTGGAGACATCAAGCCAATGGAGGAAGATCAAGAAGATGATGTCAACATTGAAAATGTTGATCAAGACGAATCATCATCTCATCCTCCAGAACAAGGTCAAGATGAAGCAGTACAAGATGAAGAACCAAGGCAACACCAAACCATCACTAAGGATCACCCTCTAGACCAAATATTGGGTGACGTCAGTAAGGGTGTTCAAACTCGATCTCGTATTGCTGCATTTTGTGAACATCATTCATTTGTGTCTTCTTTAGAACCCAAACATGTTAGTGAAGCTTTAAATGATCCTGATTGGGTTAATGCCATGCATGAAGAACTTAACAACTTTGCTAGAAATGAAGTTTGGACCTTAGTAGAAAGACCCAAAGATCATAATGTTATTGGAACAAAATGGGTTTTCAGAAATAAGCAAGATGAAAATGGTGTTGTAATTAGAAACAAAGCTCGTCTTGTTGCTCAAGGCTTCACTCAAGTCGAAGGTTTAGACTTTGGTGAGACTTTTGCACCTGTAGCAGGACTTGAAGCTATTCGCATTCTTCTTGCTTATGCATCATGCTTTAATATCAAACTTTTTCAAATGGATGTAAAAAGTGCTTTCTTAAATGGTGAAATTTCTGAACTTGTGTTTGTTGAACAACCTCCTGGTTTTGAAGATTCTAAATTTCCAAACCATGTTTTTAAATTGTCAAAAGCTCTCTATGGTCTCAAACAAGCTCCTCGAGCTTGGTATGAGCGACTTAGAGACTTTCTACTATCAAAAGGTTTTAAAATTGGGAAGGTTGATACAACTCTCTTTACAAAGAAAATTGAAAAAGATTTGTTCATTTGTCATATTTATGTTGATGATATTATATTTGGATCTACTAATGAACATTTATGTCATGAGTTTGGAGAGATGATGTCTAGGGAGTTCGAGATGTCCATGATTGGTGAGCTGAGCTTCTTCCTCGGTCTACAAATCAAGCAACTCAAAAACGGGACGTTCGTGAGTCAAACCAAGTACGTGAAGGACCTGCTCAAACGCTTTGGGATGGAAGACGCCAAGCCAATCAAAACTCCCATGGCGACCAATGGACATTTGGACATGGAGAAAAGCGGCAAATCGGTTGATTCTAAACTGTATAGGTCTATGATTGGTAGTCTTTTATATCTTACTGCATCTAGGCCTGATATCATGTTTAGTGTATGCTTATGTGCTAGATTTCAGTCTGATCCTAAGGAATGCCATTTAACTGCTCTTAAAAGAATCCTTAGGTATTTAAAATGCTACCCCAGTTTAGGCCTTTGGTATCCGAAAGATGCAAATTTTGAATTAATTGGGTATTCGGATTCTGATTATGCTGGGTGTAAGATTGATCGAAAAAGCACATCTGGTAGCTGTCAGCTGTTGGGGAGATCATTAGTATCATGGTCATCTAGGAAGCAAAATTCTGTAGCTCTCTCCACAGCTGAAGCTGAATATGTGTCTGCAGGCAGTTGTTGTGCTCAATTATTGTGGATGAAGCAGACATTTTTGGATTATGGGATTATATTTGATAAAGTGCCACTATTGTGTGATAATGAAAGTGCCATTAAAATTGCTAATAATCCTGTTCAACATTCTAGAATTAAGCATATTGAAATAAGGCACCACTTTATTAGAGATCATGTGGAAAAAGGAGATATTGATGTGAATTATGTTAGAACTAATATGCAACTAGCAGATATTTTCACCAAACCCTTAGATGAATCAAGATTTTACTTTTTAAGGGGTGAACTGAACATTATTGATATATCAAATGCTAGTTGATGTGCTAAATGTGTTGTTTGTATAAAATATTATTATTTTATTCCCTCTCTGGTCTTAGACAGCCTCTGGTCGAAATTGTCAGTTCAGT
Organism: Pharus latifolius; assembly: GCA_019359835.1. Taxonomy (NCBI): domain Eukaryota; kingdom Viridiplantae; phylum Streptophyta; class Magnoliopsida; order Poales; family Poaceae; genus Pharus; species Pharus latifolius. Next base: position 55,753,628 of record CM033326.1, on the reverse strand, counting down.
AGTTAGGAGCCTGGTCTTAGTCTCTGGTCGAAGTCAGTGTCATAACTGACAGTCAGTTTCACAAACTGACTGTCAGTTACGTGCATTTGATTTTGGTCGTAGCACCTGGTCGTGTTCGAGTCCCCTACTGACTGTCAGTCTCATACACTGACTGTCAGTTTCAAAACTCAGTTCTGTGAACTGACTGTCAGTAGACACACTGACTGTCAGTTCCATGTTTCTGAGTTTGGAACTAATTATCAGTTTATCAAACTGACTGTCAGTTGCGGGATCGAGAACCCTAAAACCCCGTTCTGTTTCTTGTCTTCTCACCTCCTTTTCTCGCCGCCGTTCTCTTTTTCGTGCTCCCTCGCCGTCGCCGGTTGCTCCTCCTCCTTGCAGTGCCTCGCCGCCGCCTCCTTGCCCCACCTATCATCGCCGGTGAGCTCCTCACCGCCGGCGCCACCATTCTCGCCGGTCTCGACCGCGACGATCTTTGCTCCTCTGTTCTCCGGTGTCTTCATCGACTCAGCCTCTCCTCGTGGAAGATCCTTCTCCTCGTCGTGTGCAGTGTTTGTGTTCCTCCTCGACAAGGTGTGCCTCGTCGTGCCGGCCGAAATTCGTCATCCAGATCTGATCGTCGTTTCGACTTCTTCAGTTCCTCTGTTCAGGTTGTTTCTTCTCTTCTCTCCTTTGTTTTCCGGTCGTTCCTTAGCCATGTCTGATCAGGCCGGTCCCTCTCGCCGTGGGGCCCGACGGAAGAATGCGGCAAACAGCCAGCGTTCATCGGGTCAGACGTCCGAGAACCGACCCTTGCCTCCGCCTGAGCGCGTGCCCGTGGATTATTCACGTTGGCACGCGAGCCGCCTTCGCACGCGAGCCGCCTTCGCACGCTCCGCTCTGTGAACCCGTACCTGTCGCCGCGACCTACTGGTCGCGACGGGTGCGCGGTGCTCACCTGCTACACAAACCTTCATTTAGACCTATTTACCAGCGTCTATAGCCGCGCTCCCATCTTTGCCCACCGCTCTCTGTCGTGGGGTACGATCGCCTCTCGCACAGGCATCGCCACCCTCGCAGATCTTTTTGGCACTGTAGGGATTCGCGACTTAGTCGCCGATTCCTCTTTGCACTGGGCTGAGGGGCCCATTCGCCAGTTTTATTCCACCGTCTTTGTATCCCCTCAGCGCGACTTCATGACCTTCATGACGGGCCTCCAGGTCCACACCGTCACGAAGGATCAGTTGGAGTCCGCACTCGGACTGGTGCGTCCTCCTTCTGGCCGCCAGCTCCACACTTTCCCTGACCTCAAGCGTCGGGAGGTGGCCATTCTTTATTCCGGCCCCTTCCAGCTCCGTCACATCGCTGGCTTGTGCCGCGATGTTGACCTGGCTCTGCGGATCCTCTGTCTCACACTGGTCCCCATGAGCGGAGACAGAGCCAGGGTCACCTATCTGGGTCTTCATGTGCTCATCTCCATCTTTCAGGAGGAGCCCTTCGACGTCGCTGATCTCATCATCAGTGAGATTCAGCACGTCCTTCTTTCTCCGCGCCGTCAGCTGATATACGCTCCGTATATCATGGCAGTGCTTCTTCATATCCGGGCCGTGGACACTGAGCTGCCCAGGCCCCATCATCCTCTTCTCTTCTATCCTCCGGGCCAGGCTGATCGCCGGCTCGGTGCTCGCCCTGCTGCAGCTGCTGGCCCTGGTTCTCCCGCATCAGATGATGATGCTGCGGGGGAGTCAGAGGACGAGGCCCCTGTCCAGGAGTCTTCTCCAGCTCCAGCTGCAGGGACTGGCACCGTTTCTGCCTCATCTTCTTCCCAGCTTCAGGAGGTCCTCCAGGTGCAGCAGCAGATCCTCAGTACCCAGGCGGAGCATCATCAGATGTTGCTCCGTTTGATTGCTCAGCAGGAGGAGATTCTGCGTCGCCTGCCTGCCTCCGGATCTTCGGTCCCTCGCAAGAGGGCCCGCCAGGCTGCATCGTCTCCGAGCTCAGCTTCAGTTGCTGCTGATCCAGCTCCTGTTGCACCAGCTCCGGCTCCAGTGTCTGCAGCTCCTGCTCCTGTTGCAGCTACGACTCCTCCGGCATCTCCAGCCGTCGACCCGTCTGCATCTCCAGCTGGCTCCGGAGATACAGACATCATAGGATTTTCTTCCGATGATGAGCCTTAGGCTCTGATTTGCTTTTTGTTTGCCTCCCTTTTTGTGCTTGATGCCAAAGGGGGAGAAGTATTTTGGATAGTATAGTGGTTTTTAGAGTCTGTTTATGTCTGTTTATGTCTTTTGATGTATTAAACAGATGATTTTTTATATATGGAGATGCTTTTGGTTATCATATATGTCTGTGTGTCATCTCTTTAGATCTTTTTAGCTCTGATACATATGATGACTTGTGTTTAGCTCTGATATATATGATGTCATTGGTTTCTTGAGATGATGCTCTTGAGCTCTGATATGTGATTACAGCTCTGATACGTTGATATATATGATGTCTTGATGTGCATGTGTATGCTTTGATATGACTTGTGGATATTTGCACATCTGTGACTTGCTTATGTATTAGATGCCCTGATGTATATGTATTAGTTTATGATCTTGTATGATGAGATGCATATACTCAGGGGGAGCTATTTCATTTATTTTATTTTTGAACACTTGTTGTCATCAATCATCAAAAAGGGGGAGATTGTTGCATCTAGGCCTTCATGCCTAACCCTAATTTTGATGATTAATGAAAACAAAGTGTTCCGGACTAATTGTGCTATTGAGTTTATTTGATACAGAGTTGCGTTGGGAAGATATGCACGGAATACAAGAAGAACCCGACGTAAAATAAAAGCACAAGTAGCAAAGAGCAAAAGACAAGTCGCAAATCATGAAAATGCGAGAGACCTCAGGTATTGAGAGTTTTTATTTTTTACCGATCTTGGCGTTTGGAGATGATCGGTTAGAAAAATTCTTTTCTAGCTTTAACCGTACTATAAATAGGGGTGGCGAAAGTCCTCTCTTTATCTCCAACGCAAACCGAGAAAACTAGGTCATTGCATTGCATCATTTCTGGATGGATTTGGTTTTGATCTTATTTGAAAATCTGGATTTTCACTTCAGTTTTTGATAGCAGAAGAGTATTTGCATTTTTCAGAAAGATTTAGACAGATCTGGTTTTTGCTTCTGTTGACAAAAATGTAGCCCTTGAAATTATCTTTCCAACGAGCTATTAAACACTTCTTTTGGATTTCGGGTTTTAAAGTTATCTCTGTTTTTGTTCATGCTGACTGTCAGTTTGCTAAACTGACTGTCAGTTTGAATGTCAATTCGTGTAACTGACAATTGTCCAGAGAGGGTGTATTTTGGGCTCAAAATTTTTTGTACTAAACTGACTGTTAGTTTGTCCATACTGACTGTCAGTTGGGGTTTCGACCACATTGCTTTTAACTGAGTTTCTATTTGATTTTGGTCGTGACTGTGGTCGAACTGACTGTCAGTTTGTGTAACTGACTGTCAGTTGTGGGTTCCAGCTTTCCTTTTTCGACCACGAACGGCTAGCAAAGTTTTCGTCCGTAAATTTTGTCGGCCGTTGTGCACTAAACTGACTGTCAGTTAGGCAAACTGACTGTCAGTTTGGGTTGCTGATTTTCAGCCCTAGTTCCAACGGATCATTTGCTTCTTGAGGCTATAAATAGGGGCTTTGGGCATGTATTTCACATAACAAGTAGCATCTTTTCATATACACTCTTGAGCATTAGTTTCTTATATAAAATCTTGATCTTTTGATCAAGTCGAGTGCTTTCCGATCCACCGAGAGTTTCAGTTCTTTTGCATTTGCATATACTTAGCTTCTCGGTGTGTGTTTGGAGGTCTAGAGAAGACCTTGCTGCCTGTTACTCTTGGTGAGCGCCCTCACCTAGATGGTTCGGAGGCCTGGCCGTTGATCTCTCCGTTCGGAGATTGTCGGAGAGGCTCAGCAAGTGTGTACAAGGCATCGGTGCTCGCCTTTCCGGAGTGGACAAGGAGCAACCTTAGTTGATAATACTCTTCATGAGTATTGAGGCAAGACTCAAGTGATTTGAGTGCTTCAACGAGGATTAGTCGAGACTGGGCGAGTCTCCGATACCTCGGTAAAAACCATTGTGTTCGTTTTCTTTCCCTTGCTTACATTATTTGTTCTTGAATTGTTCTTTATTTGCTTTAAGTTTTAAAGTTTTTAAAGCCTCCTATTCCCTCCCCCCCTCTAGTCGGCATCCTTGATCCAACACCGTTGACCAAAACCCGGCGCCGGAGGCCTGGTCCCGGGGGCCAATGGGTGACGCCCGGGGAAGCATTGGAGGCCAGGTCCCCGGGCAAATGGCGGCGCCCGGGATGGCACCGGAGGCCAGGTCCCGGGGGCCAAAAGGCGGCGCCCGGGGAGGCCCCGGAGGCCAGGTCCCCAGGCAAATGGCGGCGCCCGGGATGGCGCCGGAGGCCAGATGCTAGGGGCCAAAAGGCGGCGCCCGGGATGGCGCCGGAGGCCAGGTCCCGAGGGCCAAAAGGCGGCGCCGGGGGAGGCACCGGAGGCCATGTCCCCGGGCAAATGGCGGCGTCCGGCAGTGCGCCGGAGGCCAGGTCCCGGGGGCCAAAATCCGACGCCCGGGGAAGCAACGGAGGCCAGGTCCCCGGCCAAATGGCGGCGCCTGGGACGGCGCCGGTGGCCAGGTCCCGGGGGCCAAACGGCGGCGCCCGGCGAGGCAACGGAGGCCAGGTTCCCGGGCAAATGGCGGCGCCCGGGACGGCGCCGGAGGCCAGGTCCCGGGGGCCGAAAGGTGGCGCCCGGGGAGGCACTGGAGGCCAGGTCCCCAGGCAAATGGCGGCTCCCGGGACGGCGCCGGAGGCCAGGTCCCGGGGGCCAAATGGCGGCGCCCCGGGAGTCCCCGGAGGCCAGGTCCCCGGGCAAATGGCGGCGCCCGGGACGGCGCCGGAGGCCAGGTCCCGGGGACCAAAAGGCGGCGCCCGGGGAGGCCCCGGAGGCCAGTTCCCCGGGCAAATGGTGGCACCCGGGACGGCGCCGGAGGCCAGGTCCCGAGGGCCAAAAGGCCGCGATCGGGGAGGCCCCGGAGGCCAGGTCCCCAGGCAAATGGCGGCGCCCGGGATGGCGCCGGAGGCCAGGTCCCGGGGGCCAAAATAGCGGCGCCCGGGGAGGCCCCGGAGGCCTTGTCCCCGGGCGAACGTGACGCAACTTACCTGGACTTAGCCTTACGGAGATTTCCCCCAACAGGAGCCCCCCATGCCCCCCGAGGATGATGCTCGAGTCCCCGGTGGGTATGGTACATGTTACCGGGAAAATCTATGGACCAAATCACTGGAGCCGTGACGCTTCGGTTTCCGTGCCCCACTCTTAAGGCCGCGCCACTTCGCCATAAATGCGCTCGCGATTCGAACCGGTGCCTCGATTCGCACGCCAGTCCCTTCGTTTCCTGCGCACGATTTGAACTTCAAAGGTCCAGATTGCTCCGCGGAGTGCCACATGGCGTGCATCTGAACCACGGCTCGCCCCTATAAATAGGGCCTTGGGGGGCCCGGGAACTTCATTCCAAACTTCTCATCCTTAGCGCGTTTAGCTCTCCCGGTAGCTCTCTCCTGGTAACCCTCTCCCCGTAACTAGCTCCCGGTAGCAAGCGTCCGGAACTTCTTAGATGTAGCCTCCTGAAAAGTTAGCATCCGGAAAAAACTAACCTGATGGCACCGAAGGGTCGAGCGAAGACGACCGAGGTGCCCCCGGAGGAGGTCGCTCCGGACTTCCTCTGGGCGTCCGAGTTCACGGCCGAGGACGCGGAGTCCTTGATCGAGCTCGGAGTCGTCGAAGACGGGGACATCTGGGTCCCCGCGAAGAAAGACGGACCCCCCGCCCCAGGCCCGGAGAGGTCGTGGCCTTCGAGGCCTTCCTGGAGGCGGGGCTCCGGCTGCCGGTGCATCCCATGCTCCGGGAGTTTTTGAAGGACTACGGGGTGGCGCTCAACCACCTCACCCTGAACGCCATCGTCCGGATGGGCCTCTTCATCTGGCTCTTCGAGACGGCGACCGGGAGGGAGCCCACCCTACGCGTCTTCTGGTACTTCTACGAACCGGCGGCGCGGAGGTCCCACCTGGTGAAGGGGGCACCCAAGTCCCCCTTTGGCTCGGTGATGGTGCAGATGCTGCCGTCCCGGGTGGCCGACTACCCGGCGGCAGCCTCCCGGGACCATTGGGGCGACTGGATCCGGAGGTGGTTCTACCTCCGGGTCCGGGACGACGAGGTGACGTACGCCCCGGAGCCAGCCTCTTATAGCAGGTCGTCCGCGCCGAAGCCTCCGGTGTGGACGGACGAGGAGCTCGAACTCCTCGACAAGGTGATCATCTACTGGAAGACCCGCTCTATGCGGGACGCCACCGAGGAGATGATGCTCCTAAGGATCTCCCCCTTCGCACGCGGGAGGAGGGGAATCGGCATGGGCCCAGAGCAGCGGCCCCCGGTCAAGCCGGTGACCCGACGTAAGTCCCGGTAACCTGCTTCATTGCACTTACAAATTTTTCAAAATTTGACTAACTCTTTACCTCTTGTAGTCCGGCCATTCCCGGCGGCGCGGGAGAAGGCGGAGAACCTCCTGGGGAGGTACTTCGCAGACGAGCACGAGCGCGTCGTGCACCTCGTGGGGGAGGGCCCTCCCCGGAACCTGGTGGCTGAGGCCTACGGGCTGAAGCTCGCGGAGAGGAAGCCCCTCCCCACCCCCGGGTCACACAAGCGGGGGAAGGACGCGGCCGGGGGGCTCTGAGCCTAAGAAGGCCAGAGTCCAAACAGCCCCAGGGTCAAATAATGCAACTGAAAGTTCAGAGTGAATAAAGATCCTACCGATCACGACGTCTGATGCTTCTCCTGCTTCAACGGCAGATGCGTAGTTGTGTCTTCCGCGACCTGCAGCAGGTATTCCTCTCCCTCGGCCATTCTGGAATCTTCCTCCTCTAGAGGGCGGAGCATTTCTGGCGAAGCCTTGGGTTGGAACAGGGGGTCTTGCAACATGTGCTCGGGCAACATTGGATGGTAAGTGTTGTAGTGGACAGGTGTTTCTGCGATGTCCCTTTTGTCGACGATTCGGACTCGGGGTCCTCAGCCGAACTTATGCAAGATTTGTAATTGTGAGACCTTTCAAGATGACCCTCCGGGAAGGTATGTAGAACAATGGTGAACAGGAGCACAGAGAGATTTATACAGGTTCGGGCCCTCGATGGTGGGAGTAAATGCCCTACGTCCTATTAGGATTTCACTAGATGTGATAAAACTTTACAAACTAGCCGGGAGAAACCTTCACAGGCGAAAGTTTTCCCTATATAAGTATACAAAAAAGAGCTATAGGAGATTTGTAAGTATTGTCTAATCTAAGCCGTAGGCTTGGCTGTTTGAGTGGTCGAGATATCTTGTATCTCACTTGTATCAGGGGTCTTGTTCTTCCAAATGTCTTGGATCCCCATTTGATGTACTTTGCCACCTTTTTATACTGGTTGAAAGGGTGCCAAATGAAGAAAACTACATCAAACGGTTGGATGCGGTTTCTGGAGAACCGCTGTTAACTTCCATAGAGGTTATTATCACGTGTTAATCATGAATTACCGCATATAATAACCTCTGACGGTTGGTCTTCAACGTGGAGGAATTCTCGGGATGCTTGGAATATCCTGATATAAGGATTACCGAATAAATTCCAAGCACCCTGGTCGAGAGCGTTCTGACCGCGGAATGTGGGCTGACCGCGCAACATCCCGGATATCCAGTCCGCGTATAGCATACGAACTTCTGACCGCACAAGGCTGTCGGCCTGATCGCACGAAACCCGCGACCTGATCGCGTAAAGCATGCGACCTCACGGTGATGCCCCTCAAAATAGCTTGAGTTCGCATCGCCAGATACATGTCTGGTTCGAACCTGTCTTGAACCAAAAGTTTATTAGAAGTGACCTGGGTGTCAATCCTCGTCAGCTAGCCCCCAAATTCGAAGAAAACGAAGAGACATGTTTATTTCGAATTTAAAAACCGTGCATTGGATTTTTAACCCGGCTCTTCAATTTTTTTCCACTTAGTGGCGCACTAAGTGAAAACGGTTGGTTTCCCAAGACGGGTTCTGACATTATGTGCCTGGTAATGATAGCGCCGTAGAACTGTTTTTATCTCAAGGTAAAATTGTAAATGCTTTGACGAAACCCGAGGCATCTGGAATGCAAACCGTCACCCAGGCGGCTATAAATACCAGGCTCCTGGATTTGTAAAATTTCACAATTTCCCTCCACGCCTAAGTCCTTTTCTTGTTATCCTGCCTTCTTCCTTTTCACATACTCCTCCCAATGGCAGATCACTATATCATCGAGATTGAGAGTGATGAAGAGGAAGTTGTCGAACAAGGGTCTCAAACGAATGAAGTCCTGTCTCCCTTAAGGAAGAAACCCAAGGTTGACGAAGGATCTTCCAGTGGAACAAAGGTGAAGAACGTAGCGAGTTTCTTTCTTCCTTCAGTTCCTTTGACCCTCCCCGTTCATGCCTCTCGGCAAGTTAGGCCTTTATCCTTAGAGAAAGATCCCATCACATTCAATTCTCCCATCCTTTTGGGTGATCAACATCCTGGTCGGCAAGCGGTGACTATCCCTCGATCAGATGATTGCCATATTGGGTTGGCGAAGCAATCTTCTGATGGGAAGGTTGCTCTTCCACCATATGATGATCTTCCTCCCAAGATGGGTGTATTAACGGGTTATGCACCGGGACAGGTAACAATTCTTCTCCCCTTTTGCTGATAATTATAGTTAGTGTGACTAACTTTTGCAAAATGCAGGAGGTTGGAGGCTCCAGCGATCAGACTTCTGCTGCTCCATCTCTTCCTTCCGGATAGACTCTTCTGGAAGAGAAGAACGCCCTGGAGAAGAAGACCGAGGAGATGGCCTCGAAGATTCTGCGTCTAGCAGAATGTCTTGATAGCTCCCGAGAAGAGGCGCACCATTTCCGTCGAGAGAGGGACTTCCCTCAGCAACAACGGGAACTCTCTGACTTGATTAGGGACAATGGCGCGTCTGTTGTTAGGGACGATGTAGATAGACTTAGGGTAGTTGCTAGTTCCCTGGGGGTTGCTAGTGTAAATCCTACTGACAACAACATGTCCCTTGGGGAACTTTGTAAACTTCTTTCGGAGCAAGTCGATGTTTTGATTGACTGTATCCCTTTTGTATGTAAAGAATGTAAGAAATAAAAGTCTCTTATTTCTTATGAATATTCTTCACATCTTCTGTGCGAAAATATAGCCATAAACTTTATGTTTGCGACCATTCATACACAGGAAACTTTAGTTCTACGATCAGAATCGCGTTTAAGAAAAAAGCATCGCGACCTGCCCTGATACCGCGATCAGTTTCAGAGCCGCGGTCAGAACTAAATTGCGACCAGAGTCAGAACTCGGTTAGACTGTCACTCCGATTAGAATCGAAGTTTTAGTCTAAAACACGATTTCGATAAAAACCATAACCCAATTAGAAACATTGTATTACGTCAAAAATTGAGTTGCATGATTTTTTCGTAAAAAATGTTCAAAGCATATAAAGAAAAAACGTCTTCTGAAAAGTACTAAAAATTTTTCAGTCCTTTTGCACTTTCAGTTTCCAAAACAAAGAAATCTTTTTGTTTCAGATCCGACGTCTGAATACTTTATCGGGTCCATCAGAGACAGTGTCCATTATGGGAAATGAATAAAGCATTCAATGGAACGTTTGAAATGAGCCGTTTACTCATTAATGCGCCGCCTTGGGTCTATAAAAAGAGCAGATGTCTTCTCAAAGAAGCCACACAGCCAAAACCCTCATCATTCCCGCCGCACAAAACCTTCATTTTCTTCAGCCTTCGTCTTCCCAAAATTGCCAACTTTCCCTTTGATTCTCCACAAAAGATGGCGTCCTGGAGCCGATCCATCCACCATTCTGAGGAGAGCCTAATGGCGTTAGAGAAGGAGGAGATCCTTCCTCCGCGGCTGCTCATTAACTGGCGGCCTGCGGAGAAGGACCAAGAAACCCCAACTGTCCAAGAGGGCGAGTTGGTGGTTTTTGAGGAGTACCTGCGCTGCGGGTTCCGATTCCCCGAGAGTCGGTTCCTCAAGGATGTCCTTGAGCACTATGGGTGGGAACTGATCAACCTCCACCCCAACGCGATGCTGATCCTTGCGGTATTCCAGTATCTTTGTGAAGCGTTCGTCGGAATATATCCCAGCGTGGATCTTTTCCGGCGATTCTACTTTTCTGCGTGGTCGAAGAGCACCAACGCCGCCGGATGCATCTACTTCCGGCTGAGGGACAAAAAGGAGTATCCCTCCCCACCCCTGCGAGATTCTGTGCACGGGTGGCACCAAAGGTGGTTTTACTGCTCTCCACCATCCGAAAGCAGTCTATGGTTTGAAATTCGCGACCGGAGAAGTCGAGCGAGTTAGATGTTCCTCCGACGATGAACTCGGAGCTTTCGAAGCATGCCGAGGTGATTCTTCACTTGGTCAATCAAGGATTGACGGCTCGAGACATCATCCGAGACTTCGTGAAGAACCGGGTGAGTCCTTTACGTGAAAGGGCTCATCCTTCATGGGAGATTAGGTCCATGCCGGATAGCACCCTGGACAACAGTGTCGTGTCTGTCACGACTGTAACATCACCTGTGAGGAGCCCAGCTCGGTGCAGCTGGTCCCTTAAACCACTTGACTTCCCAGGATGAGTCAATCACAGGAATACATTGAAGCAGCAAAATAATACAGTAGTCATAATTGTATGGCCATCAGGCCTTAGTACAAAACGAGGTACAGTGCCTTACAAGGCACAAGGGTCCAACAAAATAACACATCTAGTCGACAGAAGCTAGGCCCAAAAGCAATCCACAGGAAACAGAGGTTGACAGCAAGACAGCACCACATCAGGGCTCCGGAGGAAACTGCTCATCATCTCCTGGGTCCGCAGCATCTTCAGGGTATCCTCCAAGGTCGTAGAACACTCCATCTATTGATGAGTTGTTGCAAGGGTGAGTACTTATGTACTCAGCAAGTCATAGGGGAGGTAGGGATATAGTTACAGTATAAATGACACGAGCCTATGCTATTGGGGAAAGAGTGAAGGGTTTTTCCCAAAATACATTTCTTTCTCAATTCTTACTCAACTTCTAATCATACCAATGGCAGTAACTAAATCATATTGATGGTGATACATATATCCCATATCCAAGGCGATATAACCTCATATCACACTACTTTTATTCAAGCCTTTCAATCATATACTCATAGCAGTATCTCATATACTTTAGGGCATAAACCACATGCCTCTTGGTTATCATATGATCTCTATATTATGGTATCCCCGCGACATGTCAACACATGACAGTCCACGGTAATGCCCCTTATTGTGACAACACATGCCACTTGGGTAATCTTGAACTAACAAGTTTTAGTTTATAAAATAATACTTGTGTCACATCCCATGGATTTAATCCACCGCGGCATACTCCTAAAACACAGGAGTACGAAGTATTCGAATACATTTTTAAACTCTGCAGAGATGCACCTCTTTTTAAATCCACTTTTTCACTCGACTTTCAAGTCGGGCCAACTCCATGCGACTTATACGCATGTGACAAGGCCGAGATCACACAACGTTTTGCAGTCTAGTATTAACAGTATCCCTGCCCGGTAAATGGACAATCCAGTCCCAAGTACCGTTGTGGGTCCTCCCCACTGCCTTACTTCCTAGCCTGGGCCTATGTTTCCGCAGAACACATAGCCTCTTTTGATTACAGTCGCGCACGACTTAATCTGGCGTAGGGCGTCTTCCTTCTTTACACCTTATCCTCTCATAATTTTTCTGATCTCACACCACTCATGGACGAAGTGCGTCCCACCAGTTTCCACACGAGAAACCGGATCGACAAGCCATGCAGGGAACTGCTAATACCAAGAAAGCTACTAGATTGCGCCTGTCCCATACCAGGTAAGTGGTTGGTACGTTTTTCATGCCACTAGACGCACAACACAAGGTTCTAGTCCTTACATGCCAGTGACCAGATCATACCACAACCATGCACCTTCAGTGCCTGCACATCCAGTGCAGCCAAGCACCTCCAGTGCTACCACCATTCCATACCAAAATACTGGTCACAGCTAGGGGTTCTATTTCATGAATATAAATGTACATGTTTATACTTTTATTAGTTCGTGGCTTGCTATCTTAACAAGTTCACATTCCTCAAGTATTCAATCTATCACTGCCATAATATCATTGATCTCAACACATGCAATATTAATGAGATATCTACTCATGGAATAGCATAGCAATTCATAAAATATGGGTTTCAATATGATCAAAGTATGACTTGCCTTCCGCGTCGTAAGTATCAGCAGTTGATGATGGTTCAGCGACAAGATCTTCAACCCCGGACTCTTGCTCTAAACAAGATCAAACAAGCAAACATGCATTACAATTCATTCTATTCTTACTAACCCACTACATGCAGTAATGCAAGATAGAAACACTCTGGGAATACAAGGTTTGGAAGCGATTAGAGTTAAACTATGGAAATCAGGGTTAAAATTAGCTGTTAAGGTTTACAAGGTTCCAAAATATCAGGGTAATATCAAGGTGGTGACTGGTTCGCCCAAAAACAGCGAATGTCTTTAGGTTGGCATTCGGTTCAAGGCATCGACATAAGGTCGATGGGTGATAGAGGGCTCAACTCAAGTTGTGACAGTAGAGAAAAGTGTAGATCACAACATCAGGAGTCTAAGGGACAAGGTTATTTTCAAAGCGCATGGCTGGAAGTGGGTGAAAAGGCTCAATGCCACTGGCTGACATTGTCTGGCATAGGGTTGACATGGCCAGAAACTAGGGTTAGCCTTATCTTTTGACTCAGGGCTCCAAATGATGCACCACTTTGTCTGGTAGTTAGGCATTTGTAGCAGGAACAAATGTCTCAACAGGATCTAAGGCAGGAGGTGGCTGGAAAGTGATGAAAACCAGCGAAGAAGTTGACTGGTCTGGAGTACCTGCAGCACAAACAGTACAGCAACTAGGGCATAGCCATAACTAATGTTCTAGGACGAATTAGGGGTCGTGGTAGAAGACAAAGTTGCTCAAAATGGTCCAAAACTTCTAAATGGCAAGGTGGTTTGAGCTGGAGTGGCTGAATTTAAAAGATATTGGCTGGAGGAAAGATGAACTCAATCCTGATTTGGGCATTTCTGGTCTAGGGCACTTGAACTCGAGTCCTTGCTTGAGGAGGGTCTCTGGGGCATAACAACGCTAGGTGTGAAGTCAATTTAACTGGAAAATCACCACAGAAGCTTAACGGCAAGTTCCAGTTTGCATGCAAGGTGTAAACTTGGGGTTTTTCATATTTTAGCGAAATTGGTGATTCTGGTTGCTTAGATGTGTTCTACACAGTCCACTGATCATGTTTGATCACAGGCTCGAGAGCTAATTTGACTTAGTTAGGGATTAATTGCTCGCCGGAGTTGTCGGGGAAAATCAGCAATTCCCGGCGATGAGGTGCGATAGGGTTCAATTGGCTGCTACTAGACAGGTAAGTGGATGAGAGTTACTTACTGGTAGATTCAATTTGGAGCTCGGTGCAGTGGATTGGCCTGGCACTGTGAGCCTCTTCTCGGGCTCGCCGAAGAAGACGAAGAAGACGGCGGGTTTTACTGATTGTTGGTGTGAAGGGGTGTAAGATGGTTGCTTAGGCCAGGGGGTTTAAATAGGCGAGGCTGTGGGGGCTCCCAACGTCTACAATTACACGAGGAGTTGAAGCCGGCTTGAATTGACTGGGAAGTGACCGGCGGCGAAGACAGGCGGCGAAACGACGTCTTCACCGGTCGTGTCGGCTGCGCTGCTGTCACTGCGATGAACAGATGGTGAAGTGAAGCTCAATCGTGGCATGGCCGCAACGTGGCACAATTTTGCTGTGGCTGTCGGGCGCAACGCGGGAGAGCAAGATCTTGCCGGTGCTGGAGAAGGCGATCCACAGTGGCGAACAGGAACCCTCCACGTGGCGACGAGGCAGCGGCTAAGATGGCTTTGCTGGTGATCAATGGCTAGGAGCTCACGGCGTAGCAACGGTCGAAGGAGCAGTAGCAGCGGTGAGGTCGAAGCTCCTGTGCTCGTGCTCGAAACCGGTTGTTGTGGTCGATTGAGCGCCTGGTCGAAGTCGAACTGAGTGGTCTGGTGATGAACAGTAGCTCGTGGTCGAACCAGGGGCATGGTTGTGATGATTTTTGATGGGTTTTGGACTAAATTGCAAATCTGGTCTTAAAGAGGTTCAATTTGGAATTTGATTTCATGGCTGAGTATAATATTTCTATTAATACTCATTTAGCTCAAATTTGGAGAAAGTTTGATAAGATTTGAGGGATTTCACCTATTTTCGAAAATAGGATAAAATTAGGATAAAACAGATCTGGGTTTTGTCGATCTCGACTTCTGGTGATTGGAGAGAGTTTTGGAAGTCTGATCAAAAGGGAGATCTGTATCAAATAGTATTTGGAAGGTGTTTCCTGAAGAAATTCTGGAGTTTGAGTTGATTCGTGGATTTTAGCCTTTTCAGGCCTCCAGTAAACAGAAAAGGACCTATTCGCAGTAAAATTTGGACCTTCCTGCGAAAAATGTTCAGATGAATTAATCTGGTTCCCAACTTTTTGGAGTTAGTTGAGGACATACCTAGGAACATATTCCAGGGGATACTAGAGTCTGGATAGGGTTAAATCAAGATAACTCAATTATCTGGAAACTGGGGTACTTAGGGTAAATCTGGATTTCCTGTTTTCGAAAACAGAAAGAGACTTAGATACTGGGGGTTAGGGTTAGAATTCAATCTGGCTCCTGAAGACTTTTATCTCCAGAATAACTGGTAGGTTAAGTCTGGATGGTCGGATCTTGATCTGGATCTAGATAATAGATTTGGGGATTTTTAGGGTTTGAGAGAGATTAGGGTTTAGCTGATCTGGCTACTACTACAAAGATACATGCATGCAGGGTTTTTATGCAAAAACTTTTCACCCCCAAAACCAGGGTGTTACAAGCCTACCCTCCTTAAAGAAATCTCGCCCCGAGATTTACCTAGAGAAGGGAAGGGGTAGGGATAAGCCTGCCGTAGATCATCCTCTTTCTCCCAAGTCGCTTCTTCCTGTGAGTGATCTTCCCACTGAACCTTGCAAAGCTTGATTCTTTTTCTTCTGAGTTGACGTTCATCAGTGGCTAGGATCCTGATTGGGTGGTCAAGGTAAGTGAGATTCTTCTGTAATGGCACATCTTGTACATCTATCTGGTCAGTAGGTTCCTTCAAACATTTTCGGAGCTGAGAGACATGAAACACATCATGCACTCCTGCTAATCCCACAGGTAAATTCCAATTTATATGATACTTCCCCCTTTCTCTTGATTATCTTAAATGGTCCAATGTATCTTGGAGATAACTTTCCTTTCACTTGGAATCTTTGTAATCCCTTGAATGGTGTGACCTTGAGATACACAAAATCTCCTGGTTCAAATGATAATTCTCTCCGTCGTTTATCTGCATAACTCTTTTGTCGTGATTGTGCTGTTCTCAACCTTTCTCTGATGAGTCTGACATGAGCTTCTGCTTCTTCTACTATCTCTGGTCCTATGACCTTTCGTTCTCCTGGCTCATTCCAATGCAATGGGGTTCTGCATTTACGTCCATATAAAGCTTCAAATGGTGCCATCTGTATACTAGCTTGATAACTGTTATTATATGTAAATTCTGCAAATGGTAAACATTTATCCCATGACGTTCCATAATCTAGTATACAAGCTCTTAGAAGATCTTCGAGGATTTGGTTGACTCTTTCTGTCTGTCCTCCTGTCTGCGGATGATATGCAGTACTGAAATCCAATTGGGTTCCTAGGGTTTCATGCAGTCTATTCCAAAATTTGGAGGTAAACTGTGTTCCACGATCTGAAACTATCTTCTTAGGAATACCATGCAATGCCACTATTCTTTGCATGTATAACTCTGCTAATTTACTGCCATCATAAATCTTTTTGACCGGTATGAAATGAGCTACTTTAGTAAGTCTGTCCACAATAACCCATATGGAATCATATCCTCCTTGAGTTTTAGGTAATCCTGTAATGAAATCCATACCAATTTCTTCCCAATTCCATACTGGTATTGGTAGAGGTTGTAGCTTTCCTGCTATTTTCTGGTGTTCTGCTTTAACTCGCTGACATGTATCACAGCTTGCAATGTATTCTGCAATCTCCCTCTTCATATTATCCCACCAGAATCTGGTCTTCAAGTCTTGATATATCTTTGTGTTACCAGGGTGTATTGAGTATGGAGTTTTATGAGCTTCATGGAGAATTATTTCCTTAAGATCTGCGTTTTGAGTTACACAGATTCTTCCTCGATACCATACAATCCCTTGGTTATCTTCAGTAAAGCCTTGAGCCTTTCCTAACTTGATTCGACTCTTGATCTTACAAATTTCTTCATCTTTCTTCTGAGCATTTCCTATCTGTTCTTCAAGTTGAGGTTTTACTGTTAAAGTAGCTACCGTTCCCTGCGGTACTATTTCCACTTGATGATTCTGTAACTCTTGTTGTAGGTAAGGGTTCTTCAACATAACCATTCCTTGTAGGTTGTAAACTTTTCTGCTTAAGGCATCGGCCACTACATTAGCTTTCCCTGGATGGTACTGAATACTGAGATCATAATGTTTGATCAATTCCAACCATCGTCGTTGACGCATGTTGAGCTCTGTCTGTGTGAAAATATACTTGAGGCTTTTATGATCTGTAAAGATCTCACACTTATGCCCAATGAGATAATGTCGCCATATCTTTAGAGCATGCACCACTGCTGCTAACTCCAAATCGTGAGTCGGATAATTTTCCTCATGTGGTCTCCATTGACGTGAAGCATAAGCCACTACTCGACCTTGCTGCATTAACACACAGCCTATTCCTTGCTTTGAAGCATCACAGTAAACTACAATATCTTCTTTGCTGTCTGGTAAAGTGAGGACCGGTGTTGTTGTCAATTTCTGCTTCAGCTTCTGAAAGCTTTCTTCACACTTGATGGTCCATTCAAAAGCAACATCCTTCTTTAGCAGGTTCGTAAGAGGTTTGGCTATCTGGGAAAATCCTTCAATGAATCTCCTATAATAACCTGCTAATCCCAAGAAACTTCTAATCTCTGAAACTGAGGTAGGTTGCTTTCACTCCTTGATTGCGGAGATTTTAGCTGAATCCACTGAAATTCCTTCTGCTGTCAACACATGTCCAAGAAATGAAATTCTTGACATCCAAAATTCACATTTGTCAAACTTGGCATAAAATTGCCTCTCTCGTAGCCTTTCCAAGACTAGGTGTAAATGTTGCTCATGTTCTTCCGTACTCTTGGAATATATCAGAATGTCATCTATGAATACTATGACAAACTTGTCAAGAAAATCCATAAATGTACTGTTCATGATATTCATGAAAGCTGCCGAAGCATTGGTCAAGCCAAAAGGTACTACTGTAAACTCATATAAACCATATCTGGTAGTGAAAGCAGTCTTCGATATATCTTCCTTCTTGATCTTCAGCTGATGGTATCCAGATTTCAAATCTATCTTGGAAAATACTTTGGCTCCTCGAAGTTGGTCGAACAAGTCATCAATTCTTGGTAATGGGTACTTGTTCTTAATAGTGACTTCATTCAAAGCTCGGTAATCTACACACATTCGTAAAGTTCCGTCTTTCTTCCTTACAAACAAAACTGGGGCTCCCCAAGGTGAAGCACTGGGTCGGATAAATCCTTTACCCTCCAGTTCCTCTAACTGATTTTTCAACTCTTCTAAGTCCGTTACCGGCATCCTATATGGTCTCTTAGCTATAGGTGCCGCTCCTGGTTTAAGCTCAATGGTAAACTCTATCTCCCTGTCAGGTGGCATCCCTGGGAGTTCTTCTGGGAATACATCCGGGTATTCCTGTATTGTGGGCACTTGATCCAAGCATACTTCCTGAAGTGCATGGACTGATCCTTGCAGTTTTTCGACCGATGATCTTTCCGCATGGAATAGGACTTCCTTCCCTTGGTTACTAACAAGGCTTAGAGTTTTCTTCTCACAATCCACTAGACCTTTATGCTGAGATAACCAATCCATTCCTATTATAATGTCTAGGCCTTGCAGTTCTAGGACTAATAGATTAGCCAAGAACTCTACCCCATCTATTTTGAAGGTTATATGACGACAAGCTGAATATACAGGCAGCTTAGCTCCTGGGGTCTGTATAGCCATAGGGTACTCTAGAGGTACCTTAGGTATTCTTACTTTAAATGCGAAATCTTCTGATATGAATGAGTTTGTAGCTCCAGGATCAAATAGTATTAAAGCAGGTGCAGACTGGATCAAGAATCTACCTAGGAGAATGTCGGTAGCATTGTCTGTCTCTTGAAGTGAGGTGAAGTTTAATCGGCCTCCTCGGCCTGCCATTTGTCTTCTTCCTCGCCCTCGTCCTCGGCCTGTTACAATTCCTCCTTGGCTGGACAAACCTCCTCTGGGGCTCTGCGATGGTGGTGAAGCTGTGGTTCTGGGCGCCATCGCTTGAGTTCCAGCTTGCGATCTTGCTATCGCCATAGGGAGTTGAATCCACGGGCAACTGTCTTTGCGGTGCCCCACCTGTCCGCAATGATAGCATTGAGTCCTTATCTGAGGGCAATCCCTTTGATAATGTGCTCCTCTGCAGTTGGGGCATGTCGGCGTGAATGGGGGTCTTGACGCCGGGTAGGGCGGACGAAAGTTTGGAGATGCTGGGGCCCTTCCCCTAGATGAGCTGGCTGGCAGTCGCGACTATTGTATCATCTTCCTCTTCTGGTTTTCTTCTCCGATGCCTCGCTTTTCCTCTATCTTTAATACCCGATTCACCAGGGTCTGGAATTCTGTGAACTCATGGGAGGCAATCTGATACTGCAAATAGTGATGAAGTCCCTCGGTGAAGCGTTCAATCTTCTTATCTTTCGTGTCGATGTCGTTGGACGCATACCGAGCTAGATGGTGAAATTGGTGCAGATACTCAGTGACAGTCCGGTTCCCTTGAGTCAAGTTCCGGAATTCTCGGCGTTTGGCTGCCATGACGCCTATAGGGATATGGAATTTTCGGAACTGATCCTTAAATTCCGTCCAAGTGATGTTGTCTTTGTCCAAGTGTGCTTCTTGATAATTCATCCACCAAGCAGCTGCTGCTCCAGTGAGTTGGTGTGATCCGAATAACACCTTCTCTCGATCATTGCAACGAACAGTGTCCAGTTTCCTTTCGATGTCCCGCAGCCAGTCGTCTGCGACGATTGGGTCGGTCGCGCTTGCGAAGGTTGGCGGTCGAGTCTTCTGGAAGTCCGAGAGTCGAGTTCCGACGGCGGTACCTTCGGCAGTCCCTGGCATTTTCTGAATGACTTGAGCTAGCAACTGGGTGTGTGCAGCTTGGGCTTCTTGGCGGCTCCTCTCCATTGAAAGGAGAATTTCCTAGAGACTTGGTGAGTCTTCTTGTGGTGGTAGTGAGCTCTGCGATCCTGGATGAGGCGTGGATCCTCTTCGCGGCGTAACTGGGTCTTGGCCCTCTTGGTCATCTTGGGTCCTTCTCCTTGTGTGAACCATTCTGATCTTCTGAAGAGAGAAGCAGACAGGTGTAACACCCTGAGTTAGGGGTGAAAATTTCCTTTTTCATAAATAGCATGCATGCATGTATCTGTAGTAATAGCCAGATCAGTATCTATCTCAAACCCTAAAATCTCCAAAAATCTATCCTGTGACCTCAAATCAAGATCAGATTGTTCAGATGTGATCTATTAGTTATCCTGAATCTAAAAGCCTTCAGAACCCAGATCCAATTCTATCTCTAAATTCCAGATTTATCAACTTCTTCTGTTTTCGAAAACAGAAATACCTTATATTACCCAAATACCCTAAGTTTCAGAAATACAGATTTAATCAAAATCTTGACCAAGTTCAGACCAGATTATTCCTGGAATATAATCATGGGTATGTCAATACCTTAATCTAAAAAGTTGACAGCCAGATTTCATCATCTAGACTCTTTTCACAAATCAGTCCAAGAGTTATCGCAAATTAGTCCTTATCTGATATCTGAAAACCCAAAGAGGCTAAAATCTCCAGATTAACTCCAAATTCAGAATTTCTTTGGCAAATCTTCTCAAAATGCTATTTGCCACAAGTCTCTCTTCTGTGCAGATACCAAAATCGAACCCTAAACGCCAGAATTCGAAATCGACAAAACTTAAATCTTGTTTTACCCTAAATTACCCTATTTTCAGTTTGTATCAAAAACTATTCAAATGTATCAAATTTTATCAATTACCTTTGCCAAATACCTTGTTGAATATAATCTACCAGATTAGTGAAATCAATTTCAGTTTAAACCTCCCAAAATTTCAGATTTACATTTCAGTCCAAAACTCAAAGAATTGAAATTGCAGTTCAGGCTAGCTACTGTGCGCACGACCAGAGATTGCCGTGGTTGCCATGCGCCGTGCACGCTTGCCGCCGGCCAAGTTCCGCTTGCATTTGTGCTCGTGCATGCTTGCTCTTCCTGTTGCGCACGTGTCCTCGCTCCAGCTGGTGCCGTGGCAAGGTCGCTGCTACGTCGACGACCAGTGCTTGCTCCCGCGCGCGACCAGCAGCGACTTTGTCAGCAATCCATCGCCACGTAGCCTCGCCGCGCCAGTACTTGTCGCCACCACCTTGCACCGCCCGACATGGTTGAGTCCCAATGAAGCACAGCCTTGTCTCGCCAGTGCACAGTCGTGTCACCGCTCGCCGTTGTTGCATCTGCGCCCGGCAACTCATTTCAACTGACACCAATTCAATGCTGTTTAATCCTTGCAAGCTTCGCCCACTGCTCTATTTAAGCCACCAGTACCCTGTGTCATCTCCCTTTCCCTAGGACTTAACCAAATTCTCAAACTTCTTCACTGTCGTCGTCTTCTCCGGCGAGCTGTCGAAGAGCTTCACGGTGCCAGCACACTACGCAGCACCTCCTGTCAAATTAACCGCATCAGTAAGTTTCCCTAATATCCCTGATTGTGCTGTACCATCTAATTGGATTACCTTGCACCTTATCGCCGGTGATCGCCGGGATTGCTAAATGCCCTGTTCCGGCAATGCAGGCCAAATTACCTCGAATTAGCTCTCGATTCTGTAGAAGAAGTTGATCAGTGAGTCATTTCCAGCAAGCCTGTGCATCAAGATCTCCAGATTGAGCTTCAATCGAAGTTTTCCCCAATTTTGAACTTCTCCAGAAACCGGCGATCGTCGCCAGGCTTCTCCGGCCATCCTCCGGCCAAAGTGATCGTGCAGGTAGCTTCCTCTTACCCATATATCACTCCTAGAGCAAGGAATCGAGTTCAAACGGCCTGTGTTGGAAATGCCCAAATCCAGTGATTCTTCTCCGGCGCCGATGACCGGAAAGCTTGTTCCGGCCATTTCAGCCCTCGAAACCTTGTCATTTAGATGTGCCTTAGCCTCCTGAATATTTTTGTCTTCTAGCTCGACACCTAGATCAGCCTAGATTGGAAGTTATAGCCATGCCAAGTTTGTGTCCAGAACTGCTCCAGTGCAGCCAGTTCATCTCTGTTCATCATCAAATTTCTTGCTTTCCAGCCATTTCTTGCCCTAGATCCTGTTGACTTAATTGTTCCTGTTACTCAAGCCTACCTCCCAGATAAAGTGGTGCATCATTTGGAGCTCCAGATCAAAAGTTATGCTAAGCCCTAGTTTTTGGCATTGTCAGCTCTATGCCAGAGCTTGTCAGCCAGTGGCATTGACCTTATTTACCCACTTCTGGTTGTGTAATTTGAAATCCACTTTGTCCACTGAATTTGTAGAGTTGTGATCTACATTTTCTTCTACTACCACAACTTGAGATAAGCATCCTAGCTTTTCTTAAAGCTATGTCCAAGCTTTGATCCGAATGTCGATCTGTTGACATTCGCTGTTTTGATTAAACCAGTCACAAAATTGTTATCCCTATTGCAAACCTGAAACCTAAGATTATCTAATCACCATCCTTAGCCCAAATTCCTTGAAACCCTAGAATCTCGACTCAGTTCAGTTTGCAGTTCAACTTATCTCCAGTTTAGTTCAATCATTCTGGTTAAGCATTTCTGCATATAAGTCATAAAACATTTTAAATATTATAAGTAATTATTGTGTGATTGTTTGTCGTCGAGCAGATTCAGAAGCTGACTTTGAAGATTTTGCTGTTGACCCGTCATCGACTGCTGTATTTTACGACGCGGAAGGCAAGTCATATCCTTGGTCATCTTGAACCTATATTTTAAATGTTGCTATAATATAACCTTGAATATAGGCAATATTGCATGTGAACGATTGAGAATGGTTGATTTATGAATTGGCAGTACTAGACTGGTTATTTGTGAAATGTGAAATAAACAAGTTTTGAGCCATGAATTATTATATGTATCTATATACTTATATTCATGAAATAAAAACCCTAGCCGTGACCAGAAAAATGGTATGGATGGCTGTAGCACTGGAGGTGCTAGACTGCAAAGGAATGCAGGCACTGAAGGTGCAGGGTTGTGGATGGTCTGGTCATTGGCTTATAAGGACTAGAACCTTGTGTTGTGCGTCTAGTGGCATGAACAACGTGCTAACCGCAAGCCTGGTATGGGACAGGCTTGAACAAGTAATTATGTGGATCGCACATGAAACCCCTGCATGAGATGTGTAGTGATGCACGATAAACACGGAGCGCGGCTCCCACACATATCACTGAAGGTGATCAAGCACGCTGACCCAGTAATGGGAATAAGCAAAGGGGTGGAGGTTTGGATACAACCTGCCACAACTGTGCCTCGCTGAGAGCCACAGGGTCGGGGGTGAATTGTGAGTAAAACATAACAAAAGTTCTTGTATTTCCACCTTGCCGCTCACAGTATGAAGTGAGTCAGGGGTCCAATCATTTTGTTATGATAGGAAAGGTTTGAAAGTGGAATATCTTGCGGGTAAATTGGTACCTCTCTGCAGAGTTAAAAACGTATTCGAATACTCCGAGCTCCCTGGTTTTATAGGAGTCTGCTGCGGTGGATTAAATCTACGGGGTGTGACACAAGTACTATTTTCTAAATAAAATATGTTTAAATCAAGATTACCCAAATGACATGTGTTGTCATGATAAGGAGTGCTGCCGTGGGCTGTCGTGTGTCGACGTGTCGCGGTAGTGCTATAATCTAGTGAACATGATTGATGATGTTATATTATAAAAAGTGCTGCCATGAGATGAGGTATGAAAGGAAAAGATTATTTTACAAATATCCATAATTCTTGACTAGTCTAGGTTCATATCATCACTACTATATGTATCTACTCTTACCTATGACTTGCTGAGTACGTAAGTGCTCACCCTTGCAACATTCAACTCAATAGATGGAGCCTACTTTGATCAAGATGATGGTACGGAGTACTACGTGGATCCAGAGGGAGGAGAATCAGTTCCGCCAGAACCCTGAAGTGTGTTGTTCCGCCGTCAACTTCTTTTGTGGGAGGGTCACCTATCTTCTGCTGTGTAGTTAAATATTTTGTTAAACCCTGAATGCCTTGTAGGCATTGTATTCCTCTTTATGTAATATTAAGGCCATCAGGCCACACTGCTTAATATTTCGTGAGTACTCTGTTGCAATGTAATATACTCCTGTGTTTGACTCATCCTGGGAAGTCAAAGGTTTGTGGTTTGGGACTAGCTGCAGCGAGCTAGGTCTCTACAGGAGTAGTCGTTGTCCCAGTTTCGGGGCGCGACAACAGGTCTAACTAACTAAGAGAGAATTAGGGTACTAATGCAGAAATTAATGCGAAGCTGATTCATTAATGCACAAGTAGTTGATACAAAAGCGGCTAAACGCCTTAGTCTGATACAACCAAAATACAAGTAATGGTGATGATAACAACCAAAAGCATCACCAATCCTAGAAGATCTACCCTGGCCTGAGGATCTAAAAGAACAGGCAACTAACTGCTCCCACAGGGCTCAACCTCCTCTGGCTCCATCTCGTCGTCGGACTCCTCCAGAGTGACAAACCCGGGTGGTCCAGACTCATGGAATAGTAGAGCAGACCCACTGCCCTCTGCCTTGCGGGTGCTAGGGATAGAGAATGAGCGTCGGTATCCAGCTGCATTAGCAACCCTCCGAGGAATCAAGCTAGGTCCCGCACTGGGTCCAATGGTACGAGCTGGGGAGACAACTGTCGGAGCAACCTCCTCAACTGTGCGGCGTCTCTGAGCTGCAGGCTGAGAGGTCAACGACGGGGAAGCGGTTCGGCCACGTTTCTTCTGCTCCTCCAACTCCTTGCGGAGCTCCTGATGCTCAGCAAGCAAAGTAGAGTAGCGCGAGTCGAGGGTCCTCAACAGACCTACGGTGCCTGCCAGACACGGGTCCGGGTACTCGACGATGGGTGACAACCCAGAGGGAGATGAAGGCATGTGATGGAAAGGTGACTCCTGGAGCCGACATGAGTACACCTGGCGTACCCGATGCACAGCCTCTCGAGCTGCGTCCTGGATAGCATCCAGTCGGCTTGCCCTGCTGGCCTCCACCCTGATCACCTGTCCCTCACGACTATCGAGAGCGTGCACCAGCACTTTGTCCTTGAAGCCATAGCGACGCCCCTCATAATAGTCCCAAATAGTCTCGCAGATCGGGCGCTCATCAATCCCTAGGAATTGAGCAATATGCCACAGCAATGTGGCCCATCCACCGAGACGCTCGATGAAGCTGAAACGCTCCTTGGCCATCCTGTCGAGAATTTTGGAAGCAAAATAAGATTTTGAAATCAACATTTTTATAGGAGCAAGAACATCCTTTGCAAAATAAAATTTTTCAGAAATAATTTTTAAATAATTTACGAGGTCCTGGCGCTACCAAGCCCTAAGGGTACCGTCCTACAGTCAAGGTCTGTGCTGCTCTGATACCACTAATTTGTCGTGTCACTATTTTGTCGTGTCTGTCACGACTGTGACATCACCTGTGAGGAGCCCAGCTCGGTGCAGCTGGTCCCTTAAACCACTTGACTTCCCAGGATGAGTCAATCACAGGAATACATTGAAGCAGCAAAATAATACAGTAGTCATAATTGTATGGCCATCAGGCCTTAGTACAAAACGAGGTACAGTGCCTTACAAGGCACAAGGGTCCAACAAAATAACACATCTAGTCGACAGAAGCTAGGCCCAAAAGCAATCCACAGGAAACAGAGGTTGACAGCAAGACAGCACCACATCAGGGCTCCGGAGGAAACTGCTCATCATCTCCTGGGTCCGCAGCATCTTCAGGGTATCCTCCAAGGTCGTAGAACGCTCCATCTATTGATGAGTTGTTGCAAGGGTGAGTACTTATGTACTCAGCAAGTCATAGGGGAGGTAGGGATATAGTTACAGTATAAATGACATGAGCCTATGCTATTGGGGAAAGAGTGAAGGGTTTTTCCCAAAATACATTTCTTTCTCAATTCTTACTCAACTTCTGATCATACCTATGGCAGTAACTAAATCATATTGATGGTGATACATATATCCCATATCCAAGGCGATATAACCTCATATCACACTACTTTTATTCAAGCCTTTCAATCATATACTCATAGCAGTATCTCATATACTTTAGGGCATAAACCACATGCCTCTTGGTTATCATATGATCTCTATATTATGGTATCCCCGCGACACGTCAACACATGACAGTCCACGGTAACGCCCCTTATTGTGACAACACATGCCACTTAGGTAATCTTGAACTAACAAGTTTTAGTTTATAAAACAATACTTGTGTCACACCCCATGGATTTAATCCACCGCGGCATACTCCTAAAACTCGGGAGTACGAAGTATTCAAATACATTTTTAAACTCTGCAGAGATGTACCTCTTTTTAAATCCACTTTTTCACTCGACTTTCAAGTCGGGCCAACTCCATGCGACTTATACGCATGTGACAAGGCCGAGATCACGCAACGTTTTGCAGTCTAGTATTAACAGTATCCCTGCCCGGTAAATGGACAATCCAGTCCCAAGTACCATTGTGGGTCCTCCCCACTGCCTTACTTCCTAGCCTGGGCCTATGTTTCCGCAGAACACATAGCCTCTTTTGATTACAGTCGCGCACGACTTAATCTGGCGTAGGGCGTCTTCCTTCTTTACACCTTATCCTCTCATAATTTTTCTGATCTCACACCACTCATGGACGAACTGCGTCCCACCAGTTTCCACATGAGAAACCGGATCGACAACCCATGCAGGGAAGTGCTAATACCAAGAAAGCTACTAGATTGCGCCTGTCCCATACCAGGTAAGTGGTTGGTACATTTTTCATGCCACTAGACGCACAACACAAGGTTCTAGTCCTTACATGCCAGTGACCAGATCATACCACAACCATGCACCTTCAGTGCCTGCACATCCAGTGCAGCCAAGCACCTCCAGTGCTACCACCATTCCATACCAAAATACTGGTCACGGCTAGGGGTTCTATTTCATGAATATAAATGTACATGTTTATACTTTTATTAGTTCGTGGCTTGCTATCTTAACAAGTTCACATTCCTCAAGTATTCAATCTATCACTGCCATAATATCATTGATCTCAACACATGCAATATTAATGAGATATCTACTCATGGAATAGCATAGCAATTCATAAAATATGGGTTTCAATATGATCAAAGTATGACTTGCCTTCCGCGTCGTAAGTATCAGCAGTTGATGATGGTTCAGCGACAAGATCTTCAACCCCGGACTCTTGCTCTAAACAAGATCAAACAAGCAAACATGCATTACAATTCATTCTATTCTTACTAACCCACTACATGCAATAATGCAAGATAGAAACACTCTGGGAATACAAGGTTTGGAAGCGATTAGAGTTAAACTATGGAAATCAGGGTTAAAATTAGCTGTTAAGGTTTACAAGGTTCCAAAATATCTGGGTAATATCAATGTGGTGACTGGTTCGCCCAAAAACAGCGAATGTCTTTAGGTTGGCATTTGGTTCAAGGCATCGACATAAGGTCGATGGGTGATAGAGGGCTCAATTCAAGTTGTGACAGTAGAGAAAAGTGTAGATCACAACATCAGGAGTCTAAGGGACAAGGTTATTTTCAAAGCGCATGGCTGGAAGTGGGTGAAAAGGCTCAATGCCACTGGCTGACACAGTCTGGCATAGGGTTGACATGGCCAGAAACTAGGGTTAGCCTTATCTTTTGACTCAGGGCTCCAAATGATGCACCACTTTGTCTGGTAGTTAGGCATTTGTAGCAGGAACAAATGTCTCAACAGGATCTAAGGCAGGAGGTGGCTGGAAAGTGATGAAAACCAGCGAAGAAGTTGACTGGTCTGGAGTACCTGCAGCACAAACAGTACAACAACTAGGGCATAGCCATAACTCCTGTTCTAGGCCGAATTAGGGGTCGTGGTAGAAGACAAAGTTGCTCAAAATGGTCCAAAACATCTAAATGGCAAGGTGGTTTGAGCTAGAGTGGCTGAATTTAGAAGATATTGGCTGGAGGAAAGATGAACTCAATCCTGATTTGGGCATTTCTGGTCTAGGGCACTTGAACTCGAGTCCTTGCTTGAGGAGGGTCTCTGGGGCATAACAACGCTAGGTGTGAAGTCAATTTAACTGGAAAATCACCACAGAAGCTTAACGGCGAGTTCCAGTTTGCATGCAAGGCGTAAACTTGGGGTTTTTCATATTTTAGCGAAATTGGTGATTCTGGTTGCTTAGATGTGTTCTACACAGTCCACTGATCATGTTTGATCACAGGCTCGAGAGCTAATTTGACTTAGTTAGGGATTAATTGCTCGCCGGAGTTGTCGGGGAAAATCAGCAATTCCCGGCGATGAGGTGCGATAGGGTTCAATTGGCTGCTACTAGACAGGTAAGTGGATGAGAGTTACTTACTGGTAGCTTCAATTTGGAGCTCGGTGCAGTGGATTGGCCTGGCACCGTGAGCCTCTTCTCGAGCTCGGCGAAGACGACGAAGAAGACGGCGGGTTTTACTGATTGTTGGTGTGAAGGGGTGTAAGATGGTTGCTTAGGCCAGGGGGTTTAAATAGGCGAGGCTGTGGGGGCTCCCAACGTCTACAATTGCACGGGGAGTTGAAGCCGGCTTGAATTGACTGGGAAGTGACCGGCGGCGAAGACAGGCGGCGAAACGACGTCTTCACCGGTCGTGTCGGCTGCGCTACTGTCACTGCGATGAAGAGATGGTGAAGTGAAGCTCAATCGTGGCATGGCCGCAACGTGGCACGATTTTGCTGTGGCTGTCGGTCGCAACACGGGAGAGCAAGATCTTGCCGGTGCTGGAGAAGGCGATCCACAGTGGCGAACAGGAACCCTCCACGTGGCGACGAGGCAGCGGCTAAGATGGCTTTGCTGGTGATCAATGGCTAGGAGCTCACGGCGTAGCAACGGTCGAAGGAGCAGTAGCAGCGGTGAGGTCGAAGCTCCTGTGCTCGTGCTCGAAACTGGTTGCTGTGGTCGATTGAGCGCCTGGTCGAAGTCGAACTGAGTGGTCAGGTGATGAACAGTAGCTCGTGGTCGAACCAGGGGCCTGGTTGTGATGATTTTTGATAGGTTTTGGACTAAATTGCAAATCTGGTCTTAAAGAGGTTCAATTTGGAATTTGATTTCATGGCTGAGTATAATATTTCTATTAATACTCATTTAGCTCAAATTTGGAGAAAGTTTGATAAGATTTGAGGGATTTCACCTATTTTCGAAAATAGGGTAAAATTAGGGTAAAACAGATCTGGGTTTTGTCGATCTCGACTTCTGGTGAATGGAGAGAGTTTTGGAAGTCTGATCAAAAGGGAGATCTGTATCAAATAGTATTTGGAAGGTGTTTCCTGAAGAAATTCTGGAGTTTGAGTTGATTCGTGGATTTTAGCCTTTTCAGGCCTCCAGTAAACAGAAAAGGACCTATTCGCAGTAAAATTTGGACCTTCCTGCGAAAAGTGTTCAGATGAATTAATCTGGTTCCCAACTTTTTGGAGTTAGTTGAGGACATACCTAGGAACATATTCCAGGGGATACTAGAGTCTGGATAGGGTTAAATCAAGATAACTCAACTATCTGGAAACTGGGGTACTTAGGGTAAATCTGGATTTCCTGTTTTCAAAAACAGAAAGAGACTTAGATACTGGGGGTTAGGGTTAGAATTCAATCTGGCTCCTGAAGACTTTTATCTCCAGAATAACTGGTAGGTTAAGTCTGGATGGTCGGATCTTGATCTGGATCTAGATAATAGATTTGGGGATTTTTAGGGTTTGAGAGAGATTAGGGTTTAGCTGATCTGGCTACTACTAGAGAGATACATGCATGCAGGGTTTTTATGCAAAAACTTTTCACCCCCAAAACCAGGGTGTTACATACAGTCAAGGTATTTATTTCTTTGGCGCTGAGCTTTCCCATTCTTGAATTGTGCAAATTCTGACTTGAATTTGGGAACAGTCCTGCCTTCATCCGAAATTGAAAGGCGGACCAACTCCCTCCTTTGGGCCTACAACGCCGATGTAGAGGGCCCTAAGGGATCGCCTCGTCCACAGAGTCTGATCCACGCCGGCGACGACCTTAAACAGGAGCGCCGAAAGGTACATTCTCTATCCAGCCTCCATTTTTTAGATCTTATGCATGTCCAGCGTTAAACATTTCCATTGAAAATGTGAATCAGCTCCTAGGAAGATTTGCTGAGACGACTTTCCCAAGTGAGAACGTTGGCTCTCTTGGGAAGCCAATGGTAAAGAACGTGAAGAAGGTCTCCCAAAGACCCAGGACTAAGAGTCCTGCCTCCAAGAAGGCCATACCGAATCCCGGGGAGGGGTCTTCACGGAGCGTTCCTCCTACCGCGAGAAAGACGGCGGTAAGATATCACATCCCTTCTGTTTTACCAGGCGTAGATTGGAATCACTTCTTCGTCGTACAGGGAGAGGGGAGCGAGGAGGAAGAGGATGACACTCCTCTGATCCTTCGGAGGAGGAAGATCGCGGATCTTCCATCCGGCGATGCCCCAAGCTGCCTCGCAGAGACCACTACTACCGAAGAGGTGGTCGTGGCAGATCCTGCGACCACCGAAAATCTTGTGGTCGCGGGTGACCACCCAATTCCTGAAGCCCCCGAGACTTCAGGACCGATTGTCTCTGTTCCTCTGGTCGAAAGGACGACCATGGTAAGGATTCCTTTCTGTCATTCTTTTTATGATTCCTTCTGTATGTTTGACAAATCAGTGTTCATACAGGGAGAAGAGCTTCTCCCTGTGACTACTGCGAGTCCCAGGGGGGAAAATCCTCCTCCTCTGCAGACAGAGGGGGAGGTAGTGGAGCAAAGGCCGGTAGTGGTGGCTCCAGCGACCCAGGAGTTGCCAAGGCCTTCGGATGTAGCCCCACCAGCCAGTATGGTAGCCCAGGTAAAGACCTTGCTTTTTGTCTCTATCTTTTCCTTAGAAATATGCTCATAGCTGAACATATCCAGGGGGGAGCTACCTTGTTTGCTATGAGGAGGGCAAGAACCGATGATGGTCCTTCTTCCCAAGGGGAACCTTCCCAGAAATCCCAGGAGCGAATGGGATTTCAAATAAGGTAAGAACCTTGAATTGGCAATAATCTTAAACAACAACTGCTCAAATTGTCTTTCTTGTCAGGCAAAGGAAGACGGCGCCCAGCTCTTCAACCGCCTCCGGAGGGGTTGAAGTCGCAGCTGGTTCAGGAGCTTCCAACGAAGAACGCTCCACCTCTGTGGTCCAGGAAGTCGTCCAGACCGCAGGGGAAGGAATTAATGCAGGGACCCAGTCACAACCGATGACTACTGGGGGTAGCGCCCAGCCGGCACTCCCACCAACTGTCCCTGTAGTAAGCGCATCAGGGGCTCTAGCGAGGATCCCCGTTGAAATGAATGATGCTGTCTTACAAAAGTTTATGAAGGTATAATAAACATCCACTCTAGTACCTGAATTGTACTTAGGACACCTTTGATCTTCTTCCTTGGCACCACAGGGATTATCCTGGCTAATAAGCCATTCGCATGTTGTGATGGCCAGCACAGAAGCCATTCAAAAAGAACGCGACAGCTTGTGCAGGTGAGTACCAATACCCTTTGGTTAGAATGGGTGCATTTTGGTTGTGACTGCCTTGATTTTGCTGCAGAGATGTTACATTTTTGAAGAAAGAGGTGGCCAGTTCAGTCTCAATGTTTAAGAAACAAGAAACTGAACTCAACAAACTTCGATCAGAGAATGCTGGTAAGCCAATTCCTGATTAAGAAGACTTGAATCCATAATATGCAAATAATCTCCTCTCTCTGTACAGCGCAATCTGGTCGAATTACGCAGCTCAGTCGGGACAAGGGGATTCTTGAATCCTCGATTCGCACACCGATCGGGCAATCAAAGAGCTGAGCCTCCTGATCTTCGAAAAACTGAAGGCCGTGGCTGATCTCTTGAAGACCGACGTGGTAGAACCGAAGAAAGACAACCTCAGCATAAGTGACTGGACATCGCTGCTCACTGCCCAGGCGGATTCACTGCTTGAATATCTCCCTGGAGATTCACGGCGATGCGAAGAGGTGATCAGAACAAGGGTTCGATCAGCCGCAGTAGCCGTACTCAGCCGGGTTCGACTTCACCATGGCCCAGATGCAGATCTGAGCGCACTGGTGGGTCCGGTTGAGGTCGAGAGTGAAGAGCTGCTCGATGCAGTCATAGAGGAGGTCAAGCCCCTAGTAGATAGGCTCCTGACTGAGTTGGGGATTGAATGATCCTTATTTTTGTATTTAGACAATTGTGTATAATGCAAATGTATGTAGAAAATCATTTTTGACAGGAAATATATATTTTGCATTTTTTATATTATGAATTCCATACTATAAGCACATCCCCCCTAGCCCCCGCCTCTGCTTATGAATACTAAAGCCTTGGTGTTATAAGCAGAGGATAAAACATAAGCGTAACGACCAGGGGTGTGCGTTTTAAACCAACGATCAGGATCAATGTAACGTCTAATCTTATTGCGAACTGGTAGCCACTCAGATGACCAAGGACTTACCAGATAGCCCCGTATGCGTTGAGAAACGGCTTATTTAGGAGTGACTTATCTGTAAGTGGTCATGAGATCGACCAGCGAATCCGATTAGATTGTTGTAATGATCTGACCGTCGGCGGTCAGCCCCCAGGTCGAATGCATATGATACGGGCTTAAAGAGAAAAACTCATTGTATGAAAGCAAAACAATATTTTGTTTTGGCAAAAGATGCTAATTGAACAGGAAAAAAGTGATTGGAATACTTACACGTAAAACTTGCGAAGTTGATCGATGTTCCAAGTATTAGACAAAATCCGACCATCCTCCATAGCTAACCACGCCGATCCTGTCCGCGGCACTGAGACAACAGTATAAGGACCTTCCCATTTTGGGGAGAATTTGTTGCGATTAGACTGGTCTTGAATTTTTCATAAAACCAAGTCGCCCACGTTGAGATCACGTGGTCGCACTTTTTTACTGTGATACCTGCGTAAAGCTTGCAAGTATGCCGCGGACTTAACCAGGGTGCGATCACGCCGTTCTTCTAAGAGGATGAGATCTTGCGCCCGTTGGTCGGACTGATTAATCTGTTCGAACTGATCTGTCCGAATAGAACCAATACTTACTTCCATAGGCAATACCGCCTCGGCCCCATAGACCAAATGGAAGGGCGTCTCACCGGTGGCGCGACTAGAAGTAGTTCGTAATGCCCATAGAATGTTATAGAGCTCATCTGCCCAAGCCCCCGAGCGGGTCTTAAGGCGATCAAAGACGCGCTTTTTAATGCCTTGCAGTATTTGCCCATTGGCTCGTTCTACAGCACCATTGCTTTGTGGATGGGCCACAGAAGCAAAGCACACCTTGGTCCCAACCTGATCGCAGTAGTCCAGGAAAAGACCGCTGGCGAACTGAGAACCATTGTCTGTGATGAGACGGTTTGGAACACCAAATCGTGCCACAATGTTCCTATGGAAGAACTTTTGTGCGGCTGATGCAGTAATATTTCGTACTGGTTTGGCCTCAATCCACTTCGTAAATGTGTCAATGGCTACGAACAGAAACTTGTGCCCATTGACCGCTTGTGGCATAGGACCGACGATATCCATCCCCCAAACCGCGAATGGCCATGCAAGAGGAATGGTTTGCAACGTATAGGCAGGTTGATGAACTTGCCTTGCGTGGAACTGACACTGGGGACACGTCTTGACCATATACTTGGCATCATCAAGTGCCGAAGGCCAGTAGAATCCTTGTCAGAAAGCCTTTCCGACCAGTGTCCGATATGACGAGTGCGCACCGCATACACCGTCATGTATTTCTCTCAAGAGGGATTTTCCTTCCTCCTGAGATATACAACGCATGAATACTCCTTGAGGACCCTTTCTGTACAAAATCCCATCTATGAGTTTGTACAAACGCGCTTTTTGAATTAACCGATCACTTTCGGTTTCGTCCTCGGGTAGGGTCCCATGTTCAAGATAGACCCTCAATGGATGAGCCCAATCTTGTTCCTGACCGAGGTTGGTAACGAAGGCTATTACCGGATCATCCTCGACCGAAGTCATGATCGAAGGATGGCCTAAGTGTTCAATGAACACTCCTGCCGGAGCGCATGAGCGTGAGGACCCAATTTTGGATAATTGGTCTGCGAGAATATTGTCCTTTCTCGGGATGTATTGGACTTCGAAATGACTGAAGTGTTTTTCCAATCTCCTCACTTCCCCCAGGTAATGAGCCATTGTCTCATCGGAGGTGCTGTACTCCTTGTTTACCTGGTTTACGACCAGCTGTGAGTCTCCCCTCACCACTAATCGACGGACTCCGAGGAATTTTGCTGCCCGAAGCCCTGCAAGAAGACCTTCATACTCTGCTGCATTGTTGGTTGCAACAAAGTGTAGTTGAATGACATACTTAAGCTGTTCGCCCTGGGGCGTAACTAAGACCACTCCAGCCCCCGAGTGTTGAAAACTACGGGAGCCGTCAAAGTACATTGTCCAATAATCGGGGCACTCCAGTTCCTCTGCCAACTGCACGGGTGGCTCAGGATTGGTCCATTCGACCACAAAGTCGGCCAAAACCTAAGACTTAACCGCCGTGCGGGGGGTGAAATGGATCTCGAAGGCACCGAGTTCGACCGCCCATTTGGCGATTCGACCAGATTTCTCTGGATTTCGGACAATATCCCCCAAAGGAAAAGAGGAGGGTACTGTGATCTTGTGTGCTTGAAAGTAATGTCGTAGCTTACGGGAAGCCATCAGTAGCGCGTAAAGTATCTTCTGGACCTCCGGGTAGCGCTCCTTAGGACCATGAAGTACTTCACTCACATAGTAGACGGGTCTATGTATTCCTTCCTTATCCGCGATCAGAACGGCGCTGACCGCGTGTGGTGTGGCCGCCAAGTAAAGAAGCAACGGTTCTCCTTTGTCGGGAGACACCAATACTGGCGGACTGGATAGATATGCTTTTACTTCCTGGAATGCTTTTTCGGCCTCATCCGACCATGTAAAGTTATGATGCTTCCGCAAGGGTTTGAAGAAAGGCAATCCCCTTTCGCCTAATCGCGATATGAAGCGACTTAAAGCCGCCATGCGACCAGCCAGACGTTGAACATCTTTCATGGTCGAGGGCAACCTCATTTGTTCAATAGCCCTGATTTTCTCAGGATTAACTTCAATGCCTCTGGAACACACAAGGAAACCAAGAAGTTTTCCTGAAGAAAGCCCGAAAGAGCATTTCTCCGGGTTTAATTTTATTCCAAAGCGATTCAAATTACAGAAGGTTTCAGCGAGATCGTCCAAATGAAACAATCTCTTGGTACTTTTTACAACCAAATCGTCTACATATGCTTCGAGATTACGCCCTATCTGGGAAAAAAAGGTCTTTTGCATCAAGCGCTGGTACGTGGAACCTGCGTTCTTGAGACCGAACGGCATTCTGACGTTGCAGTATGTGTCGAATGGGGTGATGAAGGCAGTTTTCTCTTCATCGTCTTCTGCCATGCTAATTTGATGATATCCTGAGTAAGCGTCCAGAAAACTCATCAGTTCGCAACCCGCAGTTGAGTCGACCAGCTGGTCGATGCGGGGAAGGGGAAAGTCATCCTTCGGACAGGCAGCGTTGAGGCTAGTGTAATCGACACGCATGCGCCACTTGCCATTTGACTTGCGGACCATGACCGGATTGGCGAGCCAGTCCGGGTGATCCACTTCGCGGATAAACCCGGCTTGTAAGAGTTTGTCTAACTCTTCTCGGATGGCTTCCTGTCGATCAGTGGCAAAACGCCTGAGCTTTTGCTTTATTGGTCGTTGTCCAGGTCGAATTGCTAACCTGTGCTCAATTACTTCCCTTGGGACACCGGGCATGTCGGACGGTTTCCACGCAAACACGTCTGCGTTAGCCCGGAGGAAAGCAATGAGGTCGAGTTCCTATTTGTCATCCAGGGCTGACCCAACCCGAATTGTCTTGGATGGGTCATCTGGGTACAGAGGAACTTGTTTGAGTTTTTCATCTGGTCGAGGAGCAGCGTTGATCGCATCGGCGGCAACGGTGGCGACCTGAGCGTCCCAGAGGGGAAGTTGATCGACCATCTCCAAAGATAGCCGGTCGCACGTGAGTGCCACGTTGCGACTGCCTCGGATCGAGATGACACCTTTGGGGCCAGGCAATTTCCCGCACTGATAAGCATAGTGCGTTGCCATCATGAACTTAGCAAGAGTCGGCCTGCCAAAGATTGCATTATAAGCTGAGTCACAATCGATTACATCGAAAGTAATCAATTCTGTCCGGAAGTTGTCTGGTTCTCCCAGGGTGACCGGGAGGACGACTTGTCCCAATGGCATCATGGAGGGGCCTGGGATTATCCCATAAAACGAATGGATTATGGGCTTGATCTTCGAACGAGGAATTTGCATCTCGTCGAGTGCCTTGACCAATAAAAGATCAAGGGAACTTCCCCCGTCAATCAGGACCCTTTCGACTCTCGCGTTACTGATGATTGGGGTGATGACCAGAGGTAGCCTCAATGGTCGGGTTAGCCCCACAGGACAGTCAGCGCGATCGAACGTCAAAGGCATATCCGACCAACGGGGCTATTGAGGTTCACCAAGGGATGTCTCCGTTTGGTTAACCTCTCGGCAAAAGGTTTTAAACTGCCTTTTGGAAACGAAAGAGGAAGAACCTCCGAAAATGACATTAACATGATTTTGAAGTACCTAGTAAGCCATTTCTTCATCTCCGTCGACGTCTCTAATCCCGCACGCCTGCTCTTTAGGCGGTAAGGTTGGCATTGGCCCAACTCCTTGGTAGAAATCGTCCAGTTGTTTCAACCAACTCCTGCAGTTTTTGAGGTCGTGGCCTGCGGAGTTGTGGAGTGGACACCACTTCTTGCCCTCCTGCGGATTAGTTGATTTTTCTGGCTGGTCGGAATCCCGACCACCAGAGGCAGTTTTACTTTTAAATGAAGACTTATTACCTATGGTCGAAGGTGGCTTCACTGCGACTGCGACCTCGCGGTACTGTCCAGAGCGGTTCCTCTTCGACTTCTTTGACTTCCCACCCGGTGAAGACTCCGGCTTTTTGCTTGAATCTTCTTTCCTGGCGTCCTTGAAGCCTGGTTGGGGTGGTAGGTCTCCCTTATAGTCCATTCGGTTCCATTCGACCGCTTCGGCTGCATCGGAATATCGATCAGCCATGTCGAACAGATCGGGCACTGATCGAGGAGGGTGGATAAGCAAGTCTTCAGTGAATCTCCGGTATCGAACGGCATGCTTAAATGCCCTGATCACGGAGCCATCAGATATGTTCGGGATGGTATTCCTCACCCCGACAAACCTCTTGACAAACTGCCGAAGTGTTTCGGTCGAAGTTTGCCGCAGCCTATGCAAGTCGTCCTCCTTACCCGGCTTTTGGTAACAATTTTGGAAATTGCTGAGGATGGCATCGCATAGCATTTCCCAATTGTAGATGGAACCCTCAGGCTGATTAAACAACCAGATTCTAGCCGGTCCTGGGAGGACTGTTGGCAGGTAGTTGGCCAGGACCTTGTCATCGCCTCCCACTGCTTGGATGGCAGTAATATAGATCTGAAGGAACTCGGATGGGTTCTGAGTTCCATCAAACCTCTCAATGGCCCCTGGTCGAAACTTATTGGGCCAAACGACTGCTTGTAGGCCAGGCGAAAAAGCTTTGCAACCAACGTAAGGACCGTGGACCGCCCTATGACTCTCGGTTGGGTCTCGAGCAACCTCACGCAATGGCGAGGTTACTCGTGGTCCCAAACGAGAGT
This sequence comes from Pharus latifolius, assembly GCA_019359835.1. Taxonomy (NCBI): domain Eukaryota; kingdom Viridiplantae; phylum Streptophyta; class Magnoliopsida; order Poales; family Poaceae; genus Pharus; species Pharus latifolius. The sequence continues at coordinate 55,716,254 of CM033326.1, read as the reverse complement.
GAACAGGAACTCGATCCCTACTACGAGAATCCTGCATTCGCCGATATTTGTCCTGTTGGGACGGTACGGGCGGCAGGTAACTCCGCCGGCCAGAGCCAAAATGAGGACCATCCCGTTCACGGGAATGTGTTACCGAGCGGGAAGAGGCTGTTGGGGTCGCCTCGAATGTGACCTCGTCCAGTCTTTCCGCCAGGATCCTGAAAAAGGCCGGTTTCTGCGCATCCGTGACCGTAGGAGGAAAATTGCGCATGACTTCCGCGATAGATCGCAGTCGACCATGGGTACTTCTCCTAGGTGCACCAGGTGTTATCGTTTCTTCGTCCACTGGGAAACGCTCCGGTGGTAAAGAAGGAGTCTGGTCACGTCTACGACCACGCTACCGTCGAGAAGAACTCGGGGCAGCATTGTAACGAGCCTGCGCATCTTGAAGAGCCTCTAGGGCAGTTCTGCGCAATTCGTTGTTTTGTTGCTCGAGATCTTGATCCTCCTTTTGTTTGTGATCTTGTTCTTCCCTGGCAGCCTGTTGATCGGGAGTTTCTTCCGACAGCGCAGCAAACTGCCTAGGAAGAGAGGTTGCCGATGGGGAAAACATCTCGGTTTGTTCCGAGTCGGACTCGAAATCAAAGAGACGGTGAAGGTTATCAGGGTCGAACCTTCCTAGGCTAATTTCCGGGTCATCATCATATTTTCCCTCAGCAGGGTCATATCACGGGCCGGATTCATCACCTAGCACATTAAGAACCTCTGTGGGTTCTGACCTTGCGCTAGTTGCTCCTTGGTCGATTGACATGACCTGAAGAGATGATTCAACCTGTGGAAGATTCTGGCCTTCGACCTCCTCCATCGGAACAGGATCACTTGGAGAAGGCATTGGTATATGGGCATAATCCTCGAGATCGAAGTCGTTCTCGGAATCATATGCTCCAGCCATATTTCAGCGAACCTCCGGATTCCAATTAGGACGCCTTGAGAAAGGCCCCACGGTGGGCGCCAGCTGTCGACGAGTCGGACTCGGGGTCCTCAGCCGAACTTATGCAAGATTTGTAATTGTGAGACCTTTCAAGATGACCCTCTGGGAAGATATGTAGAACAATGGTGAACAGGAGCACAGAGAGATTTATACAGGTTCGGGCCCTCGATGGTGGGAGTAAAAGCCCTACGTCTTGTTAGGATTTCACTAGATGTGATAAAACTTTACAAACTAGCCGGGAGAAACCTTCACAGGCGAAACTTTTCCCTATATAAGTATACAAAAAAGAGCTATAGGAGATTTGTAAGTATTGTCTAATCTAAGCCGTAGGCTTGGCTGTTTGAGTGGTCGAGATATCTTGTATCTCACTTGTATCAGGGGTCTTGTTCTTCCAAATGTCTTGGATCCCCATTTGATGTACTTTGCCACCTTTTTATACTGGTTGAAAGGGTGCCAAATGAAGAAAACTGCATCAAACGGTTGGATGCGGTTTCTGGAGAACCGCTGTTAACTTCCACGGAGGTTATTATCACGTGTTAATTATGAATAACCGCATATAATAACCTCTGACGGTTGGTCTTCAACGTGGAGGAATTCTCGGGATGCTTGGAATATCCTGATATAAGGATAACCGAATAAACTCCAAGCACCCTGGTCGAGAGCGTTCTGACCGCGGAATGTGGGCTGACCGCGCAACATCCCGGATATCCAGTCCGCGTATAGCATACGAACTTCTGACCGCACAAGGCTGTCGGCCTGATCGCACGAAACCCGCGACCTGATCGCGTAAAGCTTGCGACCTCACGGTGATGCCCCTCAAAATAGCTTGAGTTCGCATCGCCAGATACATGTCTGGTTCGAACCTGTCTTGAACCAAAAGTTTATTAGAAGTGTCCTGGGTGTCAATCCTCGTCACCTTTCTTCCACAATGAAAGCATTCTTCATTCTTCATGGGACAATCCTTCAAGAAGTGGTTTCCTCTACATCCGGTACATTGTGCTATTGCAGTTGGCGCAGGCCTTTGGGTCTTTGAGGTGGTCTGAAGGCTGGTCGGTAAGTAGGCATCGGTCTCCCTTGACTAGCACTTCCTTGGTAAGAGTTGGGAAAAGCCTTCCTCTTTCAGTCTTCTTCAATCACTCCCCTCTTCTCCTCCATCTTAAGCAGCCGGTTTATCAGGACGTGGAAGTCCGTAAACTCATGAGATGATAGCTGGTATTGCAAGGAGTTTTGTAGTCCTTCGCAAAACCTGTCGATCTTACTTTCCTCTGTCGCAATATCTTCAGGGGCGTACCTTGCCAGCTGAATGAATTCATGCAGGTACTGTTTGATGGTCTTGTTCCCTTGTCGCAGATTCACGAACTCTTGGCGTTTTTCTTGGACAACGCCTTTTGGGACGTGGTATCTACGGAATTCGTCGTTGAACTCGTTCCAAGTGATCGAATCTCTGTTGGAATGTACAGTCTGGTAATTCTCCCACCAAGCAGCAGCGGGTCCAGCTAGTTGATTTGATCCATACAGGAGTGTCTCTTCGTCGCTGCACCTAACGGTGTTCAACTTCCTCTCCACGTCTCTCAGCCAATCGTCAGCTACTATAGGGTCTTCTGTACTCGAAAAGGTCGGGGGCCGTGTCTTCTGAAAGTCAGTTAACTTTGCACCCGTTGCGGATCCTTCAGCTTGTCCAGATGCGATATGTTGCATCAACTGTCCAAAAATTTGGTTCTGTACAGTTGCTGATTCCTGTCGGTTTCGCTCCATCCATAGCAGTACATCATTGATGTCGCCTCCTTGCAGCATCGTCGAAGATCCTAGTCTGTCAGGGTTAGTGCGGCTTCTCGTTCCGGGTGTTGCCCTTGTATTGCTAGGATTTCCCTCTAGCTCTCCTTCTTGGGGTCTTGCCCGTGTGTTAACCATCCTACTCAAAGAGGGGGTTAAGAATAGAGACATTGATTCGGAAAGAATCATACATAGAGGTGCTAGCAAAATGCTGGCATTTAACTTAAGAGATAAGAGTAAGAATATGCAAAATGACTTTTTCATAAATCAGCTTTTCAAGAGATACAAAGCTTCTAGCCTCATCGGCTTACAGAGCTCATCTAACATCCAGCATACATCAACCATACTAAAACAACTACTACAAAAGGAAATCTAGCGTCTGCTGGGTTAGGCACAAAAGGTCGAATCGAAGGAAGTCTGCAGTCACTCCTCAGCATCATTAGAAGAATCACAAGGCTCTACCTCCTCGGGATCCTCCTCCTCATCGTCATCTGCATCCATCGGATCATCTTCCTTGTCGTCGTCGATGTTGACAATCTCCTTCCCTTTTCCCTCAGGGGTCTTCTCCTTCTTTGCAGTGCAGGGAAGCTCGATCGTCTGACCATTGATGACTATGCCACGTGACGCAGGCGTGAAACCGCTGAGATACTCCTTTAAGTTTCCTTCCCTCTTGCGAGCGGTGATCTTCAACTTTGGGCGACTCTTCTTGACTACTGACTCTGCAGCTTCGAGGTCCTTCTCTCCACTTGATTCAGCCAATTCTTGAATTTGTCTTTCCTTTTCTTGGAGACTTGCACGAGCCCTAATAAGCATGCCCTCAAGGTAGTGGCGATCATCGCGAACACGCTCGTAGTCTCGAAGTAGGCGGGTGTATCCAATCTCCGAAGCACGAACGACGTCTCGAGTCTTCGTCAGGATAGCGTCCTCCCGGTCGTTGGATGGAAGAACAACTCGGTGCTCTGGCCCGGGGACCAGGTAAGGCACGAAGCGGTAGGGGGAATCAGAAAGGTAGTCGCTGTTCAACTGCCGGACGGTACCTACGGCAGGACGGGCAGCGTCTAAGATAGCATCTTCTTCTTCCTCTCTGCGGGCTTGACGTCTTACTGAGCCTCTCCCGTGCTCGGGTATCTCATAGACAATCACTGAAGCCCAACAACCAATGGGTCGTCCGTTGATCTCATCCTGCCAGACACAATATACTGGCCTCTGACTGTCCCGTGCTCCAAGACATTGCAGCATCATCCACAGCAACAATGCCCACGATCCAAGCTCGTCTCCGTGAAGGTATCTCCTGTCGGAAGCCATCTGAAGACAGAACGAAAGGCATCTATGAGTTTAAAGAGAAGTTTAAAGCCTTCTTCCAAAAATCGAAAATAACATTTTTCTTAAGGAAAATAGGTTTTCGTAAACAAATTTTTTTTGACAAAGAACTAGCGAACTTTTCTTCTAGGGACGCCAAAGTCTATCTAAGGGTTACGACCTACAGTCGAGCCTTAATGCTTTGATACCAGATTCTGTGGGACCCTCATTTGAGGAATCTGGTGGCAACCGCCCAGGTGGGTTGCACTCAGAAAAGGTACATTGCAGCTCACAACAACAAGATGCATTATATAAAAATGCGAGTAATTAAAAACACAAGTGCTGATCACAAGGACCAACATTACAATAACTTAGCGCTAAAATGACGCATTTAAATGTTGATACAAATTAAGGAGTTTTCGACACAAAGGTCGGCACAAAATAAAACAACGATAGTAAGCAAAAGAACTTCATCAGTCTTCTTTTTCAGCAGCAGCGGTGTTGTACGGGCCTTTTTCCACATCTGACTCCACTTTGGTACATAACCCTCTAACAAGCTGGGTCTTCAGTTTCTTCTTCTTGTTCCACATTGGGTTCAAGACCGTAAGATTCAGGGTCGACGAATCCTTCTTCTAAATTTGTTTGTAAAAGCAAGGGTGAGCACATTGTCCACATGGTGCTCAACAAGTCCCAAATAAGAATGCAAGTACATATAGATGAGGGGGAAACTTCTCAAAGAATAGCTCCTTGGCTTTATATGTGTATACAGAATAGATTTTCGTACTTGGTTTTGAAGAAAAGGATCTTTACTTTCAAAAGCGGTGCTCTTAAAACCCTAAGTTAGATTTTCAGAAAATGTTGTGTGTGGCGGTCTTTCATGAGTAACCACTTTATTCAGATTTTGTGAAAACTTTCCAAAAGCTACTTGTGCTGCATCGACGTGAATAGAATCCACAGCGCGCAGACTCCATAACCTGGGAGCTCAGAGTATCCGATACTTTTTAAACTTTGCAAATGTGTACCACCTTAATCCACCGATCATTCGGCTTTCAAGTCGGTACCTCTCCATGCGACTCTTACGCATGTGACAAGGCCGAGATGACACAACAGTTTACAGTCCTAGCATTAACTATTCCCTGCCCGGTAAATAGACAGTCAAGCCTCAAGTACCGTTGTGGGTCCTCCCCACTGCCTTACTTCCTAGCCTGGGTCTATGTTCTCGCAAGACACATAGCCTCTCTTGATTACAGTCGCGCACGACTTAATCTGGCATAGGGCGTCTTCCTTCTTTCCACCTTTTCCTCTCATGATTTTTCTGAACTCACATCACTCATGGCCTTCTGCGGCCCACCAGTTCTCGCAAGACACTGGATCGACAACCCTTGCAAGGAAGAGCTAATACTAAAGAAAGCTACTAAGTTGCGCCCGTCCCATAACCAGGCAAGTGGTTGGTACGTTTTTCATGCCGCATAGAAGCACAACACAAGGTTCTAGTCCTTATGAATCTCTAGTGAGGAGTCTTTCACATTCCCAGTGCGCACACAGCACCATCCAATCAAACCATCCTCACTATCGATTCCAATCATATTTTCTTTCACAAAAGAGGTTTTGAACATGCTTTTCTCATATGTGACCATTCAACATTTAATATATAATCTTGAGTATAGCATAGCCTAAGCATGATATTCTAGGGTAACAAGGGTGCAGGGATATTCAATGTCAAAAGGGGCTTCATAGTTATTTAGGTCATATCTAATCACTTTATTTGAATATAGTTCTTATTTGAATATAAGGCATGCATATACTTGAAAACAGTTAACATACTTCATTTCAAAATAATAGGCTAGACATGGTCAAGGGTTCGAGACTTGCCTTGCAGTGATGGGTCTAGCTGCTCAGGTGAATCCTCGAAGATCTCCTCTGTTCCTTCAACGTCTGGTTCCACGGCGGATACAAACAACACATACACACTATATAAGCACACAAGCACTAGAAAATAATACGTAATTACATCATGCATGCAGGGATAAGGGTTTGGACAAGGTCACTTAATATTGATCGAAGAGATGGGCTCAAAAGGACTTGAATGTCGAAGGGCTGACATTCGGCTCATGGCTTGACATAGCCCTAAATTGGTTCTAGGTCTGATTTCTGGAGATGTGACAATAGGGAATATTGTAGAGCATGGTTAAAAAGGCTTAGTGGACAAAGTGGCATTTCAATTGCTCAAACGTAACAGGTCTGAATCATCCAATGCCACTGGTGGACATGTACTGACATAGTGCTAGACATGGCCAGAAACTAGGGCATTGCATAACTTTTGACTCAGGACTCCAATTGATACACAACTTTGTCTGGGGTTTAGGCCTTGATAACAGCTACAAAACTCTCAACAGGCTCAAGGGCAGAAAGTGGCCGGAAGGTGGCCAAATCTGGTGAGCAAACACGGTGGCCTGAACCACTGGACAGTAATCTTGGCATGATCACAACTTTTGATCTAGGCCGATTCAGGGTTCGAGCCAGTGGAGTAAATTGCTTAGGGGGTTGAGGCCTAGCTAGATGACAAGGTTTCATCGGCTAGTTTGGCCGAAAAATGAACTCCGACGATCGGGGCCGAAGACGAAGGCACCGATTTGGGCGTTTTCGTTCCAGGGCGTTTGAACTTAATTCCACGCTCGGGAAGCATCTAGGGGTCATCACGAAGCTATTGGTGTACTCAATTTTGCCAGAGAATGGCTGGAGAAGCACGGCGGCGTTCTCCGGCGAACTGCCGAGGCTCGAACATGGGGATTCGACGCTCGGGGCAAAATTGGTGATTCCAAACTTGCAGGCTTGTTCCTCCTAGCTCACTGATCATTATTCTCTACTGGCACGAGGATCAATTTGGCTTGAATCACTCGGTATTAGGGAAACAGGGGATTACGGCTTTTCCGGTGATTGCCGGCGTTGAGGTTCGCCGGGGGTCAATTAACGGCTATGGCACATACAGGGGGTTAAGGGGGTCTTACTGGTGAAGTTGGTTTGGAGGGGGAAGCTGCGGGCGAAGCTGGCGCCGTGAGCTTCAGAGGTAGCTCGCCTGGGAAGAAGGCCTTTGCGGCGGCGCTGAAGAACTGGATTGTTCTCTGGTGGTGGAGGCTAAGGCTTGTAGTTGCGGGGTGATGTTAAGAGATGCTGGGCAAAGGGTGGCTTTATATAGCCACGGGGTTGAGCTCTCGGGAGTTGCAGCAATCGCCGGTGAGATATCTTATGGCGCTGGATCGGTCAACGAGGCATATCGGGACATGGCGGGAGCTCTGCCAGAGACGGCGTATCGCGCGGAATCAGGATTTTGTCAGGACGATGAGATAGCAATCTCCGGGATGGCAACCATGTGGCGTAAAGCTCCTGACAACGGCAGGCACGCGTGCGCGGGGAAGAACACGGCACAGTGCGGGTGAGGTGCTCCACGGTGGTGGCACGGTTGTGCGCAGGTGGTGGCTACGTGGCTGCGATGGTGGCAGCGCGGGGAACTTCGCCGGCGACGAGTCCAGCGGCGAGGCAAAGCGGCGAGGCGCTGGTCGAAATGTACCGGTCGTGGTCGAAAATGGCACAAGGACCTGGTTGCAAACTTTGGACTGATTTGCGAAGGTCTGGACTAAACTGCGAGGGTTTTGGCTCGGGAACTTGGGCCTATTTGCAATTCTGAAGATCTGGAGGGCTGATCTGAAATCTGGTTTTGCGGATGAGTGTTACTAAATGTCTTAGACTCATCCAGCAAGAAAAATGGTAAAATCCGATAAGATCTGGTGGTTTTGACAAAAATCGAAAACAGGGTAATTAGGGTAAACAGGGTAATTAGCGTTTGAAACTTTTGTCGAGGCTGAAACTAGGGTTTCAGTTGAGATTTTGGAATTCTTCCAGAAGGGAAAAATGTTCAGAATAGCAAATGAAAAATAATCACTTGATCAAATTTGAATTTGGAGATGATCTGGGACTTTTAGCCTTTTTGGGCTTTTTGAAAATTCTGAAAAGGACTAAACTGAAACACTTTTGGACTGAAATGTGAAAATGATCTGGGAGATGAAATTTAGCTGCCAACTTTTTAGGTTAAGGTAGTGGCATACCTAAGATCAAGATAGGATTGAGACATCAGAGATTCCAAAGAGGATATGCTGACTCGCAAGCAGAAAAGATAGCGAAAACAGGGATGTTACACCGAGCGCGCCCGGGAAGGAAGCAACACCCCCTCCCCCGAAGAGCCCCGTTGAGGCTCGGGGGAAGGAACCGGCCTCGGACGGGGCCGCCTCCGACTCGGCAAACTACGCCCCATCGCAGCCTTTGATAGCGGCCCCGCCAGCACCCCCGGCCCCCTTGGAGCCGGAGAAGCTGGAGGTGAGGTTCGCGGAGGCCTCACCTCCGCGGATGGAGTGGCCCGTGGACGAAAGGGGGAGCCCCTCGGTCTACGAGGTCCCGCCGGAAGTGGGGGCCCCGGGGGCCCTCCCGCTCGGGAAGGGGAAAGGGTTGATGATCCCCCGCCAGCGAGGGACCCCTTCCGGGGCTTCCTCGGCCGCTTCCTCAGGGGGCACCTCCGCAATGAAGACGACGACGACCGCCACCCCGACCGTGGTCGTGCCGGGCGCCCAGGTCTGGGAGCCCACTACTGGCCGCGGCGGGACCAGCGCCGGGCAGGAGACCCCCCTGCTTTCCGCAGGGGCGATTGAGCGCTACGCGGAAGGCCTGCAGACCCCGAAGATCCAGGCCTTCGTCGCGGGGGGGACGCTCGACGATCGCTTCGCGGAGCTTCGGTCCCTCCAAGCCCAGGTATTCACCCGAAGCGGTTGTCGCTTTCTTTTGGCTCCCTGCATCCAAAATTTGTCTAACTCTGGAATTTGTAGGGAGCAGCAATTACCTGGGGCGTCGAGCAGCGTGTCATCCAGCTGCTCAAGGACGGGGAGGATAGGGCCGCCTCCTTCTTGAGCCAGCGGGACGAAGCTCTCCAGGGGTTGGCCCGGGTTCGCGCCCAGGTCCACATCTCGGAGACTGTCAACGGCCGTCTCCGGGAGGAGGCGAAGGCGAAGGCGAAGGAGGAGGCCTTCCGAGAGCTCAAGGGGTCGAGCGCCCGAGCGGTGGTGGGCGCAGCCCACTCCGTCCGCTAGGCCCTCGAGAGCCTTGGCGTAAGCCTAGGCTCCGGGGGCGGCTCGGAGGTGCCCCCGGCCACACTCGCGGAGGCTGTGCGTTTTCTTAACGCACAAGTCTCAGTGATCCCGCAGGCAGCGGATGCCCGGGCGATCCCCGTCGTCACAGCCGCGGCCGGGCTCGTCGAGCACCGGGGAGTGGGCGCCCGGGCGATCGGGGGCCGCATCCCGCGGAGCTTCCCCGAGTTCTTCGAGCCCTCGCGCCGGGAGGTGGAGCAGCTCGCCGGGGGCTTCTACGACCGGATCATCTGGGTGAGGTTCCCGGCACCGGCACCTCCGGCCGCAGACGCCCCAGCCCCGGCACCAGTGGAAGCCCCCCGGGGGGAGGACGCCAATGAAAAAGTATGAGCCTCCCCTCGGGTCTTAGTTAGGACCCTTTTCCTTTCTTAGGACTTTTGATCCCGGTAGCTTCTTAGAAGAAGCCCCGGACACTTGTAAAAAGATATTTTGAATGCAATAGAGTTAGAAATTTTTCTAAGTCTTTGAATTGAATGCAATGTTACCAGGGTTCCCGGGAGGTTACTCCCGGGCGAAGGTCCGGGAGGGGCTCTCCGGGGGACGCCCAAGCGGCTTTAATATTGCTAAGCCTCATCTCCGGGGAGCGCAGCGGGGATGCCGTCTGGGAGCCCGTCCGGTTAAGGTGGCATTTGGACAATTTTGACAATCATCACGCTGAATTGTTCCCCCCGCGTCCGGGGTTCCGGGTGATACCTCCTCTTCGGATACTTCCACCGGTGGGATACGAGTTCTGGCCCGAAGATGTGCTCCGGGATGCTCGGCGCCGCGTGCGTGCATTGTACCGGGACTTGGCCCGGGAGCTAGCGGAGAGCCTCCGGGAGTATTAGGCGTAGGAGCCTTAGGATGTAGAGGATCCCCCGGGTTAGAGCCCGGGTTGTACCGTTTCCGAAACCGACCGGAGGGGGAAGATGTCCTCCGAGTTTGACAATCAATAAAGCTGTTTGCTTGCTTCTTCTTTCGTTGCCTTTTTATTTTTTCTTCTTGGATGGTCTGGACGACTCCTTTTCACAAGAATGAGCTAAGTTTGCTCGTGGGCAGTGCGGTCGACACCCGGGGGTTCCTTATCCCCCCTGCCCACAGCTGGCCGGAAGATAGCTCCGCACGCTGTGGGGGTAGCAAGGCCCCCGGGGTGGAAGTGACCTGTAGCATAGGAATTTTTCTAAGTTAGAAAATTTTAAAATGACGTTTCCAAGGGAAAGACCTTCCGGGAGACAATCGTCCGATCACCGTAAGAACGGGGAGCCGGGAACAAGGCCTCGTGTGGAAGAAACATCCAAGAAACCCGATGAGGTTTCCGGAGACTAGGATCGTCCGGTGGCCGTGAGAACGGGGAGCCGGGAATAGGGTCTCCGGGGAAGAAATGTCCGAGAAATCCATAACTTCTCCGGGAGACAATCGTCCGGTCGCCGTGAGGACGGGGAGCCGAGAATAGGCTCTCCGGGAGGTAATCATCCGGTCGCCGTGAGAACGGGGAGCCGGGAGTAAAGTCGCCGGGAGAACGGGGAGCCGGGAATAAGGTCGCCGGGGACCAAATATCCAAGAATGCCATTAGACGTCCCACTGGGGAGAGCGTCTACTCCCGGAGGAGGAAGTGCCCGATGACAGGTCTTGAGTGTTTGGGCAGGGGACTAGTCTGGGCCCACTTCCTCACGGGGACTTGCTGGGTCTGGGCCCACTTCCTCACGGGGAGGCGGGCATCCTCACGGGGAGGGCTTCCTCTCGGGGAGGGCATCCTCACGGGGAGGGCGTCCTCTCGGGGAGGGCATCCTCGTGGGGAGGGCATCGCCGCTAGGGGCGGTAATGAGAAGAACCTGCAATTAGACAGTTGAAGAGCAAGACCTATGTATTGCTAACAAAATGAAGTACAGTGCCTCCCCCTGCGAAGTCGCGAAAGGGGAGGAAAAGGTAAGTACAATGTCCCTCCTCCCCCTCCGGCGTGACCGCTCCGGGGGAGGGGACAGACCCGTAAGGCTAAACATAGAACTTGCGAAGTAGACGCAAGTTCCATGTGTGCTTCAGCTCCTGCTCTTGAAGGTTGGAGAGCTTGTAAGTCCCCGAGCCCGTGAGGATGCCCTCCCCGTGAGGAAGCCCTCCCCGTGAGGATGCCCTCCCCGTGAGGAAGTGGGCCCAGACCCAGCAAGTCCCCGTGAGGAAGTGGGTTCCTCACGGGGACTTGCTGGGTCTGGGCCCACTTCCTCACGGGGAGGGCATCCTCACGGGGAGGGCGTCCTCGCGGGGAGGGCATCCTCGCGGGGAGGGCATCGCCGCTAGGGGCGGTAATGAGAAGAACCTGCAATGAGACAGTTGAAGAGCAAGACCTATGTATTGCTAACAAAATGAAGTACAGTGCCTCCCCCTGCGAAGTCGCGAAAGGGGAGGAAAAGGTAAGTACAATGTCCCTCCTCCCCCTCCAGCGTGACCGCTCCGGGGGAGGGGATAGACCCGTAAAGCTAAACATAGAACTTGCGAAGTAGACGCAAGTTCCATGTGTGCTTCAGCTCCTGCTCTTGAAGGTTGGAGAGCTTGTAAGCCCCCGAGCCCAGGACCGCGGAGATCCTGTAGGGGCCCTCCCACTTGGGGGAGAGCTTCCCCTGGGCTTGGGGGTCTGTGATGCGCTTGAGGACAAGGTCCCCAAGGCGGAAAGCTCTCTCACGCACGCGCTGGTTGTACGCGCGCGCCATCTCTTGCTCGTAGATGGCGTGGCGGAGGAGCGCTCGGTCGCGTTCCTCCTCCATGAGGTCGATCTCCAGGCGCTGGTTGGCCTCGTTGGCCTGGTACGCTGCTGGCGTGGCTCCCTACAGGAGCTCGACACGCATTGACCGGAAGCCGATCTCCGGGGGGAGGACTTCCTCCGCCACGTAGACCAGGGAGAAGGGAGTACGCCCCGTCGCCCGGGACGGGGTCATGCGCATGGAGCAGAGGATGGTAGGGAGCTCCTCTGCCCATGCACCCCGCTTAGAAGCGGTTTGCTCGAGTCTCCGGCGCAACCCCTGTAGGATCACGCCGTTGACCCTCTCGACAGCCCCATTGTTCTGGGGATGGGCCACTAAGGCGAAGTGGATGACGAGCCCCAGGCCTTTGCAGAATTCCCGGAAATAAGCCGAGCCGACTTGGGTCCCGTTGTCCACGGTGATTTCTCGGGGGACACCAAAATGACATACGACGTTTTTCCAGAAAAACCGCTGGACGGCCCGGGATGTGATGCTGGGCAAAGGCTCCGCCTCAACCCACTTTGTAAAATAGTCGACCGCGATGACCGCATACTTGTATCCTCCGGGCACTGGGGGGAAGGGCCCTAAGAGGTCCATCCCCCAGCACACGAAGGGCCAAGTGATGGGGATTGTCTGCAGCGCTATAGGGGGGAGGTTCGAGCCCTTGGCCATCTTCTGGCACGCTTCGCACGCGGAGACAAGGTCTCGCGCGTCGCGCATGACCGTGGGCCAGTAGAAGTCTTGCTGGAGGGCCTTGGCCACGATGGCACGCGGGGCTAGGTGAGAACCACAGCTCCCCGCGTGGATGTCTTCGAGAAGTTGAAGTCCCTCCGGCCGGGGGAGGCAGCACAGGAGGGCGGAAGCCCCCCGCTTGTATAGCCTCCCCTCCACCAGGAGATATGCTCGGGCTTTGGCCCGGAGGCACTTAGCCTCGGTCTCACTAGGAGGGTCCCCCTCCCCCTTGATGAAGGAGATGAGGGGGTCCATCCATGACGGAGCCCGGGTGATCTCGGCGACCTCCGGGAGGCGAGGCTCGTCGCCCGTGTCCGAGGAGGCCACCGAGAGCTTCGTGATGATTTCCAAGAAAGCCCCCTTGGGGAGCGATTCCCGGGCACTTGTGGCCCGGGCCAAGGCGTCAGCCCGGTCATTGTCCCTTCGCGGGATATGCCGGGCCTCGAGGCCGTCGAAATGCCTCTCCATCTTTCGTACCTCCTGCAAATAAAGACTTAAGTTTGCGTCATGGCACAGGTAAGACTTGTCCATTTGGCAAACTACGAGCTGAGAATCTCCCTTGACTAGGAGGAGCCGGATTCCCAGGGAGCGCGCAAGGTGCATCCCGAGGAGCAAAGCCTCGTATTCGGCGACGTTGTTAGTTGCGGGGAACTTGAGCCGCGCGGCGTACTCGAGTTCCTTCCCCTCGGGGCTCTGGAGGACTACTCCCGCACCAGCCCCGGCGAGACACAGCGACCCATCGAACATGAGAGTCCAATGATAACTGCATCGGGGCGGCACAGGGAGGTCTTCGTCCCCGGACCCAGAGGCGGGAGTCCACTCTGCGACGAAGTCGGTGAGGACCTGCGACTTGATGGCGGAGCGGCCGGTAAGGGGCAGGGAGAAGGGGGCGAGCTCGGCCCCCCACTTCCCAATCCGGCCGGTGGCTTCTTTGTTTCGCAGTACCTCCCCCAGGAGGAGGGACGACGGGACGGTGATGGGGTGCCCCAGGAAGTAATGGCGAAGCTTTCGAGACGCCATCAGGAGGGCGTAGCAGATCTTCTCCATTTCTGTGTACCCAGTTTTGGCCCCTTGGAGGGCCTCACTCACGTAGTACATGGGACGCTGCTGCCCCGCTTGCTCCTTCACCAAGACCGCACTGACGGCGACGGGGGTCGTGGCAAGGTAGAGGAGCAAGGGCTCTTCTGGAGACGGACTCACGAGCATTGGAGGGCTCATGAGGTACTTCTTGAGGTCGTTGAACGCTTCCTGGGCCTCGGGGGTCCAGCGGAACCCCTCGAGCCCTCGGAGGATCTTGAAGAACTGGAGGCCTCACTCCCCCGACCGGGAGAAGAAGCGGCTTAGCGCGGCTAGGCGGCCGGAGAGCCGCTGGACATCCTTGACGGAGCGCGGCGGGGGCATGTCTAGGAATGCCCGGATCTTCTCAGGGTTTGCCTCAATGCCCCGCTGGGACACGAGGAAACCTAGGAGCTTCCCCCCGCGCACCCCGAAGGCGCACATCTCCGGGTTGAGTTTGAGCCCAAACGCGCGGAGGTTGTGGAAGGTTTCAGCCAGGTCGTCGATGTGGGAGGCTGCGCGGGGGCTCTTGATGACCGCGTCGTCTACGTAGACTTCGACGTTGCGCCGACTTGATCTTTGAAGACCAGCGTCATGAGGCGCTGGAAGGTCGCCCCTGCGTTCTTGAGCCCGAAGGGCATATGGACGTAGCGGAAGGTTCCGAGGGGAGTTATGAAACTCGTCCTTTCCTCGTCCCCTTCTGCCATCCGTACTTGATGGTAGCCCGAGTAGGCGTCTAAGAAGCTCATGAGCTCGCACCCCGCAGTGGAGTCGACGAGCTGGTCAATCAGCGGGAGCGGGAAGTTGTCTTTGGGGCAGGCGCTATTAAGGTCTGTGAAGTCCACGCACATCCGCCACCTGCCGGTTGACTTCTTGACGAGGACGGGGTTCGCGAGCCACTCGGGGTGCAGGACCTCCCGAATGAACCCCGCCTCTCGGAGCCGGGTGATCTCCACCTTGATTGCTTCTTGGCGCTCGAGGGAAAGTTTCCGCAGCTTCTGTTTGATCGGGGGCTGACCGGGGGCCACTGCGAGCTTGTGTTCAATGACCCCCCGGGCGACGCCCTGCATGTCCGAAGGCTTCCACGCAAAAACATCAGAGTTTTCGCGCAGAAAAGCCGCAAGTTGCGCTGCATGCTCCTCGGGGAGCTCCGCCCCGATCCGGACGGTTTTGTCCACGTCGCCCGGGGACAGCAGGATCTTGCGAGGCCCCCTTCCGGACGCGGCTTGAGGAGGGGCCTCCCGGGCAGTGGCGCAGCAGCGTCTAGTTCCGGGGGAGAAGCCTCCCCGCCGGGCGTCTTTGTGAGGTTGACGCTTCCGATTGTGGCCGCAGCGCGCTCGTATAGAGCACCGGCCTTGTCTTGGTCTCCCCGGACATTGATCACACCATGCGGCCCGGGGATCTTCATGCAGAGGTAGTTTTGATGGGTGGCAGCCCCCAGCCGGTTGATTGTGGTCCTCCCCATTATCGCATTGTAGGAGGAGGGGAGGTCCACTACGTCGAAGCGGACCAGCTCGGTCGGGTAGTTCTCCGGGGTGCTGAACGTCATAGGAAGATCTACCTTGCCCACGGGGTGGATCGCCTTCCCCAGGACAAAACCTTGCGGGGGCCTTCAGGAATAGGACGTCGGCGGAGCTCTTGCCGTCCACAAGGATACGGGCCAGGTGGCAGTTGTAGATGGTCGCGGAGACAATGAGCGGGTCGTCGTGGGGGAAGCGAACCCCTCGCGCGTCTTCCACCGTGAAGGTGAGGGGGACGTCGAACCACATAGGTGGCGGGGATGCGTGTAGCACCCCCACAACCTTGACCTCGTGCGCATACTCCTTACGCTGGCGCTTAGAGTCCCGCACGGAGGCGAACCCTCCCACGATGACGTTTATGCGGCGCTGAGAAGTTTGAAAGGGGAGAGCTTCTGAAGGCTCCCCCTCCTGCGTCTGCTGACCCCCTGCGGGAGCGGGAAGGGCCGGAACAGCTGGCTGAGGGAGCAAGGATGCCGGAGTCCCCTCCCCCTGCCCGCGCTGGTCGAGGAACACCGCGAAGTGCTGCAATATCTGGCTGCAGTCTCGGGTAGCGTGGGTGCTGGACCCGTGGAAGCTCCACCACGGTCCTTCGCGCCTTCTCCCCGCGGGGCCTTCCCAGCCGCGCGAAGACTGTCCTCCCCCATGGCCTTTCGGCTTGGGGAAGGGGCGGTTGCCCCTCGGGAGGTCGCGCGTGCCGCCTCCGCCCTCAAGGACAAAGGTGTCCCGAGGCCGTGGCTCGTTACGCCCCCCTGCCTAGGGCGCTTCAGGGGATCCCTGGCCCCCCGTCGGCGGGGGCGGGAGCCCCCCGGGTCTTCTTCCAGATGTCGTCTTCCTCCGCCCGAGCGTACTTTTCGAGTACGTTGAAGAGCTCGTCAGTGGAAGAGGGGCAGCTCCGGGAGAGCCTTCGGTGGAGCTCGATGACCATGGAGTCGGGGACGTGGGCCACTTTGCTCTTCACCTGAGCAAAGCACTTGAAGAAGCTTCTGATGGTTTCCCCAGTCCTCTGCCGGACAGTGTACAGCTGTGAGGAGTCCAGGGGGCGCACATAGTTCCCCTGGAAGTTCGCGCAAAACTCCCGCTTGAGCTACATTAAAGACTTGATGGAGCCGGCCTTCAGGTTGTAGAACCAGGAGCGGGCGATGCCGGTGAGGTAGAGGGGGAAGACGTTGCATTGTACCGTCTCGTCCCCCCGGGCCGCGGAGATGGCTGTGGAGTAAAACTGCACAAATTCGTAAGGGTCCGCCTCACCGTTATAGTGCTCGATGTGCAGAGCACGGTAGGGCCGTGGCCATCGGATGCTGCGAAGTCTTCGGCACAGGGGCTGGTTAGCCCCTTGCACTTCCCGGGGAGAGTCCCGGTCGCTTTCTTCTTTGACGGGGGACACACCCTCATTATCGGAGTCGGGGAGCGGCCCAAGAGGTCCACCGGAGTGGCGGTGGCGACGCTTCTCTTCTGGACCGGGGCTGAGTTCCCGGACGTCCGGGCTATTCTCCGGAGAGGCTGGGTCTTCCGCGGGTCTCTTCCCCCGACCGGTACGAGAGCGAACCTCCTCGCGCCCGCTGCCGGGGGGAAGTTCTTCCCCGCGCTCGGGTGAATGCATTCGCTCGACCTCCCCCCGGTCAAAACGGACCTGTCCCGCCGAGGGAGGGAGCTTATGCACTGTAGCTACCGGCCCGGAGGCTTCCGGGGCCGGCTGGGGGGAGCCCCCTGCAAAGACCCCCGGGACCGGAAAGGGGGAAGCCCCTGTATTATCCAGAACCGGGGAGGGGGCGCCCACGGCGACGTTTGGAACCGAAGTGGAGGGGGCCCCAGTGGCAACGACCGGAACCGGAAAGGGGGAAGCCCCTGTAACATCCGGAACCAGCGAGGGGGGAGCCCCGCGGCGACGTCCGGGACCGGGGAGCCGATGCGGGGGGGAGTTCGCTGAGGCACGGGAGCTGCTCTGCCGACCGCGCCCGGTGCGGTAAACGCGACGCGAGGGGCGGGACTGGCTCCTGGCGTAGGGAAAACCCCAGGCATGAAATGGGCCCCCGGCACCGGGAATGGGCCTGGAACGGGGTACCCCCCTGGTGCCACGAAGGGCCCGGGCAGGAAGTAGCTCCCGGGTGCCGGGAAGGGTCCGGACGTATATCCCGCAGGAAGCTCCCGGCGAGATCATACGGGGCGGCCAGACCTCCGGAGGCCGGAGGGGCCGCCTGATAACCCATAAACGGGGGCATAGTCCCCGGGTATGGGTGCGACGCAAATGTGCGGGCCAGAGGCCGCGCCAACACGCTGAGCAGCTCATCCATTGAGCGCTGGGCGCGGAGCTGGCCCTCCCCTAGAGCCTCAAGCAGGGCGTCCTGGGGAGCCGGGGGAGCCGTCGGGGGGAGACTGGTCCCGGCCGAGGTCCCCACGGTCACCGGGAGCGACCTGGAGGTTGAAGCACCTAAGTTAAGAGGAAAGGCGGGAGGCGGTACCTGGGCCTGACCGCCTCCGGACGGAAGCGCCGGGACAGCCGTGTCCCGGACGGGTGGCGCCGAGTCTCCAAGACCGGCGTCACCGGGAAGGGTGCGAGCTCTTGTTCTTGGGGGAGCCATGGCGTCTCGGCACGAGTCCCCACGGACGGCGCCAACTGTCG
This sequence comes from Pharus latifolius, assembly GCA_019359835.1. Taxonomy (NCBI): domain Eukaryota; kingdom Viridiplantae; phylum Streptophyta; class Magnoliopsida; order Poales; family Poaceae; genus Pharus; species Pharus latifolius. Next base: position 55,698,381 of record CM033326.1, on the reverse strand, counting down.
TGGTATTGCGAATACCTCGGCAGGTTTTGTGAACGATCCTAGCGAAGATTACGCGGCGCGGGCTGACCGGATGACCGGTCCTCCCCCGCCGGACAAACACAAGAAATGACATGAGGATTTATACAGGTTCGGGTCCCGGTGGGGGCCCTAGTCCTATCGGTGCGCTCCCGACCGGAGTCGGCCGGGGAGGCTCTCTCTGGGGGAGAGGCTTCCGGAGCACACCTGTTAGTTTTTTAGCTATTCCAACAAAAGAATCACCTCCTTACAACTGAGATGTACAAGGGCTATTTATAGCCCCAAAGAGAAGCAAAAAACCTGAACTACCCCGGAAGCCACCGTCGGATTGAGGGGCAGGAATGTCCTTCTCCCGGTCAAACGCTTTGGATGCTTGACAGGTGGTCGCTGATTCCCGAGGCGCTCCTCGCGTGACCTGCACGTGATAAACAACTCGAGACTTTACCTTTAGAAGGGCGATGAGGCCCGGGACTGGCGCCGGAGGCCAGGTCCTGGGGGCCAAAGGGAGACTCTCGGGGAAGCACCGGAGGCCAGGTCCCCGGCCAAATGGCGGCGCCCGGGACGGCACCGGAGGCCAGGTCCTGGGGGCCAAACGGCGGCGCCCAGGGAGGCACTGGAGGCCAAGTCCCCGGGCAAATGGCGGCGCCCGGGACGGCGCCGGAGGCCAGGTCCCGGGGACCAAAAGGCGGCGCCCGGGGAGGCACCGGAGGCCAGGTCGGGCAAATGGCGGCGCCCGGGACGGCACCGGAGGCCAGGTCCCGGGGGCCAAAAGGCGGCGCCCGGGGAGGCCCCGGAGGCCAGGTCCCTGGGCAAATGGCGGCGCCCGGGACGGCGCCGGAGGCCAGGTCCCGGGGGCCAAAAGGCGGCGCCCGGGGAGGCACCGGAGGCCATGTCCCCGGGCAAATGGCGGTGCCCGGGATGGTGCCGGAGGCCAGGTCCCGGGGCGAAAAGGCGGCGCCCGGGGAGGCACCGGAGGCCAGGTCCCCGGGCAAATGGCGGCTCCCGGGAGGGCGCCGGAGGCCAGGTCCCGAGGGCCAAAAGGCGGCGCCCGGGAGGCTCTGGAGGCCAGGTCCCCGGGCAAATGGCGGTGCCCGGGAGGGCGCCGGAGGCTAGGTCTCGGGGGCCAAAAGGCGGCGCCCGGGGAGGCCCCGGAGGCCAGGTCCCCGGGCAAATGGCGGCACCCGGGACGGCACCGGAGGCCAGGTCCCGGGGGCCAAAATAGCGGCGCCCAGGGAGGCCCCGGAGGCCATGTCCCCTGGTAAACGTGACGCGAATTACCTGGACTTAGCCTCACGGAGATTTCCCCCAGCACGCCTTTCTCATTAAGTTTTTCCCTCCTGCTAAAACTATTCATATTTGCAACCAGATTGTATCTTTTTCTCAGCAGGCATGGGAATCACTTTACAATGCTTGGGAACGATACAAAGAATTGCTGATCAAATGTCCATATCACGGACAAGAAAAGTGGCTTGTGGTTCAAATGTTCTATAGTGGGCTGAACTACAACGCGCGGATGGTTGTAGACGCCGCAACTGGTAGTGCACTGATGATATAAAGCATAAGAACTCATCGAAGGTATAACTCAAAACTATACACAATGGGAAACCGAACGAGCTGCTCAACAGACTCCGACCAACAACGTGGTTGTAGTGTATTGTCTCAATTAGCCGAGCTGGTAGCTCTTCTCACTGATAAATTAGCTATTCTTGGACACCTGCTAATTCTTTTGTTAATGCCATTGCACCTCTGTGTGAACTATGCAGTGTATAGGGCCATTATGGCCATGAATGCCAATTTAACCATCCATGGAGTAGGTGAATGCTTTTCAAGGTGCGCAACAATGGCAAACTAATGTCTTTCCTAACTCTTAAAATTATGGATGGCACAACAACCAAAATTTTGGGTGGTCGAGACAACATCAGCGACCTCAACATCAACAACAAAGTTTTGGACAGCAGTAACTACATCAACAAAGCCCCCATATCAAGCACAAAAGCCACCGTACCAACCATAAAATCAGCAACCATACCGACCACCACACCAATGGCAACCCGAGCAGTCACACATGGAGCACATGCTAGAGAACTTTCTTGCAAATCAAGAGAAGGAGAAAACATCCATGAGCCAAAAGATAGGCTCCATATCAACTCACGTCCGCATGCTCAACACTCAAATTGCACAATTGGTGAAACCTACATCGAAAAACAATAACCCTCTCCTTCCCAACCAGTTAATCCTTGTAATTATGAACAAATTAATTCTATATCTTGTTCTAACCCTCTTATTTCTAATGTAGTGATCCTAATGTGTGGAACAAAGCTTCCAGAACTGACGGAGATTATTACCTGAGTAATTTCTTTATGCCTTTCTGTGGCCGCCGCAACCGTAGAAAGAGAGCGCGTGATAGTCCAAGATATTTTGGACTTAATCAAAAGTTATTCGTTTGTACCTTTCCATGGTTGCCTGCAACCACAGAGAGAGATCATAAAATAGTTCAAGATCTTCTGAACTATATAAAGCCCATCGCAGATCTGTGGTCTCAATGATTGTGGCTGCAACATCTGTGGTCACAAAGTCTGTGGTCACTACTAGTAGACACTATGGTCGCGGAGACATGGTAACACTCAATATATGGTAGCAGCCAGTACGCTATCATGTAATAGGAGAGTTATCTTTAAACCTCTTCACGAGGAAACCCATAGTGGTTTCTTCATCATTACCATGTTAGTCAATTAAGACAAATATTGAGCCTAGAAGTAGCTTTGAGTCAGGAAAGATAGGTTTAGTCATGTTGGGGGAATCCCCAGGGGCCCCACGAAGTCCCAATGAGTCCCCAGTGAAACCCGGAGAGCCACCGGGCCCTCGGTGAGATCCGGGGGGTCACCGGGCGCCCGGTAAGATTCGGAGGGTCACCGGGCCCCCGGTGAGATCCGGAGGGTCACTGGGCGCCCAGTGACCCTCCCGAGGGTCACCGGAACCCCGGTGAGACCCGGAGGGTCACTGGGCGCCCGATGTCACCGGAGCCCCGGTGAGACCCGGACAGCCACCGGGTCCCCGGTGAGATCCGGAGGGTCACCGGGCGCCCAGGGTCACCGGGCGCCAGGGGTCACCGGAGCCCTGGTGAGACCCAGAGCCCCGGTGAGACCCGGAGAGCCACTGGGTCCCCGGTGAGATCCGGAGGGTCACCGGGCGCCCGGTGAGATCCGGAGGCTCACCGGAATCCCGGTGAGACCCGAAGAGCCTCCGGGCTCCTGAAGAGCGGCTGTTGACCGTGGGGCCTCTAGGAAGTTAGCGGCGCCACGTGTGAAGCATCCGGGCCGTCCCGCTGGCCAAAGGACGTCTTCGCCCTTCCATCCAACGGTCGCAGCAAGGGCTTTTTGGTCTTTTGTATTTCTTAGGGGCTATATGTACCCCTCTTGTACCTCTTTTCAGGGGATTCGAATTCATTTATATTAACGCAATATCCGGCTCTCTCGGAGACCTCTCCTTGAGAGCTCACCTTCCCAGCAGACTCGTGTCCGGAGAGAGCCAACAAGACTAGGGCCCCCACTGGGACCCGAACCTGTATAAACCCCCGTGTCAGTTTCTGTGTTGCCCGGCGGGAGAAGACCAGTAACTCGGTCTACTCGCGCCGTTGTACTCGTGCCGTGCACATCCTAACCTACCGAGGTATCCGCAATACCACGACAGTTGGCGCCGTCCGTGGGGACCTCGCGACGAATAGCCATGGCTCCCGCAACAACCAGAGCTCAAGCCCTCTCATCTCCTGAGGCGCTGGTCCCAGCAACCCGGCTCCGCCTCCGCGAGATGAGGCCTCTGCGGCCCTGCCCCCCGGGGGCGCGCGTGGGGAGGACCCGCTTCATCCGCCCGCGGCCTCCGGCCAAAGGGTCCCCGTTTCCAACCCGGCGACCGCAACCGAGCTTGCAGGGCCTAGTGCGCCCCAACTCCCCATTCCGGTCTCCGGAGATTCTATGCTGGAGGCTTTGATCCAGGGCCAGCTTCGCACCCAGCACACCCTGGAGGAGCTGCTGCGCGTCCTGGCGCGACCCCCGGCTCCCGTCTACCTGCCTTGATATCCGTTTATGGGAGCACCGCCCCAATTCTTCATGGGGCACCCCGCCTTTACCGAGCCGGGAATGTTCCTCGTTCCGGAGGCACGCCCAAGCCGTATCCGATCCCGGGGATGCTTCCCGCGCCGGGGAGTCAACTCGTCTCCGAGCCCTCCCCTGCCTCGGGGAGTCGCCCGGCCCCGGGTCCAGAACCCCCGCTAGCGGCTACCGGCGTGCCAGGGACAACCCCCGCGCCTGAGCCCGGCAGCCTTCGCGGACCGACGCCCTGGGCCGGTGCGACGCCCGCTCCTGCGGATGCCCCAAGCACTCGAACCGCGACCACTCCCGTCGCCGCACCGATCGTGGACCTGGCGCATGGCCCGGTTTGCGCGTCGGCAGTGTCCACTGGGACGGTGGAAAATGTGCATCAGCTCCCTCCCCCTCCGGGGCCGCCCCTGCGGGCGCCCCCAGCGGATCAGACCCGCTTCACAAGGGAGGAGGTCGAGCGAATGCGTACCGCCAAGTCCGGAAAAACCACCTCCCACCATCGGTCAGGACTCCCCCGAACCCGCGGGAGCGCGGAGACGCGCTCCCAAATCGCCCTGGGGAAGAGACCGTTCAAGGAAGCTGCTACCATCCTTGCGGAATACCTCGATGCCCAAGAGGTCAGCTGAACCAATCCGGAGGAAAAGAGGCGGCACCGTCACACCGGCGGACCACTGCCACCCCTTCCAGATTCCGACAATGAGCACGCGTCCCCGGCAAGAGAAGACGGAGACCATGGATCCCCCAAGGAAGTTGAGGGGACCAACCAACCGCTGTGCAGTCGTCTCCGCTGCATACACTGGCCGCGACCTTACCGCCCGCCGCATGTCGAGCATTACAACGGTGAGGCCGATCCTGACGAGTTTGTGCAGGTGTACTCGATGGCCATCTCGGCGGCCGGGGGGGACGAGACAGTGCAATGCAATGTCTTCCCCCTCTACCTCACGGGCATCGCACGCTCATGGTTCTACAACCTGAAAGCTGGGTCCATCAAGTCCTTCGTGCAACTCAAGCGCGAATTTTGTGCGAACTTCCAGGGCAACTATGTGCGGCCCTTAGACTCGTCCCAGCTCTACACCGTCCGGCAGAGGACGGGGGAGACTATCCGCAGCTTCTTTAAGCGCTTCACTCAGGTGAAGAGCAAAGTGGCGCATGTCCCTGACTCCACGGTCATCGAAGCGTGCAAGAGCGGGATACTCCCAGGAGAGCTCCACCGGAGGCTCTCTCGGAGCTGCCCCACCTCCGCCGACGAACTCTTCACCGTACTTGAGAAGTACGCTCGCGCGGAGGAGGACGATCTTTGGAAGAAGAACCAGGGGGCTCCTGCCCCCGCCGACCGGGAGGCCAGAGATCCCCCCAGCAAGCGTCCCCGAAGAAGCGATCGCCGCGAGCCACGGCCTCGGGACGCTTTCGTCCTCAAGGGCGGAGGAGGCTCGCGCGACGGCGCCAAAGGCAGTCGTGCCACTCCTAAGTCAAAAGGCTAAGGGGAGGGCAATCATCCCGCGGGCGCGAGAGCCACCCCAAGGAGAGTAAGGAGGGCACAGCCAACGTGTGGTGCACCTTCCACAGGTCGACTACCCACGCTACTCGAGAATGCCATCAGCTTCTACAACAGTTCGCGGCCTTTCTCGACCAGCGCGGCCAGGGGGGAGGGGGCCCTGCCTCCTTACCTCCCTCGACGGCTTTGACAGCGCTCCCTGCTTCTGCGGGCGAGCAGCAAAGACAGATGCAAGAAGGGAGCTCAGCCCAGGAGCTCCCCTTTGAAACCTCCTAAAGACGTATAAATGTCATTACGGGGGGATCTGCCTCGAGACGGGACTCCAAGCGTCAGCGCAAGGAGTACGCGCGAGAGGTGAAGGTGGTGGGGGTGATGTATACGTCTCCGCCACCGAAATGGTCAGACGTCCCCCTCACCTTCACAGTGGAAGACGCGCTCATCGTCTCGGCTACAGTCTACAACTACCAACTAGCGCGCATTCTCGTCGATGGTGGAAGCTCCGCCGATGTCTTATACCTGAAGGCGTTCAGGGAGATGCAAGTCGACGAGAAGCTGCTGCAGCCCGTACTCGGGCCGTTACAAGGCTTCGTTCCCGGGAAGACCATCCACCCGGTAGGGAAGGTCGACCTACCGATGACCTTCGGCACCCCGGAATACTACCGGACGGAGATGGTCTGGTTCGATGTGGTGGACCTCCCCTCTTCATACAACGCTATTATGGGGAGGACCACGACCAACCATCTGGGGGCGGCGATTCACCAGAACTATCTCTGCGTGAAGATCCTTGGGCGTCATGGTGCGATCACCGTTCGAGGCGACCAGAACGTGGCCCGCGCTCTTTACGAGCACGCCACCGCTGCCATCGGAAGCATCAACGTGATCAAGACTCCGGGGGGAGGGCCCCCCCCCGAACCTCATACTGCCCCGGCCGTTCCCTCCGGGAGGCCACTCCTGAGGCCACGCCCCGAGGGAGACCTCCAGAAAGTCCAACTGTCCGCGGGAGATGAAGAGAGAACCATCAGGATCGGAGCAGACCTCACCGAGGAACACGCGGAGCAGCTCGCGGCTTTCCTTCGCGAAAACTCAGACATTTTCGCATGGGAGCCCTCGGACATGCAGGGCGTCGCCCGGGACATCATTGAGCATAAGCTCGCAGTGATCCCCGGCCGCTCCCCGGTCAAGCAAAAGTTGAGGAAGCTATCCCTCGAGCGCCAAGACGCCATCAAGGTAGAGGTCTCCAAGCTTCTAGAGGTGGGGTTTGTGCGGGAAGTCCTCCATCCTGAATGGTTGGCAAACCCCGTCCTCGTAAAGAAGTCAAGTGGCAAGTGGAGGATGTGCGTGGACTTCACCGATCTCAACCGCGCTTGCCCAAAAGATAACTACCCACTCCCGCGGATCGACCAACTGGTCGATTCGACCGCGGGATGCGAACTGATGAGTTTCCTCGATGCATATTCGGGGTACCATCAGGTTCGGATGGCTGCAGAGGACGAGGAAAAGACGAGTTTTATAACTCCCCTCGGTAACTTCTGCTATCTCCACATGCCCTTCGGGTTGAAAAACGCCGGGGCAACTTTCCAGCGTCTCATGACGCTGGTCCTGAAGGACCAAATCGGCCACAACGTCGAGGTCTATGTTGAGGACGCGGTTGTCAAAAGCCTTCGCGCAGCCGCACACATGGACGACCTAGCGGAGACCTTCCGCAGCCTCCGCAAGTACGGTTTGAAACTCAACCCAGAAAAATGCGCCTTCGGCGTACGCGGCGGGAGGTTGCTTGGCTTCTTGGTGTCCCAGCGGGGCATTGAGGCAAACGCCGAAAAAATTTGGGCCCTGCTGGACATGCCTCCCCATCGTTCCATCAAAGACGTGCAGAGGCTTGCAGGCCGCCTGGCCGCGTTGGGTCGTTTTGTCTTGCGGTCAGGAGAACGCGGACTCCAGTTCTTCAAAATCCTCCGGGATCTCGATGGGTTCAGATGGACCCCCTGTCGCGCCCCGCACAGGGTACCACGACTACTCCCGTGAAGAGCTAGTTCGCTGCAGCTGGCCTCATACATACATACCACTGACTTCCCAGGATAAGTCAAGCACAGGAGTTCATTGCAGCAGAGTAACTTACAAAATATCATTGATAAACAGTATGGCCTGCTGGCCTGATACAACAAGAGTAATACAATGCCTTCACGGCACAAATGGTCTAATTAAAACAAAAGACAACTACTCGGCGGAAGCTAGGCGAAACCCCCACAGTCGTAAGAAGTTGACGGCAGAACAGCACACTTCAGGGTTCTGGCAGAACTGGCTCTCTTCCTTCTGGATCCACGAAATCTTCCAAGCCTTCGTCTTGGTATTGTGGCACTCCATCTATTGTTGATAAGTTGCAAGGGTGAGCACTTACGTACTCAGCAAGTCATAGGTAAGAGTAGAGATACGTATAGTAGAGATGACATGATCCTATGCTATTGAGGGAAAAGAGGTGAGAGGGTTTTTCCATAAATACTTTTCTTCCAAGCTTTTCAAATCTCATGCTCATGGCAGCATTTCATATACTTAGGGCACAATCCACATGCCTCTTAGATATCATATGATCACTAGATTATGGTACTACCGCGACACGTCAACACATGACAGCCCACGGCAGCACCCCTTATCATGACAACACATGTCATTTGGGTAATCTTGACTTAACAAATTTTAATTTATAAAACAATACTTGTGTCACACCCCGTGGATTTAATCCACCGCGGCATACTCCTAAAACTCGGGAGCACGAAGTATTCGAATACATTTTTAACTCTGCAGAGGGGTACCAATTTACCCGCAAGATATATCCACTTTCATGCCCTTCCTATCACAAGGATTGGACCCCTAACTCACTTCATACTGTGAGTGGCAAGGTGGAGATAACAAGAACTTTTGCCATGTTTCACACACAATTCACCCCAGACCCCGTGGTTTTCTTCACACAAACCACAGTTGTGGCAGGGTTTCACAACCCCCACTAATTGGCATCTTCCCCTCAGGGTCAGCGTGCATGATCACATCCTGTGATATGTGTTGGAGCGCACCCCGTGTTAATCGTGAGTTTGTCATATAGGGGTTTCATGTGTGATCCACATACTACTTGTCCAGGCCTGTCCCATACCAGGCTTGCGGTCGGCACATTAATCATGCCACTAGACGCACAACACAAGGTTCTAGGTCCTTATATGCCAGTGACCAGTTCATACCACAATCCATGCACTTCCAGTGCTGGCACATCCTGTGCGACCAAGCACCTCCAATGCTTTTACCATTCCATACCAAAATACTGGTCACGGCTAGGGGTTTTATTTCATGAATATAAATATACATAATATATTAGTTCATGGCTCATTATTTGATCAATTCACATTTCACAGGCATCAGCCTGATGCTGCCATTTCATAATTCAACTATTCTCGATCTTTCTCATGCAATATTATTATTTTATAATCAAGGTATATTCTAGCAATTCATAAAATATAGGTTCAAGATGTTCAAGAATATGACTTGCCTTCCGCGTCGTAAGAAACAGCAGTTGATGTCGGGTCTGCGACGAAGTCTTCGAACTCGGACTCTTGCTCTGAACAAGGATCAAACAAGCAAACAGGCATTACAATCAATCCTACTCTTACTATTCCACTATATGCGATAATGCAAGGAGAAACACTTAGGCGATACAAGATTTGAGAGTTCTGGGAAACGATTAGGGTTAAACTATGGAAACCAAGGTTCCAAATGTTCCAAAATATCAGAATGATATCAAGGCTGCTGCTGGTTCGCTCAAAAACAGCGAACGTCTTTAGGTCAACATTCGGTTCAAGGCATCGACATAGGGTCGATGGATGATAGAGGGCTCAACTCAAGTTGTGACAGTAGAATAAAATGTAGATCACAACATCAGGAGTCTAAGGGACAAAGTTATGTTCAGTTTCCATACCTAGAAGGGGTCAAACTGGCCCAATGCCATTGGCTGACATAGGCTGACAAGGGCTGACAATGCCGAAGAATGGCATTGACATGGTTTGAATAGTTCCCAGTGGCCAAAATGAGTTTTGATTCAAGAATATGGTGTACAAGGTAGTGAGGAAACTATTTGACAAAGTATTTTCTGTTTTTCATGACCAGAGGTGGGTGAACAGGGCTAATGCCACTGGCTGGCATAGTTTGACATAGAGTTGACATGGCCAGAAACTAGGGTTTGCCATAACTTTTGATCTAGGGCTCCAAATGATGCAACACTTTGTCTGGTAGTTAGGCATTTGTAACAGGAACAAATGTCTCAACAAGATCTAGGGCAGGAGATGGCCGGAAAGTGATGAAAACCGGCAAAGAAGTTGACTGGCCTGGAGCACATGCACATAAATAGTGCAGTAACTAGGGCATAGCTATATCTCACAATCTAGGCCGAATTAGAAGTCGTGATAGAAGACAAAGTTGCTCAGAATGGTCCAAAACATCTAAATGGCAAAGTGGCTAGGGCTGGATTGGCCGAAATCGACGGCCGGCGACTGGAGCAGAAGGAGATGACATGAAAATTGGGGGTTTTCGATTTAGGGCACATGAACTCAATTCCTTGCTTGTACATGATCTCTAGGGCACTAGAAACATACTGGTGAAGTTGGATTGGCTAGAGATGCACCAGAATAGCTTAAACAGTAAGCTCAGTTCACAAGCAAAGTTCCAATTTGGGGTTTTCCAGATTTTAGCAAAATTGACGATTCTGGTTGCTTAGGGATGATAAGAATGATCTATTGAGCATGTTTGATCACTGGCTCGAGAGCTAAATCGGTTTAGGTGAGGGTTAATTGCTCACCGGTGTTCTAGGTGAAACACGGTGATTGCCGGTGACAGAAAGCATTTAAACTAAATTCCCAGCTTGAGAAGCATGAGGGGGATGAGGGAAGCTCACTGGGGGTGTTGGATTGAGGAAGGAAGCAGTGGTTGAAGCTAGCATCGAAGCTCCCTTTGCTGCTCACCGGGGAAGAAGAAGAAGACGGCGAGTTTGAGGACTTAGGTGTTTCTGGTGGGTGTGTGATGTTTCCCCGAGGCCAGAGGCTATTTATAGAGGATTCGGAGGAGATGCAACGGCTAGAAGTGCACGGGGAATTGAAGCCGGCAAGGAAGTGACTGGATGGCGACTTCACGGCGAGCTGGCGATGGAGGTGACCTGTTCAGCGGCCGTGAGAGCTTTTGCAGCTGGAGCTGCTGCGAAGTGAAGGCGACACGATGGCTGGCCGCGGCAAGAACTCCACGTGGCTAAGCTTTCCTGCTGGAGCCGTTGCCGGTGGCGTGCAAACGGGAGAACTAGCTGGTCGCGATCCTCGCTGGAGAAGATCCACAGTGGCCAACGCCGAGCACACACGTGGCAGCAGGCGAAGCAACAGCAGTGGCGCGCTCGAGGTCGAAGGCTCCCGTGCTCGTGCGCTGTTCCAGGTGGTGGTCGAAGTCCCAGGCGCTGGTCGAAGACGGCTTCTGGTCGTGAACAGAGGGGCTGGTCGATCCAGGGGTATAAGTGTAAGAGTTTCTGTTGAAATCTGGACTGATTTGTAATTCTGGTCTTAGAGAGGTTTAATCTCTAATTTGATTTAATGGATGAGTATAATATTTCTATTAATACTCATTTAGCTCAAATCTGGAGAAAATTTGATAAGGTTTGAGGGATTTCACCTATTTTCGAAAATAGGGTAAAATTAGGGTAAAATAGATCTGGATTTTGTCGATCTCGAATTCTGGTAATTGGAATGAGATTTTGAAGTCTAAACAAAAGGGAAATCTGTATCAAATAGTATTTGGGAGGTGTTCCCTGAAGAAATTCTGAGGTTGGAGTTGATTTGTGAATTTTAGCCTTTTCAGGCTTCCAGGTAACAGAAAAGGACTTATTCGCAGTAAAATTTGGACTAAACTGCGAAAAGTGTTTAGATGAAACAATCTGGTTCCCAACTTTTTGGAGTAAGTTGAGGGTAAACCTAGGAAAATATTCCAAAAGATACATGAGTCTGGATAGGGTTAAACCATGATAACTCAGTTATCTGGGAACTGGGGTACTTAGGGTAAATCTGAATTTCCTGTTTTCGAAAACAGAAGGAGGTTTAGATACTGGGAGTTACGGTTAGAATTCAATCTGGTTTCTGAAGACTTTTATCTTCAGAATAACTGGTAGGTTAAATCTGGATGGTCTAATCTTGATCTGGATCTAGAGAACAGATTTGGAGATTTTTAGGGTTTGGGAGAGATTAGGGTTCAGCTGATCTGGCTACTGCTACAGGGATACATGCATGCAGGATTTTATGCAAAAACTTTTCACCCCCAAAACCAGGGTGTTACACCCCCGAGGCCCAGACGGCATTCGACGCGCTGAAGAAGTACCTCGCGAGCCCGCCGATGCTCGTGAGCAGATCCCCGGAGGAACCTTTACTACTCTACCTCGCGGCCACCCCAGTCGCAGTAAGCGCGGTGCTCCTGAGAGAGCAAGATGGGCAGCAACGCCCTATGTACTACGTTAGCGAGGCCCTTCAAGGAGATAAGACGCGATACACTGAAGTGGAGAAGCTGTGCTATGCCCTCCTTATGGCGTCTCAGAAGCTCCGCCACTACTTACTCGGGCACCCAATCACGGTCCGGTCATCTCTCCAGCTGGGGGAAGTGGTGAGAAACAAGGAGGCCACCGACCGAATTGGCAAGTGGGGGCCCAAGCTAGCTCCTTTCTCCCTCACCTTCACGGGCCGCTCCGCCATCAAGTCGCAAGTCCTCGCTGACTTCGTGGCGGAATGGACCCCGACCGCTGAGACGGACGGAGGGACTCCCCTCGCCCCCCAGTGCCAGGACCATTGGACACTCATGTTCGATGGCTCCTTGTGCCTCGCCGGGGCCGGCGCGGGGGTGGTTCTTCGGAGTCCCGAAGGGAAGATGCTGGAGTGCGCTGTCAGGCTCGAGTTCCCGGCTACGAACAACGTCGCCGAGTACGAGGCCTTGCTCCCTGGGAATCCGCCGCCTCCTGGTGAAAGGAGACTCCCAGCTGGTGGTCAACCAAATGGACAAGTCTTACTTGTGCCACGACGCGAACTTGAGTCTATACTTGGGGGAAGTGCGGAAGATGGAAAGACACTTCAAAGGCTTGGAGGCCCGATACATCCCCCGACGGGATAACACCCGGGCCGACGGGTTGGCCCGGGCAGCCAGTGCCCGGGAACCTCTTCCCAAGGGCGCTTTCCTGGAAATCATCACAAGGCCCTCGATAACCCTTCCGGACGCGTCCCGGAGGTTTCCAAGATCACTCGGACTGCATCGTGGATGGATCCCCTCATCTCCTGCATAAGGGACGAGGGGGAACCTTCCTGTGACGCTGAGGTGAAGCGCCTCCGCGCCAAGGCCAGGGCGTACGTTCTGCTGGACGGGAAGCTCTACAAGCAGGGGGCTTCCGCCCACCTTCGCTGCCTCCCGCGGGCGGAAGGACTCCAGCTCCTCGAGGACATACACTCGGGGAGCTGCGGATCCCACTTGGCTCCGCGGGCGGTCGCGGCGAAGGCCCTTCGCCAAGGGTTTTACTGGCCCACGTTGCCCCGCGACGCACGGGATCTAATCTCTGCGTGCGAGGCCTGCCAGAAGATGGCGAAGGGCACCAGGCTCCCCTCCGCAATATTGCAAACCATACCCGTTACTTGGCCCTTCGTGCGCTGGGGGATGGATCTCCTTGGTCCCTTCCCCCCAGCACCCGGGGGCTACAAATACGCGGTGGTCGCCGTGGATTACTTTTCCAAGTGGGTGGAGGCTGAGCCCTTGGCCAGCATCACTTCCCGGGCTGTGCAACGTTTTTTCTGGAAAAATGTTGTATGTCGCTTCGGGGTCCCCCAAGAAATCACCGTCGACAATGGGACCCTATTCGACTCGGCATATTTCCGGGAATTCTGCGAAGGCTTAGCCACTACCCTCCATTTTGCCTCCGTGGCTCATCCCCAAAGCAACGGAGCCATCGAAAGGGTCAACGGCATGATCCTACAAGGCCTGCGCCGACGGCTTGAACAGACCGCCTCCAGGCGAGGTGCATGGGCAGAAGAGCTTCCAAGCATCCTCTGCTCCATGCGCACGACCCCTAGCTGAGCGACAAGGCGCACGCCTTTCTCGCTCGTCTACGGGGCCGAAGCAGTTCTCCCCTCGGAGATCGGTTTTCGATCGCTGCGGGTCGAGCTCCTGGACGGAGCTACTACCGCGGCGCATCAAACCAACGAGGATAATCAGCGGTTGGAGGTCGACCTCGTCGAAGAAGAACGCGACCGAGCACTCCTTCAGCACACCATCTACGAGTGCGAGATGGCACGCGCGCACAACCAGCGCGTGCGCGAAAGGGCCTTCCGCCTTGGGGACCTGGTCCTCAAGCGCGTGACAGACCCCCAAGCCCAGGGCAAACTATCCCCCAAGTGGGAGGGCCCATGCAGGATCTCCGCGGTCCTGGGCTCCGGAGCCTACAAACTCTCCACACTTGAAGACCAGGAGCTGACGCACACTTGGAACATAACCTTGCTTCGCAAGTTTTATGTTTAGCCTCCAGGCTCGCCACCTCCTCCGCCGCGCTTCCGCGGGGGGAGGCTTATGTACTCACAGTTCCCTCCCCGGCCGCGCTTTCGCCGGGGGAGGCGTTGTATCTCAACCTCTATTAATACAAAGGGATTTTTTGATCAACCATGGGATTTTCATGTCTCCGTTAAATTGAATGGCTTTTTTCTACTTCACCATTGGAATTCTTTTACAGGAGTTTTTTCTTCCGCCTAAATGGCGACGTCTCCTCTATAAAAATTCCCTCCCCGTGAGGATGCCCTCTCCGTGAGGAAGTGGGCTACCACAGCCTAAAGTCCCTACAATGGGAGCACAGGTCCCATAGGGCGGCTTACAATAACCCCTCGTTGACTGAGGGGGTAAGCGGCAACCCAGTTCTCACGAACTGCGGTAACGAGTCACTTCGAGAGATTAGTCCCCCCTCGAACAATCTACACCCGCTACTGGGTCACGGAACCCTTCTAAGGGAACATCCTTTGCCTCCTGCGGCAGACGGAAAACTCGCTTTCGGAGTTTACCATCTCAAAAAGATAGACCGACCACTTTCTCGGTCGCGCACCACCGCTAGCCCCAGGGACTCCCGATGAGGGGCTACGCAAATTACGCACCCAGTGCAGTCCGGGTCCTTTCACTCGTTACCCGCAGCGCGCGGAGCTGTGTTGCACCCCGCTGTGGGGGGGGGAGGAAAACCCCGAACCCAGACAGAAAAACAACGGCTTCACGCGGAAGGCTTCGAAGTTTCTGAGACAAAGACGCGGCAAATAAACAAGTCTATGGCTTTATTGATACAACATCACACTGGGGGACAACCCCCCCGGTAGGACGGAAGCGCCCCCCGGGTGAGACCCGGGCGCACGAGCATGGCCCGGGGAGTTAGGCTCCCGCGGGAAGATGCTCTGAAGAACTATCCCCGAGAAGCAACTACACCTAATAATCCCGGAGACCCTCGGAGATCTCCCGGGAAAGATCCTTGTATAGACTTCCCATACGTCGAAGAGCACGCCGAAGGAGACCCTCCGGCCAGCACTCGTAGCCAGCCGGGGGGAGTATCCTTGTCGACGATTCGGACTCGGAGTCCTCAGCCGAACTTATGCAGAATTTGTAATTGTGAGACCTTTAAAGATGACCCTCCGGGAAGGTGTGCTGAACAATGGAGAACAAGAGCACAGAGAGTTTAGACAGGTTCGGGCCCTCGATGTTGGGAGTAATAGCCCTACGTCCTGTTGAGATTTCACTAAGTATGGTAAAAGATTTACAAATGGAGGGAAAAGTTCTCACAGGCGAGGATTTTCCCTGTAAAAGTGTATAAGGATAAGCCAAAGAAGGCTTACTAAAATGCTATATGAGGTGGGCCATAGACTTGGCTAACTTAAATGATTTTGGATTTCTTGATCTTCCGATCTCTCGGTTGATATTTTTTTTATCCTCCTGATTGATGCTCCATGTCATCCTTTTGTACTGCTTGAAAGGGTGCCATGTGAAGGAAACTGTATCAATCGGTTGCACGGACGGTTGGATGCAGTTTTTGGAACTGCTCTTAACCTCCACGCAGGTTAAACATGTGTTATTCATGGATAACTGTACGTGTTAACCTTCTGACGGTCGATTCTCCACGTGCAGGAATCTTCGGGATACTTAGAATATCCTGTTGTATGGGCAACCGAATAGATAGATCCCAAATATCCTGATCGGCAGATGTTCTGACCGTGGGATATTAGCTGACCGCGCAATATCCCGAACGTGTAGTTCGCGTACAGCCTACGAACTTCTGACCGCGCAAGGCTTACGGTCTGATCGCACGAAACCTGCGACCTGATCGCGTAAAGCTTGCGACCTCATGGTGATGCCCCTTAGAATAGCACAAGTTCGCATCACCAGATACATGTCTGGTTCGAACTTGTCTTGAACCAAAAGTTTATTAGAAGTGACCCGGGTGTCAATCCTCGTCAGCTAGCCCCCAAATTCGAAGAAAACAAAGAGACGTGTTTATTTCGAATTTAAAAACCGTACATTGGATTTTTAACCCGGCCCTTTAACGTCTCCACTTAGTGGCGCACTAAGTGAAAATGGTTGGTTTTTCAAGACGGGTTCTGACATTACGTGACGGGCAATGATAGCGCCGTAGAATTGTTTTTATCTCGAGGTAAAATTGTAAATACTTTGACGAAACCCGAGGCGCCTGGAATGCAAACCGTCACCCAGGCGGCTATAAATACCAGGTTCTTGGATTTGTAAAGCTTCACAATTTCCCTCCACGCCTAAGTCCTTTTCTTGTTATCCTGCCTTCTTCCTTTTCACATACTCCTCCCAATGGCAGATCACGATATCATCGAGATTGAGAGTGATGAAGAGGAAGTTGTCGAACAAGGGTCTCAAACGAATGAAGTCCAGTCTCCCTTAAGGAAGAAACCCAAGGTTGACGAAGGATCTTCCAGTGGAACAAAGGTGAAGAACGTAGCGAGTTTCTTTCTTCCTTCAGTTCCTTTGACCCTCCCCGTTCATGCCTCTCGGCAAGTTTGGCCTTTATCCTTAGAGAAAGATCCCATCACGTCCAATTCTCCCATCCTTTTGGGTGATCAACATCCTGGTCGGCAAGCGGTGACTATCCCTCGATCAGATGATTGCCATATTGGGTTGGCGAAGCAATCTTCTGATGGGAAGGTTGCTCTTCCACCATATGATGATCTTCCTCCCAAGATGGGTGTATCAACGGGTTATGCACCGGGACAGGTAACAATTCTTCTCCCATTTTGCTGATAATTTTAGTTAGTATGACTAACTTTTGCAAAATGCAGGAGGTAGGAGGCTCCAGCGATCAGCCTTCTGCTGCTCCATCTCTTCCTTCCGGACAGACCCTTCTGGAAGAGAAGAATGCCCTGGGGAAGAAGACCGAGGAGATGGCCTCGAAGATTCTGCGTTTAGCAGAATGTCTTGATCGATCCCGAGAAGAGGCGCACCATTTCCGTCGAGAAAGGGACTTCGCTCAGCAACAGCGAGAACTCTCTGACTTGATTAGGGACAATAGTGCGTCTGTTGTTAGGGACGATATAGATAGACTTAGGGTAGTTGCTAGTTCCCTGGGGGTTGCCAGTGTAAATCCTACTGGACTTCGCTCAGCAACAGCGAGAACTCTCTGACTTGATTAGGGACAATAGTGCGTCTGTTGTTAGGGACGATATAGATAGACTTAGGGTAGTTGCTAGTTCCCTGGGGGTTGCCAGTGTAAATCCTACTGACAACAACATGTCCCTTGGGGAACTTTGTAAACTTCTTTCGGAACAGGTCGATGCTTTTATCGATCGTATCCCTTTTGTATGTAAAGAATGCAATAAATAAAGTTTCTTTTATTCATATGAACATTCTTCATACCTTCTGTGTGAAATTATGGCCAAAAGCTTATTCCACGACCATTCATACACAGGAAATTTCAGTTCTGCGATTAGAATCGCGCTTTAAAAGATTACCGTGACCTGCCCTGATGCCGCGGTTAGAACTGAATTGCGACTAGAGTCAAACGTTCGGTTAGACCATTACTTCGATCAGAAACGAAGTTAAATAACATGGTTTTAACCAAACCATAACCCAGTTAGAATATATCCGTACGTCAAAATTTGAGTTACATGATATTTTTCACAAAAATGTTCAGGTAAAAAGAAAGGTAAATAACCCTCAAAAAGCCTTAGCAAACTTCTCGAGTTTTAGCCCTTTCAGCTTCCGAAATAAAGAAGTCTTTTTATTTCAGATCCGATACCCGAAACGCTTTAAAGGGTTTATCACAGAATATCCATTATGGGAAATGAATACAATATTTAAGAGGACGCTTGAGAGTGGAACGCTACTCACAGAGGCGTGACTCCTCGAGTCTATAAAAGCAGTAGGTAGCTTCTTGAGGAAGCTATTCAGCCGCGAAAAACCCTTAGAGTTCCCGCTGCACAAAACCCTCATCTTCTCGCCTTCATCTTCCACAAAATCATCGACTTTTTTGACCGATCTTCCTCAAAAAATGGCATCTTGGAGCAGATCCAACCACCATTCTGAGGAGACTTTGGTGGCGTTGGAGAAAGAGGAGATCCTTCCATCGTGGCTACTGATCAATTGGCGGCCTGCGGAGAAGGACCAAGAAACCCCAACCGTCAGAGAGGGCGAGTTGGTGATCTTCGAGGAGTATCTGCGTTGCGGGTTCCGATTCCCTGAGAATCGGTTCCTAAAAGACATCCACGGACATTATGGGTGGGAACTGATCAACCTCCACCCAAATGCGATGCTGATCCTGGCGGTGTTTCAGCATCTTTGCGAGGCCTTTGTCGGGGTATATCCTAGCGTGGACCTCTTCCGACGGTTCTACTTCTCGGCATGGTCGAAGAGCACCAATGCCGCCGGATGCATCTACTTCCGGCTGAGGGACAAGAAGGAATATCCCTCTCCACCTCTGCGGGATTCGGTGCACGGGTGGCACCAGAGGTGGTTTTACTGCTCTCCGCCGTCCGAGAATAGTTTATGGTTTGAGAACTCGCGGCCAGAGAAGTCAAGCGAGTTGGATGCTCCCCCGACGCTGGGCGTGGAGCACCTAAAGCACGCCGAGGTGATTCTTCACTTGGTGGGTCAAGGGTTGACAGCGAGGGATGTCATCCGAGACTTCGTGAAGAACCGAGTGAGCCCCCTGCGCGAAAGGGCTCATCCTGCTTGGGTGATCAAGTCCATGGTGGATGGAACCCTGGACTACAATGAAGGTATTCGACCTTTTAGCACTGTGCTTTGTCATTTCTGAAATTTATGTTTTATGACTTGAATTTGGGAACAGTTCTGCCCTCAGCCGAAATTGAGAGGCGAACTAATTCCCTCCTTAGGGCCTACAATGCTGATGTAGAGGGCCCTAAGGGATCACCTCGCCCGCAGAGCTTGATTCATGCCGGTGATGACCTCAGACAGGAGCGCCGAAAGGTAATTTCCTTGTCCGGCTTTGGTTCTGCAGGTCTTGTGTGTGTCCAGCGCTAATCCATTGTAATAGACTGTGAATTAGCTCCTAGGGAAGTTTGCTGATGCGACGTTCCCAAGCGAAAATGTCGACTCTCTGCGGAAGCCGACGGCGAAGAATGTGAAGAAGGTCTCTCAGAGACCCAGGACAAAAAGTCCTGCCCCCAAGAAGACCAAGCTGAACCCTGGGGAGGGGTCTTCACGAAGCATTCCTCGTCCCGCAAGAAAGACTGCGGTAAGATATCGCATTCCTTCTTCTTTTTCAGGCGCGACATGGAATCACTTCTTCGTCGTACAGGGAGAGGGGAGCGAGGAGGAAGAGGACGATGATGTGCCTCTAGTCATCAGAAGGAAGAGGACCGGGGAGTCCCCTGCTGGTGACGCCCCAAGCTGTCCCGCAGGGACCACAGCCACCGAAGAGGTGGCCGTGGCTGACCCTGCGACCACCGAAGATCTTGTGGTCGCAGGTGACTTTCCAATTCCTAAAGCCCCCGAGGCTTCAGGGTCAATTATCTCTGCTTCCCTGGTCGAAGGGACGACCAAGGTAAGGAATCTTTTCGACCGTTCCTTTTATGACTTTCTGCACATTTGACAAGTTAATGTACATACAGGGAGGAGAGCTTCCCCCTGGGACCACTGGGGGTTCCAAGGAGGAAAATCCTCCTCCTCTGCGAACAGAGGAGGAGGTAGATGAACAAAGGCCGGCTGTGACGGTCCCAGCAACTTTGGAATCACCAAGGCCTTCGGATGCAGCCCCACCAGTTAGCCCGGTGGCCCAGGTAAAGACCTTATGTGTTTTTACCTGTTCCCTAAGAATATGCTTATAACATGACATTTCCAGGGGGGTGCTGCCTTATTTACCATAAGGAAGGCAAGAACCGACGACGGTTCTTCTTCCCAAGGGGAACCTTCCCAGAAATCCCAGGAGCGAATGAGATTTCAAATAAGGTAAGAACCTTAAATTTGGTAATAATCTTAAATAAAAACTGCTCAAATTGTCCTTCATGTCAGGCAAAGAAAGACGACGCCCAGCTCTTCAACCGCCTCCGGAGAGGTTGAAGTCGCAGCTGGTGCAAGAGCTTCCAACGAAGAACGCTCCACCCCTGTGGTCCAGGAAGTCGTCCAGACCGCAGGGGAAAGAATAAATGTAGGGACCCAGTCACCACCGATGACTACTGGGGGTGGCGTCCGGCCGGCACTCCCACCAAATGTCCCTGTAGTGAGCACGTCGGAGGCTCTAGCGAGGATTCCCGCTGAACTGAATGATGCTGTTTTACAAAAGTTTATGAAGGTATAATAAAACTCTGCTTTCGTGCCTGAATTGTACTTAGGACACCTTTGATCTTCTTCTTTGGCATCACAGGGATTATCCTGGCTAATAAGCCATTCACGTGTTGTGATGGCTAGTACAGAAGCCATTCAAAAAGAACGCGACAGCTTGCGCAGGTGAGTACCATTACCCTTTGGTTAGCATGGGTACATCTTGGTTGTGACTACCTTGATTTTGCTGCAGAGAGATTACATTTTTGAAGAAAGAGGTGGCCGGTTCAGTTTCAATGTTTAAGAAACAAGAAACTGAACCCAACAAACTTCGATCAGAGAATGCTGGTAAGTCGATTCCTGATTAGGAAGACTTGAATCCATAATATGCAAATAATTTCCTCTCTGTACAGCGCAAGTAGGTCGAATTACGCAGCTCAGTCGAGACAAGGAGATTCTTGAATCCTCTATTCGCCACACCGATCAGGCAATCAAAGAACTGAGCCTCCGGATCTTCGAAAAACTAAAGGCCGTGGCTGATCTTTTGAAGACCGATGTGGTAGAACTGAGGCAAGACAACCTCAGCATAAGTGACTGGACATCGCTACTTACTGCCCAGGCGGATTCACTGCTTGAGTATCTCCCTGGAGATACACGGCGACGCGAAGAGGCGATCAGAACCAGGGTTCGATCAGCCGCAGCAGCCGTACTCAGCCGGGTTCGACTTCACCATGGCCCAGATGCAGATCTGAACGCATTGGTGGGTCCGGTTGAGGTCGAGAGTGAAGAGCTGCTCGATGCAGTCATAGATGAAGTCAAGCCCCTAGTAGATAGACTCCTGACTGAGCTGGGGATCGAATGATCCTTATTTTTGTAACCAAACAATTGTAATTACAATGCAATGTATGTAAAACTATTTTTTTTTTTTTTAAAGAAAGTGCATATTCACATCATAAGTTTCATACTATAAGTATATCCCTCTAGCCCCCGCCTCTGTTTTATGAACACTGGAGCCTTAGTATTTTAAGCAGAGGGGAAAACATAAGTATGATGACCAGGGATATGTGCTTCAAGCCGATGGTCAAGATTAAAGTAACATTTTAACCTTATTGCAAACTGGTAGCCACCCAGATGACCGAAGACTAGCCAGATAGTCCCGTGTGCGTTGAGAAACGGCTTATTTAGGAGTGACTTATCTGGAAGTGATCATGAGATCGACCAGCGAATCCGGTTGAAAAATGTTGTAATAACCTAACCGCCGGCGATCAGCCCCCAGGTCGAATTTGTATAATTTGGGCTTAAAGAAAAACACTCATTGTATAAAAACAAGACATGCTTTTTATGAAAAGATGCTAATTGAACAGGAAAAGGGGTGTGGACTTACACGTAAAACTTGCGAAGTTGATCGATGTTCCAAGTATTGGACAAAATCCGACCATCCTCCATGGCTAACCACGCAGATCCTGGCCGCGGCACTGAGACGACAGTGTATGGTCCATCCCACTTTGGGGAGAATTTATTGCGGTTAGATTGGTCTTGAATTTTTCGTAAAACCAAGTCGCCAACGTTGAGATCACGTGGTCGCACCTTTTTACTGTGATACTTGCGTAGAGCCTGCAAGTATACCGCGGACTTGATCAGGGCGCGATCACGCCGTTCTTCCAGGAGGATGAGATCTTGCGATCGCTGTTCGGATTGGTTGACCTGTTCGAATTGATTCGTGCGAACAGATCCAACACTAACTTCCATAGGCAACACAGCCTCGGCCCCATAGACCAAATGGAAGGGTGTCTCACCGGTGGCTCGACTAGAGGTAGTCCGTAGTGCCCATAGAACAGTATAAAGCTCGTCTGCCCAAGCCCCCGAGCGGGTCTTGAGGCGATCAAAAACACGTTTTTTGATGCCTTGCAATACTTGCCCATTGGCCCGTTCTACGGCACCATTGCTTTGTGGATGTGCCACAGAAGCAAAGCACACCTTGGTCCCAATCTGATCGCAGTAGTCTAGGAAGAGACCGCTAGCGAACTGAGAACCGTTGTCTGTGATGAGACGGTTTGGAACACCAAATCGTGCCACAATGTTCTTGTGAAAGAACTTTTGTGCGGCTGATGCAGTAATATTTCGTACTGGTTCGGCCTCAATCCACTTTGTGAACGTGTCAATGGCTACGAACAGAAACTTGTACCCATTGACCGCTTGTGGCATAGGACCGACGATGTCCATTCCCCAGATCGCGAAGGGCCATGCGAGAGGAATAGTTTGCAATGCATAAGCAGGTTGATGAACCTGTCTTGCATGAAACTGACACTGTGGACACATCTTGACTATAAGCTTGGCATCATCGAGTGCCGAAGGCCAGTAGAATCCCTGTCGAAAAACTTTTCCGACCAGTGTTCGGTATGACGCGTGTGCACCGCATACACCGTCATGCATTTCTTTCAAGAGGGATTTTCCTTCCTCCTGAGATATGCAGCGCATGAATACACCTTGAGTACCCTTTCTGTACATAACCCCATCTATGAGTTTGTACAGACGCGCCTTTCGAATTAACCGATTGCTTTTGGTTTCGTCCTCGGGTAGGGTCCCATGTTCAAGATAGACCCTCAATGGATGAGTCCAATCTTGTTCCTGACCGAGGTTGGCAACGAAGGCTATTGCCGGATCATCCTCGACCGAAGTCATGATCGAAGGATGGTCCAAGTGTTCAATGAACACTCCTGCCGGAGCGGATGAGCGTGAGGATCAAATTTTGGATAATTGGTCTGCGAGAATATTGTCCTTTCGCGGGATGTATTGGACTTCGAAGTGACTGAAGTGTTTTTCCAATTTCCTCACTTCCCCCAGGTAATGAGCCATTGTCTCATCGGAGGTGCTGTACTCCTTGTTTACCTGGTTTACGACTAGCTGTGAGTCCCCCCTCACCACTAATCGACGGACTCCGAGGAATTTTGCTGCCCGGAGCCCTGCAAGAAGACCTTCATACTCTGCTGCGTTGTTGGTTGCAACAAAGTGTAGTTGAATGACATACTTAAGCTGTTCGCCCTGGGGCGTAACTAAGACTATTCCAGCCCCCGAGTGTTGAAAACTACGGGAGCCGTCAAAGTACATTGTCCAATAATCGGGGCACTCCAGTTCCTTTGCCAACTGCACGGGTGGCTCAGGGTTGGTCCATTCGACCACAAAGTCGGCCAAAACCTGAGACTTAACCGCCGTGCGAGGGGTGAAATGGATCTCGAAGGCACCAAATTCGACCGCCCATTTGGCGATTCGACCAGATTTTTCTGGATTTCGGACAATATCCCCTAAAGGAAAAGAGGAGGGTACTGTGATCTTGTGTGCTTGAAAGTAATGTCGTAGCTTACGGGAAGCCATCAGTAGCGCGTAAAGTATCTTCTGGACCTCAGGGTAGCGCTCCTTAGGACCATGAAGTACTTCGCTCACATAGTAGACGGGTCTGTGTACTCCTTCCCTTTCCGCGATTAGAACTGCGCTGACCGCGTGTGGGGTGGCCGCCAAATACAGAAGTAATGGTTCTTCCTTTTCAGGAGACACCAATACTGGCGGACTGGACAGATATGTTTTTACCTCCTGAAACGCTTTTTCGGCCTCGTCGGACCACGTGAAGTTATGATGTTTCCGCAAGGCTTTAAAGAAAGGTAGTCCCCTTTCGCCTAATCGCGATATAAAGCGACTTAAAGCCGCCATGCGACTAGCCAGGCGTTGAACATCCTTCATGGTCAAGGGCGACCTCATTTGTTCGATAGCTCTGATTTTCTCAGGATTAACCTCAATGCCCCTGGAACACACAAGGAAACCAAGAAGCTTCCCTGAAGAAACCCCGAAAGAACATTTCTCCGGGTTCAATTTTATTCCAAAGCGATTCAAGTTACAGAAGGTTTCAGCAAGATCGTCCAAATGAGACAATCTTTTGGTGCTCTTTACAACCAAGTCGTCTACATATGCTTCGAGATTACACCCTATCTGGGAAAGAAAGGTCTTTTGCATCAAGCGCTGGTACGTGGAACCTGCGTTCTTGAGACCGAACGGCATTCTGACGTAGCAGTATGTGCCGAACGGGGTGATGAAGGCAGTTTTCTCTTCATCGTCTTCTGCCATGCTAATTTGATGATATCCTGAGTAGGCATCTAGAAAACTCATCAGTTCGCAACCCGCAGTGGAGTCAACCAGCTGGTCGATGCGGGGAAGGGGAAGTCATCCTTCGGACAGGCACTGTTGAGGCTAGTGTAGTCGACGCACATGCGCCACTTGCCATTTGACTTGCGGACCATGACCGGATTGGCGAGCCAGTCCGGGTGATTCACTTCGCGGATAAACCCGGCTTGTAAGAGTTTGTCTAACTCTTCTCGGATGGCTTCCTGTCGGTCGGTGGCAAAACGCCTGAGCTTTTGCTTTATTGGTCGTTGTCCAGGTCGAATTGCTAACCTGTGCTCAATTACTTCCCTTGGGACACCGGGCATGTCGGACGGTTTCCACGCAAACACGTCTGCGTTAGCCCGGAGGAAAGCAACGAGGTCGAGTTCCTATTTGTCATCCAGGGCTGACCCAACCCGAATTGCCTTGGATGGGTCATCTGGGTACAAAGGAACTTGTTTGAGTTTCTCATCTGGTCGAGGAACAGCCCTGATCGCATCGGTGGCAACGGTGGCGACCTGAGCGTCCCGGAGGGGAAGTTGATCGACCATCTCCAAAGATAGCCGGTCGCACATGAGCGCCACGTTGCGACTACCTCGGACCGAAATGACACCTTTGGGGCCAGGCAATTTCCCGCACTCATAAGCATAGTGCGTTGCCATCATGAACTTAGCAAGAGTCGGCCTGCCAAAGATTGCATTATAAGCTGAATCACAGTCGATTACATCGAAAGTAACCAATTCTGTTCGGAAGTTATCTGGTTCTCCCAGAGTGACCGGGAGGACCACTTGTCCCAATGGCATCATGGAGGGGCCTGGGATTATCCCATAAAATGGATGGATTATGGGCTTGATCTTCGAACGAGGAATTTGCATCTCGTCGAGTGTCTTGACCAATAAAAGATCAAGGGAACTTCCCCCATCAATCAGGACCCTTTCGACTCTCGCGTTACTGATGATCGGGGTAATAACCAGAGGTAGCCTCAATGGTCGAGTTAGCCCCACAGGACAGTCAGCGCGATCCAACGTCAAAGGCATATCTGACCAACGGGGATATTGAGGTTCGCCAAGGGATGTCTCCGTTTGGTTAACCTCTCGGCAAAAGGTTTTAAACTGCCTTTTGGAAACGAAAGAGGAGGAACCTCCGAAAATGACATTAACATGATTTTGAGGTACCTGGTAAGCCATTTCTTCGTCTCCGTCGACGTCTCTAATCCCGCACGCCTGCACTTTAGGCGGTAAGGTTGGCATTGGCCCAGCTCCTTGGTAGAAATCATCCAGCTGTTTCAACCAACTCCTGCAGTTTTTGAGGTCGTGGCCTGCGGAGTTGTGGAGTGGACACCACCTCTTGCCCTCCTGCGGATTAGTCGATTTTTCTGGCTGGTCGGAATCCCGGCCACCAGAAGCAGTTTTACTTTTAAAAGAAAACTTATTACCTTTGGTCGAAGGTGGTTTCTCCGCGACTGCGACCTCACGGTACTGTCCAGAGCGGTTCCTCTTCGACTTTTTTGACTTCCCACCCGGTGAAGACTCCGGCTTTTTGCTTGAATCTTCTTTCCTGGCGTCCTTGAAGCCTGGTTGGGGCGGTAGGTCCCCCTTGTCAACCATTCGGTTCCATTCGACTGCCTCGGCTGCATCGGAGTATCGATCAGCCATATCGAACAGATCGGCCACTGATCGAGGAGGGTGGATAAGCAAGTCTTCAGTGAATCTCCGGTATCGAACGGCATGCTTAAATGCCCTGATTACGGAGCCATCAGATATGTTCGGGATGGTATTTCTTACCCCGACAAACCTCTTGACAAACTGCCGAAGTGTTTCGGTCGAAGTTTGCCGCAGTCTATGCAGGTCGTCCTCCTTACCCGGCTTTTGGTAACAGTTTTGGAAATTACTAAGGATGGCATCGCATAGCATTTCCCAATTGTAGATAGAACCCTCAGGCCGATTAAACAACCAGGTTCTAGCCGGTCCTGCGAGGACTGTTGGCAGGTAGTTGGCCATGACCTTGTCATCGCCTCCTGCTGCTTGGATGGCAGTAATATAGATCTGAAGGAACTCGGATGGGTTCTGAGTTCCATCAAACCTCTCAATGGCCCCTGGTCGAAACTTATCGGGCCAAACGACTGCTCGTAGGCCAGGCGAGAAAGCTTTGCAACCAACGTAAGGACCGTGAACCGTCCTGCGACTTTCGGTTGGGTTCCGAGCAAACTCACGTAATGGCGAGGTTACTCGTGGTCCCAAACGAGAGTGAACGGGAACTCGATCCCTACTACGAGACTCCTGCATTCGCCGGTATTTGTCCTGTCTGGATGGTACAGGCGGCGGGTAACTCCGCCGGCCAGAGCCAAAATGAGGACCATCTCGTTCACGGGAATGTGTCACTGAGCGGGAAGAGGCTGTTGGGTTCGCCTCGGATGCGACCTCGTCCAGTCTTTCCGCCAGGATCCTGAAAAAGGCCGGTCTCTGCGCATCCGTGACCGTAGGCGGAAAATTGCGCATGACTTCCGCGATAGATCGCAGTCGACCATGGGTACTTCTCCTAGGGGCACCAGGTGTTATTGTTTCCTCGTCCACTGGGAAATACTCCGGTGGTAAGGAAGTAGTCTGGTCACGTCTACGACCACGCGACCGTCGAGAAGAACTCGGGGCAGCATCGTAACGAGCCTGCGCATCTTGAAGAGCCTCTAGGGTAGTTCTGCGTAGTTCGTTGTTCTGTTGCTCGAGATCTTGCTCCTCCTTCTGTTTGCGATCTTGTTCTTCCCTGGCAGCCTGTTGATCGGGAGTTTCTTCCGACAACGCAGCAAACTGCCTAGGGAGAGAGGTCACCGATGGGGAGAACATCTCGGTTTGTTCCGAGTCGGACTCAAAATCAAAGAGACGGTGGAGGTTATCAGGGTCGAACCTTCCTGGGCTAACTTCAGGGTCACCATCATATTTTCCCTCAGCGGGATCGTATGACGGGCCGGATTCATCACCTAGCACATTAAGAACCTCTGCGGGTTCTGACCTTGTGCCAGTTACCTCCTGGTCGATTAACATGACTTGGGGAGATGATTCAACCTGTGGAAGATTCTGGCCTTCGACCTCTTCCATCGGAACAGGATCGCTTGGAGAAGGCATTGGTATATGGGCATAATCCTCGAGATCGAAATCATTCTCGGAATCATATGCTCCAGCCATGTTTCGGCGAACCTCCGAATTTCAATTAGGACGCCTTGAGAAAGGCCCCACGGTGGGCGCCAGCTGTCGACGATTCGGACTCGGAGTCCTCAGCCGAACTTATGCAGAATTTGTAATTGTGAGACCTTTCAAGATGACCCTCCGGGAAGGTGTGCTGAACAATGGAGAACAAGAGCACAGAGAGTTTAGACAGGTTCGGGCCCTCGATGGTGGGAGTAATAGCCCTACGTCCTGTTGAGATTTCACTAAGTATGGTAAAAGATTTACAAATGGAGGGAAAAGTCCTCACAGGCGAGGATTTTCCCTGTAAAAGTGTATAAGGATAAGCCAAAGAAGGCTCACTAAAATGCTATATGAGGTGGGCCGTAGACTTGGCTAACTTAAATGATTTTGGATTTCTTGATCTTCCGATCTCTCGGTTGATATTTTTTTTATCCTCCTGATTGATGCTCCATGTCATCCTTTTGTACTGCTTGAAAGGGTGCCATGTGAAGGAAACTGTATCAATCGGTTGCACGGACGGTTGGATGCGGTTTTTGGAACTGCTCTTAACCTCCACGTAGGTTAAACATGTGTTATTCATGGATAACTGTACGTGTTAACCTTCTGACGGTCAATTCTCCACGTGCAGGAATCTTCGGGATACTTAGAATATCCTGTTGTATGGGCAACCGAATAGATAGATCCCAAATATCCTGATCGGCAGATGTTCTGACCGTGGGATATTAGCTGACCGCGCAATATCCCGAACGTGTAGTTCGCGTATAGCCTACGAACTTCTGACCGCGCAAGGCTTACGGTCTGATCGCACGAAACCTGCGACCTGATCGCGTAAAGCTTGCGACCTCATGGTGATGCCCCTTAGAATAGCACAAGTTCGCATCACCAGATACATGTCTGGTTCGAACTTGTCTTGAACCAAAAGTTTATTAGAAGTGACCCGGGTGTCAATCCTCGTCAATCCTGAGCAGGGGGACCTTTAGGGCCCCCGGCCTCGGTGGAGATAACTCGGCGCGACAATCGTCGAAGTTTCCTAAGTGCCACTCCGGGAGCCAACGCAGCAGCGCCGGCTCCCCGGAGGCACCTCCCTTCGCGGAGTTAGCATGAGCGGGTTCGGAGACTAGCCCGCCGGATGCTCCCCTGGCTGCCAGACTTAGTAAAATCGAGGCCGCCCGGGCGCTACCCGGGCTAGACCCCCCGGGCGACCCTCGAGCACTCTCCAAAAGATGTTCCTCTGGGCAATAAGGCCCCGGGAAAGCGATGTCTAAGGATACCTGCCGAGAAGCCACCCGGAGCAAAAAAGACATAAAAAGAGAAGCCTAATCTAACCGGGGGGGGGAGGAGCTCATACTTGCCCGTCCTTGTCCCCCCCCCCCCGGGGGGACGTTCGCGCTGGCTGACGCGTCCTGACCTGAGCGCCGGCCACCCGTCTCCATAGCGCCGGTGATCCGGTCGAAGAGAGCCTCGGCGGACCGCTCCAGGTCAGCCCGCCGAGGGTCGAAGAAGGCGGGGAAGCTCCGGGGGACAAGCTCCCCGATGACCCCGGCGCCCTCTCCGCGGTGCTCAACGAGGGCCGCCGCCAAGG
Organism: Pharus latifolius; assembly: GCA_019359835.1. NCBI lineage: Eukaryota > Viridiplantae > Streptophyta > Magnoliopsida > Poales > Poaceae > Pharus > Pharus latifolius. The sequence continues at coordinate 55,669,053 of CM033326.1, read as the reverse complement.
CAATCACCGGGACGGCGAGACCTCGTGCCCGAGCCTCCGCAGCGGCCGGGATCAGGGCAACCTGTGCACCATGGAAGTGCGCGGCCTCCCCGACCGACGCCGGCGCCTGGTCGGAGCCTGCCCCCCGCCTGAGCTCGATCCCGAGCTCCTCGGGGGTAGAGCGGATCACCCTACCTCCCGCGACCACGGCCTGGACACCCGAAGCTGCGGCCTCCCGCTCCGCCTGCAGCTCCCTCCGGAGCCGAGAGGCCGCATCCTCGACGGCGGCGAGCCGAGCCTGCACGGCGATGAGCTCCCTGAGCGCCTTCTCCTTCCCGGCACGCTCAAAGGCCACTATGTACTCGGCAGCCCGGAGACGAGTGGCGAGCCGAGACCTGAAGCCCCGGGCCAGTGCAACCGTCTGCGCGAAAACAATGATCAGAACACGAAAGACGGACGACCATGAAATTCAAGTAACCTACCCGAAGTCCGGAGGCGATCACCGCGTCGACGTCACCCTCGTCGCCACCCGGGTTGCTCCCGCGGGAGGCCTCACCACCATGCAGAGCCCCCTCCTCTGGAGTCCCATCGTCGGAGGAGTCGGAGGCCTGATCCGGCGGAGGCGCCGGAACCCCGGGGCGGACGAACAGGCCCTTACCCCTCCCGGGTACAAGGAGCGCCACTGTCGTGGGCCGAACCACCGAGGAGCCCGTCTCCGGGGCCAGGATCGAGGCCATCAGCAGGCCGCCCGGCATCCGAAACCGGACGGAGACCTCGCTGGACGAGGGCTGCGGCCGGGTCCCCGCGGGTGCTGGAGGCGGCGAAGGACTCGGAGCATACATCTCTGAGTCCGAGCCTTGGCCCTCTCCGGCTGGGACGCCGCCCATGCGATCCGGCCCGCCCGGGGTGCCGGGGGCTGCACCCGATGCCCCAGCAATCGCCGCCGCAGAGTCCCTCGCGGGAGAAGGTGGAGGGGAAGACCGGGTGATCCATTTGAGACCTAGTCTTGGTTTTCGCACTAGGCTCGCCCAGATTCTAATATGCAGAATAACGGGATCTTACTCGGAAATACCGAAACCCAAAGTAATTGCACAACTCTTTATTTCAAGGAGGGCTTTACACGTCGAACGTTAGGCACACTTGCCTACGTCGAAGGAACTATAAGTGTCTAAAACTCAAATAAGTTCTATGACTCTTCGATTGAATTCGATGATCTAAACTAGACCTATTACAAGGTATTTATAGTCCAATAGTATGAGTACGTATCAGACTTAGAGACCTAAACGTATTAGACTCATATAACTAATCCTTAATAGATAAGCTTAGTTATACACATTCGGATCTGATTACAATTCCGAACAGGGAACAAATTCCTTTTCCTGGTCGCGGACCAATCCATGGTCGCGAATCCTTTCCGAACACGGTTAAGGTCCCGAAGCCGTATGCGATCAGGACTTGGTCGCGAATCCGTATGCGATCAGGACTTGAAGATCCTCCCGGATCATGACTCCCTTGTTGAGAAGGAGCCAACCCCTGTTGCGACCTCTCGATCAAACTGGAGATGTGGAAATTGGGCTTGTCCATGTTCTTTGGTGTACCACTTTGCCGCACGTACTCGTTGACCTTTCCGACCGATTCGAAAAGTCTCCTTGGTGCCACTGCGGGTGGTAGTCACCTTCTTCTCCAGAATCACATCTTTACGTAGAGGTTCGTCTCGTTGATAGACCAAGTCTTCAACAGATGATACTATAGTATCTGGCTCATCAGCCAGCATTGAAGGCTCGAAGTGTTTGAATCCTTCCAAAGGTCGCAAACCTTTCCAATGTCGCAAACCTTTTTGTGGTCGCAAATCCGTTGCGAACGCGACCTGAGATCCTCCCGGATCACCGGGGCCTCGCAGGACTCCTCCGGGCTTGGGACCCCGCGGGGCTGCCAGACGGATGAGACCGCTTCGAGGGTCCGCCGGCGACCTCCTTCCCCCGCTTGCGCGAAGCGGGGGTAGGCAGAGGCACCCGGGCTGGGAGCCTCAGCCCGAACGCCTCCGCGACGACTTTTCGGGGAGGACCCTCCCCGATAACGCGCACCACCCTCTCATGCTCGTCCTCGTAGTACCGGCCAACGAGGGTCGCCGCGACCTCCTTGGCCCGACCATAGGACCTAACTGCAAGAGTAACAAATAAAGCAAGAGTTAGGAAGAATCCCCCAGCAGGGAGAAAGAGTCCGGATACTTACGGTTCGCCACCGCCATCCGGGGTGGCCTGTGCGCCGCCGACATCCCCCTCCCTCGACGGGTGTGGAACGACACCACTCGGAGGAGGGCCATCTCCTCCGCAAGATCCCGCATGGATCGCCGGAACCGGGCCTCTGCCATCGCGGTGAGGAGGTCCATCTCCGCCACGGTCTACTCGGGAGCCACCGGGCCACTAGACCGCGAGTACGTCGACAGCTTCCGAGAGTAAGTCACCCCCGGGTCTCCCACCCGGAGGTAGAACCAATGCCGGAGCCAGTCCCCCCAGTGATCCCGGGAGGCTAGCACCGGGTACTCGTCGACGCGGCCCGAGGTCAGCTGGATCATGATGGAGCCGAAGGCCGACCTAGGGCCGCCCCTCCTCACCACCGGGCCCCTCGCCGCTGGCTCGTAGAAGTACCGTAGGAGCCGCTTGGTGGGCTCCGTCATGGCGGTCGTCTCGTACAACCAGATAAACAAGCCCATCCGAATGAGGGAGTTCGGAGTGAGGTGGTTGAGCGAGACGCCATATACCTGCAGGAACTCGCGTAGCAGCGGGTACACCGGAAGCCGAAGGCTCGCCTCCACGAAGGCCTCGAAAGCCACCACCTCCCCGTCCCGGGGGCTCGGCACCTGCTCCGTCAGGCCGGGGATCCTGATGTCTCCCGCCCGAAAATAGCCGCGCTCCAAAAAGGCCTCAAGGGCCCCCAAGGAGAACTCGGTGGCCCCGAGGAAATCGGAGGTCACCTCCTCCGCAGGCAGCTCGGAGACCTTGGCGCGACTCTTCGGCGCCATCAGGGACGGACTTGTCGAAAAAACCGCCAGAAATTACCGGATGTTACCGGAAGCTACCGGGAGTGATCCGTTTGAGACCTAGTCTTGGTTTTCGCACTAGGCTCGCCCAGATTCTAATATGCGGAATAACGGGATCTTACTCGGAAATACCGAAACCCAAAGTAATTGCACAACTCTTTATTTCAAAGAGGGCTTTACACGTCGAACGTTAGGCACACTTGCCTACGTCGAAGGAACTATAAGTGTCTAAAACTCAAATAAGTTTTATGACTCTTCAATTGTATTCGATGATCTAAACTAGACCTATTACAAGGTATTTATAGTCCAATCGTATGAGTACGTATCAGACTTAGAGACCTAAACGTATTAGACTCATATAACTAATCCTAAACAGATAAGCTTAGTTATACACATTCGGATCTGATTACAATCCCGAACAGGGAACAAATTCCTTTTCCTGGTCGCGGACCAATCCATGGTCGCGAATCCTTTCCAAACATGGTTAAGGTCGCGAAGCCGTATGCGATCAGGATTTGGTCGCGAAGCCGCATGCGATCAGGACTTGGTCGCGAAGCCACATGCGATCAGGACTTGGAGATCCTCCCGGATCATGACTCCCTTGTTGAGAAGGAGCCAACCCCTGTTGCGACCTTACGATCAAACTGGAGATGTGGAAATTGGGCTTGTCCATCTTCTTTTGTGTACCACTTTGCCGCACGTGCTCGTTGATCTTTCCGACCGATTCGAAAAGTCTCCTTTGTGCCACTGCGGGTGGTAGTCACCTTCCTCTCCAGAATCACATCGTCACGTAAAGGTTCACCTCGTTGATAGACCAAGTCTTCAACGGATGGTACTATGGTATCTGGCTCATCATCCAACATTGAAGGCTCGAAGAGTTTGAGGTGCTCAACATTGACAACCGAGTAAATATCCATGTATGGAGGTAACTCAAGCTGACAAGCATTATTACCCACTTTCCGCAAAATCCGAAAAGGACCATAACGAATGGGTTTGACCTTCTTACCTTCACCTTTAAGTCTCTCCTTACTCAAATGTAACCATACCATATCACCTTCTTGAAATTGCGCATCAACTCGGTGCCGATCATGTCGCGCCTTGTACTTGAGTTGAGCTTTCAGCACGTTCTGTTCAACCTCACGATGGAGTCGTTGAATACCTTCCAGGAACTTTTGTGCTCGATCCTGATCAGATGCTTCCTTGCTGTTCTGTGCTGAAGTAGGGATCACAAACTCCATATCGAATGGACTCTGTGGTAGAAATCCTAAACAGACCTCAAACGACGACTTTCCAGTCGAACCATGCACTGCTCGATTAAAAGCAAACTGTAGGTACGGTATGCTTTCATCCCAGGTCTTCGGGTGCTTCGAGTTATATCCTCTCAAGAGATGAACGACTGTGCGATTAACCACCTCGGTTTGACCATCAGTTTGCGGATGAAAAGCAGTACTCCTCTTTATCTTGGTGTCCATCATCGTCCAGAGCGATCGCCAAAAGTGACTAAGGAACCGGGTATCGCGATCAGACACAATAGAAGTCGGCAGTCCGAAGTGTGTCCAAACGTGTTGAAAGAATACCCGAGCTGCCTCTTCTCCCGTGATAATCTTTCGACAAGGTATAAGAACAATCATTTTGGAGAACCGATCAACGACCACGAATAGATAGTCGTTGCCACGTCGGGTCTTAGGCAATCCTCCCAAGAAATCCATGGATATGCTCTCCCATGGTCGTGATGGAACAGGCAAAGGAGTGTACAAACCTAATTTTCGGTTTGCCGGTTTCGAGATGCTGCAGAGATTGCAGCCTCGAACAAACCTAGCCACATCTTGCTGCATACACGGCCAGAACACATGTCGGAGAAGATTTTGCAACGTCTTCGTAACCCCAAAGTGACCAGCTACCTTCGATGTGTGCGCTTCTCGCATCCATTGAGTTCGAGGTGCTCCACGAGGTATGCAAAGTAAATTGCCCTTGTACAAGAGTCCTTCTCGAGGAACGAACTCTGTAGGGTTCCTTGTTTTGACCTCAGTCAGTGCTGTTTGAAAATCAGGGTCTTCACTGTACATAGTGACATAGTCATCATGACATGATGGCTCGATCTGCATGAACGCTGATAAACAGAGGGTTGTAACTGGTGGTCGCGACAACATATCCGCCAATTTGTTGTCTACGCCCTTCTTGTACTTAATCACCAGATTAAACTGCTGCAGATACGACATCCACTTCATGTGCCGAGCTTGCTGTAGCTTCGACTGAGTTTGCAAATATTGCAATGGTTGATGGTCGGTGTGGACAACCGTCTCTTTCCCCAAGAGATAACACCGCCAATGTTTCACGGCCTGATGTAGTGCGCATAACTCCTTATCATAAGTCGGGTAGTTCTTCTGAGCTCCCTGGAATAACTCGGAGTGATATGCCACTGGTCGACCTTCTTGCATGAGCACTGCGCCCATCGCATAACCTGAGGCATCGGTTTCTAGCTCGAACGGTTTCTGGAGAGTCGGCAAAGCTAACACAGGCGCCTCACTGATCTTCCGTTTCAGCAAGAGAAACATGTCCTCATGTTTCCCTGTCCACTCGAACTTCTGATCGATCCTGGTTAATGCATGCAACGGAGAAGCCATAATCGAGAAGTGGCGGATGAACTTCCGAAGGTATTAGCATGCTCCCACAAAACTACGCACATTCGTAACTGTTCGCGGTCGCGGCCATTCGCGAATCACTTTGACCTTGTCCGGGTCGATTTGCAACGTACCATTGCCGATTATGAATCCGAGGTAAAGTAGAGTTTGCTGACCGAACTCGCACTTCTTACGGTTGAGGCGAAGTCGATGTTGCCACAGCTGTTCGAACACCTTTTTGACATGAATGAGGTGCTCATCCCACGAACGACTATAAACCAATATGTCGTCGAGATACACGATCACAAAGTCGTCGATGAACGGTCTCAATACGTCATTCATAAGACGCATGAAAGTTGCCGGGGCGTTGCAGAGACCAAACGGCATGACCAGCCATTCGAACAGACCTTGCCGTGTTTTGAACGCGGTCTTCCATGTATCCTCCTCTTGGATGCTGACTTGATGATATCATGACTTAAGATCCAATTTGGAGAAGACAACAGCATGCTTCAATTGGTCTAGCAGGTCATCAATACGAGGAAGGGGGTACCGGTTCTTGATGGTGATCTTGTTCAGTGCTCGATAGTCGATGCACATACGCCAAGTCCCATCTTTCTTTGGTACTAACACCACAGGAGATCCACAAGGTGAACTACTCGGTTGAATGACACCATTGTTCACAAACTCACCAAGTTGTCTCTTGATCTCTTCATTCTCCAATACTGAGTTGCGATACATACTCAGATTGGGCAGTGTCGCATCGGACACCAGCTGAATTTCGTGCTCGACTGGACGTTTCGGCTGACGACCCTGGGTAGTCTCGAACGGATCACTGTATTTCTCCAGCAGTCCAGACAAACGACCAGAATCCTCTCGGCACGCCAGCGACAATGCTGGTCGAGTACCCTCACCTTGATCAATGGGTCGAATCATGACAAGCACATACTTGTGACATGCATTAACAATTCATTTGGCTTGATTTGCGGTAATCAAGTTCGAAGTGTTGACGTGGATGTCTCTACTGATCACGAACTTAACTCCGTCTTTGGTAAGGTCGTACTCTTGCGCTCGCCGATGGAAGTGAGCGGCTCGATCATACAGATACGGACTCCCAAAGATCACCTGACAGATATTGATAGGGACAACATCGCATTGCACCTCATCGATATATCGTGCAGAGATCGCAAACTTCAACACACACTGACTCGTAATCTGTTGGTTCACGTCGGAGGTAAACCAACCCAGCGGATATGGTCGCGGGTGTGTGGTTGTCTTCAAACCAAGTCGCCGAACCAGTCCAGCGGAGACCAGATTCTTCTGACTTCCTGGATCGAATATCGCTGCGACCACTTCGTGCTTCACTTGGATGTTGATGGTGAACAAGTCCTCCGTTGGGTAATGGTCGTTCGGTGGATCGGAACCCTTCTCCTTCGGCATTGCCATCAGAGACAAGGTCGTATCCGCCTCATTAACCGAATTCACTCGGACAACTCCTTCGTCGAGTGAAGTCGCAGTAGCCGTGGCTGTTCTTTTCCCTGGTCCATTTTTCTTTGGTCGAAGTTCAGGATGAACCTTGTAACATTTGTCCTTGGTATGCCCCGCGACTTGACAATTTTCGCAAAAGGCACCCGTTCCCGATTTTGAAGCGTTCTTCTTCGGACTCGGCTTTTTCTTTGTCGAGGTCGCATTTTCCTTCGTGCTTTTGTCGCTGCGGGATTTATTCTTCTTCTCGATCGCCATAGCAGTTGTGCTCGCGGTCGCAATGTCTTGGACACCGAACAGACTTAGCTCAGTACTGATCGATTTCTGAAGTCCAGATGTGTACTTCCGAAATACCTGAGGGTCGGCTAGTGAGATGCCAATGACCATTGCTTGTCGCCGAAACTCTGTCGTATAGTCTTGGACGGTCTGGTCGCGCCGTTGGTACAATGTGTGCCAACGCTCCCATCTCTCCTCAAGGTAACCCATCGGATAGAATTCTTGTCGCAGAAGTCATTTGAATTGACCCCACGCAAGGTCGTCAGCTTCACCACTGGCGACAAGGGCCTTCCACCATGTCTTGGCGTGGTCCTTCATCTTCAAAGGTGCAAATTTGGCCTTTTGACCGCTACTAAACCCTTTCAGGTCAAAGTAGGTCTCAAGTTGGTCGATCCAAGAATCCAGCTTCTCGGCATCGATCACCCCATCATATATGGGTATATCAATCTTAGCGTTGACTTTAAAAGATCCGACAGCTAAGGAGGTGTTGGCGAGGTCGTCGGTCTTGTGGTCGCCTTCGTCTTCATCTTCGTCTGCCCTGCGCAAGTCTTCACCAGTCTTCTCACCAATAACCTTCCCTACTTCAGGAGGTACAATCATGGCCTGCTGCTTAATCCAAGCAAGCACGGTTTCCATGTCGGTGGAGAGCTTAGCCACTTTTTCGGCTAGGTTAGCTTGAACGGGGGTATCGTCAGACATTGTCGGAGACGCAGCTGTAGGAACCGTCAATTGATCACCTGGAATTTCGACGGAAGTTTTGTAACCCTGGCGAGTCTTCACCATCCACAGGATAGGAAAGTCGCTCTGATACCAACTTGATCCGTTTGAGACCTAGTCTTGGTTTTCGCACTAGGCTCGCCCAGATTCTAATATGCGGAATAACAGGATCTTACTCGGAAATACCGAAACCCAAAGTAATTGCACAACTCTTTATTTCAAAGAGGGCTTTACACGTCGAACGTTAAGCACACTTGCCTACGTCGAAGGAACTATAAGTGTCTAAAACTCAAATAAGTTTTATGACTCTTCAATTGTATTCGATGATCTAAACTAGACCTATTACAAGGTATTTATAGTCCAATCGTATGAGTACGTATCAGACTTAGAGACCTAAACGTATTAGACTCATATAACTAATCCTAAACAGATAAGCTTAGTTATACACATTCGGATCTGATTACAATCCCGAACAGGGAACAAATTCCTTTTCCTAGTCGCAGATCAATCCATGGTCGCGAATCCTTTCCGAACACGGTTAAGGTCGCAAAGCCGTATGCGATCAGGATTTGGTCGCGAAGCCGCATGCGATCAGGACTTGGTTGCGAAGCCACATGCGATCAGGACTTGGAGATCCTCCCGGATCAGGGAGCCACCGGGAGTTACCGGAAGCTACTGGGGAAAGGTCACCGGATCTTTCCGGACGAATCACCGGATACTACCGAAAATCACCGGATACTACCGAAAATCACCGGAAACTACCGGGAGACAACTGCAATTTGTGGGATTTTGAGGGCTTGTGGGCATGCTCAAACTAAGGGCCCCCCCCTATTTATAGGTGGTGGAGGGGGGCCCGGATGCCTGACACGTGTCCACGAAGCCATCAGAGCCGCGGAGCTGAACCATCGCGCGCAAAATGAGGCGACGCGAAGGTGGGCACATCGAAACGATGCGTCGGTTCGTGGATAGACGCGTCCCGCGGAGGAACGGTTCGGAAGCTGAACTACCGCCAGGGGCGTAAGGGACTTCATGGAATACGGAGCGTCATTGTTGGGAGCTTCACATACCCATCGGAGGCACCAAGTGCCCCCGAGGGCCCGGGGGGCTGCTGTTGGTGGAATCCCCAGGGGCCCCACGAAGTCCCAAGGAGTCCCCGGTGAAACCCGGAGAGCCACCGGGCCCTCGGTGAGATCCGGGGGGTCACCGGGCGACCGGTAAGATCCGGAGGGTCACCGAAACGCCGGTGAGACCCGGAGAGTCACCGGGCCCCCGGTGAGAGCCGGAAGGTCACCGGGCGCCCGGTGAGATCCGAAGGGTCACCGGAACCCCGGTGAGACCCGGAGAGCCACCGGGGCCCCGGTGAGATCCGGATGGTCGTCGGGCGCCCGGTGAGATCCGGAGGGTCACCGGGCGCCCGGTGAGATCCGAAGGCTCACCGGAATCCCGGTGAGACCCGAGGAGCCTCCGGGCTCCTGAAGAGCGGCTGCTGACCGTGGGGCCTCTAGGAAGTCAGCGGCGCCACGTGTCAAGCATCCAGGCCGTCCCGCTGGCCAAAGGACATCTTCGCCCTTCCATCCAACGGTCGCAGCAAGGGCTTTTTGGTCTTTTGTATTTCTTAGGGGCTATATATACCCCTCTTGTACCTCTTTTCTGGGGATTTGAATTCATTTATATTAACGCAATATGCGGCTCTCTCGGAGACCTCTCCCCGGGAGCTCACCTTCCCAGCGGACTCGCGTCCGGAGGGAGCCAACAGGACTAGGGCCCCGATTGGGACCCGAACCTGTATAAACCCCGGTGTCAGTTTCTGTGTTGCCCGGCGGGAGAAGACCAGTAACTCGGTCTGCTCGGGCCGTTGTACTCGTGCCCTGCACATCCTAACCTGCCGAGGTATCCGCAATACCACGACAAGTCATGACTTATATTTACGACCACGGTCTAAGGGTAATGCAGTTTACTAGACCATATCCACTCTTTGACCGATATGATCAGTTGTTCCCAGGATAATGTAAGTCTCTTCACTAACAAGATAACTGCCTAGAAGGATGAATGTGCGGTTATCCATAACCATCACGATATAACTGGTGGACAGCAACTGGTTTGAACCGCTGCATAGTAACCACTGGCAACCACCTAGCGTCCTTCTGATGAAGCAACCGACACCTTTTCAACAAGTATAAAAGAAAGGCTAATGGTTTTTGTAAAGGGAGATCTCAGAAGGAGAGGATCAAAGGAGATATAATCAGATAGTTATAGGAACACGAGGAGAAAAATTAGTATAGAGTTAAACAATACAGAGATTGTTAAACTCTGTACCCTCTATAATCCACCATTCAACTAGTGATGACCAAACATGAGTAGGGCTATTACTCAGACTATGAGGGCCCAAACCTGTATAAACATTGTGTCTCTGGTTCCATTCTTATAGTGATATTCTTGGTGGTTGATCTATACTATCCCCCTACTAAACAAATTAAATTCGTGTAAGTTCGGCTTAGGATATTGTCCCAATCGTCAATAGCTGGCGCCCACCGTGGGGTGTGACAGGATATTATCTTCTTTACTAAGGTTAGCCGTATCTATGGACTCTATGCCATGTGCATACAATTCAGAGAACAACTTCGATCTCACCGATTATGCTGATTCCATGGATGAAGATGCTCTTCCCATGGAAGAGGTCAATGTCACCCTCGGGTTCTATGCCGAGGAAAACCCTTCTCCAGCTCCAGTCACAACCATCAACCGAGAACCTAAAAGAAAAGTTCACTTGCCTTCTGTGAGCCTTGCCACATCTGAAGGTGAGTATGAGCTACAACCCATGGCTATGATCAACACCAGTGCTGGGGATCATAATGCATCCACATTAGACATGGGAGCTTGTACTGATTACCTGTCGTGGTATTGTGAATACCCCGGCAGGTTTTGTGAACGATCCTAGCGAAGATTACGCGGCGTGGGCTGAACGGGTGACCGGTCCTCCCCCGCCGAACAAACACAAGAATTGACACGAGGATTTATACAGGTTCAGGTCCCGGTGGGGGCCCTAGTCTTGTCGGCATGCTCCCGACCGGAGTCGGCTGGGAAGGCTCTCTCCGGGGGAGAGGCTTCCGTAGCACACCTGTGAGATTTTAGCTATTCCAATAAATGAAATCACCTTGTCACAACTGAGGGGTACAAGGGCTATTTATAGCCCCAAAAAGAAGCAAAAAGTCTAAACTACCCCGGAAGCCACCGTCGGATTGAGGGGTAGGAACGTCCTTCTCCCGGTCAAACGTCTTGGATGCTTGACAGGTGGTCGCTGATTCCCGAGGCTCTCCTCGCGTGACCGGCACGTGATAAACAACTCGAGACTTTACCTTTAGAAGGGAGATGAGGCCCGGGACATGCGCCGGAGGCCAGGTCCCCCGGCCAAAAGGCGGCGCCCGGGGCCAGCGCGGGAGGCCCGATTCCGGGGGCCAAGTCCCCGGGCCAATGGCGGCGCCCAGGACCGGCGCGGGAGGCCGGGTCCCGGGGGCCAAAAGGCGGCGCCCGGGGAGGCGCGGGAGGCCAGGTCCCGGGGGCCAAAAGGCGGCGCCCGGGGAGGCACCGGAGGCCAAGTCCCCGGGCCAATGGCGGCGCCCGGGACCGGCGCCCGAGGCCGGGTCCCGGGGGCCAAAGGCGGAGCCCGGGGAGGCACCAGAGGCCAGGTCCCTGGGCCAATGGCGGCACCCGGGACCGGCGCCGGAGGTCGGGTCCCGGGGGCCAAAAGGCGGCGCCCGGGGAGGCACAGGAGGCCATGTCCCCGGGCAAATGGCGGCGCACGGGACGGAGCCGGAGGCCCGGTCCCGAGGGCCAAAAGGTGGCCCCCGGGGAGACCCCGGAGGCCATGTCCCCGGGCGCATGTGACGCAACTTACCTGGACTTAGTCTCGCGGAGATTTCCCCCAATAGCAGCCCCCCATACCCCCCAGGAATGATGCTCGAGTCCCCGGTGGGTATGGTAGATGTCACCGGGAAAATCTCCGGACCAAGCCACCGGAGCCGTGATGCTTCGGCTTCCGTGCCCCGCGCTTAAGGCCGTGCCGCTTCGCCATAAATGCGCTCGTGGTTCGAACCGGCGCCTTGATTCGTGCGCCAGTCCCTTCGTTTCCCGCGCACGGTTTGAACTTCGACGGTCCAGATTGCTCCGTGGGGTGCCACGTGGCGCCCATCTGGACCACGGCTCGCCTCTATAAATAGGGCCTTGGGGGGCCCAGTAACTTCATTCCAAACTTCTCAGCCTTAGCGTGTTTTGCTCTCCCGGTAGGTCTCTCCCGGTAGCCACCTTCCGGTAACTAGCTCCCGGTAGCAAGCATCCCGAACTTCCTGAAAAGTTAGTCTCTGGAAAAAACTGACCTGATGGCACCGAAGGGTCGAGCGAAGACGACCGAGGTGCCCCGGAGGAGGTTGCTCCGGACTTCCTCTGGGCGTCCGAGTTTACGGCCGAGGACGCGGAGTCCATGGTCGAACGCCGCGTCGTCGAGGACGGGGACATCCGGGTCCCAGTGAAGAAGGACGGAGCCCCTCGCCCTAGGCCCGGAGAGATCGTGGCCTTCGAGGCCTTCCTGGAGGCGGGGCTCCAGCTCTCGGTGCATCCCTTGCTCCGGGAGTTTCTGAAGGAGTATGGGGTGGCTCTAAACCACCTCACCCCGTATGCGATCATCCGGATGGGCCTCTTCATTTGGCTCTACGAGACGGCGACCGGGCGGGAGCCTACCCTACGCGCCTTTCGGTACTTCTAGAAACCGGCGGCGAGGAGCTCCCAGCTGGTAAAAGGGGCACCCAAGTCCCCCTTCGGCTCCGTGATGGTGCAGATGCTGCCGTCCCGGGTGGCCGATTACCCGGCGGCAGCCTCCCGGGACCATTGGGGCTACTGGATCCGGAGGTCGTTCTACCTCCGGGTCCGGGACGACGAGGTGACGTACGCCCCAGAGCCCGCCTCCTACAGCAGGTCGTCTGCGCCGAAGCCTCCGGTGTGGACGGATGAGGAGCTCGAGCTCCTCGGCAAGGTGATCATCTCCCAGAAGACCCGCTCTATGAGGGACGCCGCTGAGGAGATGATGGTCCTGAGGATCTCCCCCTTCTCACGGGGGAGAAACGGGGTCGGCATGGGCCCGGAGCAGCGGCCCCCGGTGAAGCCAGTGACCCGACGTAAGTCCCAGTAACCTGCTTCATTTCATTTACAAATTTTTGAAAATTTGACTAACTCTTTACCTCTTGCAGTCCGGCCGTACCCGGCGGCGCGGGAGAAGGCGGAGAACCTCGTGGGGGAGGGCCCTCCCCGGAACCTGGTGGCTGAGGCCTACGGGCTGAAGCTCCCGAAGAGGAAGCCCCTCCCCACCCCCGGGTCGCACAAGCGGGGGAAGGACGCGACCGGGGGCTCTGAGCCTAAGAAGGCCAGAGTCCAAAAAGCCGCCGGCCCATCGACAACGCCGGCGGCGACACCGGCGAAGCCCCGGGACGAGACCTCCGGGACCGAGCGTGCCCGGGCGCCGCCCCAGAAGGAAGCAACACCCCCTCCCCCGAAGAGCCTCGTTGAGGCTCGGGGGAAGGAACAGGCCACGGACGGGGCCGCCTCCGACTCGGCGAACTACGCCCCATCGCCGCCTTCGATAGTGGCCCCACCAGCACCCCCGGACCCCTTGGAGCCGGAGAAGCTGGAGGTGAGGTTCACGGAGGCCTCGCCTGCGCGGATGGAGTGGCCCGTGGATGAAGGGGGGAGCCCCTCGTTCTACGAGGTCCCGCCGGAAGTGGGGGCCCCGGGGGCCCTCCCGCCCGGGAAGGGGAAAGGGTTGATGATCCCCCCCGGCGAGGGACCCCTTCTGGGACTTCCTCGGCCACTTCCTCGGGGGGTACCTCCGCAACGAAGACGACGACGACCGCCACCCCGACCGAGGTCGTGCCGGGCGCCCAGGTCCGGGAGCCCGCTACCGGCCGCGGCGGGACCAGCGCCGGGCGGAAGACCCCCCTACTTTCCGCAGGGGAGGTCGAGCGCTACGCGGAAGACCTGCAGACCCCGAAGGTCCAGGCCTTCAGCGCGGGGGGACGCTCCACGATCGCTTCGGTCCCTCCAAGCCCAGGTATTCACCCAAAGCGGTTGTCGCTTTCTTTTGGCTCCCTGCATCCAAAATTTTTCTAACTCTGGAATTTGTAGGGAGCAGCAATTACCTGGGGCGTCGAGCAGCGCGTCATCCAGCTGCTCAAGGACGCGGAGGACAGGGCCGCCTCCTTCTTGAGCCAGCAGGACGAAGCTCTCCAGGAGTTGGCCCGGGTTCAAGCCCAGGTCCACATCTCAGAGACTGTCAACGGCCGTCTCCGGGAGGAGGTGAAGGCGAAGGAGGCCTTCCGGGAGCTCGAGGGGTCGAGCGTCCGGGCGGTGGTGGGCGCGGGCCACTCCGTCCGCTCGGCCCTCGAGAGCCTTGGCGTAAGCCTAGGCTCCGGGGGTGGCTCGGAGGTGCCCCCGGCCACACTCGCGGAGGCTGTGTGTTTTCTTAACGCACAAGTCTCCGTGATCCCGGAGGCAGCGGATGCCCGGGCGCGTGGCTGGGCGATCCCCATCGTCGCAGCCGCGGCCGGGCTCGTCGAGCACCGGGGAGTGGGCGCCCGGGCGATCGGGGGCCGCATCCCGCGGAGCTTCCCCGAGTTCTTCGAGCCCTCGCGCCGGGAGGTGGAGCAGCTCGCTGGGGGCTTCTACGACCGGATCATCAGGGTGAGGTTCCTGGCACTGGCCCCTCCGGCCGCAGACGCCCCAGCCCAGCCACCGGTGGAAGCCCCCCGAGGGTAGGACGCCAATGAAAAAGGATGAGCCTCCCCCCGGGTCTTAGTTAGGACCCTTTTCCTTTCTTAGGACTTTTGATCCCGGTAGCTTCTTAGAAGAAGCCCCGGACACTTGTAAAAAGATATTTTGAATGCAATAGAGTTATAAATTTTTCTAAGTCTTTGAATTGAATGCAATGTTATCTGGGTTCCTGGGAGGTTGCTCCCGGGCGAAGGTCCGGGAGGGGCTCTCCGGGGGACGCCCAAGCGGCTTTAATATTGCTAAGCCTCATCTCCGGGGTGCGCAGCGGGGACGCCGTCCGGGAGCCCGTCCGGTTAAGGTGGCATCCAGAGTGGCACTTGGACAATTTTTACAATCATCGCGCCGAATTGTCTCCCCCGCGTCGGAGGTTCCGGATGATACCTCCTCTTTGGATACTTCCACCGGCGGGATACGAATTCTGGAGCGAAGATGTGCTCCGGGACGCTCGGCGCCGCGTGCGCGCATTGTACCGGGACTTGGCCCGGGTGCTAGCGGAGAGCCTCTGGGAGTATTAGGCGTAGGAGCCTTAGGATGTAGAGGATCCCCCGGGTTAGAGCCCGGGTTGTACCGTTTCCGAAGCCCACCGGAGGGGGAAGATGTCCCCTGGGTTTGACAATCAATAAAGCTGTTTGCTTGCTTCTTCTTTCGTTGTCTTTTTATTTTTTCTTCTTGGATGGTCTGGACGACTCCTTTTCACAAGAATGAGCTAGGTTTGCTCGTGGGCGGTGTGGTCGACAGCCGGGGGTTCCTTATCCCCCCCCGCCCACAGCGGGCCGGAGGGTAGCTCCGCGCGCTGTGGGGGTAGCAAGGCCCCCTGGGTGGAAGTGACATGCAGCATAGGAATTTTTCTAAGTTAGAAAATTTTAAAACGAGGTTTCCAAGGGAAAGACCTTCCGGGAGACAATCGTCCGGTCGCCGTGAGAACGGGGAGCCGGGAATAAGGCCTCGTGTGGAAGAAACATCCAAGAAAACCCGATGAGATTTCCGGAGACGAGCTTCCTAGGAGATGATCGTCCGGTCGCCGTGAGAACGGGGAGTCGGGAGTAGGGTCTCCGGGGAAGAAATGTCCGAGAAATCCATAACTTCTCCGGGAGACAATCGTCCAGTCGCCGTGAGGACGGGGAGCCGGGAATAGGGTCTCTGGGAGGCAATCATCCGGTCGCCATGAGAACGGGGAGCCGGGAATAAAGTCGTCGGGAGGCAATCATCCGGTCGCCGTGAGAATGGGGAGCCAGGAATAAGGTCGCCGGGAGGCAATCATCCGGTCGCCGTGAGAACGGGGAGCCGGGAATAAGGTCACCGGGGACCAAATATCCAAGAATGCCATTAGACGTCCCACTGGGGAGAGCGTCTACTCCCGGAGGAGGAAGAAATGTCCAAGAAAGCCATTAGACGTCCCGCTGGGGAGAGCGTCTACTCCCGGAGGAGGAAGTGCCCGATGACGGGTCTTGAGTGTTTGGGCAGGGGACTAGTCTCCCAAAGTGACTCGTTACCGCGGCCGCTGGGGACCGGGTTGCCGCTTACACCCTCAGTCCACAAGGGCTGATCGTAAGCCGCCCTACAGGAGGGACTTGCTGGGTCTGGGCCCACTTCCTCGTGGGGAGGGCATCCTCACGGGGAGGGCTTCCTTGTGGGGAGGGCACCCTCGCGGGGAGGGCGTCCTCGCGGAGAGGGCATCCTCGCGGGGAGGGCGTCCTCGCTTGGAGGGCATCCTCGCGAGGAGGGCATCGCCGTTAGGGTCGGTAATGAGAAGAACCTGCAATGAGACAGTTGAAGAGCAAGACTTATGTATTGCTAACAAAATGAAGTACAGTGCCTCCCCCTGCGAAGTCACGAAAGGGGAGGAAAAGGTAAGTACAGTGTCCGTCCTCCCCCTCTGGCGTGATCGCTCCGGGGGAGGGGACAGGCCAGTAAGGCTAAACATAGAGCTTGCGAAGTAAACGCAAGTTCCACGTGTGCTTCCGCTCCTGCTCTTGAAGGTTGGAGAGCTTATAAGCCCCCGAGCCCAGGACTGCGGAGATCCTGCAGGGGCCCTCCCACTTGGGGGAGAGCTTACCCTGGGCTTGGGGGTCTGTGACGCGCTTGAGGACATGGTCCCCAAGGCGGAAGGATCCCTTGCGGCGACGTCCGGAATCGGAAAGGGGGAAGCCCCTATGGCGACGATCGGAACCGGAAAGGGGGAAGCCCCTGTAAAATCCGGGACCGGCAAGGGGGGAGCCCCCGCGGCGACGATCGGAACCAGAAAGGGGGAAGCCCCTGTAACATCCGGAACCGGCGAGGGGGGAGCCCCCTCGGCGACTTCCGGGACCGGGGAGCCGATGCGAGGGGGAGTTCGCTGAGGCACGGGAGCTGCTCTGTTGACCACCCCTGGTGCGGTAAACGCGACGCGAGGGGCGGGACTGACTTCCGGCGTAGGGAAAACCCCCGGCATGAAATGGGCCCCCGTCCCCTGGAATGGGCCTGGAACAGGGTACCCCCCTGGTGCCATCGAAGTGCCTCTGCATCTTTCGCACCTCCTGCAAATAAAAGACTAGAGTTTGCGTTACGACACGGGTAAGGCTCGGCCTTTTGGCAAACTACGGGCTGAGAATCTCCCTTCAGTAGGAGGCGTCGGATCCCCGGGGAACGCGCGCGGTGCAACCTGAGGAGCAAAGCCTCGTACTTGGCGACGTTGTTGGTTCTGGGGACAGCAGGACCTTTCGGAGGCCCCCTTCCGGACGAGGCTTGGGGAGGGGCCTCCCGGCAGGTATCGCTGCGACGCCTCGTTCCAGGGGGGAGACCTCCCCCCCGGGCGCCTCAATGATGTTGACGCTTCCGATTGTGGCGGCAGCGCGCTCGTATAGAGCACGAGCCATGTCTTGGTATCCCCTGAGGTTGATAACGCCATGCGGCCCGGGGATCTTCATGCAGAGGTAGTTTTGATGGGTGGCAGCCCCCAGCCGGTTGATTGTGGTCCTCCCCATAATCGCGTTGTAGGAGGTGGGGAGGTCCACTACGTCGAAGCGGACCAGCTCGGTCCGGTAGTTCTCCGGGGTGCCGAACGTCACAGGAAGATCTACCTTGCCCACGGGGTGCATCGCCTTCCCCGGGACAAAACCATGTAGGGGCCCGGCTGTGGGCTGCAGGAGCTTCTCATCCACCTGCATCTCTTTGAAGGCCTTCAGGAATAGGACGTCGGCGGAGCTCCCGCTGTCCACAAGGATGCGAGCCAGTGGCAGTTGTAGATTGTGGCGGAGACGATGAGCGCGTCGTCGTGGGGGAAGCGAACCCCTCGCGCATCTTCTGCCGTGAAGGTGAGGGGGACGTCCGACGACTTAGGTGGCGGGGACGCGGGTAGCACCCCCACAACCTTGACCTCGCGCGCGTACTCCTTTCACTGGCGCTTAGAGTCCCGCCCGGAGGCGGACCCTCCCACGATGACGTTGATGTGGCACTGAGAAGTTTGAAACGGGAGAGCTTCTGAAGGCTCCCCCTCCTGCGTCTGCGTCTGCTGAACCCCCGCGGGAGCGGGAAGGGCCGGAACAGCTGGCCGAGGGAGCAAGGAGGCAGGAGTCCCCCCCTGCCCGCGCTGGTCGAGGAACGCCACGAAGTGCTGCAATAGCTGGCTGCAGTCTCGGGTAGCGTGGGTACTGGACCTGTGGAAGCTGCACCACGGTCCTTCCCCCTCTCCCCGCGGGGCCTTCCCGGCAGCGCGAAGACTGTCCTCCCCCATGACCTTTCGGCTTGGGGAAGGGGCGGTTGTCCCTCGGGGGGTCACGCGAGCCGCCTCCGCCCTCGAGGACAAAGGTGTCCCGAGGCTGTGGCTCGTTACGCCCCCCTGCCTAGGGTGCTTGAGGGGATCCCTGGCCCCCCGATCGGCGGGGGCGGGAGCCCCCTGGGTCTTCTTCCAGATGTCGTGTTCCTCCGCCCGAGCGTACTTTTCGAGTACGTTGAAGAGCTCGTCGGCGGAAGAGGGGCAGCTCCGGGAGAGCCTGCGATGGAGCTCCCCCGGGAGGATGCCGCTTTTGCAGGCTTCGATGACCGTAGAGTCGGGGACGTGGGCCACTTTGCTCTTCACCTGAGCAAAGCGCTTGAAGAAGCTTCTGATGGTTTCCCCAGTCCTCTGCCGGACAGTGTACAGCTGCGAGGAGTCCAGGGGACGCACATAGTTCCCCTGGAATTTTGCGCAAAACTCCCGCTTGAGCTACATGAAAGACTTGATGGAGCCGGCCTTCAGATTGTAGAACCAGGAGCGGGCGATGGCGGTGAGGTAGAGGGGGAAGACATTGCATTGTACCGTCTCGTCCCCCCCAGCGGCAGAGATGGCTGTGGAGTAAACCTGCACAAATTCGTAAGGGTCTGTCTCACCGTTATAGTGCTCGATGTGCGGAGGGCGGTAGGGCCTCGGCCACCGGATGCTGCGAAGTCTTCGGCACAGGGGCTGGTTAGCCCCCTGCACTTCCCGGGGAGAGTCCCGGTCGCTGTCTTCTTTGACGAGACCCTCGTTGTCGGAGTCAGGGAGCGGTCCAAGAGGTCCGCTGGAGTGGTGGTGGCGACGCTTCTCTTCTGGACCGGGGCTGAGTTCCCGGACGTCCGGGCTCTCCCCCGGGGAGGCTGGGTCTTCCGCGGGTCTCTTCCCCCGACCGGTGCGAGAGTGAGGCTCCCCGCGCCCGCGGCCGGGGGGAAGTTCTTCCCCGCGCTCAGGTGAATGCATTCGCTCGACCTCCTCCCGGGCGAAACGGACGTGTTCCGCCGGGGGAGGGAGCTTATGCACTGTAGCTACCGGCCAGGAGGCTTCCGGCGCCGGCTGGGGGGAGCCCCTGCGAAGACCCCCGGGACCGGAAAGGGGGAAGCCCCTGTATTATCCGGCATCTGGGAGGGGGCGCCCACAGCGACGTTTGGAATCGAAGTGGAGGGAGTCCCCGTGGCAACAATCGTAACCGGAAAGGGGGAAGCCCCTGTAACATCCGGAACCGGCGAGGGGGGAGTCCCCGCGGCAATGTCCGGGACCGGGGAGCCGATGTGAGGGGGCGTTCGCTGAGGCACGGGAGCTGCTCTGTCGACCGCCCCCGGTGCGGTAAACGCGATGCGAGGGACGGGACTGGCTCCCGGCGTAGGGAAAACCCCCGGCATGAAATGGGCCCCCGGCCCCGAGAATGGGCCTAGAACGGGGTACCCCCTGGTGCCCTGAAAGGCCCGGGTAGGAAGTAACCCCCCGGCACCAGGACGGGTCCGGGTGCCGGGAAGGGTCCGGACGTATATCCCGCAGGGGGAGGGAACCCCCCGGCGGGATCATACGGGGCGGCCAGACCTCCGGAGGCCGGAGGGGCCGCCGGGTAACCCATAAACGGGGGCATAGTCCCCGGGTATGGGTGCGACGCAAATGTGGGGGCCGGAGGCCGCGCCAACACGCTGAGCAGCTCATAAATTGAGCGTTGGGCGCGGAGCTGGCCCTCCACTAGAGCCTCAAGCAGGGCATCCCGGGGAGCCGGGGGAGCCGTCGGGGGGAGACTGGTCCCGGCCGAGGTCCCCGCGGTC
Source organism: Pharus latifolius (assembly GCA_019359835.1). NCBI lineage: Eukaryota > Viridiplantae > Streptophyta > Magnoliopsida > Poales > Poaceae > Pharus > Pharus latifolius. Next base: position 55,648,605 of record CM033326.1, on the reverse strand, counting down.
ACCGGGAGCGACATGAAGGTAGAAGCACCTAAGTTAAGAGAAGAGGGGGGAGGCGGTACCTGCGCCAGGTCGCCTCTGGGTGGAAGCGCCGGGACAGCAGCGTCCCGGACTTGCGGCACCGGGTCTCCGAGACCCGGGTCACCGGGAAGGGTGCGAGCCCTTGTTCTTGGGGGAGCCATGGCGTCTTGTCACGAGTCCCCACGGTCGGCGGCAACTGTCGTGCTATTGTGAATACCCCGGTAGGTTTTGTGAACGATCCTAGCGAAGATTACGCGGCGCGGGCCGACCGGGTGACCGGTCCTCCCCCGCCGGAGAAACACAAGAATTGACACGAGGATTTATACAAGTTCGGGTCCCGGTGGGGGCCCTAGTCCTGTCGGCGTGCTCTCGACCGGAGTCAGCTGGGGAGGCTCTCTCCGGGGGAGAGGCTTCCGTAGCACACCTGTGAGATTTTAGCTATTCCAATAAATGAAATCACCTTGTCACAACTGAGGGGTACAAGGGCTATTTATAGCCCCAAAAAGAAGCAAAAAGTCTAAACTACCCCGGAAGCCACCGTCGGATTGAGGGGTAGGAACGTCCTTCTCCCGGTCAAACGTCTTGGATGCTTGACAGGTGGTCGCTGATTCCCGAGGCGCTCCTCGCGTGACCTGCACTTGATAAACAACTCGAGACTTTACCTGCACGTGATGAGGGCCGGGACATGCGCCGGAGGCCAGGTCCCCAGGCCAAAAGGCGTTGCCCGAGACTGGCGCCGGAGGCCCGGTCCTGGGGGCCAAAAGGTGGCGCCCGGGGAGGCACTGGAGGCCAAGTCCTCGGGCCAATGGCAGCGCCCGGGACCGGCGCCGGAGGCCGGGTCGCGGGGGCCAAAAGGCGGTGCCCGGGGAGGCGCCGGAGGCCATGTCCCTGGGCAAATGGCGACGCCCGGGATGGCGCCGGAGGCCAGGTCCCGGGGGCCAAAAGGCGGCGCCCGGGGAGGCACCGGAGGCAAAGTCCCCGGGCCAATGGCGGCTCCCGGGACCGGCGCCGGAGGCCGGGTCCCGGGGGCAAAATGCGGCGCTCGGGGAGGCACCGGAGGCCAGGTCCCCGGGGCAATGGCGGCACCCGGGACCGGCGCCGGAGGCCGGAACCTGGGGGCCAAAAGGCGGCGCCCGGGGAGGCACAGGAGGCCATGTCCCCGGGCAAATGTCGGCGCCCGGGACGGCGCCGGAGGCCTGGTCCCCGGGGCCAAAAGGCGGCGCTCGGGGAGGCCCCGGAGGCCATGTCCCCGGGCGCATGTGACGCAACTTACCTGGACTTAGTCTCGCGGAGATTTCCCCCAACATTACCATTGATTGGATTTGGAAGAATCTGCTCCAGACAATTTCCATTCCCTTCTTGACTTTGAGTACGACTCAGAAAAGGAGGAGATGTTCTCTTTGTCTACTGTTTCTGCTCCAAGGGAAGTAGCCGGACTTTCCGAGGAGACCTTGAAGCAACGACTTTCACGGGAAGAAGAGGATTGTAAACGGCCAGGAGATGAAGCTCTCTTGCGGTGGGAAGAAGTTCGCAAGACTACAGAGAAAACTCTGGGCCTTGCACAACATCACCACGACACTGCAAACCTCAACCCAGGAACCTCCTGCCAACGACCTTTTTGTGGGCGTAGGCATTACCAATTGCCGCTTACAGATCCGGAGTGTTCCCCGACGGCTGAGGTGATAATGGCTAAAACTCCTCTGGCTCCTAAAAGAAGCACACAGGAGCGCATTCGCATGATCGCAGAAGTGCTCCTTAACCCTCCTGTTGGTTTTAAAAATGATGAAGGGGTAACATTTGCAACAGTTCTTGCATAAAATCTCGGCGGATTTGCATCAGATGTAACTACAACTGCCTCATCGCGATCAATAACCAACTCTCAGGATGGTGATAGTGCTCACCATAGCCAGAGAAGACGCAACCATGCTTGAGCCACACCGTCCCGTCGTGGTCATGACAACATTTGGAGAACTGACTGTTCCCACAATCGTGATCGTGAGATGATACGGTCATGCTTGGGACCACGCCGTGAGGTTCCCCATGTCAACCTTTCCCGCGACCATGAGGATAGTCGCAATGATCGACAACAGCATATTACAAATGTTGGTTGCAAGGCCTTTTCACCAGGATTGCGAGCAGTGGTCTGGCCTAACAAATTTAAGCCAAGCATGATCAAGCGATTCGATGGGATGCAAAATCCATCCAAATTTCTCCAAATCTATGTCACTGCTATCCAGGCGGCAAGTCAAAATGAAAAGGTGATGGCCAATTATTTGCCAATGGTCCTCGAAGGTCTGGCATGAACTTGGCTCTTCAACCAACTGGAAGAATCTATTTATAACTGGGAGATGCTGTGTGATGCTATCCTCAGCAATTTCTAGAATTGTTATGAAAACCTGGCAAGGAGAAAGATCTTCATCGATTACGCCAGACTTCAAGTGAAACTCTCCGGTAGTTTGTGAAGAGGTTTATGGGGGGTAAGAAATACTATCCCTAACATCTCTGATAGTTCGGTAATCAGAGCCTTTAAACATGGCGTTCAATGCCGAAGATTCACGGAGGACCTTGTCGACGATTGAGACTCTCGTCCTTAGTCAAACTTATGTAAATGTTAAGGAAGAATGTGAAGCCAATCTAAGGTGAAGTTCAGGTAAATTATGGTATCTATGCCAGAGGAAGAAAGAAATTTATATAGGTTCGGGCCCTCTGATGATGAGTAGTAGCTCTACGTCCTGTTGGGATTTCACTATATAAATTGAGGGTTACAAGAAGAGAACCAAGGATATTCTTAGATGAACTAAGAATAATCTTGTACTCTTTAGCTTAAAGTCAATGTTAATCCATTGTGGCTACTTCTAAAATATTGTGTCTTGAATTTCTTGCTCCCCCTGATCTCTCCCAGCAATCATCCTTTTATAGCTCGTTGCCAGTCGTCAGTTACGGGATTGAAGGGTCGCTGAGAGGCAAACGTGCTCCGGCCACAATATGCAATTATGCCTGTTTATGATTGCACTTTCACCTTCTCGTCGGTTACAAGGAACTTAAGGAGCTGAAACATCCAGGCGGCGGTAGTGGTAAAATAGACTCAACTACTATATATGATTGAATGAGGCTAATCATATAACTGTTGGATGTTTTAACTCTTTAGTATGCCAAGGTCGTGTATTAACTACAACAATATGTCGTGCCCCAAAACTGGGACTACGACTACTCCCGTGGAGACCTAGCTCGCTGCAGCTAGTCCCATATATACATACCTTTGACTTCCCAGGATAAGTCAAGAACAGGAGTATATTATATTGCAATAGAGTAACTTACAAAATATTTAAGCAGTGTGGCCTGCTGGCCTTAATATTACATAAAGAGATTACAATGCCTTCACGGCATTGAAGGTTTAACAAAATAATAACTACACAGCAGAAGTAGGTGACCCTCCCACAAAAGAAGTTGACGGCAGAACAACACACATCAGGGCTCTGGTGGAACTAGCTCTCCTCCTTCTGGATCCACAAAGTATTCCACGCCTTCATCTGGATTATTGAACGCTCCTTCTAATGGATTGAAGGTTGCAAGAGTGTGCACTTACGTACTCAGCAAGTCATAGGTAAGAGTAGATACATATAATAGTGATGATATGAACCTAGACTAGTCAAGAATTATGGTTGTTTGTAAAATAACCTTTTTTTCTTTCATAACTCATCTCATCTTATGGCAGCACTTTTCATAACATAGCATTGCTATTCATGTTCACTAGATTATAGCATTACCGTGACACGTCGACACACGACAGCCCACGGCAGCACTCCTTATCATGATAACACATGTCATTTGGGTAATCTTGACTTAACAAATTTTTATTTAGAAAACATATTTGTGTCACACCCCGTGGATTTAATCCACCGCAGCAGACTCCTATAAACCCGGGAGCTCAGAGTATTCGAATACGTTTTTAACTCTATAGAGAGGTACCAATTTACCCGCAAGATATTCCACTTTCATGCCTCTCCTGTCAAAATGATTGGACCCCTAACTCACTTCATACTATGAGTGGCAAGGTGGAGATAACAAGAACTTTTGTTATGTTTCACTTACAATTCACCCCTGACCCTATGGATCTCTCGCGAACCACAGTTGTGGCAGGTACTCCCTCCACCCCTATTCATATTCCCATTACTGGGTCAGCGTGCAAGATCACCTTCAGTGATATGTGTGGGAGCCGTACTCTGTGTAAATCCTGCATCACAACCCATCTCATGCAGGGGTTTTATGTGAGATCCGCATAAGTACTTGTTCAGGCCTGTCCCATACCAGGCTTGCGGTTCGTACGTTGTTCATGCCATTAGACGCACAACACAAGGTTCTAGTCCTTATATGCCAGTGACCAGACCATCCACAACCTTGCACCTTCAGTGTCTGCACATCCTTTGCAGTTAATCACCTCCAGTGCTACAGCCATCCATACCAAAATTCTGGTCACGGCTAAGGGTTTTATTTCATGAATATAAGTATATAAATACATATATAATAGTTCATGGCTCAAAACTTGTTCATTTCACATTTCACAGATAACCAGTCTAGTACTGCCAATTTATAATTCAACCAATCTCAATCTTTCACATGCAGTATTATTTATATTCAAGGTTATATTATAGCAACTCTTAAAATATAGGTTCAAGATGTCCAAGAATATGACTTGCCTTCCGCGTCGTAAAAGTCAGCAGCTAATGACGGGTCAACAGCATAATCCTCAAAGTTAGCTTTTGGATCTGCTCGGCGACAAACAAACACACAATGATTACTAGCTATATTAAAATGTTTTATGACTTATATGCAGATATGCTTAACAGAATAACTGAATAATGCTGAGATTAGTTGAGACTACAGACTGAACTGAGTCAAGATTCTAGGGTTTCAAGGAATCTAGGCTAAGGGTAGGTGTTAGATGTTCTTAGGGTTTCAAAGTTGCATTAAGGATATCAAATTTGCGGCTGGTTTGATCAAAACAGCAAATGTTGACTGATTGACATTCAGTTCAAGGTTCTGACATAGCTTTAAGAAAAGCTAGAGAGTTTATCTCAGGTTGTGGTAGTAGAAGAAAATGTAGATTATATCTCTACAATTTTAGTGGACAAAGTTATCTTTAAAATGCACAACCAGAAGAAAGTGAACAAGGCCAATGCCATTGGCTGACAAGCTCTAGCATAGGGCTGACAATGTCAAAATCTAGAGCTAAACATAAAATGCTGTTGAAGGGCTCAACTGGTTTGCTAACTTTGTCTAGGAGGTAGGCTTAAGTAACAGGAACAAAATACATAACAGGATCCACAGCTGAAGATGGCCGGACGGCAAGAAATCCAGTGATGAACTGCGGTGATCTAACTGCACTGAAATAGTTCTGGACACAGATCTTGGCAAAGCTATAACTTTCAATCTAGACCGATCTAGGTGTCGAGCTAGAAGACAAAAATGCTCAGGAGTTCAAGGCACACACACTGGACAAAGTGGATAGGGCTGAAACGGATGGAAATAACTTTCCGGTGGCCGGCGCTGGAGAAGAAGGCACTGGAATTGGGGATTTTTGATACAGGAGGTTTGAACTTAATTCCTTGTTTGGAGAGTGATAGAGGGATACGAGGAAGCTACTGGTGACGTCAATTTGATCGAAGCATCGCCGGCGTAGCCTGGTGACGAGAGCCGGTGACTGGTGAAGCTCAAAATCGGGAAAAGCCTCAATTGGAGTTCAATTGAGAATTCTGAGCTTACAGGCTTGCTACACTCAGTTCACTGATCATTTTAGTCCATTGATTCGAGGGCTAATTTGGAGTAAATCAAGCTGCATTGCCGGAACAGGGCAATTTGAGAATTCCGGAGATCGCCGGTGTTAGAGGTCATCGGTGAGCAATTACATGCTATCACACAGAGAGAAGGATAAGAGAAACTCACTGGTGGCTTTAATTTGGCAAGTGGTGCAGTGGGGCGAGCTGGCACCGTGAGCCTCCTCGATGGCTCGTCGGAGAAGAAAATGAAAACGAAGGAACTTAGAACTTAATCAATTTCTGATGAAGTGTGAAGAAGCTACTGGGTACAGGGGTGCTTAAATAGGCATGGCAAAGCTTGCAAAGATGGGACAGCAAAGAAATTGGCGCCGGTGACGAGACTGGTTGGGCACAGAAGCAACAGCGGTGAAGGGTGTGATGTGTCGGCGACAACGGTTCTACAGCTGATCAAATTGTCGCTTCATCGGGACTTAGCGCTAGCTGGTGCAAGCGGTGGCAACAACAACTGTCGCGGCACTAAAGTTGATGACAAAAGCTATGGTTGCTGCTGCTGGTCGCGCACGGGGGCGGTAGCTGTTCGTCGACGTTGCCACGGCAATGGCTGAAGCGAGGACACGTATACAAAAGCATGCACAGGCACAAGCGCAGGCGAAGCTTGGCCGGCGGCGAGCAAACACGGCGCACAAGCACGGCGAGGCTCTGGTCGAAAATCAGCTGGGAGCTCTAGTCGAATCTGGACTAATTTGCAATTTTAGTTTTTGAGTTTTGGACTGATTTGCTAATCTGGAGATTTAGAAGATTAAAGCTGAATTTGATTGCACTAATCTGGCAAACTATATTCAACAAAATATTTGGTAAAGATATTTGATAAAATTTGGCACATTTGAATAGTTTTTGATATAAACTGAAAATAGGATATTTTAGGGTAATTGAAAACTGAGTTTTGGTCGACTTCAAATTCGGGCAGTTAGAATGAGATTTTGAAATCTGGACAGAAGGGGAAATTGTTTCAAATAGCATTTGGAAGAGGTTTGCTGAAGAAATTCTAAATTTGGTGATGATTTGCAACATTTACCTTTTAAGCTTATGGAAAATCTGGAAAAGGACTGATTTGCGATACCTCTTGGACTGATTTGTGAAAAGAGTTTAAATGATGAAATCTGGCTGCCAACTTTCTGGTTTAAGGTATTGGCATACTCATGATCATAATCTAAGAATAATCTGCTCTGAGTTAGGTCAACATTTGGCTAAATCTGAGTTTAGAGTATTTAGGGTAATTAACTTAATTCTGTTTTCGAAAACAGAAGTTTTGACAAATCTGGGATTTAGAGATGGAATTGAATCTGGCTTCTGAAGACTTTTAGGTTCAGAGTAACTAATAGATCACATCTGAGCAATCTGATCTTGATTTGGGTCTATGGAATAAATTTGGAAATTTTAGGGCTTGATAAAAATAAAGGTCTGGCTACTACTACAGATACATGCATGCATGCTGTTCATGAAGAAGGAAGTTTTGACCCCTAAACTCAGGGTGTTACACAATACATGGCTATCTTTATGTCCACCACGACCTGGGAGACCATAGGAAAATATCTCCATGTGCACAGTATTCGTGGGTATGTGAGACCATGATCTTTGCGACTTCGGTATTGTGGATATCTAGAGACCACAAAGCCCGAGACATCACAGAGTGAGACCATGGAATAGGTTATGTCCAGAATATCTTGGACTAGTCTATTGTCTCTCTCTTGGACTCTTGAGACCATAGAGAGGTAAAAATCTTGTCCTGTAGCCCTTGCTACTATAGAATGGCAAAGGTGACTAACTCGGGTTATAATCCTCATCAGTTAACCCCCGAATTTGAAATAAAAAGTTATATACTTTGTCATTTTAATTTCAATTATCCTTTAAATTTAATTATATAAACATCCCGATGTTTCACTTTCTGGGATTTTCAAGCTTTCACTTGTTAAGTCTTAGAACTTCTTTTCATCTTCTAACTTCATCCCTTCTTCTCTATTCTCATTCTAATGGTGAGTCAAAGCTCTAAACAAGTTGTTGAGAGTGTCGAAGAGGAATTAGCAATAGAAGATAATGTTATGCAGTCTTTTCAAAAGGTAACTCTCTTTTCAAGAATCTGCGTAAATCTTTTCATTTTGGGTAAAGGTTTTCCAAAGTAATACATTTGGAAATTCTCTTAGGTAGTTGAGGAGTCAACAACTTCAAAGAAGAGATCAGGTGATGATGTAAGATCATCCAGTGGATCTTCATCAAATAAACTAATGAAGTCCACGGTGTTACCTGCCACCGCTTCTCAAACCATGGTGTCAGCCCCTTCTGATCAAAGTGATCGATTATGATAGAAGGAAAGAGATAAGGTATTCGATTGTAGGATCTTTTTTACCATATCCTTTGGAATCAAAGTTGAGGTATTCATTGATTATCTCTCTAACTAAGTTGCTTAGTTAGGAATGACTCAATTTTAATTGAATATGTAGGGGGGATGGTACTACTCTTGTACCAAATTTTATGTTACCCAGTCAGCATCTGCCTCCCGGGTAAATACTTTATCTTTCTTAATTCTTCTTGTATGCGACATGGATTGATCCTTTGTCTATATAGCAGGACAAAGCATTGTGGGTTCTCAACAAAAAACTTGCTGAGATCCAGGTTCTTCTGAGGGAAAAGACTGCTTTATGCAAAACTTTCCAAGAAGAAAAAGAGGAGGTCGAGGAGCGGTCCATTAGGTGAGGACTCGACTTCGACGCTTCCTTCAGGCTCATTGATCTCCTGAAGGCTAATTGTGACAGAGCTCATGGTGCCACAAGGTTGGCTCGCATGGAGAGGGACCTTGTTCGAGAACAGAAGGACATCTCTGATGCTATAAGTGCCGGTTGTAGTCTCACAATAAAGGACGACCTCGAAAAACTGAGGTGTGTTGCTAATTCCCTTGGGGCGGCTATCATTAACCCTACTAATGATAACTTGTCCCTCGGGGAACTTTGTGTTCTTCCTTTGGATCAGGCAGACTTGTTGGTCGCCAGTATCCCTTTTTTGTTTAAGGATTGTAAGAAATAATAAAGATATTTTCCTTACATCTAAGATTTTAATGGATTAACAAGTTGATTATACATAATCCAATTTTATCTCTGCTATTGATTATGATTATAGGTAAATATCTCTGGGAGAAAAAATGATTGCAGGTAAATGTCTCTATGACCATAACATTCACAGGTAGTACAAAATAGTTGTCGCTATGACAATAGAAAATTGAGACGATAGAATTCCCTGGTTATAGTATGAGTAACTGACATCTAGCCCCCGAATTTGAAACGAAAAGGTTTTGCAGATTTCAAAAATATTCATTTTCGTTTCGGATTCCAACAGGTCCCAAGAAGGACTTTGGGTGCACCCATCAGATCCATCATGGGAAACATTTAATGCCAACGACGGGTGCAAGAGCAACTTACAATTTCCAAAGCTTAAAAAACCCTCGCCTTGCAAACTTCACTGCCTTACGCCGCAAAAAACCCTCTTCTGCAAAACCCCTCTTCTCTTCATCAAATGGCATCCTGGAGCCGATCCATCGACTATGATAGTGAGAGTCTAGAGATTTGAGAAGGAATAAATTCTGCCTTCGAGGCAATTGATTTCATGTCGCCCCACCAAAAAAGAAGAAACCCCACTGGTGCAAGAAAATGAACTGGTGCTCTTTGAAGATTTCTTACGCTGTGGTTTTCACCTTCCAGAGAGCGAATTCTTTCCCAGTGTTCTCAACCATTTCAGATTAGAATTGGTAAATCTTCATCCCAACTCTGTGTTGAGTTTGGCCATTATCTAGCACTTGTGCGAGGCATTTGTTGGTGTTTTGCCTAACATCTCTCTTTTCCGGCGTTTCTATTTTCTGGTTTGGTCAAAGAGCACATTGCAGCTGGATGTGTTTACATCCGCCTGAGGGAGAAAAAAGATTATCCTGTTATTCCTCTGCATGATTCTGTCCATGGTTGGAGTCAGCGATGGTTTTACTGCCAAGCCCCGAAAGAAAGCAGTCTTTGGTTCGAAAACCATCGGCCAGAGAAAAGCAATGAAAAGGATCCTGCATCTGATCTTGATGAAGAATTGCAGAGGCAAGCCCAAGTAATTCAATATCTAGCTCATGAAGAGTTAACTGCTTAGGATGTGATCTGGGACTTCATTAAGAATAAGATCAATCCATTGAAGAGAAGGGTGCATCCTGCTTGGGAGGTGCACGCTATGCAAGATGGGACCTTGGACTATCATCAAGTAATAAAAGAAACCCTTTCTTGTAGATTGGAATATTACCTTCAATCTATTTGCAGTTATCCTGTTTCCCAAACAGGCTTGCCCACATCTGAGGTCGGGAGAAGAACGAATGCTCTCTTGAAACTTTTTAACACAACCACAGAGGGTGAAATAAATGCACCAAGACCGCATAGCTTGGTCTATGGTAGCGACAAACTATTAAAATAACGACGAAAGGTAAAATCTCTTTCAGCAAACTTGTAAATGTTTTCCCTTTTGAACAACAATAATCGGAGAAAATCATTTCAATGTGTTTAGATGCTCCTGGGCCAAATAACTGGAATAAAATGGACCATGGATGATGTTAGGACTTCTGGGGGTCCTTCATCGAAGAAACTAAAGAAATCTCCCTCCAAAGGGAAAGGTCAATCTTCTTCCATGGTAAAGTTTTCAGCCCCCAGCAAACTTAGTAAGAAGAAGGCTACTGAGGCGACTTTGTCTAAGGCCGTTAAACATAGTCCGGTGATCAAAACGGTAAAAATATTTAGCTCTCACATTTCTCCAAGTACAATTGGAAATTATCTTGTAATCATACAGGGAGAAGGAAGCGAGGAGGAGGAAGATGAGACTCCCCTCATTCTGCGGAGAAATAGGTCCACCAAAACTGTGAAGAAAACCTTTAAGAAGACGTTTTCTTCATTATTGTCTTCCACAAGTGGGGCAATGAGTTCCTTGGGACTCAGTTTCAGGTAACAACCTGTTTCGTCTCTAACTAATCCTTGGAAATTAATTAGTTTTTTACTCAAATAGTCATAAATGTATAGGTCAAGTGTGGGCCCCTCATTTGAGGAATCCGGTGACAACCGCCCAGGTGGGTTGCACTCAAAATGATACATCGCAAGCTCATAACAACAAGATGCATTATATATCAATGCAAATAATTAAAACAAGTACTGATCACAAGGACCAATATTACAATATCATAGCGCCAAAATGATGCAAATTAAAGTTGATACAAAATTAAGGAGTTCTCTTCCGACACCGGGGTCGGCATTGAAACAGAACAACAACAATAAGCAATGAGACTACAATGGTCTTCATCTTCATTGGCAGCGGTGTTGCTTGGGCTTCCACCACATCGGAATCCACTTGGTGAGTGACCATCTAGTAAGCTGGATCTTCGGGGATGGTTCCTTCCTCCTCATTGGGTTCAAAACCGTAGGAGTCGGGATCAACAAATCCTTCCTCTAAATTTGTTTGGAAAAGCAAGGGTGAGCACGTTGTCCACACGGTGCTCAACAAGTCTCAATTTAAGAATGAAGGTATATAGATAAGAGGGGGTTTCCAAGAGATGGGCTCTTTGGTTTATAGATAAGGATAGAATAGATTTTCACTCTAAAGTTTTGAGAAACGTTTTGTTTTCAACAAGCGAGACTTTAAAATCTTAAACTAGATTTTTAGAAAATGTTATGTGTGGTGATCTTCGATGAGTCACCACTTTTATCAATATTATCAAAATCTTTCAAAAGCTACTTGTGCTGCATCGACCTGGATAGAATCCACCGTGCGCGGACTCCATAACCTGGGAGCTCAGAGTATTCGATACTTTTTATAACTTTGCAAAGGTGTACCAGTTTAATCCACCGATCACTCAGCTTTCAAGTCGGTACCTCTCCATGCGACTTTTCCGCATGTGACAAGGCCGAGATCACAACACAGTTTGCAATCCTAGCATTAACAATTCCTTGCCCGGTAAATAGACATTTTAGTCCTTATTACCGTTGTGGGTACTCCCCACAGCCAATTCTACCTAGCCTTGGCCTATGGTCCCGCGAGACACATAGCCTATGGATTCAGCCGCGCATGACTCAGAATCTAGGAGTAGGGCGCCTTCCTTCTCACACCTTATCCTCTCATTATTTTTTTGATCTCACACCACTCATGGCCCTCTGTGGCCCACCAATTTCCTCTCGAGAAATTGGACCGACAACCATTGTAGGGAAAAGCTAATACCGGGAAAACTACTATGTTGCGCCCGTCCCATACCGAGCAAGTGGTTAGTACGTTTTTTCATGCCGCATAGAAGTACAACACAAGGTTCTTGTCCTTATGAATCTTTAGTGAGAAGCCATTCACATTCTCGATGCGCACACAGCACCAACCATACAAACCATCCTCACTATCGATTCTAATCACATTTTCCTTCACAAAAGAGGTTTCAAGCACGTTTTTCACTCACATGACCATTTAGCACTCAACACATATATTTGAGCATAAGCATAGCCTAAGCATGATATTCTAGGGTGACAAGGGTGCATGAGTCATACGAACATGAGGGGATTTACAAGGATTTAGGTCATATCTATTCATATTCTTCCAACATAGCACTTAATTTGAACATAGAGCAAGCATATACTTTAAAATAGAAGCTAACCTAGTTTTCTCAAAGTACTTGGAGAGGCATGATCAAGGGGTAGAGACTTGCCTTGCAATGTGAGGTCTGATTGCTCTAAGGAATCTTCGAAGACTTCTACTTGTTCTTCCGCTTCTTGCTCTGTTCTCGCACACAAACAATGAAACAACTCAACACATCGCACTACATAAGTATACAGAAAATACTTGGCGTAGGGAAAATTATAAGTAAGGTATAAATATGCATGCAAGTGAGATAGTCTGATAGGGAATGATCTTGAGAGGGAGAAAGACACTCGCGGCTGGGCTAAGAATACAAGGATTGGCTCGGACAAAGCAGATGTCTACTGGCCGACATACGGTTCGCGATCTGGCAACATCAGTGAGTGGCATTGGGTTAATCTGGGGCTCTCGCAAAGTCAAAACAAGATTAAACTAGGGAATTAGGTGCCAAACACAGTGAGGGGCCTGATTGACAATCTGGTTTTTGCATAAAAGTCCAGAAATCCAAGGAATTTTTCAGTAAGGTACCTGGCACAAAGAATTTGAATGCAAGTGCACTGCTGGTTTCTAGGTTTAGCGTGTCTGGATGATCCACGCATGCGCTGCTTCGCCAATTATGTCAGTTGCGTAGGCGAGGTAGAAAGGGTGTTGTTGACAAGGTCAATCAGGAAATGGCGGCTTGATAGCAGCGAACGGCGAGGTTTAAGTCGTCGCCCGCTGGAACAGAAGATGGGCTACGGTGACAGGGCATAGGAGTTGATGATTCTCGAAATTGGTTGAGGGGTTTTGCTACTGGGGTGTTACTAATGTTGTTGGAGCGAGGAATTTGGCTCTGGTGGTGGCTAGAGGCTCGCCGGCCTCACGGTCTGGCTTGAAGAAGACGGTTGTGGTGGTGCAGCCAGTTCAAGGCAATGCTGGGTGATTGGCCTCAGCTACACGATCCACAGGACACAAGGAAGGTGTAGGTAAGGTCGGTTTGATCGGGGTTACAGTGAGACGTCCACGACGGCGCGGGAAGGAACAAAAAACCGCAATCACAGGCTGATTTTAAAATGCAGCTCAACAGGCTTGCTCAACTGGCTCTGGAGATCAAATAATCCTATTGGAGGGAGGGCTAATTTGGTCGGGAACGGTATCAATTGCAGGAACAGGGCAAATTGAAATCTTGGCGATTTCCTATGGTGAGGTTCACTGGAGAGGTATACCGGTGTAGTTAATTTGAAGCTTGGGGCAGTGGCGAGCTCTGGTGACGTTTCCCTCCTCGGTGGCTTGCCGTAGAAGAAGAAAGCAAAGGAGGCTGGGACTTAGTTGGTTTCTGGTAGTGTGGAGAAGCTCTGGGCGAAGGGGCTTAAATAGGCGAGGCTGGCACTCTCTCGAGACTTGAAGCAAATCAGGAAGATATGGGATTGACTGGCAACGGTGGCAACGATCGAGATGTCATGCATCCGTGTTGGGAGGGCTGCAGCGGCTACCACGGCTTTGTCAGCTGGGAGGTGGGAATCACGCAAGCTCCTGGCTGGCGCAGAGGCGATGTGATGGTCGGCCTCAGCATGTCGACAGCATGGTGAAAAGGTTCTGATGGCTGCAGGCACGTGCGCGCAGAACTAGACGGCGTTGCTGCTATTGCTGGTTGTCGGTCGTTGCCATGGTGGCTGGCTCCAGTGCGACACGTGGACCAAGCGCGGGCATGTCGGACACGAGCACTGGTAAATGAGGATGCTGGCCGGCGGTGATGTTCGTGGTGGCGCCACTCGTCGAAGACAGCTGGCCAGGGTCCTGGTCGAAAAGGAGCTGGGGCTCTGGTCTAGAGGGGCTTTGAAAAATGGCTTGGACTAAAATGCAATTTTTGAAACTTGGTTTTAGGACTGAATTGTAAATCTGGCAAAATAGTCATATTTGGTTGAAACTGATCTCAGCAGCTAGGCTTTCTGAATTCAACAAGCAGGTTTACAAGGATAGATGACACAATCTGGTGTTTTTGATCCGGTTTTGAGCAAAACAAAAACAGAGAACTTAGGGTAATTAGGGTCTGGATTTTGTCGATGCTAAAATTTGAGGTCTAGGATGAGATTTTGAGATTCTCTCAGAAGAAGATTTTGTTCAGAATAACAATTGGGAGATATTCCCTGAATCAGATCAAGTTTGGAGCTGATTTGTGGCTTTTAGCCTTTTCAGGCTTCTGGGAGAATAAGAAAAGGATCAATCTGAAATACTTTTGGACTGAATTGCGAAAATGATCTGAATGGTGGAGTTCTATTGTCAACTTTTTAAATTAAGGTAGTGCCATACCCTGGATTATAATTCTGAGATAATTGATCTAGATCATGTCAAACTTAGGGATCAACCTAGGGTTTAATCTGAGATGGGGTCGAGACATCTGGTAAATCCAATGGAGATGCACTGACTGGCATGCCAAAGAGGTAGCAAAATCTGGGTTGTTACAACCTACCCTCCTTAGGAATAATCTCATCCTCGAGATTCTGATGGGTCTGAGAATAGGTAGGGGAAATCATGACGTAGCTCTTCTTCTCTTTCCCATGTCAATTCTTCCTTTGTGTGATTATTCCATTGAACCCTGCAGAATCTGATGGTCCTTGACTTCAATTTCCTTTCTTTGACCTCTAATACTTTAACAGGGTACTCTTGATATGTTAAGTCTGGTTGAACTTCAGTTTCCATAGGAGACACTTGCTTTGTCGGTTTCCTTAGACATTTCCTCAGTTGAGATATGTGGAAAACATCATGAACTCCTGCTAGTTCAGGTGGTAGCTCCAATTTGTACGCTACTTCTCCTCGTCTTTCCAAAATTTTATATGGTCCAACATATATTGGGCTTAATTTTCCCTTCATCTGAAATCGACGAACTCCGTTGTATGGTGTCACTTTGAGGTATACATAGTCGCCTATCTCAAAAGATAACTCTCCTTCTGCTGTCAACGTAGCTCTTTTGTCGAGATTGGGCTGTCTTCAATCTTTCTTGTATGATCCTTACATGAGCAGGGGCATCTTCCACCAGTCGTGGTTTCAAAAATTGTTTCTGACCCACTTCGGTCCAATACAGTGGTGTGCGGCATTTTTGACGAAATGCAGTAGGCAAGAAGCCTACTGCTAATTGTATATTAAAAATAATAAGAGGTAGCAGAGAACAGAAAGAAGGAAAAAGAAAATTACAAAAGGTCAATCCAACTAAAAATTTGAAAGTGAGTCCTTTGAGTAGATCTTTCAGCCACCAGCTTCATGTCCAAAGTGAAGGCTTTTCTCCAATACGCAAGAGAAGGAGCTACATCTTGAAAACTTTGCATGTTACGACATTTCCAGATATTCCATAAGGCAACAATGATAACCTCCATGTAGAAGTCTTTATTTATTGCGTTGACAGATTTGGAATTCCACAAATCATCCATCCAAGTAGAGTTTAGTGACCAATTCAGGCCAATTAAACCCCAACATTGCTTGGCAAAGTAATATTCAAACAACAAATGTTACTTGTGCGTCCTTCCATAGAGCACTTCATAAGGAGCCATCTGTAGACTTGCTTGATAACTATTGTTATAAGTAAACTCTGCGTATGGTAGGAATTGTTCCCAAGAACTTCCATAGTCTAAGGCACACGCTCTCAACATGTCTTCTAGAATATGATTCACTCTCTCTGTTTGGCCTCCAGTCTGCGGGTGGTAAGCGGTACTGAACTTCAATTTTGTACCCAAGGACTTCTGTAATTCTTCCCAAAATTTAGGCATGAATTGTGCTCCTCTATCTGAAACAATTGCCTTTGGTACTCCATGCAGAACGACAATTCTGGTAAGATACAGCTCTGCTAGCTTATTGGTTGTGTACTGAGTTTTTACTGGTAGGAAGCGAGCTACTTTTGTCAATCTATCGACTATAACCCATATAGAATCATAACCTTTTTGGGTTCTTGGTAATCCAATTATAAAATCAATTCCAATTTCATCCCATTTCCATTCAGCGGTTGGCAAGGGTTGTAGCGGTCCTGCAGGTTTCTGATGCTTTGCTTTCACCTTCTGATAGGTGTCACATGAAGCTACAAACTCAGCAACCTCTTTCTTCATTCCTTTCCACCAAAATCGATCCTTTAGGTCCTGGTACATCTTCGTACTTCCTGGGTGGATAGAGTAAGGGGTACAGTGAGCTTCTTGCAATATTATGTCCTTGATTTCTATGTCGTCTAGGACACAAATTCGATTGTGATACCATAGAATTCTTACTCATCCTCACATAGGTTGATTGTATCTCCACACTTCATATCCTCTTTCAATTTCTGAACATTCCAATCTGTTTCTTGAGCTTTTTGAATTTGATCCTTCAACTTGCAGTCTACCTTCAAGGCGGCGACAGTCCCTTGCTCAACAAACTCCAAGCTCAGCTTTTCAAAATCCTTGAGTAATTGGGGTGGCACTTCTAGGGTCTTTACTTGATTGCAGTAGGACTTTCTACTCAAAGCATATGCCACTACGTTTGCTTTACCGGGGTGGTAGTGTATTCCAAGGTCATAATCCTAAATCAATTCTAACCACCTTCGCTGCCTCGTATTCAGATCTTGCTGGGTGAAGATATACTTCAGACTCTTGTGGTCAGTGTAGATCTCACATCTATTCCCTAATAGATAGTGTCGCCAAATCTTCAATGCATGAGCAACGGTCTTGATGCATATGCTAAAACCTTTCCTTCTTGCATAAGAACACAACCTAGTCCTTGCTTTGATGCATCACAATAGACTTCAAAGTCTTTCTTGTTGTCTGGCAACGTAAGAATAGGTGCTGCTGTCAATATCTTCTTCAGCTCTTCAAAGCTCTTTCCACAATCCTTAGTCCAGTCGAATGGGACATCCTTCTTCAGCAGTTTGGTGAGCGGCTTAGTAATTTTGGAAAATCCTTCGACAAATCTTTGGTAATAACAGGCTAGTCCTAGGAAACTTCTTACTTCAGTCACAGTTTCCGGCTGCTTCCATTCCATGATAGCTTCAATTTTTTACGGATCCATAGATATTCCTTTGCCAGAAATGATGTGGCCTAGAAAAGAGATTTCCTTCAACCAAAAGGCACACTTATCGAATTTGGCGTACAACTGATGATCTGCAAGCTTTTCTAGCACTATTCTAAGAAGTTGTGCATGCTTTCCCTTTGATTCGGAAAAGATAAGAATGTCATCGACAAATATCATGACAAACTTGTCTAAGAATTCCATAAGGACTTTGTTCATCAAGTTCATAAATACTGCTGGTGCATTTGTTAAACCGAATGGCACCACGGTAAACTCATGTAGGCCATATCTTGTTATAAATGCAATCTTTGGGATGTCCTCTTCTCCAATCTTCAGCTGATGATATCCGGACCTCAAGTCAATTCTCGAAAATATCTTAGCTCCCCTGAGCTGATCAAAGAGATCATCGATTCTCGGCAGAGGGTACTTGTTTTTGATTGTCATGTCATTCAACCTTCGGTAGTCAACACAGAGTCGTAAACTGCCATCCTTCTTCTTGGCGAAGAGTATAGGGGCTCCCCAATGTGAGGAACTTGACCTAATAAATCCTTTTCTTTCCAATTCTTCCACTTTCTTCCTCAACTCCTCTTGCTCTTCACTCGTCATGCATGCAAGCTTCCTTGCATATGGAGCAGATCCAGGCCTTAATTCAATTGTGAACTCTATATCTCGGTCTAGTGGCATTCCAGGGAGTTCTTCAGGGAAAACTTCTGGGTATTCATTCACTATCAGGACCTTTTCAAACTCAACCTTTTCCATGCTATTCAAACTACACACTTGGTCATTCATTACAGACCTTTTCGCGTAGAACGTGACTTGCTCTCCTTCAGTGTTTGTCAGAGGGATTGCCTTCTTCTCACAGTCCATCTGGCCTTTGTGTTTCACTGTCCAGTCCATGCCAAGGATAACATCTAGCCCTTGAAGATCCAAAACTAGCAAATTCGCTAGGAATCCTATGTTGCCAATACTAAAGGTGATATTTCTACAGATAGATTCAACAGGCATTGTAGCCTCAGGGGATTGGATTAAGATAGGACACTCCAGTGTAGATACGGGTAACTCACTTTTGAGCACAAAAAATCTTGACACAAAAGAATGAGTAGCACCAGGGTCAAACAATGTAACTGAAAGCTCATAATGGATCAAGATCCTACCAATCACGACATCGGATGCTTCTCCTACTTCAACGGCGGATGCATAGTTGAGTCTGCCACAACCTGCGGTAGGCGCTCCTCTTCCTCTACTATTCTGGATTCTTCCTCCTCTGGATGGCGGAACACCTCTAACGAAGCCTTGAGTTGGAATAGGAGGTCTTGCAGCTTGGGCTCGAGCAATGTTGAACGGCTTGTTGAAGTGGACAGGTGTCCTTGCGATGTCCGTTTCTTCCGCAATGGAAGCACTCCACATTCTTCATCGGACAATCCGTGAAGAAATGGTTTCCCTTACATCCAGTACATTGCGGTGTTGTAGTTGCCGTAGGCCTCTGGGGTCTCTCTGGCGGTCTGAAGACTGGTCAATAGGCGGGCATCGGTCTTCCTCGACTAGCACCTCCTTGATAAGAGTTAGGTAAGGCCTTTCTCTTCCGGTCTTCTTCGATTACTCCCCTCTTTTCTTCCATTTTGAGCAATTGATTGATCAGAACATGAAAATCCGTAAACTCATGGGATGACAGCTGGTATTGTAGAGAGTTTTGTAGACCTTCACAGAATTTATCGATCTTTCTCTCCTCCATTGCAATACCTTGGGTGGCATATCTTGCCAATTGAATGAATTCATGCAGGTACTGTTTGATGGACTTGTTTCCTTGTCTTAGATTCACGAACTCTCGGCGTTTTGCTTGGACAACACCTTTCGGAACATGGTACTTGTGAAATTCTTCTTTGAATTCATTCCATGTGATTGAATCTCTGTTGGAGTGCACAGTTTGATAATTTTTCCACCAGGCGTCGACGGGTCCAGCTAGTTGATGTGGTCCATATAGGAGCTTCTCTTCGTCACTGCACTTTACTATATTCAGCTTTCTTTCCACGTATCTTAACCAATCATCTGCTACTATGGGGTCTTCAGTACTTAAGAAAGTTGGAGGACGTGTCTTCTGGAAATCAGTCAATCTCGCACCGATTGCTGATCCTTCGGCTTGTCCAGATAGTAAATGTTGCATTAACTGTCCTAAGATCTGATTTTGCACAGCCATTGCTTCCTGTCGGTTTCGTTCCATCCACATTAGCACGTCACTAATGTTTCCTCCTTGCGGCATAGTTGATGATGGTCCTGGTTGGTCTAGGTTAGCACGGTCTCTTATTCCTGGTGTGGCTCTCACATTGCTAGGGTTTCCTTTAGGTTAGCATGGTCTCTTATTCCTGGTGTGGCTCTCACATTGGTAGGGTTTCCTTCAGGTTCTCCTTCCTGAGGTCTTCTTCGCATATTAACCATCCTATTTAAACAGGAGATCAAGGGTATAGATGCTGATTCAGAAAGAATCACACGCAGGGGTGCAAGCAGAATACTTATATTAACTCAAGAGATAAGGATTGGATCATGCAAAATGCCTTTTTATAAATTAGTTTTTTTTGTAGAGTACATAGCTTTTTTCCTCATCGGGCTTACAGATTTCATCTGACAACCAGCATACAAGCATACATCATAACTAAGAACAACTGTTAACCAAAAGAAAGATCTAACGTCTGCTAGGTCAGGCACAAAAACGCTAAGCCAAAGGAAGGTCTAGGATCACTCGTCGGCATTGGAAGAACCACAAGGCTCGACCTCCTCGGGATCCTCCTCCTGGTCGTCATCTGCTTCCATCGGATCCAACTCCTCGTCAGCATCAATGTCACTTCGACATCAGCAATCTCCTTTCCTTTCCCGTTGGGGATCTCCTTCTTCTCTGCGGCGCCGGGAAGTTTGGATGCATGACAGTTGATAACAATGTCGCGCGACGAAGGTCTGAAACCACTAAGGTACTCCTTCAAGTTTCCCACTCTCTTGCGAGCAGTAATCCTTAGTCTTGGACGGCTTCTAATGACAGCACACTCTGAAACATCGGGGTCCTGCTCTCCACTTGGTCCAACCAATTCTTGAATTTTCTTCTCCTTCTCCTGGAGACTTGCACGGGTCTTCGCAAGCATGCCCTCAAGATAATGGCGGTCATCACGAGCACGCTCATACTCACGAAGCAGGCGGGTATATCCGGTCTCCAAAGCATGAACAACGTCTCGGATCTTCGTCCATATTGTCATCCTCTCGGTCGTTGGATGGAAGAACGACCCAGTGCTCCGATCTAGGAACCTGATAGGGTACAAAGCGATAGGGGGAATCCGGAAGGTAATCACTGTATAACTGCCGAATGGTACCTACGGCACGACGAGCAGCATCTAAGATGGCATCATCCTCTCCTGCTCTATGGGCCTCATGTCTCACGGAACCTCTCCCATGCTCAGGGATCTCATAGACTATCACCGAAGCACGGTAACCGTACAGTCGTCCATCAACCTCATCCTGCCGAACGCAGTATACTGGCCTCTGGATATCTCACGCAAGAAGGAACTGTAGCATCATACAAAGTAGTAGTGCCCAAGATCGAAGCTCATCACCATGAATGAATCTCTTTCCAGAGGCCATCTGGGGAGACAGAACACAAAAGCACCTAAGAGTTAAAACGAAATCTAAAACCTTTTTCAAATAATCGAAAAAATAACTTACATAATATATTTTTCTTAGACAGATTAGATTTTCACAATTAAAATTAGTCAAATAACTTGCGATCTTTCAGCTTCTAGGGACGTCAAGGTCTATCTAGGCAACCTATAGTTGAGCCTTTGCTCTGATACCAACTTCTGTGGAACCCTCATTTGAGGAATCTGGCGGCAACCGCCCAGGTGGGTTGCACTCAAAATGATACATCACAAGCTCACAACAATAAGATGCATTATATATCAATGCAAATAATAAAAACAAGGACCAATATTACAATATCATAGCGCCAAAATGACGCAAACTAAAGTTGATACAAAATTAAGGAGTTCACTTTCGACACCAAGGTCGGCATTGAAATATAATAACAACAATAAGTAATGAGACTACGATGGTCTTCATCTTCATTGGCAGCGGCGTTGCATGGGCTTCCTCCACATCGGGCTCCACTTGGTGAGTGACCCTCTAGTAAGTTGGATCCTCGGGGATGGTTCCTTCCTCCTCATTGGGTTCAAAATCGTAGGAGTCAGGATCAACGAATCCTTCCTCTAAATTTGTTTGCAAAAGCAAGGGTGAGCACGTTGCCCACACGGTGCTCAACAAGTCTCAATTTAAGAATGCAGGTATATAGATGAGAGGGGATTTCCAAGAGATGGGCTCTTTAGTTTATAGATAAGGATAGAATAGATTTTCACTCTAAAGTTTTGAGAAAGGTTTTGTTTTCAACAAGCGAGACTTTAAAATCTTAAACTAGATTTTTAGAAAATGTTATGCGTGGCGGTCTTCCGTGAGTCACCACTTTTATCAATATTACCAAAATCTTTCAAAAGCTACTTGTGCTGCATCGACGTAGATAGAATGACTAGTATAGAAATGCAGTCTACTAACCCCTATCTTCTAACGATTATTAGCGATTTAGCAGAAAACCGTTAGAAAAGGTACCTCAGTCGTAAAAAGCATAAGGGAGGCATTTTTACTATTGGTTTGTACGAAATTTACCGATAGAAGAAGCAGAATGATTTACTCTAGCGGTGATGAACATATTTACCGTAAGAAGAGATGCATAAGTACTATCGATAGGCTGTTGTGTACCGTTAGAACTGTTCAACTTCTACAATAGATTTATTCTATCGGTACTGTATGTTTATACCGTTAGAATAGATCCCAAAATTACTATCGGTAGACTGTTGTGTACCGTTAGAACTGTTCGTCTTCTACAAATAGTTTTATTCTATTGGTACTGTATGTATATACCATTAGAAGATTTCACAAATTCCTATCGGTAGGCTATTGTGTACTGTTAGAACCGTTCGTCTTCTTCAAATAGTTTTATTCTATCAGTACAGTATGTTTATACAGAGATCTAAAATTACTAACGGTAGGCTGTTGTGTACCATTAGAACTTATCTAGTACTATAAATACCCGGATATGGCTCTTCCATTCGAATAGTTCCTCGGGCGCTCGTAGCCCTAACCCGTAAGCTCCATGGATGGCCGACACACCTCCACCGGCGACCGCTGCACTTCCGTACCTCCAGCGATGCCCACTAGATTTTGGCATGGCAAGCAAGGTATGTAAAATTTTGGCAATATTGTTAGATTATTCTAATCCGATTATGGCAATTATCCTGCAATTTTTGTATCCTTCATTTTGGTGTGCCTTCTTTTCAATATGATTATGTACGGTGTCTTGTTCCTATTTTTTATTAAAACAACTAAATAATATCATTGTGGGACAGATAATGTTCAATTGTTTACTGATCCTATCAAATGAAGAAAAGTATCAGGATATTTGCAAGACAAACGCTAGCTAACATAGTCAAATGCCAATAAGAGTATAAATGTAATATCTTCATCTCTCAGTAGGTTGCTCAATGCCAACTTGGACTTAGTAATAATTGAAATTGAAAGATCATGAAATTGAAATTGAAATTGAAATTGAAAGATCATTAATATCAAGATATTTACAAATATCATGAGACACACAAATATCTTGATCTCTCTGTAGGTTGTTCAATGCCAATAACATAGTCAAATGCCAACTAGCTTGCTCAATGATCAAGTGCATGTAAAAAGTTCATTAAATAATTAATATATGTATATTGGCATGGTAATTTCTTCTGATGAAATAGAGTAGAAATGTAATATCTTGATCTCCAGTTGCAAGTTGATGTTACTATGACGAAGCACAACCTAACCTTCAGTTGGTAGTCCTTCTCAGATAGGGAGTCATTTAGGAAACAGTAAACAATCTTAATTTGCTCTAGAATGCCTATTTATGATCTGTGCAGGTCCTTAGACGATGCTCATGAGGGGCAACGTATTTCACGGTTCTTCGTCGCAGTACGCTGCTTACATTGGCTTTTTGGCGAAAGAAAGGGTGAAGATCACCGTCGAGAGCTGGAAGGACGTGAAGGGCGATATCTTAGTTGGCTCGGTCGAGAAGATCCTCAAGCCCGACGTGTTTCTCAAATCAGGACCTATAGAAAGCATCATACATTTGTATCAGTGATTTCCTCGACCAGGTTTTCCTCCATTCCTTCAAGAAAATGGAAGAGGAAGCCACTTATATTACTGAGTTGAGTTGAGTTGAGTTGATCGAGTCTGAGCCCGAGGAAATCACCAATACAAATGTAACTCGACGCCAGTTCCAGCTCCTCGGGCATCTTTGAACTGAACTCCTATGGTTAAGTCAAATGTGGTTCAGACATTTGCTGTTTCAAATGAATGGATTTGTGATGTATCAGGTCTAACTTGTAGTCGGTAGTTACATTGTCGCAACTTGCAAAGGTTCTCTTTTATGTAAAATGTATGGGCCACTGGGTCCTCGTGACGATATGTTGTTAATTTCAGACGTGACTTTTCTAATATACATTGAATATGTGAATTGTTGTATTTGTATATTGTTGTATATTTGTGTATCATGTATTGCTATTTGGGACATGAACTTAAATGTGTACATGGGATCGAGTATTTGTGTATTTAATTGTATTGGTAGGTAGGTGTACATGTGTATTTGTACTATTGTTTCAGACATGCACTTGAATTTGTGAACTGGCATGTGTATGTTGTACCTAAATTGCTGTGTCATGCATGAATCAGCTACTTGCTTTTGTTTCAGCCACTAACTAGAATGAGTTTAAATAGTACTCATTTTTTATGTTTCCTCTTGCATTTTTTTGAAGGAATGGAGGCAAACCAAGATCTCATGTAAGTAGAGATTTTTAATTTCTTTGGCAAGATGAAGTATCAAGTACTTAAGAAAAGTATTTTTGTGTCTCCTAGTTAATGTACAAATTAGCATCTCTTGAAATATTTCTTTATCTTCAAGTTAAGATATGTTTGATGTTACATTGTGCTTAGATATGATTATTTGAATGTTGAACTGGTGTGCATGTTTGTACTTAGATTTCTGTGTCATGCATTATCCAGCTTGTTTTTGTTTCAGCCATGTAGCAGTACCTGTTCTAACGGTAAATACACATATTTACCGATAGAACAAACACATGTATTTGCATATGTGCCTCAGGCATGCAATTAATGTGAGAACTGGTGTGCATGTGTGTACTTAAATTGCTGTGGCATGCATTAGCCAGCTTGCTTTTGTTTCAGCCATGTAGCAGTACCTGTTCTAACGGTAAATACACATATTTACCGATAGAACAAACACATGTATTTGCATATGTGTCTCAGGCATGCACTTTAATGTGAGAACTGGTGTGTATGTGTGTACTTAGATTGCTGTGTCATGCATTACCCAGCTTGCTTTTGTTTCAGCCATGCACCAGTACCTGTTCTAATGGTATATGTGTGTTTCTACCGATAGAAGTTGTGTGTACAAAATTCCCCACACATAGTCTAACGGGGATTTCGTGTATTTACCGTTAGAAATGGGTCCATTATAAGTAAAATCCCACTTGACCATTGATGAGCTGTTGTCTTGTTCTGTTGCACTCTGTCTCCCTCTGTTTGCGATGAGAGCTCCACGCTCGAAGCTACACTGCTAGGGTGATCAGGGCAAGCTGGAAGGAAGTTGATTGGACCCCTCTTTTTAATGTAAGCTTAATTGTCATCACTTATCTCTCTCTTCCTCTAGTTCTCCCTCCCTCTCTACTTGCAAGCTAGCTTTATTGTGTAGTTCTAAGCTTGTAGCTCCAAGATTGGGAGCTAGCTAGAAATGCCTCATGTTTTAGGAGCTCACTAGCTTGTATTGTGTAGTTAGGTTAATTAGTGTTAATTTCATCAGGCTAGGGTTTAACACATCAGTTGTAAGAGGCTGTACATGTACATATACATAACTTAATCGGGCAGGTTTCATGCATGCCTGACTCGTTAAATTTTGTTAATTATAGATGGACAGGAAATATTGGATGTATGAAATAAAACGTACTACTCTTGAATATTTGGATGGTGTGAGTGGATTTATTAAATTTTCTGAGCAACAAAAGGCGAGGAAGGTGGAGAAAGATATGCTTTGTCCTTGTACAGATTGTATGAACTTGAAGAGGTTTAGCAACTCTGATCAAATTAAGAGTCATTTGATTCGTCGTGGTTTTAACGCGCTATACACCCATTGGATATGGCATGGCGAAGATCTTGAGGAAACAAGCACCACTACTACCAATCAGCAGGACTCGGATGTGGATTGCAATAATATCGATGATCATCTGAATTGTGATAATGTTCATTCCGATGTGCACGTAGATGATGATGATGATGATGACAATCTAGATGAGATGTTACGTGATGTAGAGGAAGATTACAACGAAAACGACTTCTGTGAATTTGAGAAACTGATTGCTGACTCTGAGAAGCCTCTGTTCCCTAGATGTGCAACATTTACAAAACTGTCTTCTGTGCTGAGATTTATAACTTGAAGGCAGGCAACGGTTGGAGCGATAAGAGTTTCATGGCACTATTAGATCTTCTAGCGGACATGTTTCCAGAGGGAAATGAGTTGCCAAGATCTACTTACCAAGCCAAAAAACTGTTGTGTCCGTTGGGAATGGAAATCGAAAGAATACACGCATGCCCAAATGATTGTATGTTGTACTGTAACGAGTACTCCAGTTTGCATGTTTGTCCAAGATGTGGCGCATCGAGGTATACGCGTAGGGACTGGATTGATAGTGAACGTCACGAGGTAAAGAAAGGATCTCCGGCGAAAACTGTGTGGTACTTTCTTGTGATATCTAGATTGAAGCGGCTGTTGGCAAATCCGAAAGTCGTGAAGTACTTGCATTGGCATGCTAAAGGCCTGAAACAAGACGAAAAACTGAGACACCCAGCTGATTCTATTCAATGGAGAAACATCAACAGAACATTTGATGAGTTCGGGCTGAGTACAGATGGTATGAACTCACATGGTAATATGAGCAATCGGCATAGCACTTGGCCTGTTCTTTTATGCATCTACAATCTTCCTCGGTTATGCATGAAGCGCAAGTATATCATCATGTCGTTTCTAACCTCAGGACCCAGACAACCCGGAAATGATATTGACGTGTTTCTAGCGCCTTTAATCGAGGACTTACAGAAATTGTGGAGCGAGGGGGTGCAAGTGTGGGATGCATACAAGAAAGAGAATTTTTATCTTGCGGGCCTTGATATTTTGCACCATAAATGATTTCCCGGCCTACGGCAATTTGTCGGGGTATAGTACGAAAGGAGCCAAGGCTTGCCCTATTTTCTTAGATGAAACTGAGAGCATGTTGTTACGAAACTACCGGAAAACAATGTACATGGGTCACCGCAAGTTTTTTCCGGTGCATCACGCCTACTGTAAGAAGAGGAAATTATTTAATGAAAAGCCTAAGAAGGGATCAACCCCAGTGTTTCTGACTGGTAAGGAGATTTAATCATGCGTGAAGGACATCAAAGTTGAGTTTGGTAAGTGTTGTAAACCTCGAGAAAAAATGTTTGAAAGAAGAGATCGATTCTTTGGGATCAACCATACTAGGAGCACTTACAAGTTCGACATTGCATTGACGTCATGCATGTAGAGAAAAATGTCTGTGACAGTTTGATTAGTTTGTTGTTGAACATTCTGGGAAAGACAACGGATGGTGTGAAAGTTTGCCGTGACATGGTGGAAATGGGGATAAGGACTGAGCTTGCACCCTTGGAGAAGGGAAAGCGTACATACCTCCCCCCGGCCTGCCATACGTTGTCCAAAAGCGAAAAAACATAACACTGTCGGTGCCTGCACGGTGTTAAAGTTCCATGTGGGTATTCCGCGAACTTGAAAAAACTTGTGTCCATGAAGCACCTAAAACTGGATGGCACGAAGTCCCATGACTGTCATGTGCTGATGTCACAAATGCTTCCCATTGCTATCAAAGGTATTCTCCCAGTTAAAGTCAAAGAGACAATCACAAAGCTATGTTATTTCTTCAACACAATATCTTACAAGGTAAGTACGTGCACTTGTACTATAAGTTAATTAGCTCCATTTGTATGTGGAGCTTAATTAGAAGATTTTTCTGATATGAATATTTGGCGCAATTGTGTCCTCGCAGGTAATTGATCCGGATGGACTGGACACTTTGCAACGCGACGTGGTTACAACACTTTGTCAGCTCGAGATGTATTTCCCTCCATCCTTTTTTGATGTTATGGTCCATTTGATTGTTCACCTTATCAGAGAAATTAAGTTTTGTGAACCTGTGTGCCTACGCTATATATATCCATTTGAGAGTGTCGTGGTATTGCGAATACCCCGGCAGGTTTTGTGAACGATCCTAGCGAAGATTACGCGGCGCGGGCTGACCGGGTGACCGGTCCTCCCCCGCCGGACAAACACAAGAATTGACACGAGGATTTATACAGGTTCGGGTCCCGGTTGGGGCCCTAGTCCTGTCGGCGTGCTCCTGACCGGAGTTGGCTGGGGAGGCTCTCTCTGGGGGAGAGGCTTTCGGAGCACACCTTTGAGTTTTGGCTATTCCAATAAATGAATCACTTGCTTACAACTGAGGGGTACAAGGGCTATTTATAGCCCCAAAAAGAAGCAAAAAGACCTATCTACCCCGGAAGCCACCGTCGGATTGAGGGGTAGCAACGTCCTTCTCCCGTTCAAACGGCTTGACGCTTGACAGGTGGTCGCTGATTCCCGAGGCGCTCCTCGTGTGACCTGCACGTGATCAACAGCCAGAGACTTTACCTTTAGAAGGACGATGAGGACCGGGACACGGACCGGAGGCCAGGTCCTCGGGCCAAAGGCGGCTCCCGGGACCGGCGCCGGAGGCCAGGTCTCGGGAGCCAAAAGGCGGCGCCCGGGGCAGGCCCGGAGGCCACGTCCCCGGGCAAATGGCGGCGCCCGGGACCGACGCCGGAGGCTGGGTCCCGGGCGAGAAAAGGTGGCGCCCGGGGCAGACATCGGAGGCCACGTCCCCGGGCAAATGGCGGCGCCCGGGACCGACGCCGGAGGCTGGGTCCCAGGCGCCAAAAGGCGGCGCCCGGGGCAGGCACCGGAGGCCACGTCCCCGGGCAAATGGCGGCACCCGGGACCGGCGCCGGAGGTCCGGTCCCGGGAGCCAAAAGGCGGCGCCCGGGGCAGGCCCGGAGGCCACATCCCCGGGCAAATGTGATGCAACTTACCTGGACTTAGTCTCGCGGAAATTTTCCCCAACAACAGCCCCCCATGCCCCCCCGGGGACGATGCTCGAGTCCCCGGTGGGAATGGTACATGTCACCGGGAAAATCTCCGGACCAAGCCACCGGAGCCGTGACGCTTCGATTCCTGTGCCACGCGCTTATGACCGCTGCTTCACCATAAATGCCCTCGCGATTCGAGCCGGTGCCTCGGTTTGCGCGCCAGTCCCTTCGTTTCCCGTGCACGGTTTGAACTTCAACGGCCCAGATTGCTCCGCGGAGTACTACGTGGTGCTCATCTGGATCACGGCTCGCCCCTATAAATAGGGCCTTGGGGGGCCCGGGAAGTTCATTCCAAACTTCTCAACCTTAGTGCATTTAGCTCTCCCGGTAGCTCTCTCCCGTTAGCTAGCTCCCGGTAGCAGGCGTCCGGAACCTTTAGGCGTGGCCTCCTGAAACGTTAGCCACCGGAAAAAACAAACCTGATGGCACCGAAGGGTCGAGCGAAGACGACCGAGGTGCCCCCGGAGGAGGTCGCTCCAGACTTCCTCTGGGCGTCCGAGTTCACGGCCGAGGACGCGGAGTCCATGGTCGAACGCTGCGTCGTTGAGGACGGGGACATCCGGGTCCCCGTGAAGAAGGACGGAGCCCCCCACCCCAGGCCCGGAGAGATCATGGCCTTCCTGGAGGCAGGGCTCCGGCTCCCAGTGCATCCCTTGCTCCGCGAGTTTTTGAAGGAGTATGAGGTGGCCCTAAACCACCTCACCCCGAACGTGATCGTGCGGATGGGCCTCTTCATCTGGCTCTACGAGACGGCGACCGGGCGGGAGCCCACCCTACACGCCTTCCGGTACTTCTACGAACCGGCGGCGAGGAGTTCCCACCTGGTGAAGGGGGGACCCAAGTCCCCCTTTGGCTCGGTGATGGTGCAGATGCTGCCGTCCCGGGTGGCCGATTACCCGGCGGCGGCCTCCCGGGACCACTAGGGCGACTGGATCCGGAGGTGGTTCTACCTCCGGGTCCGGGATGACGAGGTGGCATACGCCCCGGAGCCCCCCTCTTACAGCAGGTCGTCCGCGCCGAAGCCTCCGTTGTGGACGGACGAGGAGCTCGAGCTCCTCGGCATGGTGATCATCTCCCGGAGCACCCGCTCTATGCGGGATGCCGCCAAGGAGATGATGCTCCTGAGGATCTCCCCCTTCTCACGCGGGAGAAGGGGGATCGGCATGGGCCCAGAGCAATGGCCCCCGGTCAAGCCGGTGACCCGACGTAAGTTTCGGCTACCTGATGCATTGCAGTTACAAATTTTTGGAAATTTGACTAACTCTTTACCTCTTGTAGTCCAGCCGTACCCGGCGGCGAGGGAGAAGGCGGAGAACCTCCTGGGGAGGTACTTCGCCGACGAGCACGAGCGCGTTGTGCGCCTCGTGGGGGAGGGCCCTCCCCGGAACTTGGTTGCTGAGGCCTACGGGCTGAAGCTTCCGGAGAGGAAGCCCCTCCCCACCCCCGGGTCGCACAAGCGGGGGAAAGACGCCGCTGGGGTCTCTGAGCCTAAGAAGGCCAGAGTCCAAAAAGCCCCCGGCCCGTCGACGATGCCAGCTTCAACACCGGCGAAGCCCCGGGAGGAGACCCCCGGGACCGGGCGCGCCCGGGCGCCGGCCCAGAAAGAAGTGACACCCCCTCCCCCGAAGAGCCCCGTTGCGGCCCCGGGGAAGGAGCCGGCCGCGGGCGGGGCGGTGTCCGATTCGGCGGACTACGCTCCATCGCCGCCTTCGGTAGCGGCCCTCCCGGCGCCCCCGGCACCCTTGGAGCTAGAGAAACCGGAGGTGAGGTTCGCAGAGGCCTCGCCTCCGCGGGTGGACTAGCCTGTGGACGAGGGGGGAGCCCCTCGGTCTATGAGGTCCCTCCGGAAGTGGAGGTTCCGGGGGCCCTCCCGCCCGGGAAGGGGAAAGGTCTGATGATCCCCCCCAGAAAGGGATCCCCTCCAAACGTCCTCCGCTACTTCCTCGGGGGGCACTTCGTCGACGAAGACGACGACGACCGCCACCCCAACTGAGATCATGCTGGGCGCCCCAGCCCGGGGGCCCGTCACCGGCCACGGCGGGACCAGCGCCGGGCGGGAGACCCCCCTGCCGAAAGCGTTACGCGGAAGGCCTGCAGACCCCAAACGTCCAGGCCTTCGTCGCGGAGGGGACGCTCCACGAGCTTTTCGCGGAGCTCCGGTCCCTTCAAGTCCAGGTATTCACCCGAGGCGGTTGTCGCTTTCTTTTGGCTCCGTGCATCTAAAATTTTTCTAACTCTGGAATTTGTAGGGGGCTGCAATTACCTGAGGCGTTGAGCAGTGCGTCATCCGGCTGCTCAAGGACGCGGAGGATAGGGCCGCCTCCTTTTTGGGCCAGCAGGACGAAGCTCTCCAGGAGCTGGCCCGGGTTTGAGCCCAAGTCCACGTCTCGGAGGCCGTCAACGGCCGCCTCCGGGAGGAGGCGAAGGCGAGGCAGGGGGCCTTCCGGGAGCTCGAGGGGTTGAGCGTCCGGGCGGTGGTGGACGAGGGCCGCTCCGTCCGCTCGGCCCTTGAGAGCCTTGGCGTAAGCCTAGGCTCAGGGGGAGGCTCGGAGGTGCCCCCGGCCACGCTCACGGAGGCTGTGTGTTTTCTTAACGCACAAGTCTCCGTGATCCTGGAGGCAGCGGACGCCCGGGCGCGAGGCTGGGCAATCCCCGTCGTCGCAGCCGCGGTCGGACTCGTCGAGCACCGGGGGGTGGGCGCCCAGGCGATCGGGGGCCGCATCCCCCGGAGCTTCCCCGAGTTCTTCAAGCCCTCGCGCCGGGAGGTGGAGCAGCTCACCGGGGGCTTCTACGACCGGATCATCCGGGTGAGGTTCCCGGCACCGGCACCTCTGGCAGCAGATGGCTCGACCCCGGCCCCAGCGGAAGCCCCCCGTGGGGAGGACGCAAATGAGAAACTATGAGCCTCCCCCCGGGTCTTAGTTAGGTCCCTTTTTGATTTTCTTACGATTTTGATCGCGGTAGCTTCTTAGAAGAAGCCTCGGACACTTGTACAAAGACATTTTGAATGCAATAGAGTTAGAAATTTTTCTAAGTCTTGAATTGAATGCAATGTTACCAGGGTTCCCGGGAGGTTACTCCCGAGCGAAGGTCCGGGAGGGGCTCCCCAGGGGACGCCCAAGCGGCTTTAATCTTGCTAAGCCTCATCTCCGGGGAGCGCAGTGGGGACGCCGTCCGGGAGCCGATCCGGTTGAGGTGGCGTCCGGAGTGGCACTTGGACAATTTTGACAATCATCGTACCGAATTGTCCCCTCCGCGTCCGGGTTCCGGATGGTCCCCCCACTTCGCATTCTTCCACCGGTGGGCTACGAGTACTGGCCTGAGGATGTGCTCCGGGAAGCTCGGCGTCGCGTGCGCGCATTGTACCGGGACTTGGCCCGGGAGCTAGCAGAGGGCCTCTGGGAGTATTAGGCGTAGGAGCCTTAGGATGTAGAGAACTTCCGGGTTTTGACCCGGGTTGTATCGTTTCCGCTGCCCACCAGAGGGGGAAGCTATCCTCCGGTTTTGACAATCAATAAAGCTGTGCGCTTTCTTCTTTGAGAGTTTTCTTTTATTTTCTTCTTGGATGGTCTGGACGACTCCTTTTGGCAAGGATGAGCTAAGTTTGCTCGTGGTCGGTGTGGTCGACACCCGGGGGTTCCTTATCCCCCCTCCCACAGTGGGCCGGAGGGTAGCTCCGCGCGCTGTGGGGGTAGCAAGGCCCCCCAGGTGAAGATAACCTGTAGCATAAGAATTTTTCCAAGTTAGAAAATTCTAAAACGAGGTTTCCAAGGGAAAGACCTTCCAGGAGACAATCATCCGGTCGCCGTGAGGACGGGGAGCCAGGAATAAGGCTTCGTGTGGAAGAAACCCAAGAAAACCTGATGAGATTTCCGGAGGCGAGCTTCCTGGGAGACGATCTTCCTGGGAGACGATCGTCCGGTCGCCGTGAAAACGGGGAGCCGGGAATAGGGTCTTCGGGAAAGAAATGTCCGAGAAATCCGTAACTTCTCCGGGAGACAATCATCCGGTCGCCGTGAGAACGGGGAGCCGGGGATAGGGTCTCCGGGAGGCAATCATCCGGTCGCCGTGAGAACGGGGAGCCGAGAATAGGGCCAAAAATCCTAAGGAAGATTCCAGAGAAAATTCTTCCAAGAGACAATCGTCTGGTCGCCGTGAGAACGGGGAGCCGGGAATAAAGTCTCCGGGGGAAAGATATCCAAGAAAGCCATTAGACGTCCCGCTGGGGAGAGCGTCTACTCCCGGAGGAGGAAGTGCCCGATGACGGGTCTGAATGTTTGGGTAGGGGACTAGTCTCCCAAAGTGACTCGTTACCACGGCCACTGGGGACCGGGTTGCCGCTTACACCCTCAGTCCACGAGGGCTGATCGTAAGCCGCCCTACAGGAGGGACTTGCTGGGTCTGGGCCCACTTCCTCACGGGGAGGGCTTCCTCACGGGGAGGGCATCCTCGCTGGGAGGGCATCCTGGCGGGAAGGGCATCCTGGCGGGAAGGGCATCGCCGTTAGGGGCGGTAATGATAAGAAGGACTTGCAAGAGACAGTTGAAGAGAAAGATCTATGTATTGATAACAAAATGAAATACAGTGTCTCCCCCTGCGAAGCCGCGAAGGGGGAGGGAAAAGCAAATACAGTGTCCCTCCTCCCCCTCCGGCGTGATCGCTTCGGTGGAGGGGACAGGCCCGTAAGGCTAAACATAGAACTTGCGAAGTAAACGCAAGTTCCACGTGTGCTTCAGCTCCTGCTCTTGAAGGTTGGAGAGTTTGTAGGCCCCCGAGCCCAGGACCGCGGAGATCCTGTAGGGGTCCTCCCACTTGGGGGAGAGCTTACCCTGGGCTTGGGGGTCCGTCACGCGCTTGAGGACAAGGTCTCCAAGGCGAAAAGCTCTCTCGCGCACGCGCTGGTTGTATGCGCGCGCCATCTCGC
This sequence comes from Pharus latifolius, assembly GCA_019359835.1. Lineage (NCBI taxonomy): Eukaryota > Viridiplantae > Streptophyta > Magnoliopsida > Poales > Poaceae > Pharus > Pharus latifolius. Next base: position 55,614,858 of record CM033326.1, on the reverse strand, counting down.
GCTCGTAGATGGCATGGCGGAGGAGCGCTCGGTCGCGTTCCTCCTCCACGAGGTCGATTTCCAGTTGCTGATTGGCCTCATTGGCCTGGTATGCTGCGGTCGTGGCTCCGTCTAGGAGCTCGACCCGCAGTGACCAGAAGCCTATCTCTGGGGAGAGGGCTGCCTCCACCCCGTAGACCAGGGAGAAGGGAATACGCCCCGTCGCCCAGGACGGGGTCGTGTGCATGGAGCAGAGGATGCTAGGGAGCTCCTCTGCCCATGCACCCCGCTTAGAAGCGGTTTGCTCGAGTCTCCGGCGCAATCCCTGTAGGATCACGCCGTTGACTCTTTCGACGGCCCCATTGCTCCGGGGATGGGCCACTGAGGCGAAGTGGATGACGAGCCCCAGGCCTTCGCAGAATTCCCAGAAATAAGCCAAGTCGAATTGTGTCCCATTGTCCACAGTGATTTCCCGGGGGACACCAAAACGACAAACGACGTTTTTCCAGAAAAACCGCTGAACGTCCTTGGACGTGATGCTGGGCAAGGGTTCCGCCTCTACCCACTTTGTAAAGTAGTCGACCGCGACCACCGCATACTTGTATCCTCCGGACGCTGGGGGGAAGGGCCCTAAGAGGTCAATCCCCCAACGCACGAAGGGCCAAGTGATGGGGATAGTCTGCAGCGCTACAGGGGGGAGGTTCGAGCCCTTGGCCATCTTCTGGCATGCTTCGCACACGGAGACAAGGTCTCGCGCGTCACGCATGACCGTGGGCCAGTAGAAGCCCTGTCAGAGAGCCTTAGCCGCGATGGCACGCGGGGCTAGGTGAGAACCACAGCTCCCCGCGTGGATGTCTTCGAGAAGTTGGAGTCCCTCCGGCCGGGGGAGGCAGCGCAGGAGGGCGGAAGCCCCCCGCTTGTAGAGCCTCCCCTCCAGCAAGAGATATGCCCGGGCTTTGGCCTGGAGGCGCTTAGCCTCGGTCTCATTAGGAGGGTCCCCCTCCCCCTTGATGAAGGAGATGAGGGGGTCCATCCATGACGGAGTCCGGGTGATCTCGGGGACCTCCGGGACGTGAGGCTCGTCACCCGTGTCCGGGGAGGCCACCGAGGGCTTCGTGATGATTTCCAAGAAGGCCCCCTTGGGGAGCGATTCCCAGGCACTGGCCACCCGGGCCAGGGCGTCGGCCTGGTCATTGTCCCTTCGCGGGATATGCCGGGCCTCGAGGCCGTCGAAGTGCCTCTCCATCTTCCGCACCTCTTGCAAATAAAGACTCAATTTTGCGTCATGGCACAGGTAAGACTTGTCCATTTGGCAAACTACGAGCTGAGAATCTCTCTTCACTAGGAGGCGCCGGATCCCCAGGGAGCGCGCAAGGCGCATCTCGAGGAGCAAAGCCTCGTACTCGGCGACGTTGTTGGTTGCGGGGAACTCGAGCCGCGCGGCGTACTCGAGTTCCTTCCCCTCGGGGCTCCGGAGGACTACTCCCGCCCCAGCCCCGGCGAGACACAGCGACCCATCGAACATGAGGGTCCTGTGGTAACTGCGTCGGGGCGGCACAGGGAGGTCTTCGTCCCCAGACCCAGAGGCAGGAGTCCACTTTGCGGCGAAGTCGGCGAGGACCTGTGACTTGATGGCGGAGCGGCCTGTGAGGGACAGGGAGAAGGGGCGAGCTCGGGCCCCCACTTCTCAATCCGGCCGGTGGCTTCTTTGTTCCGCAGTACCTCCCCCAGGGGGAGGGACGACGGGACGGTGATGGGGTGTCCCAGGAAGTAATGGCGAAGCTTCCGAGACGCCATCAGGTGGACGTAGCAGATCTTCTCCATCTCCGTGTACCGAGTTTTGGCCCATTGGAGGGCCTCACTCACGTAGTACACGGGACGCTGCTGCCCCCCTTGCTCCTTCACCAAGACCGCGCTGACTGCGACGGGGGTCGCGGCAAGGTAGAGGAGTAAGGGCTCTTCCGGAGACGGGCTCACGAGCATTGGAGGGCTCGTGAGGTACTTCTTGAGGTCGTTGAAGGCTTCCTGGGCCTCAGGGTCCAGCCGAACCCCACGAGCCCTCGGAGGATCTTGAAGAACTAGAGGCCTCGCTCCCCTGACCGGGAGACGAAGCGGCTTAGCGTGGCCAGGCTGCCAGAGAGCCGCTGGATGTCCTTGACGGAGCGCGGCGGGGCATGTCGAGGAATGCCCGGATCTTCTCGGGGTTTGCCTCAATGTCCCGCTTGGACACGAGGAAACCTAGGAGCTTCCCCCCGCGCACCCCGAAGGTGCACTTCTCCGGGTTGAGTTTGAGCCCAAACGCGCGGAGGTTGCGGAAGGTCTCCGCCAGGTCGTCGATGTGGGAGGCTGCGCGGGGACTTTAGACGACTGCGTCGTCTACGTAGACTTTGACGTTGTGGCCGACTTGATCTTTGAAGACCAGCGTCATGAGGCACTGGAAGGTCGCTCCCGCGTTCTTGAGCCCGAAGGGCATATGGACGTAGCAGAAGGTTCCTCGGGGAGTTATGAAACTCGTCTTTTCCTCGTCCCCTTCCGCCATCCGGACTTTGTGGTAGCCCGAGTAGGCGTCTAGAAAGCTCATGAGCTCGCACCCCGCGGTGGAGTCGACGAGCTGGTCAATCAGCGGGAGCGGGAAGTTGTCTTTGGGATAGGCGCGGTTAAGGTCGGTGAAGTCCACGCACATCCGCCACCTGCCGGTTGACTTCTTCACGAGGACGTGGTTCGCGAACCACTCGGGGTGCAGAACCTCCCGAATAAACCCCGCCTCTCGGAGCTGGGTGATCTCCACCTTGATTGCCTCTTGGCGCTCGAGGGAGAGTTTCCACAGCTTTTTTTTGATCGGGGGGTGACTGGGGGCCACTGCGAGCTTGTGCTCAATGACATCCCGGGCGACGCCCCACATGTCCGAAGGCTTCCACGCAAAAACATCGGAGTTTTCGCGCAGAAAAGCCACAAGTTGCGCTGCATGCTCCTCGGGGAGCTCCGCCCCGATCCGGACGGTTTTGTCTTTGTCGCCCGGGGACAGCAGGACCTTCTGGAGGCCCCCTTCCAGACGCGGCTTGAGGAGGGGCCTCCCGGGCGGTGGCGCAGCGACGTCTGGATCCGGGGGAGAGGCCTCCCCCCCGGGCGTCTTATGAGGTTGACGCTTCTGATTGTGGCGGCAGCGCGCTCGTACAGAGCACGGGCCATGTCTTGGTCTCCCCGGACGCTGATCACGCCGTGCGGCCCGGGGATCTTCATGCAGAGGTAGTTTTGATGGGTGGCAGCACCCAACCGGTTGATTGTAGTCCTCCCCATTATCGCATTGTAGGAGGAGGGGAGGTCCACCACGTCGAAGCGGACCAGCTCGGTCCGGTAGTTCTCCGGGGTGCCGAACGTCATAGGAAGATCTACCTTGCCCACGGGGTGGATCGGCTTCCCCGGGACAAAACCTTGAAGGGGCCCGGCTGCGGGCTGCAGGAGCTTCTCATCCACCTGCATCTCTTTGAAGGCCTTCAGGAATAGGACGTCGGCGGAGCTCCTGCCGTCCACGAGGATGCGGGCCAGGTGGCAGTTGTAGATGGTCGCGGAGACGATGAGCGCGTCGTCGTGGGGGAAGCGAACCCCTCATGGGTGGGGGGGACGTCCGACCACTTGGGTGGCAGAGACGTGTGTAGCACCCCCACAACCTTAACCTCACGCTCGTACTCCTTATGATGGCGCTTAGAGTCCCGCCCGGAGGCGGACCATCCCACGATGACGTTGATGCGGCGCTGAGAAGTTTGAAAGGGGAGAGCTTTTGAGGGCTCCCCCTCCTGCGTCTGCGTCTGCTGACCCCCCGCGGGAGCGGGAAGGGCTGGAACAGCTGGCCGAGGGAGCAAGGAGGCCGGAGTCCCCCCCTACCCGCGCTGATCGAGGAACGCCGCAAAGTGTTGCAGCAGCTGGTGGAAATCTCGGGTAGCGTGGGTACTGGACCCATGGAAGCTGCACCACGGTCCTTCCCGGCTTCTCCCCGCGGGGCCCTCCCGGCCGCGTGAGGACTGTCCTCCTGTCGCGCCCTGAGACTGGGACAACGACTACTCCTGTAGAGACCTAGCTCGCTGCAGCTAGTCCCAAACTACAAACCTTTGACTTCCCAGGATGAGTCAAACACAGGAGTATATTACATTGCAACAGAGTACTCACAAAATATTAAGCAGTGTGGCCTGCTGGCCTTAATATTACATAAAGAGGATTACAATGCCTACAAGGCATTCAGGGTTTAACAAAATATTTAACTACACAGCAGAAGATAGGTGACCCTCCCACAAAAGAAGTTGACGGCAGAACAACACACTTCAGGGTTCTGGCGGAACTGATTCTCCTCCTTCTGGATCCACGTAGTACTCAGTGCCATCATCTTGATCAAAGTAGGCTCCATCTATTGAGTTGAATGTTGCAAGGGTGAGCACTTACGTACTCAGTAAGTCATAGGTAAGAGTAGATACATATAGTAGTGATGATATGAACCTAGACTAGTCAAGAATTATGGATATTTGTAAAATAATCTTTTCCTTTCTCATCTCATCTTATGGCAGCACTTTTCATAATATAACATCATCAATCATGTTCACTAGATTATAGCACTACCGCGACACGTCGACACGCGACAGCCCACGGCAGCACTCCTTATCATGACAACACATGTCATTTGGGTAATCTTGATTTAAACATATTTTATTTAGAAAATAGTACTTGTGTCACACCCCGTGGATTTAATCCACCGCAGCAGACTCCTATAAACCCGGGAGCTCGGATTATTCGAATACGTTTTTAACTCTGCAGAGAGGTACCAATTTACCTGCAAGATATTCCACTTTCAAACCTTTCCTATCATAACAAAATGATTGGACCCCTGACTCACTTCATACTGTGAGCGGCAAGGTGGAAATAACAAGAACTTTTGTTATGTATCACTTACAATTCACCCCCGACCCTGTGGCTCTCAGCGAGGCACAGTTGTGGCAGGTTGTATCCAAACCTCCACCCCTTTGCTTATTCCCATTACTGGGTCAGCGTGCTTGATCACCTTCAGTGATATGTGTGGGAGCCGCGCTCCGTGTTTATCGTGCATCACTACACATCTCATGCAGGGGTTTCATGTGCGATCCACATAATTACTTGTTCAGGCCTGTCCCATACCAGGCTTGCGGTTAGCACGTTGTTCATGCCACTAGACGCACAACACAAGGTTCTAGTCCTTATATGCCAATGACCAGACCATCCACAACCATGCACCTTCAGTGCCTGCATTCCTTTGCAATCTAGCACCTCCAGTGCTACAGCCATCCATACCATTTTTCTGGTCACGGCTAGGGGTTTTATTTCATGAATATAAGTATATAAATACATATAATAGTTCATGGCTCAAAACTTGTTTATTTCACATTTCACAGATAACCAGTCTAACACTGCCAATTCATAAATCAACCATTCTCAATCTTTCACATGCAATATTGCCTATATTCAAGGTTATATTATAGCAACATTTAAAATATAGGTTCAAGATGACCAAGGATATGACTTGCCTTCCGCGTCGTAAAATACAGCAGTCGATGACGGGTCAACAGCAAAATCTTCAAAGTCAGCTTCTGAATCTGCTCGACGACAAACAATCACACAATAATTACTTATAATATTTAAAATGTTTTATGACTTATATGCAGAAATGCTTAACCAGAATGATTGAATTATACTGGAGATAAGTTGAACTGCAAACTGAACTGAGTCGAGATTCTAGGGTTTCAAGGAATTTGGGCTAAGGATGGTGATTAGATAATCTTAGGGTTTCAGGATTGCAATAGGGATAACAATTTTGTGACTGGTTTAATCAAAACAGCGAATGTCAACAGATCGACATTCGGATCAAAGCTTGGACATAGCTTTAAGAAAAGCTAGGATGCTTATCTCAAGTTGTGGTAGTAGAAGAAAATGTAGATCACAACTCTACAAATTCAGTGGACAAAGTGGATTTCAAATTGCACAACCAGAAGTGGGTAAACAAGGTCAATGCCACTGGCTGACAAGCTCTGGCATAGAGCTGACAATGCCAAAAACTAGGGCTTAGCATAACTTTTGATCTGGAGCTCCAAATGATGCACCACTTTGTCTGGGAGGTAGGCTTGAGTAACAGGAACAATTAAGTCAACAGGATCTAGGGCAAGAAATGGCTGGAAAGCAAGAAATTTGATGATGAACAGAGATGAACTGGCTGCATTGGAGCAGTTCTGGACACAAACTTGGCATGGCTATAACTTCCAATCTAGGCCGATCTAGGTGTCGGGCTAGAAGACAAAAATACTCAGGAGGCTAAGGCACATCTAAATGACAAGGTTTCGAGGGCTGAAATGGCTGGAACAAGCTTTCCGGTCATCGGCGCCGGAGAAGAATCACTGGATTTGGGCATTTCCAACACAGGCCGTTTGAACTCGATTCCTTGCTCTAGGAGTGATATATGGGTAAGAGGAAGCTACCTGCACGATCACTTTTGCCGGAGGATGGCCGGAGAAGCCTGGCGACGATCGCCGGTTTCTGGAGAAGTTCAAAATTGGGGAAAACTTCGATTGAAGCTCAATCTGGAGATATTGATGCACAGGCTTGTTGGAAATGACTCACTGATCAACTTCTTCTACAGAATCGAGAGCCAATTCGAGGTAATTTGGCCTGCATTGCCGGAACAGGGCATTTAGAAATCCCAGCGATCACCGGCGATAAGGTGCAAGGTAATCCAATTAGATGGTACAGCACAATCAGGGAGATTAGGGAAACTTACTGATGCGGTTAATTTGACAGGAGGTGCTGCGTAGTGTGCTGGCACCGTGAAGCTCTTCGACAGCTCGCCGGAGAAGACGACGACAGTGAAGAAGTTTGAGAATTTGGTTAAGTCCTGGGGAAAGGGAGATGACACAGGGTACTGGTGGCTTAAATAGAGCAGTGGGCGAAGCTTGCAAAGATTAAACAGCATTGAATTGGTGTCAGTTGAAATGAGTTGCCGGGCGCAGATGCAACAACGGCGAGCGGTGACACGACTGTGCGCTGGCGAGACAAGGCTGTGCTTCATTGGGACTCAACCATGTCGGGCGGTGCAAGGTGGTGGCGACAAGTACTGGCGCGGCGAGGCTACGTGGCGATGGATTGCTGACAAAGTCGTTGCTGGTCGCGCGCGGGAGCAATCACTGGTCGTCGACGTAGCAGCGGCCTTGCCACGGCACCTGCTGGAGCGAGGACACGTGCGCAACAGGAAGAGCAAGCATGCACGAGCACAAATGCAAGCGGAACTTGGCCGGCGGCGAGCGTGCACGGCGCATGGCAACCACGGCAATCTCTGGTCGTGCGCACAGTAGCTAGCCTGGTCGAATCTGGATTCATTTGCAATTTCAATTCTTTGAGTTTTGGACTGAAATGTAAATCTGGAATTTTGGGAGGTTTAAACTGAAATTGATTTCACTAATCTGGTAGATTATATTCAACAGGATATTTGGCAAAGGTAATTGATAAAATTTGATACATTTGAATAGTTTTTGATACAAACTGAAAATAGGGTAATTTAGGGTAAAACAAGATTTAAGTTTTGTCGATTTCGAATTCTGGCGTTTAGGGTTCGATTTTGATATCTGCACAGAAGAGAAACTTGTGGCAAATAGCATTTTGAGAAGATTTGCTGAAGAAATTCTGAATTTGGAGTTAATCTGGAGATTTTAGCCTTTTTGGGTTTTCAGATATCAGATAAGGACTAATTTGCGATAACTCTTGGACTGATTTGTGAAAAGAGTCTAGATGGTGAAATCTGGCTGTCAACTTTTTAGATTAAGGTATTGACATACCCATGATTATATTCCAGGAATAATCTGGTCTGAACTTGGTCAAGATTTTGATTAAATCTGTATTTCTGAAACTTAGGGTATTTGGGTAATATAAGGTATTTCTGTTTTCGAAAACAGAAGAAGTTGATAAATCTGGAATTTAGAGATAAAATTGGATCTAGGTTCTGAAGACTTTTAGATTCAGGATAACTAATAGATCACATCTGAACAATCTGATCTTGATTTGAGGTCACAGGATAGATTTTGGAGATTTTAGGGCTTGAGAAAGATACTGATCTGGCTATTACTACAGATACATGCATGCATGCTATTGATGAAAAAGGAAATTTTCACCCCTAACTCAGGGTGTTACAGATCTACCCTCCTTAAAGAAATCTCGCCCCGAGATTTACCTAAGACAGGAAAAGATAAGGATAGGTTTGCTTAAGATCTTCTTCCTTCTCCCAAGTAGCCTCTTGCTCTGAATGATTCTCCCATTGAACTTTACACAATCTGATTTTCTTCCTTCGGAGCTGACGTTCATCAGTGGCTAGGATTCTGATTGGGTGCTCAAGATAAGTGAGATTCTTCTGTAAAGGCACATCTTGTACATCTATCTGGTCAGTAGGTTCCTTCAAACATTTCCGGAGCTGAGAGACATGAAACACATTATGCACTTCTGCTAATCCCTCAGGTAATTCCAATTTATATGATACTTCTCCCTTTCTCTTGATTATCTTAAATGGTCCAATGTATCTTAGAGATAACTTTCCTTTCACTTGGAATCTTTGTAATCTTTTGAATGGTGTGACCTTGAGATACACAAAATCTCCTGGTTCAAATGATAATTCTCTCCGTCGTTTATCTGCATAACTCTTTTGTCGTGATTGTGCTGTTTTCAACCTTTCTCTGATGAGTCTGACATGAGCTTCTGCTTCTTCTACTATCTCTGGTCCTATGACTTTTCGTTCTCCTGGCTCATTCCAATGCAATGGAGTTCTGCACTTACGTCCATATAAAGCTTCAAATGGTGCCATCTGTATACTAGCTTGATAACTGTTATTATATGTAAATTCTGCAAATGGTAAACATTTGTCCCATGATGTCCCATAATCTAGTATACAAGCTCTTAGAAGATCCTCTAGGATTTGGTTGACTCTTTCTGTCTGTCCTCCCGTCTGTGGATGATATGCAGTACTGAAGTCCAACTGGGTTCCTAGGGTTTCATGCAGTCTATTCCAAAATTTGGAGGTAAACTGTGTTCCACGATCTGAAACTATCTTCTTAGGAATACCATGCAATGCCACTATTCTTTGCATGTATAACTCTGCTAATTTACTGCCATCATAAATCTTTTTGACTGGTATGAAATGAGCTACTTTAGTAAGTCTGTCCACAATAACCCATATGGAATCATATCCTCCGTGAGTTTTAGGTAATCCTGTAATGAAATCCATACCAATTTCTTCCCATTTCCATAATGGTATTGGTAGAGGTTGTAGCTTTCCTGCTATTTTCTGGTGTTCTGCTTTAACTCGTCGACATGTATCACAGTTTGCAATATACTCTGCAATCTCTCTCTTCATATTATCCCACCAGAATCTGGTCTTCAAATCTTGATACATCTTTGTGTTACCAGGGTGTATTGAGTATGGAGTTTTATGTGCTTCATGGAGAATTATTTCCTTAAGATCTGCGTTTTGAGGTACACAGATTCTTTCTCGATACCATACAATCCCTTGGTTATCTTCAATAAAGCCTTGAGCCTTTCCTAACTTGATTCGACTCTTGATCTTACAAATTTCTTCATCTTTCTTCTGGGCATTTCCTATCTGTTCTTCAAGTTGAGATTTTATTGTTAAAGTAGCTACCGTTCCCTGCGGTACTATTTCCACTTGATGATTCTGTAACTCTTGTTGTAGGTAAGGGTTCTTCAACATAACCATTCCTTGTAGGTTGTAAACTTTTCTGCTTAGGGCATCAGCCACTACATTAGCTTTCCCTGGATGGTACTGAATACTAAGATCATAATCTTTGATCAATTCCAGCCATCGGCGTTGACGCATGTTGAGCTCCGTCTGTGTGAAAATATACTTAAGGCTTTTATTATCTGTAAAGATCTCACACTTATGTCCAATGAGATAATGCCGCCATATTTTTAAAGCATGTACTACTGCTGCTAACTCCAAATCATGGGTCGGATAATTTTCCTCATGTGGTCTCCATTGACGTGAAGCATAAGCCACTACTCGACCTTGTTGCATTAACACACAGCCTATTCCTTGCTTTGAAGCATCACAGTAAACTACGAAATCTTCTTTGCTGTCCGGTAAAGTGAGGACTGGTGTTGTTGTCAATTTCTGCTTCAGCTTCTGAAAACTCTCCTCGCACTTGGTGGTCCATTCAAATGCAACATCCTTCTTTAGCAGATTTGTAAGTGGTTTGGCAATCTGGGAAAATCCTTCAATGAATCTCCTATAATACCCTGCTAATCCCAAGAAACTTCTAATCTCTGAAACTGAGGTAGGTTGCTTCCCCTCCTTGATTGCAGAGATTTTAGCTGAATCCACTGAAATTCCTTCTGCTGTCAACACATGTCCAAGAAATGAAATTCTTGACACCCAAAATTCACATTTGTCAAACTTGGCATAAAATTGCCTCTCTCGTAGCCTTTCCAAGACTAGGTGTAAATGTTGCTCATGTTCTTCCGTACTCTTGGAATATATCAGAATGTCATCTATGAATACTATGACAAACTTGTCAAGAAAATCCATAAATGTACTGTTCATGACATTCATGAATGCTGCCGGAGCATTGGTCAAGCCAAAAGGTACTACTGTAAACTCATATAAACCATATCTGGTAGTGAAAGCAGTTTTCGGTATATCTTCTTTCTTGATCTTCAGCTGATGATATCCAGATTTCAAATCTATCTTGGAAAATACTTTGGCTCCTCGAAGTTGATCGAACAAGTCATCAATTCTTGGTAATGGATACTTGTTTTTAATAGTGACTTCATTCAAAGCTCGGTAGTCTACACACATTCGTAAAGTTCCGTCTTTCTTTCTCACAAACAAAACTGGGGCTCCCCATGGCGAAGCACTGGGTTTGATAAATCCCTTGTTTTCCAAGTCTTCGAGTTGATTCTTGAGTTCCTCCAAATCTGTAACTGGCATCCTATAGGGACGTTTTGCTATAGGTGCTGCTCCTGGTTTAAGCTCAATACTGAATTCTATTTCTCTGTCAGGTGGCATTCCCGGAAGTTCTTCTGGAAATACATCAGAATATCGTTGCACTACAGGCACTTGTTCCAGGCATAACTTTTGCAATGCTTGAACAGATCTTAGCGGTTTCTTGACTGATGATCTTTCTGCATAGAATAGAACTCTCTCCCCTTGGCTACTGACAAGACTAAGGGTTTTCTCTTCACAGTCTACTAGACCTTTATGTTGGGACAACCAATCCATTCCCAAAATAATGTCTAGACCTTGCAGTTCTAGAACTAGTAAATTTGCCTCAAATTCTACCCCTTCTATAATGAAAGTTACATTTGGGCAGATCGAGTAGACAGATAATCTAGCCCCTGGAGTTTGTATAACCATAGAGTACTCTAGTGGTACTTGGTCTATATGCATTTCAACTTCAGATGCAAATGCTTTTGACATGAATGAATTTGTAGCACCAGGATCAAACAATATTAAGGCAGATGCAGATTGAATCAGAAATCTACCTAGAAGAATGTCAGTGGCGCTGCCTGCTTCTTGAATTGAAGTATAGTTTAATCTTCCTCCTTGGGTTGCAGTTGGTGCTCTACCTCTTCCTCTTCCTCGATTAGCCATGTTTCCTCCTCTTCCTGCTGAATTTCCTCTAAAATTCTGCGATGGTGATGCTCTGGTTACTACTGGCTGTGTTCCTGCTTGAGATCTGGCAATGGACATCGGAAGTTGTATCCAAGGACAGAATTCTTTACGATGCCCACGCTGTCCACAATGATAACACTCAACACGAGGATGAGGGCAATCCTTCTGAGAATGATTTCCTCTGCAGTTGGGGCACAATGTCGTTGCTGGTTTGGGATTCTGATAAGATGGTCGAAAATTGGGAGTGATAGGAACTCTTCCTCTGATTGGATTTGACTGTGGTCGTGTTTGCTGGAACATCCTCCTCTGTCGGCTTTCTTCCCCCATATTTTTCTTCTCTTCCACCTTTAAAGCTCTGTTCACTAGGGTTTGAAATTCTGTAAGTTCATGAGAAGCAATTTGATACTGTAAATAGTGTTGAAGTCCTTCTGTGAAGCGCTCTATCTTCTTCTCTTCAGTATCCACATCTCCAGGTGCGTATCGAGCCAAATGAGTAAATTGGTGTAGATACTCAGTGACTGACTTACTTCCTTGAGTTAAATTCCGAAATTCCCGACGCTTAGCTGCCATAACACCAGTAGGTATATGAAATTTCCGAAATTGATCCTTAAATTCCCTCCAAGAAATATTATCTTTATCAAGATGAGCTTCCTGGTAATTCATCCACCATGCGGCTGCAGCTCCTGATAACTGATGAGATCCAAACAAAACTTTCTCTCGTTCGCTGCATCGAACCGTGTCCAGTTTTCTCTCGATATCCCGTAACCAATCATCGGCAACCATGGGATCGGTCGCACTAGAGAATGTTGGTGGACGGGTCTTTTGGAAATCTGTTAATCTTGCTCCTACAGCAGAAGTAGTTCCTTCTGTTGTTCCAGTAGGCAATTTCTGAACTATCTGAGCTAACAACTGGGTATGAGCTATCTGAGCTTCCTGTCGGCTTTTCTCCATTGACAACAAAATTTCCTGAAGACTGGGTTGTTCATTCTGATGAGGTGGATTGGAACTCTGAGATCCTTGCTGAAACAAAGGGTCTCTTGTCATAGTTTCTTCTTCCTGCGGAGTCTGACCTATATCTTCTCTTCCGCTTCGAGATCTCCTTCTGGTGTCAACCATGGTGGCTCTGAAAAAGTTTAGACGGATCTAACGAACTAAGGCCAACTAAGACAGCAATGCAGAAATTAATACAACTACTTTAATGCATAAAATTACTTAGGCTATTAGCCATAATACACAAATTAACCATTGCAAAAGCAACAGCGATTCACAAAGCTATTAAGAGCATCCACTAGCTCTATCTACTCCAACCTCTAAGACACTCTGAAACAACAGAACGCACTCTCACAATCTTACCGAATTTTAGAAAATCCAAATAAAATTTTGAAATGAAGGTTTTTCAAGAGCTACAAAGCTCATTATTTTTAGCAAAATAAAGTTTTCAACAAATAGTTTTCTGAATAAATTACGTTTTCCTGGCACGGCCAATTTCCTAAAGATGTCGTCCTACAGTCAAGTTCTCATGTTGCTCTGATACCAACTTTTCTTTGTCGCGCCCCGAGACTGGGACAACGACTACTCCTGTAGAGACCAAGCTCGCTGCAGCTAGTCCCAAACTACAAACCTTTGACTTCCCAAGATGAGTCAAACACAGGAGTATATTACATTGCAACAGAGTACTCACAAAATATTAAGCAGTGTGGCCTGATGGCCTTAATATTACATAAAGAGGATTACAATGCCTACAAGGCATTCAGGGTTTAACAAAATATTTAACTACACAGCAGAAGATAGGTGACCCTCCCACAAAAGAAGTTGACGGCAGAACAACACACTTCAGTGTTCTGGCGGAACTGATTCTCCTCCTTCTGGATCCACGTAGTACTCAGTGCCATCATCTTGATCAAAGTAGGCTCCATCTATTGAGTTGAATGTTGCAAGGGTGAGCACTTACGTACTCAGCAAGTCATAGGTAAGAGTAGATACATATAGTAGTGATGATATGAACCTAGACTAGTCAAGAATTATGGATATTTGTAAAATAATCTTTTCCTTTCTCATCTCATCTTATGGCAGCACTTTTCATAATATAACATCATCAATCATGTTCACTAGATTATAGCACTACCGCGACACGTCGACACGCGACAGCCCGCGGCAGCACTCCTTATCATGACAACACATGTCATTTGGGTAATCTTGATTTAAACATATTTTATTTAGAAAATAGTACTTGTGTCACACCCCGTGGATTTAATCCACCGCAGCAGACTCCTATAAACCCGGGAGCTCGGAGTATTCGAATACGTTTTTAACTCTGCAGAGAGGTACCAATTTACCCGCAAGATATTCCACTTTCAAACCTTTCCTATCATAACAAAATGATTGGACCCCTGACTCACTTCATACTATGAGCGGCAAGGTGGAAATAACAAGAACTTTTGTTATGTATCACTTACAATTCACCCCCGACCCTGTGGCTCTCAGCGAGGCACAGTTGTGGCAGGTTGTATCCAAACCTCCACCCCTTTGCTTATTCCCATTACTGGGTCAGCGTGCTTGATCACCTTCAGTGATATGTGTGGGAGCCGCGCTCCGTGTTTATCGTGCATCACTACACATCTCATGCAGGGGTTTCATGTGCGATCCACATAATTACTTGTTCAGGCCTGTCCCATACCAGGCTTGCGGTTAGCACGTTGTTCATGCCACTAGACGCACAACACAAGGTTCTAGTCCTTATATGCCAATGACCAGACCATCCACAACCCTGCACCTTCAGTGCCCGCATTCCTTTACAGTCTAGCACCTCCAGTGCTACAGCCATCCATACCATTTTTCTGGTCACGGCTAGGGGTTTTATTTCATGAATATAAGTATATAAATACATATAATAGTTCATGGCTCAAAACTTGTTTATTTCACATTTCACAGATAACCAGTCTAGCACTGCCAATTCATAAATCAACCATTCTCAATCTTTCACATGCAATATTGCCTATATTCAAGGTTATATTATAGCAACATTTAAAATATAGGTTCAAGATGACCAAGGATATGACTTGCCTTCCGCGTCGTAAAATACAGCAGTCGATGACGGGTCAACAGCAAAATCTTCAAAGTCAGCTTCTGAATCTGCTCGACGACAAACAATCACACAATAATTACTTATAATATTTAAAATGTTTTATGACTTATATGCAGAAATGCTTAACCAGAATGATTGAATTATACTGGAGATAAGTTGAACTGCAAACTGAACTGAGTCGAGATTCTAGGGTTTCAAGGAATTTGGGCTAAGGATGGTGATTAGATAATCTTAGGGTTTCAGGATTGCAATAGGGATAACAATTTTGTGACTGGTTTAATCAAAACAGCGAATGTCAACAGATCGACATTCGGATCAAAGCTTGGACATAGCTTTAAGAAAAGCTAGGATGCTTATCTCAAGTTGTGGTAGTAGAAGAAAATGTAGATCACAACTCTACAAATTCAGTGGACAAAGTGGATTTCAAATTGCACAACCAGAAGTGGGTAAACAAGGTCAATGCCACTGGCTGACAAGCTCTGGCATAGAGCTGACAATGCCAAAAACTAGGGCTTAGCATAACTTTTGATCTGGAGCTCCAAATGATGCACCACTTTGTCTGGGAGGTAGGCTTGAGTAACAGGAACAATTAAGTCAACAGGATCTAGGGCAAGAAATGGCTGGAAAGCAAGAAATTTGATGATGAACAGAGATGAACTGGCTGCATTGGAGCAGTTCTGGACACAAACTTGACATGGCTATAACGTCCAATCTAGGCCGATCTAGGTGTCGGGCTAGAAGACAAAAATACTCAGGAGGCTAAGGCACATCTAAATGACAAGGTTTCGAGGGCTGAAATGGCTGGAACAAGCTTTCCGGTCATCGGCGCCGGAGAAGAATCACTGGATTTGGGCATTTCCAACACAGGCCGTTTGAACTCGATTCCTTGCTCTAGGAGTGATATATGGGTAAGAGGAAGCTACCTGCACGATCACTTTTGCCGGAGGATGGCCGGAGAAGCCTGGCGACGATCGCCGGTTTCTGGAGAAGTTCAAAATTGGGGAAAACTTCGATTGAAGCTCAATCTGGAGATCTTGATGCACAGGCTTGCTGGAAATGACTCACTGATCAACTTCTTCTACAGAATCGAGAGCCAATTCGAGGTAATTTGGCCTGCATTGCCGGAACAGGGCATTTAGAAATCCCGGCGATCACCGGCGATAAGGTGCAAGGTAATCCAATTAGATGGTACAGCACAATCAGGGAGATTAGGGAAACTTACTGATGCGGTTAATTTGACAGGAGGTGCTGCGTAGTGTGCTGGCACCGTGAAGCTCTTCGACAGCTCGCCGGAGAAGACGACGACAGTGAAGAAGTTTGAGAATTTGGTTAAGTCCTGGGGAAAGGGAGATGACACAGGGTACTGGTGGCTTAAATAGAGCAGTGGGCGAAGCTTGCAAAGATTAAACAGCATTGAATTGGTGTCAGTTGAAATGAGTTGCCGGGCGCAGATGCAACAACGGCGAGCGGTGACACGACTGTGCACTGGCGAGACAAGGCTGTGCTTCATTGGGACTCAACCATGTCGGGCGGTGCAAGGTGGTGGAGACAAGTACTGGCGCGGCGAGGCTACGTGGCGATGGATTGCTGACAAAGTCGCTGCTGGTCGCGCGCGGGAGCAATCACTGGTCGTCGACGTAGCAGCGGCCTTGCCACGGCACCTGCTGGAGCGAGGACACGTGCGCAACAGGAAGAGCAAGCATGCACGAGCACAAATGCAAGCGGAACTTGGCCGGCGGCGAGCATGCACGGCGCATGGCAACCACGGCAATCGCTGGTCGTGCGCACAGTAGCTAGCCTGGTCGAATCTGGATTCATTTGCAATTTCAATTCTTTGAGTTTTGGACTGAAATGTAAATCTGGAATTTTGGGAGGTTTAAACTGAAATTGATTTCACTAATCTGGTAGATTATATTCAACAGGATATTTGGCAAAGGTAATTGATAAAATTTGATACATTTGAATAGTTTTTGATACAAACTGAAAATAGGGTAATTTAGGGTAAAACAAGATTTAAGTTTTGTCGATTTCGAATTCTGGCGTTTAGGGTTCGATTTTGATATCTGCACAGAAGAGAAACTAGTGGCAAATAGCATTTTGAGAAGATTTACTGAAGAAATTCTGAATTTGGAGTTAATCTGGAGATTTTAGCCTTTTTGGGTTTTCAGATATCAGATAAGGACTAATTTGCGATAACTCTTGGACTGATTTGTGAAAAGAGTCTAGATGGTGAAATCTGGCTGTCAACTTTTTAGATTAAGGTATTGACATACCCATGATTATATTCCAGGAATAATCTGGTCTGAACTTGGTCAAGATTTTGATTAAATCTGTATTTCTGAAACTTAGGGTATTTGGGTAATATAAGGTATTTCTGTTTTCGAAAACAGAAGAAGTTGATAAATCTGGAATTTAGAGATAAAATTGGATCTCGGTTCTGAAGACTTTTAGATTCAGGATAACTAATAGATCACATCTGAACAATCTGATCTTGATTTGAGGTCACAGGATAGATTTTGGAGATTTTAGGGCTTGAGAAAGATACTGATCTGGCTATTACTACAGATACATGCATGCATGCTATTGATGAAAAAGGAAATTTTCACCCCTAACTCAGGGTGTTACACCTCCCCCACAGCCTTTTGGCTTGGGAAAGGGGCGGTTGCCCCTCGGGGGGTCGCGCGAGCCGCCTCCGCCGTCGAGGACAAAGGTGTCCCGAGGCCGTGGCTCACTACGCCCCCCTGCCTGGGGCGTTTGAGGGCATCCCTGGCCCCCCGGTCGACGGGGGTGGGAGCCCCCTGGGTCTTCTTCCAGATGTCATCTTCCTCCGCCCGAGCGTACTAGAGAATGAGCGTACTCTTCCAGATGTCATCGACCTCCCCCCGGGCGAAACGGACCTGTCCCGCCGAGGGAGGGAGCTTATGCACTGTAGGTATCGTCCCGGAGGCTTCCGGGGCCGGCTGGGGGAGCCCCCTGCGAAGACCCCCGGGACCGGAAAGGGGGAAGCCCCTGTATTATCCGGAACGGGGAGGGGGCGCCCACGGCGACGTTTCGAACCGAAGTGGTGGGAGCCCCCGTGGCAACGACCGGAACCGGAAAGGGGGAAGCCCCTGTAACATCCGGGACCGGCGAGGGGGGAGCCCCCGCGGCGACGTCTAGGACCGGGGAGCCGATGCTGGGGGAAGTCTGCTGAGGCACGGGAGCTGCTCTGTCGACCGCCCCCGGTGCAGTAAACGTGACGCGAGGGGCGGGACTGGCTCTCGGCGTAGGGAAAACCCCCGGCATGAAATGGGCCCCCGGCCCTGGGAATGGGCCCGGAACAGGGTACCCCCCTGGTGCCACGAAGGGCCCGGGCATGAAGTTGCCCACCGGCACCGGGACGGGCCCGGGTGCCGGGAAGGGCCCGGACGTATATCCCGCAGGGGGCGGGAACCCCCCGGCGGGATCATACGGGGCGGCCAGACCTCCAGAAGCCGGAGGGGCCGCCGGGTAACCCATAAACGGGGGCATAGTCCCCGGGTATGGGTACGACACGAATGTGGGGGCCGAAGGCCGCGCCAACACGCTGAGCAGCTCATCCATAGAGCGCTGGGCGCGGAGCTGGCCCTCCATGAGAGCCTCAAGCAGGCGTCCCGGGGAGCCGGGGGAGCCGTCGGGGGGAGACTGGTCCCGGCCGAGGTCCCCGAGGTCACGAGGAGCGACCTGGAGGTGGAAGCACCTAAGTTAAGAGGAAAGTCGAGAGGCAGTACCTGGGCCTGACCGCCTCCCGGCGGAAGCGCCGGGACAGCCTTGTCCCAGACGGGCGGCGCCGGGTCTCCGAGACCGGCATCACCGGGAAGGGTGCGAGCCCTTGTTCTTGGGGGAGCCATGGCGTCTTGTCACGAGTCCCCACGGACGACGCCAACTGTCGTGGTATTGCGAATACCCCGACAGGTTTTGTGAACAATCCTAGCGAAGATTACGCGGCGCGGGCTGACCGGGTGACCGGTCCTCCCCCGCCGGACAAACACAAGAATTGACACGAGGATTTATACAGGTTCGGGTCCCGGTGGGGGCCCTAGTCCTGTCGGCGTGCTTCCGACCGGAGTCGGCTGGGGAGGCTCTTTCTGGGGGAGAGGCTTCCGGAGCACACCTTTGAGTTTTGGCTATTCCAATAAATGAATCACTTGCTTACAACTCAGGGGTACAAAGGATATTTATAGCCCCAAAAAGAAGCAAAAAGACCTATCTACCCCAAAAGCCACCGTCGGATTAAGGGGTAGCAACATCCTTCTCCCGTTCAAACGCCTTAGACGCTTGACAGGTGGTCGCTGATTCCCGAGGCGCTCCTCGCGTGACCTGCACGTGATCAACAACCAGAGACTTTACCTTCAGAAGGACGACGAGGACCGGGACACGCACCGGAGGCCAGGTCCACGGACCAAAGGCGGCTCCCGGGACCGGCGCCAGAGGCCAGGTCCCGGGAGCCAAAAGGTGGCGCCCGGGGCAGGCCCGGAGGCCACGTCCCTGGGCAAATGGCGGCGCCCGGGACCGACGCCGGAGGCCGGGTCCCGGGCGAGAAAATGCGGTGCCCGGGGCAGGCACCGGAGGCCACGTCCCCGGGCAAATGGCGGCGCCTGGGACCGACGCCGGAGGCCGGGTCTCGGGCGAGAAAAGGCGGTGCCCGGGGCAGGCACCGGAGGCCACGTCCCCGGGCAAATGGCGGCGCCCGGGACCGACGCCGGAGGCCGGGTCCCGAGAGCCAAAAGGCGGCGCCCGGGGCAGGCACCGGAGGCCACGTCCCCGGGCAAATGGCGGCGCCCGGGACCGACGCGGGAGGCCGGGTCCCGGGCGCCAAGAGGCGGCGCCCGGAGCAGGCACTGGAGGCCACGTCCCCAGGCAGATGGCGGCGCCTGGGACCGGCGCCGGAGGCCCGGTCCAGGGAACCAAAAGGCGGCGCCTGGGGCAGGCCCGGAGGCCACGTCCCCGGGCAGATGGCAGCGCCCGGGGCCGGCGCCGGAGGCCGGGTCCCGGGAACCAAAAGGCGGCGCCCGGGGCAGGCCCGGAGGCCACGTCCCCGGGCACATGGCGGCGCCCGGGACCGGCGCAGGAGGCCGGGTCCCGGGAGCCAAAAGGCTGCGCCCAGGGCAGGCACCAGAGGCCATGTCCCCGGGAAAATGTGACGCAACTTACCTGGACTTTGTCTCGCGGAGATTTCCCCCAACAGAGAGATTTATGGGTGTATTGAAGGGATACGTAAGGACTCGTCGTCGGCCTGAGGGGAGTATCATGGAAGGTTATACCGCCGAGGAGGTGATTGAATTTTGCACAGATTATATGGCCAAGGTTGACCCAATTGGTGTTCCTAAGTCCCGACACGAGGGCAGGGTTCAGGGCATCAGAACGATTGGATTCAAAGCTATCATCCCCACCAGTGACGTGTATGCAAAATCACATTTTTTGGTCTTATAACACATGACCGAGGTCGAGCCATACATACACGAGCACAAGGCAATGTTACGGTCACAGAATCCTTCGAAGCCAGAGATTTGGGTCACTAGAGAACATAACAGGAAATTTGCTAGGTGGATCCAAGAAAGTGTCACACGAGCTGCCGAGGGCTCCATAAGTGAAACTGTGACATGGTTGGCTAGAGGCCCAAGATTCACTGTAGGGACTTGGCAGGGGAACGACATCAATGGGTATTCATTTTACACAAGAGCTTAGGACGCCAAGAGTAGTTCGCAATGTAGCAGAGTGACACTGTTTGCTATTTTCGAGGATGCCAGGGCAGTAAGGGCACTGAACTCATATTATGGTGCTATTGACGAAATATGGGAGCTCGATTACCATACACGAGCACAAGGCAATGTTACGGTCACAGAATCCTTCGAAGCCAGAGATTTGGGTCACTAGAGAACATAACAGGAAATTTGCTGGGTGGATCCAAGAAAGAGTCACGCGAGCTGCTGAGGGCTCCATAAGTGAAACTGTGACATGGTTGGCTAGAGGCCCAAGATTCACTGTAGGGACTTGGCAAGGGGACGACATCAATGGGTATTCATTTTACACAAGAGCTTAGGACGCCAAGAGCAGTACGCAATGCAGTGGAGTGACACTGTTTGCTATTTCCGAGGATGCCAGGGCAGTAAGGGCGCTGAACTCATATTATGGTGCTATTGACGAAATATGGAGCTCGATTACGGATTATTTAAGATTCCCTTGTTTCGATGCCAATGGGTCGAAATCGCTCGAGGTGTTAAAGTTGACAATTACAAGTTTACTCTTGTCGATCTTGATAGAGTCAGACACCAAGACTATCCATTCATACTTGCAAAGCAAGCCACACAGGTATTCTACATCATTGACCCGGCCAATCCAAAGTTGCACGTTGTTCTCCACAGCAAGAGACGTATTGTTGGGGTCGAAGACGTTGTCGACGAAGAGGAGTATAACCAGTTCGACGAAATACCTCTATTTTTAGAGGACATTCAATCTATCCCTACTGAAGATATGGATGAAACAACGTATCTATGAGATGATCACGAAGAAGGATTATGGGTTGAGAACTTAATTCTTCCCTACAAATTTTCTTGCCAAAATCCCATTGCAACCTCTTGATTCTTCAAGAGGCCTGAAACATAATTTTCCAATACGCTATCCACTACAAAAATTAAGCTCTGGAAAAATTTACTTGTTCTAACGGTATTTTCTGTTAGTACCGTTAGAAAAAGTTGGCCACTCTGACGGAATTTTCTCAAACTACCGTGAGAAAAGTGCACGTACATGTTCTGACGGTATTATTTTGTTGTACCGTTAGAAGAAAACCATTAGTATGACGGCATTTCTTGTTTGTATCGATAGAGAAGGCCCTCACTACTTTATTAAACATCACCCGAGAGTTTCCCTCCAGTCGAACCGTTCCAACTTATAGCACTGTGTCTCTTCGAGCGCGAAAACCCCAAGCTTCGCTGGTGACCACTTCCTCACTGCCGCACGACGATCGCCGCCTGGATCCCGGTTCGCCACTGCCGCCGGTCCTTATTTTCATCCTTCGCCGGCTGCCGCTGCGTTCTACACCACCTCTCCATCACCACAACTGATCGCTATAAAATACCCTAATTTGTCGTTCTTTTTCCAGCGTCCTCCTTATTTGATCTTAGTGTTTTTTACACTATGGTTCGCTATTTTCCACCGCTCATGTTATGGAATTAAACTAGGGTTCCCTATTGTGTAGGATTTTGCAAATTCCGCAAGCATTGTTGATTTAAACTAGGGTTGACATAATATGTTCCAGTGCTGTAATGAACCTATTTTGAGATTTGAAATTATCTATACTGCTGTATGTGTGATCAATTGTATCCAATTGCCATGTAATGTACTTTATATGTTGGAGGTGTTCTTAAACATCTTCTATTGGTATCTCCTGCATTTGTCGATAGAAAAATTGTTATATTCTATAGGTAGCTCATGTGTTTACCGATAGAAAAAATTTCTGTATCAATCTGGCCTACTATATTACAAAGGCCAAGAAACAATCAGTACCCTGTTTTCTATGTGTGTTCATTTTGTCATAAAAGTTCAACAAGTATTAAAACTTAGGATCTGGAAGGACATTAACCATGCAATGTCACATAGAGAGAATACTTTGATCATTTTTTACACTCTCATTGAAACCAAGAAGAATTAGTCTCCAATTAATCCTCAACTGAGTTATGGAACTCCAAGAATAATTAATTGCCGCATGAACCTATTTTGAGATTTGAAATTATTTATAATGCTGTATGTGTGATCAATTGTATCCAATTGCCATATAATGTACTTTATATGTTGGTGTTTATAAACATCTTCTATCGGTTTCTCATATATTTGCCGATAGAAAACATTGTTATGTTCTATCGGTAGCTCATGTGTTTACGATAGAAAAAATTATTGAACACTTCAACAATTTTTGCATGCCTTTTAGTACTATTTTCTTCGGACATCCCTTTAGCAACCCTAATTAGTCTCCAATCCTCAACTGAGTTATGGAACTCCAAGAAGAATTAATTGCCATATGTTGCCTGCTTCCTATGAAAATGTGTAGATGAAAATGCTCAGAAATATAATCTTATCTTCTATCGGTAGTTGCTGTGTTTACCGATAGAACAAATATTTAAAATACGTACTTTCACTTTGTAAAACGATTTGGTTTGTGTTTCCATTAAATTTTTGATGGTTTGTTGATAGTTTTGCAGGGAAAGACATGTCGTCATCTTCATCGGATGATAGTAGTGGTTCGACTAGGGCCAACGTAACTGAAGATGCTGGTTCCTCCCAGCGCAAGAGGGTGGGCCGAGGCGTGACGACTTTGGGCCGTTTGGCCAAACGCACCGACCTTTCTTGTGAGTTCAACCAATTTGGGAGGCCGATCGGAAAGAATGATGGGAAGTACGTGGCCTATGTTGGGCTGTTGGCGAAAGAAAGGGTGAAGATCACCGTCCAGAGCAGGAAGGACGTGATGGCGGACGAGAAGGATAGGTTGTGGGCAGAAGTGAAGGTTAAATTAACTAAAATCACTGAACTCTTTCGTAATAACGTTCTCTTGGCTTATCCTAAAGTTTAACTAACTCGTGATTAATTGTATGCATTGTTTGAAAACAGGCTAAGTGGAACATTCCCGACGATAAACCTAGGACGGCCATCTTGAAGGATATGAACGGAACATGGAAAACCTTTATGAGCTGGCTCGTCAGTACCTTCCTAGCTGTGGGCAAATTTCCTTGCGAGAAGTACCCCTTCATATCAGAGGAGGTATGGGAGGAATTCACCAAGCAGAAGGAGACCGACGAGTTCAAGGCCCTTAGCGAGAAGAATAAGGCAATCCAGAAGAGGAATGACCACCCGCATCGGCTCGGATCCCGCTGCTATACGGGGAAGGAGGAGTAGTGGAGGAAGGAAGACGAGCAACATTTTGTCATCGACTCCCCTGAGTTGCCACTCTCCGAGATCCGGGATGCAAGGTGCAAGCAGTGGTGGAGGGGGAGAGGGTCCGTGTCGTCCACGGGGTTTGTAGAGTACACAAACCCTAGGGATACTGAGGTTGTGAAGCGAATGATAAGTTGGCTAACCTCGTAAACTATGTGCGCACAAGTGTATATATGTATTTGTCTCAAAAGGTAGCTTTAAATGTAACAGATCTCTTTTGAGAATGAGGCAATGGAGGGATTGTTTACCTCACAAAGGGAGAACGACTTCCTCACCCGGGCTCTAGGAAATAAGGAGCATCCCGGGTGGACACGGACTATGGGAGCCATTGTGCCGTGGAAGGCCGGTTTCGCAGATCCGGCTCCATCGAGGAAGAAGGCCTGCACCTGGAAGGAGAAGGAAGCGGACCTCTTAGAGAAGATACGGGCTGAGGTACGGGCAGAGATACGGGCTGAGGTGCAGTCTAAGGTCGCACAAATGAGGGAAGAGTTTGCACAGCTGAAATAAGCATTGCTGGCCAAGAGTGCAGATGCAGATGACCAGGGCGACGGTACCCCGTGAGGTCAGATGAGCAGTTGCTCTTCGAAGTCCTCGTGGATCCAGTGGATCTACTTGATGTATTGCAAGCCTTCAGCTGTGCACTTAAGTTGATGCCACTCCCGTTCTGTTAGAGTTGTTTCGCTAACCTATTTTAATTGTTACAAATTTGTAGAAGCTGGAGAGCTGCGGCCTACTGACTCACCTAGGCGACCGATAGGCAGTGGTTGCACACGGGTTTGTATATCCGTCTGGGGAGGATGTCTGGATCCACTGTGTACCTCTACAGTTGGGATTCGCAAAGGTACAGGTGGACATGACCATGCCGGGCTACAACAATTCTCCGTTGCCAGTCCCAACGGAGGAAATGCAGACACAGGCTGAGGCAGTGGGCTCCTACGTACAGTGGCCCAAGAAATGTGTTCTATTACAGCAGGTAAATCCTACACATTTTAGATTACATCCTACTCAGTACACTCAACTTGCATAATCTAACATACGTGTTCATTAATTGAAGTGGCCTGCCGGTGTACTACGAGGGGACTGCGCCCCCAACTTGGGGCATGAGGGATCTCGTGCAGACCTGAACACAGCAAAGATGGCCTCGACCCCAGCCAGCGCATCCACGCCTTCACCTTGGAAGAAACGCCATCACCTCGCCCTTGCCTTCCAAGGTATGCGCTCAGTCCCCGGCAAAAGGCAAGGGCAAAGGGCGAAAGGGACAGCCGAAGAGGTTCAGGAACGGGTTCCCACTCGTGTCGGAGGCAACTTTACGCAAATTGGATCGATCAACTAGAGACCTCCACGAGTGGTACCTACACTGAGCTCGGTGCAACTTGAACTTCTTAGTTCCCTACAGGCCTGGGCAGTTCCACTGAGAGCCCGGGAGTATATCCATGGCACACGAGGATCTGTTCGACCTCTACAACTGGCGGGAGCTCGATATGTCCATTATACGGACTGGAGTCCTGTGAGTTTGCTGATCCTATATATTGCTGTTTTCTAACTCTGTTTGCTAACTCTGTACTGCTGTAGTTCATTTGAAATGTAGTAACTTTCTGTGCAATACTAATGTTGTCCTTTGCATGTAGGTTCATGTACAAGCTAGCATCAGAGGCTGCGTGTGACAAGGTGGGTTTCCTCGACCCAGAAAAAATAAGCCTCACGATGCTAGAGCACGATGCCGCACACGCTCAGCTCTACATATCCAAGGCGCTAATGGTGCAGCTGGACAGGGAGTTCATTCTGGTGCCGTACCACCAAAGGTTAGTGCATTTCGTACTAACTTAACTCAATCTTGTATGTGTACCTAAGATATACTTTGAGCTAGCGGTCCTCTTTTACGTACAATGTAGGGGCCACTGGATCCTCATAGTGATCTCTCCGTCGAGGAACGAGGTGTACTACCTCGATGCGATGCGCGACAGATTATCGAACGAATATGTGGTCAAGGGGAATATGGAGGCGTAAGTAACATGTTTGATTTAAATTTTGACCTAACTAGCTAATGATAATACATTAACCGCAATGCTAACTGAAATGCAGGGCTTTTAAGAAATATGTGTCCACTGGAGGGAGGCATGCCGCACCACAGGGCTCCCTAATAGCTTGGAAAGAATATGAGGTACTCACGAGACATTTTGTTTATGCTTAATTAGTTTATGGAAACAATAGCTAACATGTCTTCACATATGCAATTATCTTAGTGCCATCAGCAGCCGCAATCGTGGGAATGCGGGTTTTATGTTCTGCACTACATGTACGACCTAGTGTGGACAAACTTTGCCCAATTCCCCCAGGTAAGCATCGATAGCTAACTCAAATTTTAAAATTGGGTGTCACTTTCAAAATTAGGAAGTTAGTTACTCAGTATTCACACATGCTTGCAGATCGCCATGTCCAAAGACCAATACGACAATGCAAATATTAGAGATCTCTGACAAATCTGGGCTAAATATGTTATGGAGGAAGTTGCGGCCAACCAACCGCCATGACAAGATTTTCGCTCACTTGTTGTCAATTTTCTCTTTTTTGTGTACTCTGTGCATAGATTGTTTATATATAGTCTTATTGGTTAGTATTTGTTTATAGATACTCTTTGCATAGATTTGTCCATATTGGATTGCAATTTGTATTGGTTCGTATATATGTGAATAAATTGTATATGTAAATGTACCCTTCTTTGCATCTGCGCTGTATTGTGTATCCAATATGTACTGTATTGCATCTGTACTGTATATGTGAATGTACTGTATTGTGAATGTACTCTTCTAACGGCTAAATAGCAAACAGAGTTAGAAAACAACAACATTTTTTCTATCGGTACACACTTACTTAACCATTAGAAGAGTGTAACTTTTCCTGTCGGTAAACTCGTACACAACAGTGAGAGTACTATGATTTTGTCTCACGGTAAACTCTTAATTAACTGTTAGAAGAATGTAAGTATTTCTATCGGTAAACTCATTCATAACCCGTGAGAATACTATCTTTTGTTCTTACGGTACACTCTTAATTAACCGTTAGAAGAGTGTAACTTTTCCTGCCGGTAAACTCATACACAACTGTGAGAGTACAATCCTTTTTTCTTACAGTACACTCACATTTAACTGCTAGAAGAGTGTAAGTATTTCTATCGGTACACTCATTCACAACCATCAGACTAGAACGGTTTTTCTACCGGTTGTCTCTGAAAATGCCGTTAGAATAGTGCACTTCTTCTAACTATTATTTATCGTTAGAAAATGACATGTCTTGTTCTATCGTGTCTATCTCTAACGGTATAGAAACCAATAGTAGAAGTGTGTTTTTTACCGATAGAAGAAAGCTTTTTTGTACTAGTGAATCCACCGCGCGCAGACTCCATAACTTGGGAGCTCAGAGTATCCGATACTTTTTATAACTTTGCAAGGTGTACCACTTTAATCCACCGATCACTCAGCTTTCAAGTCGGTACCTCTCCATGCGACTTTTACACATGTGACAAAGCCGAGATCACACAAA
Source organism: Pharus latifolius (assembly GCA_019359835.1). Classification (NCBI taxonomy): domain Eukaryota; kingdom Viridiplantae; phylum Streptophyta; class Magnoliopsida; order Poales; family Poaceae; genus Pharus; species Pharus latifolius. The sequence continues at coordinate 55,587,628 of CM033326.1, read as the reverse complement.
AGTTTGCAATCCTGGCATTAACAATTCCTTGCCTGGTAAATAGACATTTCAGTCCTCATTACCTTTGTGGGTACTCCCCACAGCCAATTCTACCTAGCCTTGGCCTATGGTCTCACGAGACACATAGCCTGTGGATTCAGTCATGCAAGACTTAGAATCCAGGTGTAGGGCGCCTTCCTCCTCACACATTATCCTCTCATTATTTTTCTGATCTCACACCAGTCATGGCCCTCTGTGGCCCACCAGTTTCCTCTCGAGAAACCAGACCGACAACCATTGCAGGGAAAAGCTAATACCGGGAAAACTACTATGTTGCCCGTCCCATACCGGGCAAATGGTTAGTACATTTTTCATGCCACATAGAAGTACAACACAAGGTTCTTGTCCTTATGAATCTTTAGTGAGGAGCCATTCACATTCCCGATGCGCACACAACACCAACCATACAAACCATCCTCACTATCGATTCTAATCACATTTTCCTTCACAAAAGAGGTTTTAAGCACGTTTTTCATTCACATGACCATTTAGCACTCAACACATATATTTGAGCATAAGCATAGCCTAAGCATGATATTCTAGGGTGACAAGGGTGCATGAGTCATACAAACATGAGGGCTTTACAAGGATTTAGGTCATATCTATTCATATTCTTCCAACATAGCACTTAATTTGAACATAGAGCATGCATATACTTTAAAACAGCAGTTAACCTAGTTTTCTCAAAGTACTGGGAGAGACATGATCAAGGGGTAGAGACTTGCCTTGTAATGTGGGGTCTGACTGCTCTAAGGGATCTTCGAAGACTTCTACTGCTTCTTCCGCTTCTTGCTCTGTTCTCGCACACAAACAATGAAACAATTGAACACATCGCACTACATAAGCATACAGAAAATACTTGGTGTAGGGAAAATTATAAGTAAGGTATAAATATGCATACAAGCGAGATAATCTGATAGGGAATGATCTTGAGAGGGAGAAAGACACTCGGGGCTTGGCTAAGAACACAAGGATTGGCTCGGACACAGCGGATGTCTACTGGCCGACATTCGGTTCGCGGCCTAGCAATGTCACTGAATGGCATTAGGTTAATCTGGGGCTCTCGGAATGTCCAAAACAAGATTAAACTAGGGAATTAGGTGCCAAACACAATGAGGGGTGTTGGGGGAAATCTCCACGCGGTCAAGTCCAGGTAAGTTCATGATTGCTCAGGGACAGTGGCATCCGGTGCCTGCCCCGGGCGCCGCCATTTGGCCCCCGGGACCGTGCCCCCCGGGCATGTCCCGGGCGCTGCCATTTGCCCGGGGACAGTGGCCTCCGGTGCCTGCCCCGGGCGCCGCCTTTTAGGCTCCCGGGACCGTGCCCCCGGGATATGTCCCGGGCGCCGCCTTTTTAGCTCCCGAGACCGTGCCCCCCGGGCGGGTCCTGGGCGCCGCCATTGCCCGGGGACAGTGGCCGCCGGTGCCTGCCCCGGGCGCCGCCATTTTCCCAGGGACAGTGGCCTCCGGTGCCTGCCCCGGGCGCCGCCATTCGGCCCCCGGGACCGTGCCCAACGGGCGGGTCCCGGGCGCCGCCATTTGCCCGGGGACAGTGGCCTCCGGTGCCTGCCCCGGGCGCCGCCATTGCCCGGGGACAGTGGCCGCCGGTGCCTGCCCCGGGCGCCGCCTTTTGGCCCCCGGGACCGTGCCCCCCGGGGCGGGTCCCGAGCGCCGCCAATTGCCCGGGGACAGTGGCCGCCGGTGCCTACCCCGGGCGCCGCCTTTTAGGCTCCCGGGACCGTGCCTCCGGGGTATGTCCCGGGCGCCGCCTTTTAGCTCCCGGGACTTTGGCCCCCGGGCGAGTCCCGGGCGCCGCCATTCGCCCGGGGACAGTGGCCCCCGGTGCCTGCCCCGGGCGCCGCCTCTTAGGCTCCCGGGACCCTGCTCTCCGGAAGGGGTCCCGGACGTCACCGCCCTCCTAAAAGGTAAAATCCCTGTTTGTTTATCACGTGCAGGTCACGCGAGGGACGCCTCGAGAATCAGCGACCACCTGTCAAGCATCCAAGACGTTTGACCGGGAGAAGGACGGTCTTACCCTTCAATCCGACGGTGGCTTCCAGGGTAGTTTAGGTTTTTTGCTTCTTTTTGGGGCTATAAATAGCCCTTGTACCCCTCTGTTGTAAAGGATCAACTCTTTATTATTTGGAATAGCTAAACTCACAGGCTAGCTCCGGAAGCCTCTCCCCCGGAGAGAGCCTCCCTAGCCGACTCCGGTCGGGAGCGCGTCGACAGGACTAGGGCCCCCACCGGGACCCGAACCTGTATAAATCCACGTGTCAATTCTTGTGTTTGTCCGGCGGGGGAGGACCGGTCACCCGGTCAACCCGCGCTGCGTAATCTCCGCTAGGATCGTCTTCAAAACCTGCCGGGGTATTCTTAATACCACGACAGTTGGCGCCGACCGTGGGGACCCGTGACGAATCGCCATGGCTCCTCCGAGAACAAAGGCCCGCGCCCTTCCCGGTGACGCCGGTCCCGGTGACCTGGCGCCGCCCGTCCGGGACACTGCTGTTCCGGCGCTCCCGTCCGGAGGCAACCATTCCCAGGTACCGCCTCCCACCTTTCCTCTCAATCTAGGTGCCTCCACCTCCGGGTCGCTCCCGGCGGTCGCGGGGACCTCGGCCGGGACGAGTTTCCCCCCGACGGCTCCCCCGGCTCCCCGGGATACCCTACTGGAGGCTCTCGTGGAGGGCCAGCTCCGCGCCCAGCGCTCTATGGACGAGCTCCTCAGTGTGTTGGCGCGGCCCCCGGCCCCCACATTTTCGTCGCACACATATCCGGGGATCATGCCCCCGTTTGTGGGATACCCGGCGGCCCCTCCGGTCTCCGGGGGGCTGTCTACCCCGTATGATCCCGCCGGGGGGTTCCCTCCCCCCGCGGGATATACTTCCGGACACTTCTCGGCACCCGGGCCTGTCCCGGTGCCGGGAGGCTTTTTCATGCCCGGGCCCTTCGTGGCACCAGGGGGGTACCCCGTCCCCGGCCCGCTTCCGGGGCTGGGGGGTCATTTCATGCCGGGGGTTATTCCTACGCCGGGAGCCAGTCCCGCCCCTCGCGTTGCGTTTACCGCACCGGAGCCGGTCGACAGAGCAGCTCCCCTGCCTCAGCGAATTTCCCCCCGCATTGGCTCCCCAACACCGGACGTCGCCGAGGGGGCTCACCCCCCACTGGTTCCGGATGTCACAGGGGCTTCCCCCTTTCCGGTCCCAGTCGTTGCCGCAGGGGCCCCCTCTTCGGATCCAAGCGCCGCCCCGGGCGCCCCCTCCCCGGTTCCGGATGGTGCAGGGGCTCCCCCCTTTCCGGTCCCGGGGGCCGTCGCAGGGGGCTCCCCCCAGCAGGCCCCGGTAGCTTCCGGGCCGGCTGCTACAGTGCAGGAGCTCCCTCCCCCGGCGAAGCAGGTCCGCTTCTCCCGGGGGGAGGTCGAGCGAATGCATTCTCCCAGCTGCGGGGAAGAACTTCCCCCCGGTCGTTGTCGCAGGGAGCCTCGCTCTCGCACCGGTCGGGGGAAGAGACCAGCCGAAGAACCATCCTCCCCGGAGGGAAGCCCGGACGTCCGGGAAATCAGTCCCGGCCCGGAAGAGAAGCGTCGTCACCACCACTCTTGCGGCCCTCTTGGGCCGCTACCTGACTCGGATAACGAGGGGGCGTCCCCCGTTAAAGAAGACAGTGACTGGGGCTCCCCCCGGGAAGTGCAGGGGGCGAACCAGCCTCTGTGTCGAAGACTCCGCAGCATCCGATGGCCGCGGCCCTACCGTCCCCCGCACATCGAGCATTATAATGGCGAGGCGGACCCTTACGAGTTCGTGCAGATCTACTCCACAGCCATCTCCGCGGCGGGGGGGGACGAGAGCGTCCAATGCAACGTCTTCCCCCTCTACCTCACCGGCATTGCCCGCTCCTGGTTTTACAATCTGAAGGCGGGCTCCATCAAGTCTTTCTCGCAGCTAAAGCGGGAGTTCTGCGCCAACTTTCAGGGAAATTACGTACGTCCCCTGGATTCTTCACAGCTATACACAGTGCGCCAGAGAACCGGGGAGACCATCAGAAGCTTCTTCAGGCGCTTTGCCCAAGTAAAAAGCAAAGTGGCCCACGTCCCGGACTCCACAGTGATCGAAGCCTGCAAAAGTGGGATCCTCCCGGGGGAGCTCCACCGGAGGCTCTCCCGGAGCTGCCCCTCTTCCGCCGACGAGCTCTTCAACGTGCTCGAAAAGTACGCTCGGGCGGAGGAAGACGACATCTGGAAGAAGACCCAGGGGGCTCCCGCCCCCGTTGACCGGGGGGCCAGGGATCCCCCCAAACGCCCCAGACAAGGGGGGCATAACGAGCCACGGCCTCGGGACACTTTTGTCCTCGAGGGCGGAGGCGGCTCGCGCGACCCCCCGAGGGGCAACCGTCCCTTCCCCATGCCGAAAGGTCATGGGGGAGGACAGTCTTCGCGCGGCCGGGAGGGCCCCGCGGGGAGAAGGCGGGAAGGACCGCGGTGCAGCTTCCACGGGTCCAGTACCCACGCTACCCGAGACTGCGACCAACTACTGCAGCACTTTGCGGCATTCCTCGACCAGCGCGGGCAGGGGGAGGAGACTCCGGCCTCCTTGCTCCCTCGGCCAGCTGTTCCGGCCCTCCCCGCTCCCGCGGGGGGTGAGCAGGCACAGGAGGGGGAGCCTTCAGAAGCTCTCCCCTTGTAGACCTCTCAGTGCCGCATCAACGTCATCGTGGGAGGGTCTGCCTCCGGGCGGGACTCCAAGCGCCAGCGTAAGGAGTACGCGCGTGAAGTTAAGGTTGTGGGGGTGCTACACACGTCCCCACCACCAAAGTGGTCGGACGTCCCCCTCACCTTCACAGCAGAAGACGCGCGGGGGGTTCGCTTCCCCCACGACGACGCGCTCATTGTCTCCGTGACAATCTACAACTGTCACCTGGCACGCATCCTTGTGGACAGTGGGAGCTCCGCCAACGTCCTATTCCTCAGGGCTTTCAAAGAGATGCAGGTGGATGAGAAGCTCCTGCAGCCCGCAGCCGGGCCCCTACAAGGTTTTGTCCCAGGGAAGGCGATTCACCCCGTGGGCAAGGTAGATCTTCCTGTGACCTTCGGCGCCCCGGAGAACTACCGGACCGAGCTGGTCCGCTTCGACGTAGTGGACCTCCCCTCCTCCTACAACGCGATTATGGGAAGGACCACAATCAACCGGCTGGGGGCTGCCACCCATCAAAACTACCTCTGCATGAAGATCCCCGGGCCGCATGGCGTGATCAACGTCCGGGGAGACCAAGACATGGCCCGTGCCCTGTATGAGCGCGCGGCCGCCACGATCGGAAGCGTCAACATTATTGAGGCACCCAGGGGGGAGGCCTCCCCCGTGGAACCAGACGTCGCGGCAATACCCCCCGGGAGGCCCCCCCTCAAACCGCGTCCGGAAGGGGGCCTCCGGAAGGTCCTGCTGTCCCCGGGGCCAGCGGTGCCACCAAGTACGAGGCTTTGCTCCTCAGGTCCAACCACGTGCGTTCCCCGGGGATCCGACGCCTCCAACTGAAGGGAGATTCTCAACCCATATTTCACCAAAAGCACGGGCCTTACCTGTGCCGTAACGCAAATTCTAGTCTTTTATTTGCAGATGCAAAAGATGCAGAGGCACTTCGATGGCACCAAGGGGGTACCCCATTCCTGGCCTATTCCCGGGGCCGGGAGCCCACTCCATGCCGGGGGTTTACCCTACGCCGGGAGCCAGTCCCGCCCCCCGCGTCGCGTGTACCGCACCGGGGGCGGTCGACAGAGCAGCCCCCGTGCCGCAGTGGACTTCCCCCCGCATGGGCTCCCCGGTTCCGGACGCCGCCACTGGAGCTCCCCCCTCGCCGGTTCCGGGTGTTACAGGGCCTGCCCCCTTCCCGGTTCCGGTCGAGGCCACTGGGGCCCCCTCCACTTCGATTCCGGTCTTCGCCACAGGGGCTTCCCCCTTTCCGGTCCCGGTCGTCGCTGCTTGAGGGCCTTTCGCCTTAGGGACCCTGTCCTCAAGCGCATTAGGCCCCCCAAGCCCAGGGTAGGCTCTCCCCCAAGTGGGAGGGCCCCTGCAAGATCTCTGCAGTCCCGGGCTCGAGGGCCTACAAGCTCTCCAACCTTCAAGAGCAGGAGCTGAAGCACACCTGGAACTTGCGCTTACTTCGCAACTTCTACGTCTAGCCTTACAGGCCTGTCCCCTCCCCCGGAGCGATCACACCGGAGGGGGAGGAGGGACACTGTAGCTTCCTTTTCCCCCCCTTCGCGGTTTCGCAGGGGGGGCTTTGTATATTTTGTTAATAAATGCATAGCCTTTGTTCTTCAACTGTCTCACTGCATGTTCTTATTTACCGCCCCTAGCGGCGATGCCCTCCCGGCGAGGAAGCCCTCCCTGCGAGGATGCCCTCCCCGCGAGGATGCCCTCCTTGTGAGGATGCCCTCCCCGCGAGGAAGTGGGCCAGCCCCAACAAGTCCCTACAACGGAGCCTGCACTCCCGTAGGGCGGCTTACGATCAGCCCTCGTGGACTGAGGGTGTAAGCGGCAACCCGGTCACAGTGGCCGTGGTAACGAGTCACTTTGGGAGACTAGTCCCCTGCCCAAACACTCAAGTCCCGTCTTCGGGCATTTCCTCCTCCAGGAGTCGACGTTATTCCTGGCTCCCCGTTCTCACGGCGACCGGAAGATCAGCCCCTTGCGGCTTATTTGGATCCATCTTCCTCCTCCGGGAGTCGACGTTATTCCCGGCTCCCCGTTCTCACGGCAACCGGAAGATCAGCCCCTTGCGGCTTATTTGGATCCATCTTCCTCCTCCGGGAGTCGACGTTATTCCCGGCTCCCCGTTCTCACGGCGACCGGAAGATCAGCCCCTTGCGGCTTATTTGGATCCATCTTCCTCCTCCGGGAGTCGACGTTATTCCCGGCTCCCCGTTCTCACGGTGACCGGAAGATCAGCCCCTTGCGGCTTATTTGGATCCATCTTCCTCCTCCGGGAGTCGACGTTATTCCCGGCTCCCCGTCTTCACGGCGACCGGATGATTGGTCCCCAGCGACCTTATTGCCGGCTCCCCGTTCTCACGGCGACCGGACGATTGTCTCTCGGAGAAGTCGGATTTCTCGGGCATTTCCTTCCCCAAAGACCCTATTCCCGGCTCCCCATTCTTACGGCGACCGGACGAGTGTCTCCCAGGAAGCTCGCCTCTGGAAATCCCATCGGGTTCTCTTGGACATTCCTTCCGCTTAAGGCCTTATTCCCGGCTCCCCGTTCTCACGGCGACCGGATGATTATCTCCCGGAAGGTCTTCTCCTTGAAAACCTCGCTTTAAAATTTTCTAACTTAGAAAATTTCCTGTGCTACAGGTGTCTTCCTTCCCGGGGGCCTTGTTACCCCCACAGCGCGCGGAGCTATTCTCCGGCCCGCTGTGGGCGGGGGGGGATAAGGAACCCCCGGATGTCGACCGCACCACCCACGAAGAAACTTAGCTCATCCTTGCTAAGTTGAGTCGTCCAGACCATCCAAGAAGAAAAAATAAGACAAAGCAATCAACAGAAAGGAGCTTTATTTATCAGGAAACCCGGAGGACACGCTCCCCCTCCGGTGGGCTTCAGGAAAGATACAACCCGGGGGATTTCTCACGAGCCTAAGCCCCCTACGCCTAAAGCTCCCGGAGGCGCTCCCTCAGCTCCCGGGCCAAGTCCCGGTACAGCGCCCGGACGCGACGCTGAGAGTCCCGAAGTACGTCTCCGGGCCAAAACTCGTACCCAGCCGGCGGAAGTATCCGGAGAGGAGGTATCATTTGGGCCTTCGCGCGCGGGGGAGTTAATTCAGCACGGCTGTTGTCAAAATTATCCAAGTGCCACTCCGGGCGCCACCTCAACCGGACAGGCTCCCGGGCAGTACCCCCGTCACGCTTCCCGGAGACAAGGCTCAGCAAAATCAAAGCCGCTTGGGCATCCCCCGGAGAGCCTCTCCCGGACCGTTGCCCGGGAGTAACCCCCCGGGAACCCTGGTAACATTTCATTGCAAAGACTTAGAAAAATTTCAAATATATTTCATTGCAAAATGTTTTTGTACAAGTGCCCGGGGCTTCTCCTAAGAAGCTACCGGAATCAAAATGTCTAACAAAATAAAAAGGGGTCCTAGCTAAAGACCCGGGGGAGGCTCATACTTTAGCATTGGGGTCCTCCCCCCGGGGAGCTTCCTCCGTGGCCGGGGCAGGGGCATCCGCGGCCGGAGGCGCCGGTGTCGGGAACCTCGTCCGGATGATCCGGTCGTAGAATCCCTCTGCCAGCAGCTCCACCTCCCGGCGCGTTGGCTCGAAGGTCTCCGGGAAGCTCCGGGGGATGCGCCCCCCGATCGCCCGGGCGCCGACCCCCCGATAGTCGACAAGCCCCACGGCGGCCGCGATGACGGGGATCGCTCGGCCCCGTGCCCGGACGTCCACAGCCTCCGCGAGGGTCGCCGGGGGCACCTCGGGGCCGCTCCCAGAGCCCAGGCTAACGCCAAGGCTTTCCAAGGTCGAGCGGACGGAGCGGCCCGCGTCCGACAGCACCCAGACGCTGGAGCTCTCGAGCTCCCAGAGCGCCTTCTCCCGCACCTTGGCCTCCTCTCGAAGGCGGATGTAGGCGCCCTCCGAAAGGTGCACCTGCGCCCGGGCCTGGGACAGCTCATCAAGAGCTTCGTCCCGCTCCCGAAGGGCCGCCTCCCGCTGCTCCACGCAAGCCGCGGCCCGGCTCTCCGCCTCCTTGAGCAGCCGAGTGACCCACTGCTCAAGGCCCCAGGTAACAGTCGCTACCTACAAAATACATAAAGAGTTAGAAAAATCTCAAGTGCAGGAAAAAAGCCGAAATATTAAGAGCTCGGGTTACCTGGGCTCCGAGGGACTCGAGCCCCTCAAAACGCTCGTGGAGCGTTCCCCCCGCTACGAAGGCCTGCACCTTCCGGCTGTGCAGGCCCTCCGCGCAGCGGGCCACCTCCCCCGCGGGGAGCAGAGAGGTATCTTGCCCGGCACCCCCGTTGCGGCCGGGAGAGGGCCCCCGGACCTCGGAATCCGGGAGAATAGCCGGCGTCGCCGGCGTCTTCGTCGACGAAGTTTCCTCCGAGGACGACGAAGACGAGGATTGGGCGGGGACCTCCGCCCGGGGGGGGATCATCGGGCCTTTCCCCGCCCCAGGCCGGAGGGCCCTCGGAGCCTCCTGCTCCGGGGGGACCTCGAAGACTGAGGGGCTCCCCCCCTCCTCATCAACCGGCCAGAGGCACGGAGGCGCCGCTTCCGAGAACCTCACCTCCAGCCTCTCCGGCGCCAATGTCGCCGGGAGAGGCGAGAGGAGCGCCACTCGAACTGGCGACGGGGCGTAGTCCGCGGAATCGGACCCCGCCCCGCCGGTAACAACCTCCTTCCCCCGGGCCTCGACGGGGCCCCCGGGGGCGGAGGCGTCGCCTCTGCCCGGGGCGCCGCCCGGGCATGTTCGGCTCCGGGAGCCGAGTCCCGGGCCCTCACCAGCGTCGTCGCCGGCGTCGTCGTCGGGGCGGGGGTCTTTTGGACCCGGGGCCTTTTGAGCTCCGAGCCCCCAGCCGCATCCTTCCCCCGCTTATGAGACCCGGGGGTGGGAAGGGGCTTCCTCTCCGGAAGCCTGAGCCCGTAGGCCTCGACCACCAGGTTCCGAGGAGGCCCCTCCCCCACGAGGCGCACGATGCGCTCGTGTTCGTCGGCGAAGTACCTCCCCAGGAGGTGCTCCGCCTTGTCCCTCGCCGCCGGGTACGGGCGCACTGCAAGAGGTAAAAAGTTAGTCGATTTCTCATAAAAAACTGCAAGTACAAAAATGCAGGGGACTTACGCCGCGTCACCGGCTTGACCGGAGGCCGCTGCTCCGGGCCCATGCCGATCCCCCTTCCCCCGCGTGAGAAGGGGGAAAGCCGCAGGAGTGCCAGCTCCTCCGCGGCGTCCCGCATCGAGCGGGCCTTCTTCGTCAGCACCACCTTCCCGAGGAGCTCGAACTCCTCGTCAGTCCACACCGGCGGCTTCGGTGCGGATGACCGGCTGTAGGTGGGAGGCTCCGGGGCGTAGACCACCGCCTCGTCCCGGACCCGGAGGTAGAACCACCTCCGGAGCCAGTCCCCCCAGTGGTCCCGGGAGGCTGCCGCCGGGTAGTCCGCCACCCGGGAGGGCAGCATCTGGACCATCACCGAGCCGAAGGGGGACTTCGGTCCTCCCTTCACCAGGTGGGAGCTCCGCGCTGCCGGCTCGTAAAAGTACCGGAAGGTGCGGAGGGTGGGCTCCCGCCCGGTCGCCGTCTCGTACAGCCAGATGAAGAGACCCATCCGGACGAGGGCGTTGGGGGTGAGGTGGTTGAGCGCCACCCCGTACTCCTTCAGGAACTCCCGGAGCATCGGGTGCACCGGGAGCCGGAGCCCTGCCTCGAGGAAGGCCTCAAAGGCCACAACCTCTCCGGGCCTGGGGCGGGGGGCTCCGTCCTTTAGGGGGACCCGGATGTCCCCCTCTTCAATGACGCCCTTCTTGACCAGGGACTCCGCGTCCGAGGCCAAGAACTCGGAGGCCCAGAGGAAATCCACGGGGATTTCCTCCGGGGGCACCTCCGTGGTCTTCGCTCGACCTTTGGGCGCCATCAGGTGAGTTCTTTGTTTTTCGGTGGCTAAGTTTTCAGGTGGCTACGTCTACAACACCCGGACGCTCACTACCGGAAAAGGCTACCGGAGAAGATACCGGAAGAGCGCTACAGGGAGAGCTGAAGTTAGAGTTGAAAATTTGGAATGAACTTCCGGGGCCCCCTAAGGCCCTATTTATAGAGGCTGGCCGAGATCTAGATGCCCGCCACGTGGCCCCCTCGGAGCAATCTGGACCACTGAAATTCAAACCGTGCGCGGGAAACGAAGGGACAGGTGCGTAAATCGAGACACCGGTTCGAACCGCGCGTGCATTTATCGCGAAAACGGCGCGGCCATAAAGCGCCCGGCACAGAAACCGAAGCATCGTCGGGGGTTCGGTGATTTTCGTCCGGAGGTTTCGCCCGGAGATTTTCCCGGTACCGTAACCATTCCCTTCGGGGGCTCAAGCTTCGTCCCCGGAGGGCATGGGGGGCTGCTGTTGGGGGAAATCTCCACACGGTCAAGTCCAGGTAAGTTCATGATTGCTCGAGGACAGTGGCCTCCGGTGCCTGCCCCGGGCGCCGCCATTTGGCCCCCGGGACCGTGCCCCCCGGGCATGTCCCGGGCGCCGCCATTTGCCCGGGGACAGTGGCCTCCGGTGCCTACCCCGGGCGCCGCCTTTTAGGCTCCCGAGACCGTGCCCCCGGGATATGTCCCGGGCGTCGCCTTTTTAGCTCCCGGGACCGTGCCCCCCGGGCCGGTCCCGGGCGCCGCCATTTGCCCGGGGACAGTGGCCTCCGGTGCCTGCCCCGAGCGCCGCCATTCGGCCCCCGGGACCGTGCCCCCCGGGCGGGTCCCGGGCGCCGCCATTTGCCCGGGGACAGTGGCCTCCGATGCCTGCCCCGGGCGCCGCCTTTTGGCCCCCGGGACCGTGCCCTCCGGGGCGGGTCCCGGGCGCCGCCATTTGCCCAGGGACAGTGGCCTCCGGTGCCTGCCCCAGGCGCCGTCATTCGGCCCCCGGGACCGTGCCCCCCGGGCGGGTCCCGGGTGCCGCCATTTGCTCGGGGACAGTGGCCTCCGGTGCCTGCCCCGGGCGCCGCCATTGCCCGAGGACAGTGGCCGCCGGTGCCTGTCCCGGGCGCCGCCTTTTGGCCCCCGGGACCGTGCCCCCCGGGGCGGGTCCCGGGCGCCGCCATTTGCCCGGGGACAGTGGCCGCCGGTGCCTACCCCAGGCGCCGCCTTTTAGGCTCCCGGGACCATGCCTCCGAGGTATCTCCCGGGCGCCGCCTTTTAGCTCCCGGGACTTTGCCCCCCGGGCGAGTCCCGGGCGCCGCCATTCGCCCGGGGACAGTGGCCCCCGGTGCCTGCCCTGGGCGCCGCCTCTTAGGCTCCCGGGACCCTGCTCTCCGGAAGGGGTCCCGGACGTCACCGCCCTCCTAAAAAGTAAAATCCCTGTTTGTTTATCACGTGCAGGTCACGCGAGGGACGCCTCGGGAATCAGCGACCACCTGTCAAGCATCCAAGACGTTTGACCGGGAGAAGGACGGTCTTACCCTTCAATCCGACGGTGGCTTCCGGGGTAGTTTAGGTTTTTGCCTTCTTTTTGGGGCTATAAATAGCCCTTGTACCCCTCTGTTGTAAAGGATCAACTCATTATTATTTGGAATAGCTAAACTCACAGGTGTGCTCCGGAAGCCTCTCCCCCGGAGAGAGCCTCCCCAGCCGACTCCGGTCGGGAGCACGTCGACAAGACTAGGGCCCCCACCGGGACCCCAACCTGTATAAATCCACGTGTCAATTCTTGTGTTTGTCCGGCGGGGGAGGACCGGTCACCCGGTCAACCCGCGCTGCGTAATCTCCGCTAGGATCGTCTTCAAAACCTGCCGGGGTATTCTTAATACCACGACAAGGGGCCTGACTGACAAACTGATTTTTTCATAAAAGTCCAGAAACTCAAGGAATTTTGCAGTAAGTTCCCTGGCACAAAGAATTTGAGTGCCAGTGCACTGCTGGTTTCTAGGTTTAGCGCGTCTGGACGAGCCACGTATGTGTTGCTTCGCCAATTATGTCAATTACTTAGGCGAGGTAGAAAGGGTGTTGCTGACAAGGTTCATTGGGAAATGGCGGCTTAACGGCCGCGAACAGTGAGGTTTAAGTTGTCGGCCGCTGGAACAGAAGATGGGCTATGGTGACAGGGCACAGGGGTTGATGATTCTCGAAATTGGTTTAGGGGTTTTGCTACTGTGGTGTTACTGATGGTGCTGGAGTGAGGAATTTGGCTCTGGTGGCAGCTAGAGGCTCGCAGGCATCACGGTCGGGCTTGAAGACGATGGTCGTGGTGGTGCAGCCGATTCAAGGCAATGCCGGGCGATTGGCCTCGACTACACGATCCATGGGACACAAGGAAGGTGTAGGTAAGGTCAGTTTGATCGGCGTTACAGAAAACCACAATCACGGGCTGATTTTAAAATGCAGCTGGACAGGCTTGCTCAACTGGCTTTGGAGATCAAATAATCCTACTGGAGGGAGGGCTAATTTGGACGGGAACGGTATCAATTGCAAGAATAGGGCAAATTGAAATCTCGGCGATTGCCGGCGGTGAGGTTCACCAGAGGTCAATTGAATGCTACTGAATAGAGAGATGGGCACGAGGGGTATACCGGTGTAGTTAATTTGAAGCTTGGGGTAGTTATCGAGGAGGATCTTCAAGTCCTGATCGCATACGGATTCGCGACCAAGTCCTGATCGCATACGAATTCGCGACCTTACGGATTCGCGACCAAGTCCTGATCGCATACGGATTCGTGACCAAGTCCTGATCGCATATGGATTCGTGACCAAGTCCTGATCGCATACAGATTCGCGACCAAGTCCTGATCGCATACAGATTTGCGACCAAGTCCTGATCGCATACGGCTTCGCGACCTTAACCATGTTCGAAAAGGCTTTGCGACCATGGATTGGTTCACGACCATGAAAAGGAATTTGTTCTCTGTTCAGAATTGTAATCCGATCCGAATATATATATAACTAAGCTTATCTGTTTAGGATTAGTTAGTTAGTTATATGAGTCTAATACGTTTAGGTTATTAAGTCTGATACGTACTCATACGATTGGACTATAAATACCTTGTAATAGGTCTAGTTTAGATCATCGAAAAGTCATAGAACTTATTTGAGTTTTAAACACTTATAGTTCCTTCGACGTAGACAAGTGTGTCTAACGTTCGACGTGTGAAGCCCTCTTTGAAATAAAGAGTTGTGCAATTACTTTGGGTTTCAGTATTTCTGAATAAGATCCCTTTATTTCGCATATTAAAATCTGGGCGAGCCTAGTGCGAAAACCAAGGCTAGGTCTCAAACAGATCAAGTTGGTATCAGAGCAACTTTCCTATCCTGTGGATGGTGAAGACTCGCTAGGGTTACAAAACCTCCAGTGAAACTCCAGGCGATCAATTGATTGTTCCTACAGCCGCATCTCCGACAATGTCTAACGATACCTCCGTTCATGCTAACCTAGCCGAACAAGTGGCTAAGCTCTCCACCGACTTGGAAACCGTGCTTGCTTGGATTAAGCAACAGGCCATGATTGTATCTCCTGAAGTAGGGAAGGTTATGGGTGAGAAGACTGGTGAAGACTTGCGCAGGGCAGACGAAGATGAAGACGAAGGCGACCACAAGACCAACGACCTCGCCAACACCTCCTTAGCTGTTGGATCTTTTAAGGTCGACGCTAAGATTGATATACCCATATATGATGGGGTGATCGATGCCGAGAAGCTGGATTCTTGGATCGATCAACTTGAGACCTACTTTGACCTGAAAGGGTTCAGTAGTGCTCAAAAGGTAAAGTTCGCACCTTTGAAGATGAAGGACCACACCAAGACATGCTGGAAGGCCCTTGTCGCCAGTGGTGAAGCTGACGACCTTGCGTGGGGTCAATTCAAACGACTTCTGTGACAAGAATTCTATCCGATGGGTTACCTTGAGGAGAGATGGGAACGTTGGCACAGATTGTACCAACGGCACGACCAGATCGTCCAAGACTATACGACAGAGTTTCGGCGATAAGAAATGGTCATCGGCATCTCACTGTCCGATCCTCAGGTATTTCGGAAGTATACATCTGGACTTCAGAAATCGATCAGTATTGAACTAAGTCTGTTCAAAGTTCAAGACATCTCGACCGCGAGCACGACTGCTTTGGCGATTGAGAAGAAGAATAAGACCTGCAACGAAAAGAACCTGAGGGAGATTTCAACCACAACGAGCTACGGAGAGGGTACCCACGATATGGGTAACACTTGTGAGCATTGTCATGTTGCTGGGCACACAAAAAAGAAGTGTTATAAACTTCATCCTAAACTGCGACCAGAAAGAAAAAGGAGGGATGAACCAAGCACACGAACAGCTATGGTTACTTCTATTCCGCTCGCAGAGGAAATTATCCAGTTGGATTCGGTTGAAAAGGCAGACACGACCTTGTCTCTAATGGCAATGCCAAAGGAGAAAGGTTCGGGTTCATCAATTGAGCACAACCTGACAGAGGAATTGTTCACTATTAACATACAGATGAAGCACGAGGTGGTCACAGCCATCTTTGACCCCGGAAGCCAAAAGAATTTGGTCTCCCCCGGGCTGGTTCGATGACTTGGTTTGCAGACGACTTATCATCCTCGACCATATCCTCTGGGATGGTTCACTTCCGACGTGAATCAGCAAATCAAGAGTCAGTATCTGCTCGTTACATCGACGAGGTTCAATGTGATGTCATCCCCATCGATATTTGCCAAGTGATTTTTGGAAGTCCGTTCTTGTATGATCGTGATGCCCATTACCACCGAAGAGCTCGAGAATATGACCTCACAAAGGATGGGACAAAATTTATCATCAGCAAAAATGACCACGCACTACTACAGAAATGCTTTTCACTATCGGTTAAAAATCCACTCTACTATCGGTTCTCTTACCGATAGTGGTCGGCACGATAGTAGAGGTACAGAACACTTCTATCGGTTCAAAAACTGTTAGTAAAACATCTACATTCCCAACGTTCACTAATCGCTATCGACTATTTCTTCTATCGGCTCGAATTTAAACCGATAGTATTATATACGTTTTTTCTATCGGCTCGTATATAAACCGATAGTATTGTTTAGGCTTTTTCTATCGGCTAGGATCTAAACCGATAGTATTATATACTTTTTTTCTATCGGGTATTATCTAAACCGATAGTATTGTCTGGACACAGTTAGTACGGGAAACTTTATTCTATCGGTTATATTATATAACCGATAGTATTTTGTAGACACGTTTAGTACTGAAAACTTTATTCTATCGGTTTCTGCATATGAACCGATAGTACTGTAATATTTATTCTATCGGTTGTAGTATATAACCGATAGTAATTTGTAGACACGTTTAGTACTGAAAACTTTATTCTATCAGTTGTTGCATATGAACCGATAGTAATGTAATATTTATTCTATCGGTTGTAGTATATAACTGATAGTAATATTAGTTTTTCCTATCGGTTATGTACTGGCACGGTTAGTACTGGAATCATGCACATATACATACAGCTATACAGAGATACATTGGATCATTCACAAATACACCAATATTGACAAATATTCAGCAATATTCACATATTGATCAATTTATTCACAAATACACTAATACAGTAATATACACATGCATTGGACAGATTGAATTTATGCACATATTGATCGAGTTTATTCACAAATACATCAATGAATCTATTCACATATTGAGTTTATTCACAAATACAGCAATCAACACATTCAATATATATTCACAAATACAGCAATCAACACAAGTCAGTTACTATCGATCGTTGATAGCCACTTCTTCCATGACATATTGAGCCCAAATTGTTCGCAGCTCCTTCAATTGAGGCAACTCATATTGCTCTTTCAACATGGCGCTCTGCATATATGCGTGTATGAAGTTGGGATCGTACGTCACATCCAATTAAAGTTCGACTTTGAGTCAGGAAAAATGGTTACCTTAGGGAATTGGGCAAAGTTTCTCCTGATCAGGTCATACATGAATCTCATGACATAGAAGCCACATTCCCACGATTGTGGCTGCTGATGGCACTGGAAAAATTGCATATGCAAAGACATAAACCCACATTAACTCGAAAGAACTAATTAAGCTTAAATTAAAAGACTCATCATGAGTACTTCCATCCGTATTAATTACCTCATATTCTTTCCAAGAAATTGTTGTGCCCTTCGACACGTCATGCCTCCCTCCAGCACTAGCATAATTTTTGAAAGCCCTGTATTTAATTTAGCATTGCGGGTTAATATGTTATCATTAATTAGCTAGTCAGAGAAAAATTTAAGACAACTATGTTACTTACGCGTCTATGTGCCATGTGAGGGTGAAAACATGCGCCACCTTGTCGCTCATCAAATCGAGGTAATAGACCTCATTCATCCATGGGCAAATGACGGCGAGGACCCAATGGCCCCTACATTGCATATATGAGCGAACCGTTTCATACATATGTTAGGCGTAACATACAAGAATGAGTTAAATTAGTAGGAAATGCACTAACCTTTGGTGGTACGGCGCAAGGATGAACTCTCGGTCCTGCTGCGCTAGAAGTGCCCTTGATATGTATTCCTCCGCATGTGCTTGGTCGTGCTCTAGCATCGTGAGGCTTATTTTCTCTGGTTCGAGGAAACCCACCTTGTCACATGCCCTCATCGACGCCAGCCTATACATGCACCTGGATGCAAAGTAGACATTAGTAAGTAGTGCATACAAAAAGTGATTAGATTTATGAAACGAACTATGATAACTTCAGACAACAGCAAACTCACAGGACTCCAGTCCGTATGATGGACATATCAAGCTCCCGCCAGTTGAGGAGGTCGAACAAATCCTCGTGGGCCACCGATATGCTCCCGGGCTCACGGTGAAAATGGGCTGGCCTGAAGTGAACCAAGAAGTTGATGTGGCGCCTAGACCGGGTTAGGTACCACTCGTGGAGACTTCTGGTTATTTGATCCATATTGCGCAGAAGGTACTCCGACACGAGTGGGGACCCGTTCTTGAACGTACCCGGCTGGCTTTGTTTGGCCTTGCCCTTGCCTTTGGGGGGGGAGTGAGTGTATACCTTCGAAGGTTGGGGTGTGGTGCCGCCGGCCTCATTTGATGGCGAAGGGTTTGAGGCCGTCGGAGGAGGCATGGGGGCCGAAGGAGTTCGCTCATGCGTTGTGGCGGGGGTGGTGTCCTCAGGAAGTGAGCTGGTATTCATCGTCCACTTTAAGTACAAACGCTTAAATTAGATTTTGCAAATTGAGTATATTAACTGAGTTGTAAGCTAGAATGGCTAGGGTTTACCTCCTGTAGTCTAACACCCTTCTTGGGCCACTGTATGTACGAGCCCAATGCCTCGCCAATTGTCCGCATTTCGTCCGTTGGGACGGCAACGGAAAAGAGCTGTAGCCCGGGAGGGCCATGTCCACCTGTACCTTTGCGAATCCAGGCTCCAGAGGTACGCAGTGGATCCGGACATCCTCCCAAGACTGGTATACGACCCCGTTTGCAACCGCAACAGGTTTGTCGCCTATGTTGATCAATAGGCTACAGCTCTCCGGCTTCTGCAATTTGCAACAATTATAACAGGTTAGCGAAACAATTCTAACGTAACGGGAGTGGCATCTACCGAACTGCATATATAGCTCAAGAGTTGCAATACCTCGATCAGGTCCACCGGATCCACGTGAACCTTCGAGCCAACACTACTCGGCCTGGCAGCGTCGACCTCGGCAGCTGGATCTAAACCCTTGGACTGCACAACTCGGCTGAGGCTTTCATACTTCTCGTTCATTTGAGCGAACATGTCCGCGAATTGTGCAGTCACATCTGCCCGTATCTTCTGAGATAGCTCCACTTCCCTTTCCTTCCAGCTGCCAGCCTTTTTCGCCTTTTGCCCGGGCTCCGAGAAGCCTTCCTTCCATGGCACCATAGCCCCCACTGTTATCATCCGCCCTGGATGCTCCTTGTTCCCTAGAGCCCGGGTAAGGATGTCGTTCTCCCTATGGGGACTGAACAATCCCTCGGTCGCCTCCTTCGAGCAAGAGATCTGTTACATTGAAAGCTCTCCATTGTGAGGAAGAAATATATACAAACTTGTGCGCACACTAGTGATCATAGTTAGCCAACTTACGAGTCGCTGCACGACCTCGACGTCCCTGGGGTTTGGGAACGCCACAGTCCCCGTGGCCGACACGGTCCCTCTGGCCAGCCACCAGCACTTGCATCGCTGATCGCGGATCTCGGAGAGTGGTAGGTCAGGGGAGTCGACGAAATGCGATGCCTCGTCTTCAACCTTCTTCCACTGCTCCTCCTTCCCCGCATAGCCGCGAGAGCCGAGCCAATGTGGGTGGTCGTTCCTCCTCTAGATTGCCCTATTCTTCTCGCTGAGGGCCTTCGTACCAGAAACAAGAAAATTAATGCACCACTGCTTACTGCATACGATGGTGTAACCAAGCAAAGGAACCATACATACCTTGAACTCAGGAGTCCCCTTCTGTTGGGCAAATTGCTCCCATACCTCCTCCGTTATGAAGGGGTACTTCTCGCATGGAGATTCGCCTTTAGTGAGGAAGGTACTGACGAGGACGCTCTTGAAGGTTTTCCACGTGTTGTTCATGTCCTTCAATCAAGCTATCTTGGGACCATCGTCCGGGATGTTCCACTTGGCCTGTTTCAAATGGTGCATATAAGTAGGACTTACCTAATCTCTAGGATAAACCAAGGGAATGTGATTACTCAAGAGTTCAGTGATTTTGATTAATTTTACCTTCACTTCGGCCCACAGCCTATCCCTCTCGTCGGCCTTGACGTCCTTCTAGCTCTGGACGGTGATCTTCACCCTTTCCTTCGCCAACAAGCCAACATAGGCAGCATAGTGCCCGGCGTTCTTCCCGATCGGTCTCCCGAACTGGTTGAATTCACAGGAAAGATCCACGCGTTTGGCCAAACGACCCAACATCGTTGCGCCTCGCGCCTTCCTCTTGCGCTGGGACGAGGCAGCACCATCTACGTTCGCCATCGCCGAATCACTACTATCAGCCGAGGAAGATGCCGACATGGCTTTACCTAAAATTCCATGAACAAACCATCAATTGATATGAAGAAAGGTACATGACAAAGTTCATAACTAAAATTGTTGTGCCCTACGCTAGTCTCTCTGCATGAACATAAAGTCTGTTGAAATTTAAATGAACTAAAATTTCATATGAACATTAGAAAATGGGAAGTAATTAACAGAAAATTCAGATGAGCA
Source organism: Pharus latifolius (assembly GCA_019359835.1). NCBI lineage: Eukaryota > Viridiplantae > Streptophyta > Magnoliopsida > Poales > Poaceae > Pharus > Pharus latifolius. The sequence continues at coordinate 55,567,663 of CM033326.1, read as the reverse complement.
GTGCAAACTAAGACATACTCTATTTCCTATCAGTTTTGAAAGGAAAACCGATAGTACTAAGGTTTGTATTCAGGAAAATTTAAAAGATTAGCAGTGCAAACTATGCTAATCTCTCTGCAGGAAAATAAAGTCTGTTAAAATTTAAATGAACCTAAATTTGAGATGAACATTAGAAAATGGGAAGTAATTCACAGAAAATTCAGATGAGCAATGCAAACTAAGACATACTCTATTTCCTATCGGTTTTGAAAGGAAAACCGATAGTACTAAGGTTTGTATTCAGGAAAATTTAAAAGATTAGCAGTGCAAACTATGCTAATCTCTCTGCAGGAAAATAAAGTCTGTTAAAATTTAAATGAACCTAAATTTGAGATGAACATTAGAAAATGGGAAGTAATTCACAGAAAATTCAAATTAGCAGTGCAAACTATGATGGCACTACTATTTCCTATCGGTTTTCCAAGTCAAACCGATAGTAATTAAGTTTGAATTCAGTAAAATCTATAAGATTAGCAGTGCAAACTATGCTAGTCTCTCAGCAGGAACATAAAGTATGTTAAAATGTAAATGAACCAAAATTTCAGATGAAAATTAGAAAATGGGAAATAATTAACAGAAAATTCAGTTTAAGGTATTTACTATCGGTTCTGAATAAGAAACCGATAGTGGACTACACTGTATGACAAATTGCTAGTGATTTTCATCAATTCTGTCATTCTCCTAGCTATCAAGTTTGTAGTTCATGAATTTTACTCTAGGTTTATATTTGTAATCCATTGAACGAGATATGAACCATTGCAAACAAAATTAAGCAATACACGTGAGCGATTTGGTCAAGAACACTTACAGTCGTTCGTGGAGTGGCCGGAGGCGGTGGCGCAATGCAGTGCCGGAGGCGGTGGAGAACCAGATTCTGATCGGCAATGGTGGCGCAGAGGAGCGAAGAAGCGAACGTCGGCGAATCTAGGGTTTTCCGCGCGAGTATTTGGAAATTGGAATGTGATCAATTGCACTGGAGGGAAAATCGTGCAAGGTTATAACCTAATAAATGAATATTTACTATCGGTTCATAACCACAAAACCGATAGTAAAAACATGTAAGTTAGAGTTTTCAGTATGGGAACTTTTCACTATCGGTTTTATTATACCAAACCGATAGTAAACTAAGAAACAGGGACTCATAACATAGTATAAATCACTATCGGTTGTAAACACTAAACAGATAGTAAACTAAGAACAGGGGCTCATAACACAGTATAAATCACTATCGGTTATGAACGATAAACCGATAGTATAGTTTAATTTCATATCGGTTTCACAGTTATAACCGATAGTAAAATACAATGTTATTGACCCTAAAGGATTTCCCTTAAAAGAATTACAGAGGATCTCAGTACATCATTTTGCATTGTATTTTACTATCGGTTTTATGACAATAAACCGATAATATATGTTAATTTCATATCGGTTTGGAGGTTGAAACCGATAGTAGAATACTGTTAAATTGATCTAAAGGTATTTTCTGAGAACAATTACAGATGGGTCTAGTACATCATTTTGCACTTGTAAAGACAGCTGAAACCCCATGCAAATGACTTCCAATAATTTTGAAATAAATTAACAGTAAAGACCAATCATGGAATGAAAATTTGCAGTTTTCATATATATTTGTGAAAAGAATCAATTATTGCTCAAATCAAGTATATACTAGAAATGATTCTCAATGCATCACGTATGTTTTCCCAAAGAATTTTTGAAAAATGATTTGAAGAATTCTTCGATTAAAGATCCAAGTAATATACGTCACTTACATATTGCAAATTAGTCAAGAATGGTTTTCCACCCATAATCCTTCTTCGTGGTCGTCTCGCAGGTAACTTGTTTCGTCAATATCTTCGGTAGGGACAGATTGAAGGATTCTATCTAAAAATGGAGGTACTTCGTCGAACTGATCGTACTCTTCTTCATCCACAACGTCTTCGACCCCAACAATACGTCTCTTACTGTGAAGGACAACGTGCAACTTTGGGTTGACCGGGTCAACGATGTAGAACACCTGTGTGGCTTGCTCAGCAAGTATAAATGGATCATCTTTGTGTGCGACTCTACTGAGATCGACGAGAGTAAGCCCATAATGTCGACTTTAACACCTCGAGGGATTTCGACCCATTGGCATCGAAACAGAGGAATCTTAAGTAATACATAATCGAGCTCCCATATTTCCTCAATAATACCGTAATATGAGTCGAGTGCCCTTACTGCCCTGGCATCCTCCGAAATAGAAAGTAGTGTCACTCCACTACATTGCATAGTACTCTTCTCGTCCTGAGTTCTTGTGTAAAATGAATAGCCGTTGATGTCATACCCCTGCCAAGTCCCTACAGTAAATCTAGGCCCTCTGGCCAACTATGTAACATCTTCATCTACATCGCCCTCAGAAGCTTGCAGGACTCTATTTTCGATCCACCCAGCAAACTTCCTATTATGTTCTCTGGTGACCCAAATCTCTGGCTTCGAGGGATTCTGTTTCCGTAACATTTCCTTGTGCTCGTGTATGTATGGCTCCACCCCCGTCATGTGCTGTAAAACCCAAAAATGGGCTTTTGCATACAGATCACTAGAGGGGACGACTGCTTTAAATCCAATCGTTCCAATGCCCTGAAGCCGGGACATAGGAACGCCAATTGGGTCAACCCTGGCCATATAGTTGGTGCAAAATTCGATCACCTCCTCGGCAGCATAACCTTCAATGATACTGCCCTCAGGCCGATGTCGATTCCTTACATATCCCTTCAAGATACCCATAAATCTCTCAAATGGATACATGTAGCGCAGGAACACGGGTCCACAAAACTTAATTTCTCTGACAAGGTGAACAATTAGATGGACCATAACATCAAAAAAGGATGGAGGGAAATACATCTCTAGCTGACAAAGAGTAGTAGTCACATCGCGTTGCAAATCGTCCAGTCCATCCATTTTAATTACCTGCAAGGACACAGTTGCAGCAAATATTCAGATCCAAAAAATCTGACAAGTTCCACGAATGGAGCTAATTAACTTGCTAGGAGTACACGCTTACGTACCTTGCCAGATATTGTGTTGAAGAAATAACATAGCTTTGTAATTGCCTCTCTGACTTTGACTGAGAGAATGCCTCTGATAGCAATGGGAAGCATTTGTGACATCAATACATGACAATCATGGGACTTCATACCAACCAGTTTCAAGTCTTTCATGGACACAAGTTTTTCAAGTTCGCAGAATACCCGCATGGAACTTTGACACCATGTAGGCACTGACAGAGTTCTGTTTTTTCTCTTTTTGACAAAGTATAGCAGGCCGGGGGGAGGTATGTCCGCTTGCCCTTCTCCAACGGTGCAAGCTCAGTCCTTATGCCCATGTCGAGCAAGTCACGGCGAACGTTGATGCCATCTTTTGTCTTTCCTGGAATGTTCAACAACAAACCAATCAAACTGTCACAAACATTTTTCTCTACGTGCATGACATCAATGCAATGTCGAACTTGTAAGTGCTCCCAATATGGCAGATCCCAAAGAATCGATCTCTTCTTCCAAACATTTTTTCCTGGAGGTTTAGAACATTTACCGAACTCAACTTTGATGTCCTTCACGCGCAAGTAAAGCTCCTTACCAGTCACAAACACTGGGGCTGATTCTTTCTCAGGCTTCCCATTGAATGACTTCCTCTTCTTACGGTAGGCGTGATGCATCGGAAGGAATCTGCGGTGACCCATGTACACTGTTTTTCTGCAGTTTGATAACCACATGCTTTCAGTTTCATCCAGGCAAATAGGACAAGCCTTGCCTCCTTTCGTACTATACCCCGACAAATTTCCATAGGCCGGGAAATCATTTATGGTGCAAAATATCATGGCCCGCAACATGAAATTCTCTCGCTTATGTGCATCCCACACCCGCACCCCTTCGCTCCACAATTTATGTAAGTCCTCGACTAACGGTGATAGAAACACGTCAATATCATTCCCAGGTTGTCTGGGTCCTGAAATTAGTAACGACATCATGATGTACTTGCGCTTCATACATAACCAAGGAGGAAGATTGTAGATGCATAAAAGAACTGGCCAAGTGCTATGTCGACTGCTCATATTTCCGTGTGGATTCATACCATCCGTACTCAGCCCAAACCTTATATTCCTCACTTCGCCGCCAAACTCACCAAATGTTCTGTTAATGTTTCTCCATTGAATGGAATCAGCTGGATGTCTTAGTTTTCCGTCTTGTTTCCGACCTTCAACATGCCAACGCAAGTACTTCGCATCTTTCGGATTTGCAAACAGCCGTTTCAATCTGGGAATCACAGGCAAATACGACACAGTTTCGGCCAGAGGCCCTTTCTTTACCTCATCACATCCATTGTGATAAATTCTGTCCCCATGCTTATACCGCGATGCACCGCATCTTGGACAAACATGCAAATCCTCGTACTCGTTACGGTACAGAACACAATCATTTGGGCATGCATGTATTCTTTCGATTTCCATTCCCAACGGACACAATAGTTTTTTGGCCTGGTAAACCGATCTTGGCAACTCATTTCCCTCTGGAAGCATGTCCGCTAACAGATCCAATAGCGCCGTGAAACTCTTATCGCTCCAACCGTTGCTTGCCTTCAAGTTATATAATCTCAACACAGAAGACAACTTTGTAAATGTTGCACATCTGGGGAACAAAGGCTTCTCAGAATCAACAATTAATTTCTCAAATTTAGCTAAATTGTTTTCGCTGTAGTCTTCTTCTACATCACGTAACATTTCATCTAAATTGTCATCATCTACATGGACTTCCAAATGAACATTACCAATGTTCTGATCATGATCATCATTACTGCAATCCACTTCCGGGTGCTGCTGAGTGGTAGCGGTGCTCGTTTCCTCAAGATCTTTACCATGCCATATCCAACGGGTATAGCATGCGTTAAAACCACGACGAATCAAATGACTCCTAATCTGATCAGAGTTGCCGAACCTTTTTAAGTTCATACAATCTATACAAGGACAATGCATATCTTTCTCTCCCTTCTTCGCCTTTTCTTTCTCAGCAAATTTAATAAACCCATTCACACCCTCCAAATACTCAACAGTAGTACGTTTTATTCCATACATCCAATATTCTCGGTCCATCTACAATTATTTCACAAAATTGACAAATTCAAATAAATAATTAATGACTCAGGGCATGCATATATGCATGAAACATAATTAGCTAGGCCATATGTGTGTACATGAGCTGCGTAATTACATTAAATGGATTTGTATAAATGAAACCCTAATTAACTTGATGCATGCATTAATTGGAAGAGCCAGCTAGCTAGCTGCTTAAATTCAGCAAGATATAGCTAGCTAGCCAACCTAGCCTTCTAGCTAGTTTGGAGATACATGTATCTAGTTTACTGACTTGCAAGTAGAGAGAGAGAGGGAGAGTGCATGTGAAAGAGTGATCGAGAGAGAGAGAGAGAGGTGATGAGAAGATGACAATACCGAGGGGATGGAAATATGATCAACCTCTCAGCTAGCTTCTCCAGATCACTCTAGCTTGGAGTCGTGCGCGGCTGAAATGATTCCAACATATAGAGCGCAGAGCAGGGGTCGACCTAATTAAGTTGTCCAATTTTACTATCGGTTCAAAAACACAAACCGATAGTAAAATAAGGTCCCCACTGTCATAACCATTAGTGTATATGAAGTCATTTTACTATCGGTTTGTATTATATAACCGATAATACTATTTCATATATTGTATCGGTTAGTACAGTAATAACCGATAGTAAAAAGTCAGTAATTTCACTATCAGTTACGCGAGAAAAACCGATAGTACTATATAATATATTATATCGGTTGGTACAGTACGAACCAATAGTATAAAGTGAGTAATTTTACTATCAATTAAAAGTGGAAAACCGATAGTATTATTTTAATATATTATATCGGTTGGTACAGTAATAACCGATAGTATAAAGTGCGCAATTTTACTATCAGTTAAAAGTGGAAAACCGATAGTACTATTTAATATATTATATCGGTTTGTACAGTAATGACCGATAGTAAAAAGTATTTGCATTTCACTAACGTTGGACTAGTGTGTAACCGATAGTAAATTGCCACTTTTCCGCCGCTGTCGTCCTATTCTATCGGATTTTTCCCAGATTGCTTATAACCGTTAGAAAATATGGGTTAGTGGAATGCACTTCTGTAGTAGTGACGTCGACACCAAGAACTTGATGATAGTAAATCAGGCGAAACGGGTTGTCAACGCATGCTCAAAGTGTGTGCTGAGCGTGATGCATCCAATTAGCCAAGAGGATTGTGCTACATCGAGTATGGAAAGTGGAGGTTGTTTAGCAAGCTTGTCGGAAGAAAACAACGCGCTATTCGCAAAGGTACATAGTCGATCACCACAATGACTAGTCGAAAATGACATGCAACTTGTCTCTACGGTGCCACTATTCAAACTTCGCAATCCTAGCTTTGGGATCGGTGATGGTATCAACCTCGACAAAGGGAAGGCTATCCGCGAGTGGTGGAGGCCACAATCCATGACGGAGGTGCCAAGCTCCATGAGCGCCTATCCATACATTCGATCCGACGATTGTAGCATTGCTCATCGTGTGTTCATTCCAAAACTCCCAGTCATTCTCTACATCTTCACAGTTGGTCACCAATGGGAGTTGGTTCCTTCTTAACAGGGGAGTCACGATCCGGGAGGATCTCAAGTTGAGTTCGCAATGGATTCACGACCACAAAAAGATTTGCGACTTTGGAAAGGTTTGTGACCTTGGGAAGGTATTCAACGGCTCTATCATGAGGTTGAACAGAACTTGCTGAAAACTCAACTCAAGTACAAGGCGCGACATGATCGGCACCGAGTTGATACGCAATTTCAAGAAGGTGATATGGTATGGTTACATCTGAGTAAGGAGGGACTTAAAGGTGAAGGTAAGAAACTCAAACCCATTCATTATGGTCCTTTTTGGATTTTGCGGAAAGTGGGTAGTAATGCTTGTCAGCTCGAGTTACCTCCATACATGGATATTTACTCGGTTGTCAATGTTGAGCCTTCAATGCTGGATGATGAGCCAGATACCATAGTACCATCTGTTGAAGACTTGGTCTATCAACGAGACGAATCTCTACGCGAAGATGTGATTCTGGAGAAGAAGGTGACTACCACCCGCAGTGGCACAAAGGAGACTTTTCGAATCGGTCGAAAAGATCAACGAGCATGTGCGGCAAAGTGGTACACCAGAGAAGATGGACAAGCCCAATTTTCACATCTCCAGTTTGATCGAGAGGTCGCAACAGGGGTTGGCTCCTTCTCAACAAGGGTGTCATGATCCGGGAGGATCTTCAAGTCCTGATCGCATACGGATTTGTGACCAAGTCCTGATCGCATACGGATTCGTGATCTTATGGATTCGCGACCAAGTCCTGATCGCATACGGATTTGCGACCATGTCCTGATCGCATATGGCTTCGCGACCTTAACCGTGTTCGAAAAGGTTTCGCGACCATGGATTGGTTCGCAACAATGAAAAAGAATTTGTTCTCTATTCGGAATTGTAATCCGATCCGAATATATATATAACTAAGATTATCTATTTAGGATTAGTTAGTTAGTTATATGAGTCTAATACGTTGAAGTTATTAAGTCTGATACGTACTCGTACGATTGGACTATAAATACCTTGTAATAGGTCTAGTTTAGATCATCGAAAAGTCATAGAACTTATTTGAGTTTTAAACACTTATAGTTCCTTCGATGTAGGCAAGTGTATCTAACGTTCGACGTGTGAAGCCCTCTTTGAAATAAAGAGTTGTGCAATTACTTTGGGTTTCGGTATTTCTGAATAAGATCCCGTTATTCCGCATATTAGAATCTGGGCGAGCCTAGTGTGAAAACCAAGGCTAGGTCTCAAACAGATCAGGCAGTGGCGAGCTCTGGCGACGTTTCCCTCCTCGGTGGCTCGCCAGAGAAGAAGAAGAAAGCGAAGGAGGCTAGGGACTTAGTTGGTTTCTGGTGGTGTGAAGAAGGTCTGGGCGAAGGGGCTTAAATAGGCGAGGCTGGCACTCTCTCTAGACTTGAAGCAAATCGGGAAGATATGGTATTGACTGGCAACGATGGCGACGATCGAGACGGCGTGCAGTGGCGACGAGACGGCTGTAGCGACTGCCACAGCTTTGTCAGCTGGGAGGTGGGAATCACGCAAGCTCCTGGCTGGCGCAGATGCAATGTGATGGTCGACCTCGGCATGTCGACGGCGTGGCAAAAAGGTTCTAACAGCTGCAGGCACGTGCGCGCACGGAACGAGACGGCGCTGCCGCTGCTGCTAGTCGTCGGTCATTGCCACGGTGGCTGGCTCCGATGCGACACGTGGACCACGCGCGGACACGTCGGATATGAGCGCTCGTGAAGGCGGACGCTGGCCGGTGGCAAAGTTCGCGGCGGCGCCACTGGTCGAAGACGGCTGGCCGGGGTCCTGGTCGAAAAGGAGCTGGGGCTCTGGTCGAGAAGGGCTTTGAAAAATGGCAAGGACTGAAATGCAAAATCTGAAACTTGGTTTCAGGATTGAATTGTAAATCTGGCATAATAATCGGATTTGGCTGAAACTGATCTCACCAGCTAGGCTTTTTGAATTCAACAAGCATGTTTACAAGGATAGATGACACAATCTGGTGTTTTTGATCAGGTTTTGAGCAAAACGAAAACAGAGAACTTAGGGTAATTGGGGTCTGGATTTTGTCAAGGCTAAAATCTCAGGTCTAGGATGAGATTTTGAGATTCTCTCAGAAGAAGATTTTGTTCAGAATAACAATTGGGAGATATTCCCTAAATCAGATCAAGGTTTGGAGCTGATTTGTGGCTTTTAGCCTTTTAAGGCTTTTGGGAGAATAAGAAAAGGATCAATCTGAAATACTTTTGGATTGAATTGTGAAAATGATCTGAATGGTGGAGCTCTGCTGTCAACTTTTTAAATTAAGGTAGTGGCATACCCTGGATTATAAGTCTAAGATAATTGATCTAGATCAGATCAAACTTAGGGATCAACCTAGGGTTTAATCTGAGATGGGGTCGAGACATCTGGGAAATCCAATAGAGATGCACACTGACTAGCATGCCAAAGAGGTAGTAAAGTGTAACACCCTGGTTTTGGGGTGAAAATTTCCTTTCCATGAAAATCATGCATGCATGTATCTCTACAGTAGTAGCAAGATCAGTTCAACCCTAATCTATCCTAAGCCCCAAAAATCTCAAAATCTTCCCTATGAACCCAAATTGAGATCTGACTTTCCAGATTTGACCTACCATTTATCATGAAAATAAAAGCCTTCAAAAGCCAAATTCAATTCCATCTCTAACTCTCAGATCTTTCAATCCTTTTCTGTTTTCGAAAACATGAATTAATTAAATATCCTAATTACCCTAAATACTCTGAACTCAGATTTAGCCGAATCTTGACCTAATCCAGACCAGATTATCCTTTGATATGAACAAGGGTATGCCAATACCTTAATCCAAAAAGTTGGCAGCCAGATTTCTTCATTTAAGCCCTTTTCGCAAATCAGTCCAAGAAGTATCGCAAATCAGTCCTTTTCTGATTTTCGAGAAGCCTGAAAAGGCTAAAAATTGCCAATCAACTCCAAATTTAAAATCTGTTTCATGGAACACCTCCCAAATGCTATTCAATACAAAATCTCCTTTTGTCAGAATACCAAAATCTCACCCTAAGTCTCAGATTTCCAGTTTTGACAAAATCCAGATTATTAGTACCCTAATTTACCCTGTTTTCGATTTGTCTCAAATCTGTTTAAACATTCCAAATCTTATCTTCTACCTTTGCCAAATTATTTGTTGGATAATGTTTACCAGAATCTTGAATTCAAAATCAGCCCTAATCCTCCAAATCTCAAGATTTACAAATCAGTACAAAGCCAAATTCGGATTTCGCAATCAGTCCAAATCTCTGTTTCGACCAGAGCTCTCAGCTCTTTCGACCACAGCCGGCATAGTGTTCGACCATGACCAGAACCCGTACCCGCTTCGACCAGTGTCGCTGCGACCGCAACCAGGTGCGCTGTGTCGTCATGATCATCGCTGCCAACCTTCGCTGTGCTCGTGCTCACCTGCGCTTGCATGTGTGCACGTGTCCACACCCAACCCAAATCATCGCCGTGGCAACACCGATGTCCAGCGCAACAACGGCGCGCGCGCCAACGGGAAAGTTGAACCTGCACGCATGTGTGTGTCGTTGCCGCCGTTGCTTCAACCCAAAGCTTCACCGGCGCAAGTTCCTTAGCCTCCAGTGCAGTAAGCTTCGTCCCGTGCCTATAAATAGCAACCCCAGATCAGCAGCTTCATCCTCACCACTGCACTCTAGAGCCTCCTTAGCCACTAAACTGAATTTTCTCGTCTTCGTCTTCTTCCCCGGCGAGCCGCCGAGGAGGAGCACGGTGCCAGCCCGATCTACTGCACCAACCTTCAAATTGATTCAACCAGTGAGTGTCTTTATCTCCTCTTATCGTGTTGTAGCTATGAATTGAGTTTATATGCACCTCATCGCCGGTGATCGTTGGAATTGCCAGAACCCCTGTTCCAGCTATGCTGTTCGATTTAGTTCGAATTAACCCTCAAACCAGTAGACTAATATTATCAGTAAGTTAAGTGTAGCAAGCCTGTAAGCTCAGAACCATCAATTGAAGTCAAATTGAAGTCCCCCCCCCCCCAAGTTTGAGCTTCACCAGTGACTGGCTCATGTCGCCAGGCCACACCGCCGTTCCTCGAGTTAAATTAACCTTACCAGAAGCTTCACCTCACTACCCTAATGCTCTCACCACGAGCAATTGAACTCCAAAGCCCTACAGCAGAATCACCCAATTTAGTGCCTTCTTATGCAGCCGCGGCGTTGAATTTCTCGCCGGCGCCGCCTCAAGCCGATTCCCCTCAGCTCCACCATCTACAGCAACTTATAAACTCAGCTGTGCTTTCAATTTTGAGATTGAATCACCCAGTCGTCTTGTCGCCATTGAGGGCGATTCTTCTCCGGCGCAGTTCATCGTCGTTCGCCGCCATTCAACCTTTGGCCAAGTCCAGTGCAACAGATAGTATCTTATGGCCCTAACTAGCTCCAGCAACACCAGGTTTCAGCAACGCAGCACCAAATCGTGATTTAACTATTTTACCCTTTGCTGCCGTGCCGCCAGTGTGTCGCCTGGTTGCCGCCGGCCACCGCTGTCGATGCCACCTTGTCTAGCATCTTTGCCTTGATCTCCTAAACACTTTCCTCTATAGCTCAATCCTTGAATCTGCACAGAATCACCAGATATCGCTATGCCAAGATCTTGTCCAGTGGCTTCACTGTGCCGTGTCACCACTGTAGTTCATCATCGCCGTTCATCACCGTCCGACCACCTCAGCCCTTGAAACCACCACCAATGAGTGCCTGTTATTTTCGCCTACCTCCCAGACATAGTTGTCGAAGCAATCAAGCCCTAAATCAGACAAAGCATCAAAGTCCTAGTTTTGACAATGCACTGACATCCAGTTCACTGTGTCCAGGGGTGTCTTTGCAAAATCCTTGACTTCTAGACATTTTCTGTGAAAATCACCTTGTCAAATAGCTACCTCATAGCATTATGCACCCAATGCTTGAAACAAAACCCATTTTGCCTACTGAGAATCTCTAGAACCATGCCAATGCTAATCCTTGAAAATGTCAGCCTGTGTCATCTCAATGCCATCCAATGGCATTGGGCCAAATTGACCATTTATGTTTATCCAAATTGAAAACAACTTTGTCTACCAAGTTTGTAGGACCATGATCTACATTTCTTTCAACTGTCATAACTTGAGATAAGCCCTCTAGCTTTCTCTAAAGCTATGTCAGGCCATGAACCGAATGTCGATCTGTTGACGTTCACTGTTTTTGAGTAAACCAGCCGTGAACTCTATGTCAATATGGATGCCTTGAGACTCTACTAACCTCCAGTGCTCAATCTTAGCCCAAATTCCTTGAAACCCTAGAATTTTGACCCAAAACAGCTTGCAATCTCAATCTGTTTCAACATCGCCAAGATCCTTTCTCTTAAGAGCATGTTGCATATAGATTTTAAAGAATTTAAAATCTTTTGTGATCTTTGTGTGCTTGTTTGTTGGAGAGTAGATCAAGAGCTCAAGTTCGAAGACTTCGTCGTTGACCCAACATCGACTGCTGTTTCTTACGACGCGGAAGGCAAGTCATATTCTTGAACATCTTGAACTTATATCTTAAGAGTTGCTATAATATAACCTTGAATATAAGTAATATTGCATGTGAAAGAGTGATTGAGATATAAATTGGCAATACTAAGCTGGATGCTTGTTAAAAGTGGAATGATTAAATAGTGAGCCATGAACTATTATATATGTACTTATGTATATTCATGAAATAAAACCCCTAGCCGTGACCAGGTCTTTTGGTATGGAAGTGTGGAATGGTCTTTTGGTATGGAATGGTCTTTTGGTTTTCTGGTATGGAATAGTCTTTTGGTATGGGATGGTGGTGGCACTAGATGTGCATGGTTGTGGATGGTCTAGTCATTGGCATATAAGGACTAGAACCTTGTGTTGTGCGTCTAGTGGCATGAACAACGTGCTAACCGCAAGCCTGGTATGGGACAGGCCTGAACAAGTAGTATGTGGATCACACATGGAACCCCTATATGACATTCACGATTTACACGAAGTGCGGCTCCAACACATTGCACACTGACCTTGAGTGGAAAGATGCCAAATTAGTGGGGGTTGTGTAGCCCCGCCACAACTGTGGTTTGCGTGTAAAAAACAGCAGGGTCTGGGGTGAATTGTGTGTGAAACATGGCAAAAGTTCTTGTTATCTCCACCTTGCCACTCACACATGGTTGTGAGGAAGGGTCTAATCATATTGATAGGATGGGCATGAAAGTGGAATATCTTGCGGGTAAATTGGTACCTCTCTGCAGAGTTAAAAACGTATTCGAATACTCCGAGCTCCCGGGTTTATAGGAGTCTGCTGCGGTGGATTAAATCCACGGGGTGTGGCACAAGTATGTTTTCTAAATAAAATTTGATAAAGCAAGATTACCCAAATGACATGTGTTGTCATGATAAGGGGTGCTGCCGTGGGCTGTCGTGTGTCGACGTGTCACGGTAGTACTATAAATAGTGATAACATGAATAGCGATGCTATGTTATGAAAAGTGCTGCCATGAGATGAGATATGAATGAAAAGACTATTTTACAACAATCCACACTTCTTGACTAGCATAGGTTTATAACATCACTACTATATGTATCTACTCTTACCTATGACTTGCTGAGTACGTAAGTACTCACCCTTGCAACCTACAACCCAGTAGATGGAGCGTCCCATGATCAAGATGAAGGCATGGAGAACTTCTTGAATCCAGAAGGAGGAGAACCAAGTTCCGCCAGAGTCCTAATGTGTGTTGTTCTGCCATCAACTTCTTACTGTGGGGGTTCACCTATTTTTCGCTGTGTAGTTGTTTTTGTTTTGCTTTAGCTAGACCATGTATGCCGCGAAGGCATTGTAATCTCTTTATGTTGTATTAAGGACAGCAGGCCACACTGCTTAAATATTTTGTAAGTTACTCTGCGGTGATATAAATATAGTCCTGTGCTTGACTTATCCTGGGAAGTCAATGGTATGCATGTATGGGATCAGCTGTAGCGAGCTGGGTCTCCACAGGAGTAGTCGTTGTCCCCAGGTTGGGGTGCGACATAAAATCTGGGGTGTAACATCAAGCCCACCCCCTACTGCAAGACCAGATAGTGAAACAACTATTGCAACGGGGTTAATGACTTCTATGTTAGAAAATCTTGCCATAGTTGTCACTACAGCTCCATCTGAAGTACTGGACGTTGCCATGACTACCAATGAATCTAAAACTATCATTGACAAGGAGATTCATTATACACAATCCTCAAAACCTGTCAATGATGAAGAAACTGAAGTGGCCTCTACTACGACCTTGACCATAGGGACAAGTGAACAGGCCAGAACTTCTACTCCCCATATGGTCGAAGAAACTCTACCTTCCCCCGAGGAGAAGAAAATTTGGAAGCAGCGGTTCAACTGGTTGATACTCCGCGTCGTGCTCCACAAGTAAATCTTTAGCAGGAGAAAAATATCGTGGGATCTGAGTTCTTTTTCAAAGATCTCATAGAGGTAAGTAAAATCTTTACCCAATACATTTTATTGTTTTCTGAATAACATCTTTAGATGTTAACCTCTTTGTAGAACTCTGCTCGCCATTCGACCTTGGTGACTTCTCTGAAAGAACAATTTAAAGTCATGCAAGTGAAATGCAACCGCCTAGAATAGTTAGTATCTTGCTCTATTCTCAGTCCTCTACGAATTTAGATGACATTTCTTGTTGTCGCACGGAAAATCTACTCTATCATGCGAGGTTACCAAGGAGGGAGTAGATAAGGAAAAAACGACAGCAGAGGCTATAAAGGAAAATAGCATAAAACATGCTGAAGCCCTTTCATCCTTGGAGGAAAAGAAAAGATCATATGCCACTTTCCAAGGGGAAAAAGAAAATTTGCAAGCTAATTTAAATTGTAAGTTCATTATCATAGAATTTATCACTGCGTTTATGATCTTACATGGATTAATCAAACTATTTTTGTTTCTTCATCTAATCAGGTCAAAGAGAAATAAACTTCAAGTTGGCTTAAGAGAAGAACAACTTTAAAGAAAAGTCCATCCAGAGAGGAAATGATCTCGAGAAGCTTCAAAGGACCATCAATGTCCTCCAGAAGGCAATGGAAAAGGCCAGAAATACTGCAAAACTTTCTCAAGAAGAAAAGAATAATTTGGAAAAGATCATCAATAACTGCAGTATCATGGAAAAAACTACTCTCGAGAAATTGAGAGATGTCGTGGATTCAGTCGAGGTAGCAATGATTGATCCTGAGAAAGACAATCTATCTGTCAAAGAGTCCTATGCCTTGGTCGCAGTTCAAGCTGATTTTCTGATCGACAATATCGTAGAGTTTGCAAAGAGGTACAAGGAAACAATCAAGTCCGATGTTGGTACTACCGCCTCTTCTATCTTGTGCAAACTAAGACATCGCCATGGACCAAACTTAGATCTGAATCCAGCGGTGGAAGATGTGATTTTTGATAACGAAGATCAGATGAGAGCGACCATAGCTGAGGTTAAACCCATAGTTGACAAACTATTAGAAAACCTCAAGCTTAGCTAAGACTTTTCCTTCTCACTATATTTATTTTGACAATGGAAAACAGAAGTTTCTGATGTATCTCATTGTTTATAACCTACAAACAGACATTTATAACAGAAAATGCGAATGCATGCTCTAACAAAATTTAAAACCATAAAAACATACTTAACTTTAAACTTCATGTTCTAGTTATATTCTCCTAGCCCTCTTCCTGAGATTACTAATACTGAGAATACAATATAGTAATTTTAGGATAACAAACATACCTAGTGAGTCTCTTATGTATAGAGAAATGGCTTAAAAAGAAAAGCCTCAACTAGAGTTTATTATGAGATTTCAAAAATAAACACCTCAAAATAAATGTCAAAGCGTTTTGCAAACTAATAGCCACCCGATTGATCAAAAACATACTAGTAAGTCTCGTATGCGTTAAGAAACGGCTTATTTAGAAATGCCTTATCTAGATGCAACCATGAGATCGATCAGCGAATCCACTTTTAACACTGTAATGAGATGATTATTTTTTAATCAGCCCCAAGCGTAGCTTGAAGAAAGAAAGGACATAAAATGAGAACACAACCATAACATAGAGTGAAAAAAGCATTTTATTATTAAAGAAAAACATGCTAATTGAGCAGGAAAATGGTAATGGCAAAAACTTACACATAAAATTTATGCAATTGATTTATATTCCATGAGCAAGAAAAGGCGAAGAAGGGAGAAAAAGATATGTATTGTCCTTGTACAGATTGTATGAACTTAAAGAGGTCTAGAAACTCTGATCAGATTAAAAGCCATTTGATTCGTCATGGTTTTAATGAATGATATACCTTCTAGATATGGCATAGCGAAGATCTTGAGGAAACAAGCACCGCTACCAATCAACAGGACCTGGACATGGGCTGCAGTAATGATGATCATCAGAATTTTGATAATGTTCATTCGGATGTGCATGTAGATGATGACAATTTAGATGAAATGTTACATGATATATAAGAAGATTACAGCAAAAACGACTTTCATAAATTTGAGAAATTGATTACTGATTCTGAGAAGCCTTTATTCCCTAGATGTGCAAAATTTACAAAGCTATCTTCTATGCTGAGATTATATATCTTGAAGGCAAGCAACAGTTGGAGCGATAAGAGTTTCATGGCACTATTAGATTTTTTAGCGGACATGCTTCCAGAGAGAAATGACTTGCCAAGGTCAGTTTACCAAGCCTAAAAACTATTGTCCATTGGGAATGGAAATTGAAAGAATACACATATGCCCAAATGATTGTGTGCTATACCATAACGAGTATGAGAATTTGCATGTTAATCCTAGATGCGGTGCATCACGGTATAAGCGTAGGAACGAAATTGATCATAATTAATGTGATGAGGTAAAGAAAGGACCTCTAACCAAAACTGTGTTGTATTTGTCTGTGATTTCTAGATTGAAATGGCTATTTGCAAATCCGAAAGATGCGAAGTACTTGTGTTGGCATGCTGAAGGCTAGAAACAAGACAGAAAACTAAGACATCCAGCTGATTCTATTCAATGGAGTAACATTAGCAAAACATTTGGTGAGTTTGGCGGTGAAGTGAGGAATATAAGGTTCGAGCTGAGTACAGATGGTATGAATCCACATGGAAATATAAGCAGTTAGCATAGCACTTGACCGGTTCTTTTGTGCATCTACAATCATCCTCCTTGATTATGTATGAAGCGCAAGTACATCATGATGTCGTTACTAATCTCAGGACCCAGACAACCCAGAAATGATATTGATGTGATTCTAGCGCCTTTAATCAATGACTTATAGAAATTATAGAGTAAAGGGGTGCGGGTGTGGGATGCATATAAGCAAGAGAATTTCATTTTACGGGACATGATATTTTGCATCATAAATGATTTCCCGGCCTATGAAAATTTGTCGGGCAATAGTACGAAGGGAGGCAGCGCTTGCCCTATTTTCCTAGATGAAACTTAGAGCATGTGGTTACAAAACTGTCGAAAAATAGTGTACATGGGTCACTATAAGTTTCTTCCAATGCATCACACCTACCGTAAGAAGAGGAAATCATTTAACAGGAAGCCTGAGAAAGGATCAACCCAGTGTTTGTGACCAGTAACGAGCTTTACTTGCACGTGAAGGACATCAAAGTTGAGTTCGGTAAATGTTTTAAACCTTCAGGAAAAAATGTTTGGAAGAAGAGATAGATTCTTTGAGATTTGCCATACTGGGAGCACTTACAAGTTCGACATTGCATTGATGTCATGCATGTAGAGAAAAATGTTTGTAATAGTTTGATTGTTTTGTTGTTGAACATTTCGGGAAAGAAAAAAGATGGCATCAAAGTTCACCATGACATGGTGGAAATGAGGATAAGCACTGAGCTTGCACTGTTGGAGAAGGGAAAGCATACATACCTCCCCCCGGCCTACTATACTTTGTCAAAAAGTGAAAAAACAGAACTCTGTCGGTGCCTGTATGGTGTTAAAATTCCATGTGGGTATTCTACGAACTTGAAAAAACTTGTGTCCATGAAGGACTTGAAACTGGTTGGTATGAAGTCCCATGATTGTCATTTGCTGTTGTCACAAATGCTTCCCATTACTATCAGAAGTATTCTCCCAATTAAAGTCAAAGAGACAATTACAAAGCTATGTTATTTCTTCAACGCAATATCTTGCAAGATAATTGTATTCCTACTAACTTAATTAGCTCCATTCATGCAACTTGCTAGATTTTTCTCATCTGAATATTTGCCGCAACTGAGTCCTTATAGGTAATTGATCTGGATGGACTGGACGATTTGCAACACGATGTGATTACAACTCTTAGTCAGCTCAAGATGTATTTCCCTCCATCCTTTTTTGATGTTATGGTCCATCTAATTGTTCACCTTGTCATAGAAATTAAGTTTTGTGGACTCGTGTTCCTGCGCTATATGTATCCATTTGAGAGATTTATGGGTATCTTGAAGGGATATGTAAGGAATCGTCATCGGCCCAAGGAAGTACCATCGAAGGTTATGCCGCCGAGGAGGCGATTGAATTTTGCACTAATTATATGACCGGGGTTGACCTAATTGGCATTCCTAAGTCCTGACACGAGGGCAGGCTTCAAGGCATCGGAATGATTGGATTCAAACCAGCCGTCCCCGCCAATGATCTGTATGCAAAAGCACATTTTTGGGTCTTACAACACATGACAGAGGTGGATCCATATATACATGACCACAAGACAATGTTACGGAAACAGAATAATTTGAAGCCAGAGATTTGGGTCACCAGAGAACATCACAGGAAATTTGTTGGGTGGATCAAAAATAGAGTCCTGTGATCTACCGAGGGCTCCGTAAGTGAAACTGTTACATGGTTGGCTAGAAGGCCAAGATTTACTATAGGGACTTGGCAGGAGTACAACATCAACAAGTATTCATTTTACATAAGAAGTCAGGAGGAGTAGAGTACTATGCAATGTAGTGAAGTGACACAATTTGCTATTTTGGAGGATTCCAGGGTAGTAAGGGCACTAAGCTCATATTACAATGTTATTGAAGAAATATGGGAGCTTGATTACGTATTATTTAAGATTCCTTTGTTTCGATGCCAATCGGTCGAAGTCCCTCGAGGTGTTAAAGTTGACAATTACGAGATTACTCTCATCGATTTGAATAGAGTTGCATACCAAGACGATCCATTTATACTTGCTAAGTAAGCCATACAGGTATTCTACATCATGGACCCGACCAATCCAAAGTTGCACATTGTCCTTCACAACAAGAGACATATTGTTGGGGTCAAAGACGTTGTCGATGAAGAAGAGTATAATCAATTTGACGAAATACGTCCATTTTTAGATGTCATTCAATCTGTCCCT
This sequence comes from Pharus latifolius, assembly GCA_019359835.1. Taxonomy (NCBI): domain Eukaryota; kingdom Viridiplantae; phylum Streptophyta; class Magnoliopsida; order Poales; family Poaceae; genus Pharus; species Pharus latifolius. The sequence goes on along the minus strand of CM033326.1, from coordinate 55,548,523 downwards.
ATCAAGATATTGATGAAACAAGTTACCTGCGAGACGATCATGAAGAAGGATCATGGGTTGACAACCATTCTTGACTATTTGTTGATCTCCATCTTATTCTGCACTCTCTAAATAATATTTTCGAAGACTTTCTTCATATGGCATAATTATTAAAAAAAATTTTGGCTTGCATGACACTCAAGGACATGGAATGGATAAAAATGACTTTGTAAAATATGACGAGCTAACTGTGGATCTCTGGCTGTAGCTAGTCTGAATGTGCTTCATATACCAATTTATACCAATTTCTATACATGCAATACATATTTATATATGTATGCTCTTGTACCTATGCCTATTCATTTTACCAGTAATACATGAAACAACACCATATATTTATATATACACCATTTATGCTTTCTAACTGCTCTCAGAAAAAACCATTAGTGTAAGTCACATGAAAGAAAAATCAACACTTCGGCATAGATCTCACAAAGTATATTCTAACGGTTCAAGTTTATGGACCGTTAATAAAATCTCCTATCTTCCAGTGGTTAATACTAGGGAACCGTTAGAAGAAAAAACCAAAACTTCTATATCTCATGAAGTTTGTTCTAACGGTTCTTTATATATTAACTGTTAGAAGAAACCACATGAGTTATTCTAACGGTTGTTCACATAGCAACCATTAGAAGAAAAGTAATTTTACTAACGGTTCATTTTGTCGAACCGTTAGAATAAGCCTTCCCTCTAAAAATACATGTGCCCTCCAATTTCCCTCCAGTAGAACCGTTCCAATTCTTTTTCTCCAAGAGCGTGAAAAGCCCTACCCTCATCAGCGACCACTTCCTCGCCGCCGGACCACCATCGCTGCCAAGCACTTCATTGCGCCATCACCGGCCACCACACCTTTCTCCACTACCGTTGGCCACTAGGGTTTCAGGTGAATCAACTCCAAGGATCTCATAGCTTCAACTCTCTCGACTAAATTTTGGCATTGCAATCAAGGTAAGTAAAATTTTGGCATTGTTAGATTATTTTGATCCTATGATGGCACAATGATGTTGACATGGTTGGAGATGCTCCTAACATAGTGAAAACAGACTAGCCATGGCGGTGACTTCACGACAAGGACTATCTATTTTCTCATTATGTGTCCATTGGATGTTTTTTTTAAATTTTTTTAGTATATGAGATCTTCTGATCTGTATTAAGAGGCTGGTTATTTGTCTATATCTAACTCATTATGGTTTATCTAAGTAGAATCTCTGAGTAAAGTGGATGTTCGATTGACTAAGTTATATTATTTGATGAGACTCAGATGCAAAATAAAGAAATTTGCACCAAACTCCTAGGGAAGCTTGAGCTTCCCACTAGCCTATGTTTGTCTAATAATGTTATTAGAGGAGTGATTAACACATTAGGTGTTTTTTGTTCAAGTAAGATTATCCAGATAGATTGAGGGCTATTTAGAAGTAATAAATGCAAATGAATAATTCTTGATAGTATTTCTCACTTTTCTGATGCTTAATTGACTGATGAGACTAAGCAGTGAAAATATGCAAGTTCAGTAGATCTGCCAAGCTATACTTGAAGTCTAAACCACAAATGAGAGTTTTGTACAAATTCGAGCAAAATTTTTGTTGGCGTATGAATCGGTCCAATAAAATAGTAAATTATTATATATGGAGCACACAAATCGACCTGCTATGGAGCACATCAGAACAAAAAAGCCCTCGTATGTACCAACAAATTTAAGCGAAGTGGTCTCGCTGGTGAAGCTAGTGGCCCGTGTCTAGAAGCTTATTTTGTATTTGATTCATTTAATTGGAAAGAATAGGCATGAGATGAAATGGGGTAAATTGGAGTCATGAAGTTTCAGTTTTTTACAATCAACAATTTAGAATCAGATATGTGTTTGATAATTATTATATGGTTCTAACTTCTCTATTTTAAAGTTGTTAAATCTTATATGTACTATAGCATTTACTAGTAATGTCATTGCCATTCCATTTCAGTTATGAACTTTTTCATGTAAACCCTTTCTTCATATCAATTGAGTTTAAGGCTGTGACTTCTAGTTGAGCTATTGAGTTTAGCTAGAATTGCATCATAGGATCAAAATCTCTCAATGTATATGTACTTAGCCTTTTTTATGGTTTGTTCATGGAATTTTAGGCAAAGCCAAGTTGGCATCTTCCTCGTTTGATGGTAGTGGTTTGATGAGGGGAAACGTAGCTAATGCTGTTGTGTCCTAGCGCAAGAGGAAGGCGCGACAATGTTGTGCCATTTGGACAAACACACTGATCTTTCCTGTGAGTTCAACCAGTTTGGGAGACCGATCGGAAAGAATGTTGGGTGGTACGCTACCTATGTTGGCTTTTTGGTGAAAGAAAGTGTGAAGATCACCATCGATAGCTGGAAGGACGTGAAGGCCAATGAGAGGGATAGGTTGTGAGCGGAAGTGAAGGTAAAATTAATCAAAATCTCTGAACTCTTTCATAATCACATTTCGTTGGCTTATCCTGAAGATTAACTAACTCCTGCTTATATGCACTATTCGAAAAGAGGCCAAGTAGAACATCCCCGATGATGGACCCAAGACGACTTGTTTGAAGGACATGAACAACACATGGAAAACCTTCAAGAGCTTCCTTCTCAGTACCTTCCTCGCTGCAGGGAAATCTCCTTGCGAGAAGTACCCCTTCATAATGCAGAAGGGGACTGCTGAGTTCAAGGTATATATGGTTCCTTTGCTTGGTTACACTCTATGGTCAATCGTATGGGCTAACCAAAGGTGCATTTGCTTTTTTCTGCTTCAATGGCCCGTAGCAAGAAGAATAAGGGAATCAAGAAGAGGAATGACCACCTGCACCAACTCAGATCTTGGGGCTATGTGGGGAAGGAGTAGTGGAGGAAGGAAGACGGGGAAAATGCTCTCGTCAACTCCCCTGACTTTCCGATCTCTGAGATTCGCAATCATCGGTGCAAGCGATGGTGGTGGGGGAGAGGGTCCGTGTCGTCCATGAGGTCTGTGGAGTTCCCAAACCCTAAGGACGCTGAGGTCGTGCAGCGAATGGTAAGTTGGCTAACTTCGTAAATTGTGTATGCACAAGTTTATATATATACTTTTCTCACAAAGAGCTTTGAATGTAACAGATCTCTAGCGAGAAGGAGGTGACCTAGGGGTTGTTTACTCCTGAGAGGAGAACGACCTCCTCACTCGGGCTCTAGGAAATAAGGAGCATCCCAGGCAAACACAGACCGTGGGAGTGGTTGTACCGTGGAAGGATGGCTTCAAAGAGTGTGGGGCAAGGAGGAGGAAGGCCCGCTATTCGAAGGACAAGCAATTGGAGGTTGCTGAGAAGATACAAGAAAATGTGACTGCATAGTTCGAGGCTAGGTTCGCTCAAATAAGTGAACAGTATGAACAACTCAACAGAATTGTGCAGTCCAAGGGTTTACATACAACTGCCGAGATCGACACTACCCTGCTAGGTCGGTCGAGAAATTGCTCTTCCAAGGTCCATGTGGATCCGGTGGATCTACTTGAGGTATTGCAAGCCTTGAACAGTGCACTTAAGTTGATGCCACTCCTGTTCCGTTAGAATTGTTTTGCTAACATGTTTTAATTGTTGAAACTTTGCAGAGGTCGAAGAGCTGTAGCCTAGTGGTTTACATAGGCGAGGGCCTTGTAGTGGTTGCACACAGGTTCGTATACCCATCTAGGGAGGATGTCTGGATCCACTGCGTACTGACGAGGATTGTTAGCTGTACTTAGACCTCCATGGTCGTGCATAGTGTTCCATGGTCGCACATATCGTACCATGACCGGAAGTACCTTCCTATGGTCGCTGAGGGCCAGGGGAAGAGATACCGGGTGATCCAAGGATGTCCTGGACATAACCCAAGAACTATATCTATTTCGTGGAAATTATAAAACGCTTATTATCATAGAAACCATTGTTGTATCCATGGACACTATGGTCGCAGAGATATCACCCTACGACCAGACTCTTGTGCAGATATAAAGTCCGATCTCATTACTATGGTCACAGAGGTACGCGATCACCCTTTATCATAACCGTACCTTAATCCTCATGGTTATTCTTGAAATAATCATAAGTCCCTAGTAAGGTAACCATCAAAGGAGGTTAGGATGGTAAAGCAGCTCCACAAAGCCAAGTCAAAGCTGCTTAACTGCCACATAACCATGATCTACAGCAACCACCACGTACCCACGACCCACGGCTACCACAGGCAGTTGGGAGCGATCGTGGGACGTGCCTTCAGGAGGATAACCGACAATCTCTTCGGAAAGTATAAGAAGGCCTTCAAGGGAAGGATCAAGGGGACGATTGACTACAGAGAAGATTAGACATAGCCAGATAGGATTAGCTAGCATACACACATTGTAATAATCTCTTTGTAATCATTTTTCCCATATAAACAAATACACATGACCAAAGGGTCATTACTCAGCTACGAGGGCCCAAACCTAGATAAATTCCCGTGTCCCTGATTCATAGATACCTTGAATACCTTGGTACTTACCTGATTGGCTCCCTTCATTATCCATCTCACTTCTTGCATAGGTTGACAAGAGGACCCCCGGGTTCCAATCGTCGACAGCTAGCACCCACCGTGGGGCCTTGAAGACATTTTTACCAAGGTTCATCGTATTCATGGATCATTTCCCTTGCCTGCACGATATTGAGAATGAATTTGATCTCGAGGATCATGTAGATGCCATGGATGAAGATAACATCCCCATCAATGGTGACGACATTACCCTCAATGCCTTTCCCGAGGAACCATCATCTCCAATTCCAGTCATGTCTAGTGGACAAGAAATTGAGTGAGCAATTCACTTGCCCTCTGTGAGTATTACTGCATCTGAGGACGAGTATGTGCCACAACTCATTGTCCTAGATGACGCGGAAGAAGATGACCTTGACATTCGTCTGGAGAAATTTTCCCCGGACAATCTGAAGTCTCTTTGATTTCAAGTGAGACTCAGACAAACTCTGTCCCTAGGAAAGTCACCACACTTTCCGAGGAAACCCCTGAGCAATGAGGTGCTAGGGAAGAGCGCAAGCGCCAACAGAAGGAGGACGAGGAGCACAAACGGTGAGAGGCCGAGGTTTGCAAGGTCGCAGAAGATTTTTTGCGTCCTGTGCCAACCCGACATGATACAGTTATCCGCGACCTTGGTCCGGGAACGTCTCGACAACCACATCTGGGAGGACGCAAGCGCAACTACACGTCGATCTCAATCTCCAAATTACTCCCCTACGGTTGAGGCGACCATGCTAGAGACTCCACTGACACCGAGAAGGAACCCAGAGGACCGCATCTGGAGAATCGCATATGCGCTCCGTAATCCTCCCTCTAGTCTCGCGAACAACGACGGGGTCATATTCACAAGGTGCTTGCAGATAACCTCGATGAAGTTGCCTTGGGCATTTCTCCAGCAACATCATCGTGTTTGACGACTAGGGGACAAGACAGTTCCCATCAAAGCCACAAGAGACGTAACCCCGCGAATACCCGACATGACAAGGCCCGGCGAACGGGCACTTCCCACGACCACAATCGCGTACCAGTACACTCGAGTTTGGGGCCACATCGTGAGCTTCATCAAGCCAATTCCCTCCGCGGCCACGACGATAGTCGCGATGATCAACGACCGCATGGTACATATGTGGGTTGCAAAGCTTTTTCGCCGGGGCTACGAAATGTGGTCTGGCCAGACAAGTTTAAGCCTGGTACAATCAAGAGATTGAACGGGACTCAAAATTCAACCGAATTTCTCCAAATCTATGTTACTGCCATCCAGGCGGCTGGAGGAAATGAACGGGTTATGTGAATTATTTGCCGACGGTCCTAGAGGGTCCAACACGGATCTAGTTGTTCAACCAACCAGAAGGATAGATCTATAACTGGGAGATGTTGCGTGACGCTATCCTCCACAACTTTTAAGACTGTTATGAGAAGCCTGGCAAAGAGGATGATCTACATCGCCTACGCCAAACTTTGACGAAGACGCTTCGGCAGTTTATCAAAAGATTTGTAGGAGTGAGAAATACCATTCCCAAAATCTCAAATACTTCGATCGGTCATTATAGCTTTTAAGCACGGTGTCCAATACTGAAGGTTCACAGAGGATTTGTGTATTCATCCCTGATCCAGGAGGATCTTCAAGTCCTGATCGCATATGGCTTCGCAACCTTACCATGTTCGGACAGGTTTCGCGACCATGGATGGGTCCGCGTCCATGAAAAGGAATTTTCCCTGTTCGGAATTGTAATCCAATTCGAATATATATAACTAAGATTATCCATTTAGGATTAGTTAGTTATATGAGTCTAATACGCTTAGGTTATTGAGTCTAATACGTACTCATACGATTGGACTATAAATACCTTGTAATAGCTTTAGTTTAGATCATCGAATACAATCGAGTCTAGATTGAAGTCTTAAACACATAGTTCCTTCGACGTAGGCGAGTGCGACCTAACGTTCGAAGTGTAAAGCCCTCTTTGAAATAAATAGCTGTGCAATTACTTTGAGCTGTGTTTTCGATCAACCTTTGAGTGTCGGTATTTCTGAGTAAGATCCATTTATTCCACATATTAGAATCTGGGCGAGCCTAGTACGAAAACCAAGGCTAGGTCTCAAACAGATCAAGTTGGTATCAAAACAACTTTTCTATCATGTGGATGGTGAAGACTCTCCAGGGTTACAAAACTTTCGGCGAAACTCCAGGTGAACAATTGACGGTTCCAACAACCTCGTCTCCGACAATGTCTGACGATACCTCTGTTCAAACTAACCTAGCCGAACAAGTGGCTAAGCTCTCCCCCGACATGGAAACCGTGCTTGCTTGGATTAAGCAGCAGGCCATGATTGTATCTCCCGAAGTAGGGAAGGTTATGGGTGTGAAGACTGGTGAAGACTTGAGCAGGACAGCCGAAAATGAAGACAAAGGCGACCACAAGACCGACGACCTCGCCAACACCTCCTTAACTGTCGGATCTTTTAAGGTCAACGCTAAGATTGATATATGTCGCGCCCCGCCTTCATAAGGGAACACGACTACTCCCATGGGGACCCAGCTCGCTATAGCTGATCCCATACCTTTTGACTTTCCAGGATGAGTCAAACACAGGAGTATATTGCATCAGTTTAACTTACATTACATTGAGCAGTATGGCCAACTGGCCTCATTACAACATAAGAAATTACAAGCCATCACGACATAAATAAGTTTGGTTGCAGAGGAACAGCTACTCATCATCAGAAGCTAAGTGAACCCCCACAGCAAGAAGTTGAAAGCAGAGCAACACTTTTCAGGACTTGGGTGGTACTGACTCTCTTCCTTGTAAGATCCAAGAAGTTCTCCAGGCCTTCGTCTTGATCAAGAGACATTCCATCTATTAGATAGTGAATTGCAAGGGTGAGCACTTACGTACTCAGCAAGTCATAATAAGAGTATGTACATATAGTAGAAATGATATGAACCTATGCTATTAGGGAAAGAGGGAAGGTTGCAAAATACTTTTTCTCTTTCTAAACTTGTGGCAGTGCTCATCATGACATACCATTAATATATTTTATAAACATTTAGAAGTACTACCATAGCACGACAACACATGTCTGCCCATGTTAGCACCTCATTTCATGACAACACATGTCAAGCACACATGAGCTAAGTCTAGCCAGTTTTATTTAGAAAACATACTTGTGTCACATCGACGTGGATAGGATCCACCGCGCGCAGGCTCCTATGGACCTGGGAGCTCGGAGTATTCGAATACATTTTTAACTTTGCAAAGGTGTACCACTTCAATCCACCGATCACTCAGCTTTCAAGTCGGGACCTCTCCATGCGACTTTTACGCATGTGACAAGGCTGAGATCACACAACAGTTTGCAATCCTAGCATTAACAATTCCCTGCCCGGTAAATAGACATTTCAGTCCTCCTTACCGTTGTGGGTACTCCCCACAGCCAATTCTACCTAGCCTTGGCCTATGGTCCCGCGAGACACATAGCCTGTGGATTCAGTCGCGCACGACTCAAAATCCAGGCGTAGGGTGCCTTCCTTCTTACACCTTATCCTCTCATTATTTTTCTGATCTCACATCACTCATGGCCCTCTGTGGCCCACCAGTTTCCTCTCAAGAAACCGGACCGACAACCATTACAGGGAAAAGCTAATATTGGGAAAACTACTATGTTGCGCCCGTCCCATACCGGGAAAGTGGTTAGTGTTGGATCAAGGATGCCGACTAGAGGGGGGGTGAATAGGAGGCTTTAAAAACTTCAAATAAAAACACGTTTTTATACCAAGAAGAACCAAATGCAATTTAATATATTTAAAGAGAAAGAATAGAGAACGAACACAGTTGTTTTTACCGAGGTATCGGAGACTCGCCCAGCCTCCACTAATCCTCGTTGAAGCACTCAAGTCACTTGAGTTTTTGCCTCAATACTCACGAAGAGTATTATCAACTAAGGTTGCTCCTTGTCCACTCCGAAAAGGCGAGCACCGATGCCTTGTACACACTTGCCGAGCCTCTCCAACAATCTCCGAATGGAGAGATCAACGGCCACGCCTCCGAACCGTCTAGGTGAGGGCGCTCACCAAGAGTAACAGGCAGCGAGGTCTTCTCTAGACCTCCAAACACGCACCGAAAAGCTAAGTGGATGCAAATGCAAAAGAACTGAAACTCTCAGTGGATCGGAAAGCACTCAACTTGATCAAAAGATCAAGATTTTATATAAGAAACTAATGCTCAAGAGTGTATATGAAATGCTGCTGCTTGTTGTATGAAACTTATGCCCAAAGCCCATTTTTATAGCCTCAAGAATCAAATGAACCGTTGGAGCTAGGGCTGAAAATCAGCAACCCAAACTGACAGTCAGTTTGTGAAACTGACAATCAGTTACATACACAACGGCCGACAAAATTTACGGATAAAAAATAGCTAGCCGTTTGTGGTCGTTTAAGGAAACTTGAAACCCCCAACTGACAGTCAGTTATGCAAACTGACAGTCAATTCGACCAAAACAACGACCAGATCAAATAGAAACTCAGATAAAAACAGCTGTGGTCGAAACCCAAACTGACAGTCAGCATGGTCATACTGACAGTCAGTTTAGTACAAAAATTTTTGGCCTGAAAAACACACTCTCTGGACAATTGTCAGTTAACACAAACTGACATTCAAACTGTCAGTCAGTTCAGCAAACTGACAGTCAGTTTGAACAAAAATAGCTATAACTTTAAATCCAGAAATCCAAAAGAGGTGTTTAATAGCTCATTTGAAAGATATTCTAAAGGACTATCTTTTTGTCAACAGAAGAAAAAGCCAGATCTGCCTAGATATTTCCATAAAATGCAAAAACTCTTCTGCTGTCAAAAACTAAACTGAAAAACCAAATAACTAACAGTCCGTTAAAAACATCTATAACTTTTGATCCAGAAATCCAAATTGAGAGTTTAATAGCTCGTTTGAAAGATAATTTAAAGAGATACATTTTTGTCAACAGAAGCAAAAGCCAGATCTGCCTAGATCTTTCTAGAAAAAGCAAATACTCTTCTGCTGTCAAAACACAACTGAAAAACCAAATCTTTCAAACCAAATTCAAATCAAATCCAACCAAAAAGATGCAATGCAATGACCTAAGTTTCTCGGTTTTTGTTGGAGATAAAGAGAGGACTTTCGCCACCCCTCTTTATAGTACAGTTAAAACTAAAAAATAATTTCCTAAACCGATCAAACTCCAAACACCGAGATCGGTCAAAATAAAACAAATATTACCTTAGGTCCTTTGCATCTTTAATCCTTACAACTTTCGTTTTGGTGACCTTGCACTTGCGACCTTGACTTCCAACCTTTAACTGCAACCACAGCCAACATTGCGACCTTGCGCTTGCGACCTTGGACCTGTGACCTGCAGATCTTCCCGGATCACTTGCAGACTTTACAGAAATCGTTCTGCATAGAAATAGCTCAAAGACAAGGTTAGTCCAAAACACTTAATGTCATCAATAATCAAAATCAACATAAAAGGGCCTAGATGCAACAGTTAGTACGTTTTTCATGCCGCATAGAAGTATAACACAAGGTTCTAGTCCTTACATGCCTGTGACCAGTGCATTCCACAAACCCTGCACTCGTCAGTGCCACCACCATTCCATACCAAACTCTGGCCACGGCAAGGGTTTTATTTCATGAATATACATATATACATATATATTAGTTATGGCTCACAGTTTGATCATTTTATAAAGAACCTCCTCATCATTTGTCGGCATACAGCCTAGTACTGCCATATCACACTTTTCTTATTTCATCACATGCAATATTGCTTATAGTCAAGGCAATATCTTAGCAATTCATAAAATATAGGTTCAAGATGTTCAAGAATATGACTTGCCTTCCGCGTCGTAAGGCACAGCAGTCGATGTCGGGTCTGACAAAATCTTTGTACTCTGGCTCTTGCTGTAATCAAAGATCAAACAAGCAAACAGGAATCACAATCCATTTAAATACATTAATAATCTATATGCAACATGCAAAGGAGAAATACTCTCGACGATAATGGAACAGGTAAGCTTGAAAGCTGGATTTGAGTTAATCTTGGAGATTTATGGAATTAGGGTTGAGGACGAATGCTAGAGACTCTCAGGGTTTCAAGGCTACAATATGGACATCAAGTCCGCGGTTGTTTTGTTCAAAACCAACGAACGTCAAAAGGTCGACATTCGGTTTAGGGCTCTGACATGCTTCAGAGAATGCTAGAGAGCTTATCTCAAGGTGTGGTAGTTGAATAAAATGTAGACCATAGCTCTACAAGTTTAGTGGACAAGGTGGTTTTTTGGTTTCATAACCAGAAGTGGTTAAACTGGCCCAATGCCATTGGCTGACATGAACTGACAAGGGCTGGCATTGTCAAGGAATGGCATTGACATGTTTTAGGAGATTTCCAATGGGAAAAATGGGATTTGATCAAAGCATTAGATGCAAACTGTAGTAAGGTAGCTATTTGACAAGGTGGTTTTCACAGGAAAGTCCAGAAACTCCAAAAGTTTTGCGAAGAGGCCCCTGGACATAGTGAACTAGGTGTCTTTGCACTGTCAAAACCTAGGGTTTGAGCATTTGATCGATCTTCTTGAGCTTTGCTTCGCCAACTATGTCTAGAAGGTAGGCGAAGACAACAGGAATCCAATGGTGGAGGTTTAAGGAACTAAGATGGCCGGACGATGATGAACGACGACGAAGAAATACGGTGGCGACACGGCAATGTACAGCCACTGGACAAGATCTTGGCGCAGCGATTACTTGTGATTTGGCACAGCATCGAAGGGTGATGTAGTGGAGTAATATGCTCAGGAGGTTGAGGCAAATCCACAGGACAAAGTAGATTGAACAACAGCGATGAGATGACGGCGAACGGCGAGGTCGAACTCGTCGGTTACAGAAACAAGGCGAGCTACGGTGATAACAAGCTAGGGTGAATGAATCAAGAAATTGGATGAGGGCTTTTACTCCTGGAGTGGTGCGAATCATTCTCCAGCGAGGAATTGGGTTGCAATCAGGTACTGGAGCTCGCTGATGTTGATGCCGGACTCGAAGAAGACAGTGAGGCAGGCGCATCTGCTACAAGGCAGTGCTGGTCAATTAAGCTTGGCTACACCATCTACGGAGTTCAAGGATCACGTTGATACGGTCAATTTGGTCGGAGGTGAAGTGGCACAGGCCACCGACGTGAGCTGCTCATGGCGGTGCGCGAAAACAGGGAAAGGCTCCAATCCGAGCTTTAATTTGAAATCTAACAACACTCTAATGATCAATTGGTTCTACTAAAAGGAGTACTGAAATCAGCTGGAAAGGGTTCAATTGCCGAAACAGGGCAAATCCAAAATCCGGCGATCACCAGTGTTGAGGCTCACCGGAGTTCGATTACTTGGTACAGCATAAAGAGGTGAGGTAGAGACACTCACTGGTGAAGTTGATTTGGAGGTTGATGCAGCGGAGCTCCCTGTCGTCGTTCTCCCCCTCGGCGGCTTGCCGGAGAAGAAGACGAAGACGAGAAGAAACGAGACTTTGCTAGTTCTGGAGTGGGGTGAAGTTGCTGCGAGCTACGGGGGAACTTAAATAGCAAAAGATGGGAGCTCTCGAGACTTGGAGCAATCGGGAGGATATCATTTTGGTTGGCTACGGTGGCGGTGTGCAACGGCCTCAACGGCTTTACAGCACGGTCGACGCGTGCTCTGGCTGGTGCAGTGGCAAAGCGACTGGCGGCTCCGGCATGGAGGCAATGTGGCGTAAAGTTTCTGACATTGCTGCAGGCGAGCGCGCGCGTGCGGGGGAAAGATTCGGGAAATGCTGGTGCTGCTGCTACGCTGCCACGGCGGCCAATCGGGTGCACGCATGTGGCGACGAGGTTGCGGCGAAGCTGGCAATGGCAGAGCTCCACCGACAGTAGAGTTCGCAATGCAGTTGTGCTCCTGGTCGCGGCTGGGCGTGAGGTCGAAAACGGCACAACTCCTGGTCGTGGCTGCTCTAGTCGAAACAGCGCTGGATTTGGTCAAAAAGGCTCAAGGACTGAAATTCAAGGATTTGGTTTTGAATTTGGACCTGTTCGTAATTTCTGAGAATTTGGTAGTTTGGGCTAATTTTGACTTTACAGATTTGAAGAACTTTATTCAACGGATGATTTGAGAGAAGACCTGATAAAATCTGGGAACTTTTGATCAAATTTGAACTGAAGTGAAAACAGGGTAATTAAGGGTATTTCAAATCTGGGTTTCGGTCGAGGTTAAAAATCTGAGATCTAGGATACGATTTTGAGATCCTCACAAAAGGAGATTTTGTATTGAATAGCATTTGGGAGGTATTCCCTGAATCAAATTGAGAGTTGGAGCTGATTTGTGGCTTTTATCCTTTTTGGGCTCTGGGAAATCATAAAAGGACTAATCTGCGATACAATTTGGACTGATTTGCGAAAAGGGCTTAAATGATGGAATCTAGTTGCCAACTTTTTGGATTAAGGTATTGGCATACCCATGATTACAATCCAAGAATAATATGGTCTAGATTAGGTTAAATCTGAATTTTGAAACTCAGGGTATTTAGGGTAATTAGGATATTCAATTAATTCTGTTTTCGAAAACAGAAAGAGGTTGATAATTCTGGGAGTTAGAGATTGAATTTGATCTGGCTTCTGAAGGCTTTTATACTCAGGATAGATAGTAGATTATATCTGGATAATCTGATCTTGAATTGGATCTTCAGGATAGATTTTGGGATTTTTGGGGCTTACGAAAGATTAAAATTGAACTGATCTTGGTACTTCTAAAGAGATACATGCATGCATGATTTTCATGAAAAGGAATTTTCACCCCCAAAACCAGGGTGTTACAATATACCCATATATGATGGGGTGATCGATGCTGAGAAACTGGATTCTTGGATCGACCAGCTTGAGACCTACTTTGACCTGAAAGGGTTCAGTAGCACTCAAAAGGTGAAGTTCGCATCTTTGAAGATGAAGGACCACGCCAAAACCTGGTGGAAGGCCCTTGTCACCCGTGGTGAAGCTAACGACCTTGCGTGGGGTCAATTCAAATGACTTCTGTGACAAGAATTCTATCCGATAGGTTACCTTGAGGAGAGATGGGAGCGTTGGCACAGATTGTACCAACGGCGCGACCAGACTGTCCAAGACTATACTACGGAATTCCGGAGACAAGCAATGGTCATCGGCATCTCACTGTCCGATCCTCAGGTATTTCGGAAATACACATCTAGACTTCAGAAAACGATCAGTACTGAGCTAAGTCTGTTTGGCGTCCAAGACATCGCCACCGCAAGCACAACCGCTATGGCGATCGAGAAGAGGAACAAATCCAGCAGTGACAAAAGCACGAAGGAAGGTATGACCTCGACAAAGAAAAAGCCGAGTCCGAAGAAGAACGCTTCAAAATCGGGCATGGGTGCCTTTTGTGAACATTGTCAAGTCACAGGGCATACCAAGGACAAATGCTACAAGCTTCATCCTAAACTTTGACCGAAGAAAAACGGACCAGGGAAAAGAACAACCACGGCTACTGCGACTTCACCCGACGAAGAAGTTGTCCGAGTGAATTTGGTTAATGAGGTGGATACAACCTTGTCTCTGATGGCAATGCCGAAGGAGAAGGGTTCGGATCCACCGAACGACCATCACCCAATGGAGGACTTGTTCACCATCAACATCCAGGTGAAGCACGAAGTTGTCGCAGCGATATTCGATCCCGGAAGTCAGAAGAATCTGGTCTCCGCTGGACTGGTTTGGTGACATGGTTTGAAGACAACCACACACTCACGACCATATCCGCTGGGTTGGTTTACATCCGACGTAAACCAACAGATTACGAGTCAGTGTGTGTTGAAGTTTGCGATCTCTGCACAAATATCGATGAGGTGCAATGCGATGTTGTCCCTATCGATATCTGTCAGGTGATCTTTGGGAGTCCGTATCTGTATGATCGAGACGCTCACTTTCATCGGCGAGCGCAAGAGTATGACCTCACCAAAGACGGAGTTAAGTTTGTAATCAGTAGAGACATCCACGTCAACACTTCGAACTTGATTACGAAAAATCAAGCCAAACGAATTGTTAATGCATGTCACAAGTATGTGCTTGTCATGATTCGACCCATTGGTCAAGGTGAGGGTACTCGACCAGCGTTTTCGTTGACGTGCCGAGAGGATTCTGGTCGTTTGTCGGGACTGCTAGAGAAATACAGTGATCTGTTCGAGACTACCCAGAGTCGTCCGCTGAAATGCCCAGTTGAGCACGAAATTCAACTTGTGTTTGATGCGACACTACCCAATCTGAGTATGTATCGCCACTCAGTATTGGAGAATGAAGAGATCAAGAGACAACTTGGTGTGTTGCTGAACGATGGTGTCATTCAACTGAGTAGTTCACCTTGTAGATCTCTTGTGGTGTTAGTGCCAAAGAAAGATGGGACTTGGCGTATGTGCATCGACTACAGAGCACTGAACAAGATCACCATCAAGAACCGATACCCCCCTCCTCGTATTGACGACCTGCTAGACCAATTGAAGCATGCCGTTGTCATCTCCAAATTGGATCTTAAGTCAGGATATCATCAAGTCAGCATCCGAGAGGAGGATACATGGAAGACCGTGTTCAAAACACGACAAGGTCTGTTCGAATGGCTGGTCATGCCGTTTGGTCTCTGCACCACCCTAGCAACTTTCATGCGTCTTATGAATGACGTATTGAGACAGTTCATCGACGACTTTGTGATTGTTTACCTCGATGACATACTGGTTTATAGTCATTCGTGGGATGAGCACCTTATTCATGTAGAAAAGGTGTTCGAACAGCTTCGGCAACATCGACTTCACCTCAACCATAAGAAATGCGAGTTCGGCCAACAAAGTATACTTTACCTATGATTCATGGTCGGCAACGGTACGTTGTAAATCGACTCAGATAAGGTAAATGTATTCGCATGTGGCCGCGACCGCAAACAGTTACGGACGTGCGTAGTTGTGGGAGCATGCCAATACCTTCAGAAGTTCATCCGACACTTCTCGACTGTGTCTTCTCCATTGCATGAATTAACCAAGATCGATCAGAAGTTCGAGTGGACAGGGAAACATGAGGACACGTTTCTCTTACTGAAGAGGAAGATCAGTGAGGTGCCTGTGTTAGTTTTGCCGAATCTCCAGAAACCATTCGAGCTAAAAACCGATGCATCAGGTTATGCGATGGGTGCAGTGCTCATGCAAAAAGGTCGACCAATGGCATATCACTCCGAGTTATTCCAGGGAGCTCAGAAGAACTACCCGACTTATGATAAGGAGTTATGCGCACTCCATCAGGCCGTGAAACATTGGCGGTGTTATCTCTTGGGTAAAGAGACTGTTGTCCACACCGACCATCAACCGTTGCAATATTTGCAAACTCAATCCAAGTTACAGCAAGCTCGGCACATGAAATTGGCGGACATGTTGTCGCGACCACCAATTACGACCCTCTGCTTATCAGCATTCATGCAGATCGAGCCCTCCCTCATGTCATGATGACTATGCCACTATGTACAGTGAAGACCCTGATTTTCAAACAGCACTGACTGAGCTCGAAATAGGGAAACCTACGGAGTTCGTTCGTCGAGAAGGACTCTTGTACAAGGGAAACTTACTTTGCATACCTCGTGGAGCACTTCGAATTCAATGGTTGCGAGAAGCGCACACATCAAAGGTAGCTGGTCACTTTGGGGTTACAAAGACGTTGCAAAATCTTCACCGACATGTGTTCTGGCCGCGTATGCAGCAAGATGTGGCTAGTTTTGTTCGAGGCTGTGGTCTCTGCAGCATCTCGAAACTGGCAAACCAAAACTTAGGTTTATACACTCCTTTGCTAGTTTCGTCACAATCATGGGAAAGCATATACATGGATTTCTTGGGAAGATTGCCTAAGACCCGACGTGGCAACGACTATCTATTAGTGGTCGTTGATCAGTTCTCTAAAATGATTATTCTTATACCTTGTCAAAAGACTATCACGGGAGAAGAAGTAGCTCGGGTATTCTTTCAAAACATTTGGACACACTTTGGACCACCGACTTCTATTGTGTCTGATCGCGATACCCGGTTCCTTAGTCACTTTTGGCGATCGCTCTGGACGATGATGGACACCAAGCTAAAGAGGAGTACTGCCTTTCATCTGCAAACTGATGGTCAAACCGAGGTGGTAAATCGCACAGTTTTTTATCTTTTGAGAGGATATAGCTCGAAGCACCCGAAGACCTGGGATGAAAGCATACCGTACCTGCAGTTTGCTTTTAATCGAGCAGTGCATGGTTCGACTAGAAAGTCGCCGTTTGAGGTCTGTTTAGGATTTTACCACAGAGTCCATTCGACATGGAGTTTGTGCTCCCTGCCTCAGCACAGAACAGCAAGGAAGCATCTGATCAGGATCGAGCACAAAAGTTCCTAGAAGGGATTCAACGACTCCATCGTGAGGTTGAACAGAACTTGCTGAAAGCTCAACTCAAGTACAAGGCGCGACATGATCAGCACCGAGTTGATGCGCAATTTCAAGAAGGTGATATGGTATGGTTACATCTGAGTAGGGAGAGACTTAAAGGTGAAGGTAAGAAACTCAAACCCATTCGTTATGATCCTTTTCGGATTTTGCAGAAAGTGGGTAATAATGCTTGTCAGCTCGAGTTACCTCCATACATGGATATTTACTCGGTTGTCAATGTTGAGCACCTCAAACTCTTCGAGCCTTCAATGCTGGATGATGAGCCAGATACTATACTACCATCTACGTGAAGATGTGATTCTGGAGAAGAAGGTGACTACCACTCGCAGTGGCACAAAGGAGACTTTTCGAATTGGTCGGAAAGGTCAACGAGTACGTGCGGCAAAGTGGTACACTACAGAAGATGGACAAGATCAATTTCCACATCTCCAGTTTGATCGAGAGGTCGCAACAGGGGTTGGCGCCTTCTCAACAAGGGAGTCATGATCCGGGAGGATCTTCAAGTCCTGATCGCGTACGGCTTCACGACCTTAACCGTGTTCAGAAAGGTTTCACGACCATGGATGGGTCCGCGACCATGGATTGGTTCACAACCATGAAAAGGAATTTTTCTTTGTTCGGAATTGTAATCCGATCCGAATATATATAACTAAGCTTATCTGTTTAGGATTAGTTAGTTATATGAGTCTAATACATTTAGGTTATTGAGTCTGATACGTACTCATACGATTGGACTATAAATACCTTTTAATAGGTCTAGTTTAGATCATTGAATACAATCGAGTCTAGATTGAAGTCTTAGACACATAGTTCCTCCGATGTAGGCGAGTGCGACCTAACATTCGACGTGTAAAGCCCTCTTTGAAATAAAGAGTTGTGCAATTACTTTGAGCTGTGTTTTAGATCAACCTTTGGGTTTCGGTATTTCCGAGTAAGATCCCGTTATTCCACATATTAGAATCTGGGCGAGCCTAGTGCGAAAACCAAGGCTAGGTCTCAAATGGATCAATACCCCACGATCAGTGTCAGACCTTTTCGACATGGCTGATCGATATTCCGACGCAGCTGAGGCTGTAGAGTGGAATAGAATAGTGGATAAGGGCAATCTACCTCCTCAACCTAGTTTGAAGACCGAAAAGAAGGAAGATTCGAGCAAGAAGTTTAAATCCTTTGCAGGTGGCAAATCTAAGAAGCCCAAGAAAAATGGAGCTGGCCGATTCCACAAGGTCATAGTCTTGGACAAGCAACCATGGGAGAAAAGTAAAAAAGTTCCATTCAAATTTAATAAACCTCCTTCTGGTGGTCGAAATGGTGACCGCGCGGACAAACAGGCTAACCCGCAGGGAAACAAGAAATGGTGTCCATTACACAATGCTTCTGGACACGACCTCAAGAATTGTCGCACCTGGTTGAAGCACATGGAAGACTTGTATCAAGGTACTACTCCTATGCCGACTATACCAGAACAAGGACAATCCCGAAAGACCAAAGACACCAATGGAGACGAGGTAATGCCATACCAGGTACCTAGTAATCATATTAACATTATTTTCGGTGGGTCTTTATCTTATTATTCTAAGTGTTAGTGTAAAGCTGTTTGATGGGAGATAAATAGTATTGAAGCCCCCCTCGGAGAGCTTCAATTTCCCCGTTGGTCAAAAACCTGCCTGACCTTTAGTAGGGAAGATTGCCCCAAAGGATTGTCGCAACCACGACGGCTTCTTTTGGTGATTTCCTTATTATTAGCAACACTAAAGTGGGACGAGTATAGGTCGACGGGGGCAGTTCTCCCGACCTATTGTTCACCAAAGCTCTTTACGAGATGCAGATACATCGCTCAAAGATTAAACCAGTGGCTCACCCATTCTTTGGGATAATCCCTGGTTCCTCGACGATGCCCATCGTGCAAATAGTGTTATCTGTAACACTGGGAGGACTAAAGAATTTTTGAACAGAATTGATTACTTTTGATGTAATTGATTTTGATTCAGCCTACAACGCTATCTTTGGCAGGCCTTCACTCACCAAGTTCATGGTGGAGACACACTAGCTTATCAGTGTGTCAAACTACCAGGGCCAAAAGGCATCATCACAGTCAGGGGCAGTCAAAATACGGCCCTCACTTATGATCGCATTTCTTTTGAACTAGTCGACCAACTCCCCCTATGGGATGTAAAGTTGGCGACCAAAGAACTTGATGCGGTTAAGGTGACTCTGCGACCAGATGAAAAACTCAAGAAAGTTCCCCTATGATCGCACCTAAAACGGTGTGATTTTGTAATACCGCAAGTGGACGGTTGAACGTTGAGAACTTGAGGGTCGAATTCCACGAGGAACAAACGTATTCGTCTTTCTAGCTTAATGGATCACTGATTAAGTCTAAACGAGTTTTTGGGTTGTTTTTCTATAACTAATTCTACAACTAAATCTATCAATCTAGGGTTTTAAAAACAGTAAATTATAGGTATGAAATCTGAATTTATAAAGTAGGAATTAAAACCTAGGGCTTCGAGAATTCCATAACCATCCAGCGTAATTCTATCCAAGGTCCGAGAATTGTGAGTTAATTTCGACTGTTTCCAAGACAAATTAAGTGTCCAGTTTGGGGCGCTGGGTCAATAGTCAAAGGATCACTTCCACTGTCAAAGCGCTAAGGACTCAAAAACTCTCCTAAACTCTAGCTAAGTCTCAACGGTTACGTATGTTGCCGAAACAAGAATTTGGGGTTTAGAGGAAGAAAACGTTAGAAAATAACTCCAAAACTTGAGATCAAAACCAAGGAAGAATCACGCCTTTCGGATTAGGTCATCCCTAATCCTAGAAGGGATCTACTCGCAAAAGACCATAAGAATGCAGAAATAATAATAATAAATAAATAAAAACTTACTTGATTGCTTGAGAATTGAAATTACCGTCCTTGCCGACTTACAAAAGCAACAAAATAGAGAAGGGGCTCTACTAAACTAAAACTAAACTAAATCCTAATGGCTAGTATGTAAAAAAAATGTCTAATTGAGCCAAATACTTCTCTATTTATAGTATATAAGTTTTAGAATTAACCAATTACAACTCAAGACTTATTTAGAAGGGAAATTGCCTCTGATTCGGACTTTAAACCAACTAATGGGTCTGTTTTGGATTCAGAAATCGGGTTTCGGGTCGGATTCGGGTCCAATTTCAGGTCGGATTGCTGATTTTTTTTCCAGATTTTTAGCATCTTATTTCTTCACTTCGTTTCCTATCCAAACGATGTCGCAATAACTCCAAATTTTGTACGTTTGTTCCCTGAAACATGACGAACACACTCGTGAAAGCGGATTGAAAAAATATTACAAAAAACCACATGAAATGACGTATCAAATAAATTTTAAGCATAATTTTCGCACATTTTCAATACTAAACCTAGCGTAAAATTCTATGAAATTAAGACTTATCAAATTCCCCCAAGCTAGCATTTTGCTTCTCCTCAAGCAAAGAATGTGAATAATTTTCCAAAAATTGAGATGCCTTGGTAAATTAGATTCTCTATAAACAATCTTACAAAGATCACAACACATCTATGCATACGAGGCAATTGATCTTAGCAATTTAAAATTTCCAAATGCATATATTAAGATTATCAAATTTCAACCTTAGAAAAGAGAGAGCTTAATCAATTAAATTGTCTTAACAATCTTCTTTCATATAGGATTTAAAATAAACCATGCAAAGAAAACGCTCGTTATGCTACGATTTATACAAAGTTGCTAAATTGCCCTCTTCTAAAGAAAAACACTTATTTTCTTTCTTTTGTTGTTTGTTTGTTTGCCTCTTTTTTTTTTTATTCTTCAACTTTTTTGTGCTCTTGGGCAGAATGTTTTTACAGGATCATTCCATCGCGGCGAGAGGAGACACAGCTGAAGATGCTTACTTAAGTGCACTTACAGAAAGGCAATTTTATCGGTTCCCAAGCCCCTGTAAGCAACCTCAATGCTCCGTATACCTTCCCTTCACCAGTTGGTCGACGATTCACCACCGCCTCCCCCCCAGCAGGTCGCATATACGTTACACGAGATTAGACAAAGCCATAGCTTAAGCAACAATTTTACTGAAAATATTATTGTTTTTGTATGCATAAGTTAAGTAAATCTTCCCTTCCTCAGCTGGTCGATGATTCACCACCGCCTCCCCCCAGTGGGTCGATTATACATAATTTTACACATTTTTTTATTTTTAAAGAGAAGAGCAATTAACAATCTAGACATAAAGAGTAACATAAGAGTGTTAATTCCAAAAAATGGTTCTATTAGAAATCTTCAATTTGGAAGAAGTCGAGTACAAGTTAATGGATAAGTTCAAACTTTAATGGTCACTTTAAGATAAAAACTAAACATAGGCAATGAAAATCTTTAAAAGATCTAAGTTCAATGGATCATATGCAAAGATGTGATAGAAAATCATCTAATTGATTAAAGATCATCTTCAAAATCAGGCATTCCAAGTGATAAATCTCTTTTTATTTTTCAGTATTATGATGGAATGTGGTGGAATGATGATTTCTTGAAGACTAAACAATTGGTGAAGAATGTGGTGCAATGATGATTTACTGAAGACTAAACAATTGGTGAAGTGAACATCCCCCAAGATAAATCACACTAAGCAAACGGTTAAGCGAACACCCCCCAAGCTAAATCAGACATTGTCCTCAATGTATGGAGATAGATACAGATTACCGTTTGCGGTTATGGTTCAGGTTGGTGGATGTCATGGATGATGATGTGGTGGAAGAAGATGTTGTGGTCCACGTAGCTCCAATGGTGCAGTCCAAGGCGTCGCAAGTGATTACCTAAAAAAATTA
The DNA here is from genome assembly GCA_019359835.1 of Pharus latifolius. Lineage (NCBI taxonomy): Eukaryota > Viridiplantae > Streptophyta > Magnoliopsida > Poales > Poaceae > Pharus > Pharus latifolius. The sequence continues at coordinate 55,526,622 of CM033326.1, read as the reverse complement.
AAATAAATAAATAAATAAAAAGAAAGAAAAACTTGCACACCGTGTGGATCAACCATCGGAGTTTACGTAACCGGGTTGCCTCCCGGCGAGCACTGGTTTAACGTCCCGCTTGATGGAACATCCTTGACCATTCAAAAATATATAGAATCAAAAGAATCGACCGAGTTTAGTGTACTTACCTGGTCTCCTGCATTGTATAGCTTGATACGGTGCATGTTTACCTTGAAAGTGGTGTCGTTTTGTGCTCGAAGTTCGACGGCACCATACGGAAAGACCTTTTCTATCGCGTATGGCCCAGTCCATCGCGATTTCAATTTCCCTGAGAACAATTTCAACTGAGAATTGAACAATAGAATCAAATCACCTGGTTTAAATTCACGGTTGAGGATCCGTTTGTCGTGCCACTTTTTTGTGTTGTCTTTATAGATCAAGGCACTCTCATAGGAGTTGTTCCGAGGATCTTCTAGCTCATGCAATTCAAGGATTCGCCTTCGCCCCACTTTGTCAAAGTCTCAATTGAGTTCTTTTAATGCCCATAACGCCCTGTGTGACAGTTCAACAGGAAAATGACAGTTTTTACCAAATACAAGTTTGTAAGGCATCATACCTAGCGGAGTCTTGAATGCAGTGCGATATGCCCAAAGGACATCTGGAAGTTTGAGTGCCTAATCCGTACGAGACGGTGCCACTACCTTCAGCAAGATCGACTTGATTTGCCTATTTGAGACTTCAACCTGTCCACTTGTCTGAGGGTGATATGCAAGAGCAACTTTATGAATTACCCCATATTTCGTCAACAATTTTTGAAATTTGTAATTAGTGAAATGCGCACCGCCATCACTAATTACTGCTCGCGGTATACCAAATCGGGGAAAGATGACTGTTTTGACTCGCTTTATCACATGTTTTGACTCATTTGTTGGCGTAGCAACAGCCTCTACCCACTTTGAAACATAATCAACCGCAACTAAGATGTAGGAGTTACCCATAGAAGATGGAAAAGGTCCCATATAATCTACCCCCCATACATCAAAGAGTTCAATTTCAAGCATACTTGTTCAGGGCATTTCATGTCTTTGACTTAAATTTCCCGAACGTTGGCAAGGATCGCATATTTGCACAAAGTCATAAGCATCTTTAAATAAAGAAGGCGAAAACAAACCTGATTGCAATACCTTAGCCACTGTTTTTGAAGTTCCGGCATGTCCATCACATGGAGATGAATGACAATGTTCAAGAACGCTTTGGATCTCGTGGTCGGGCACGCAGCTTCAAAATATTTTGTCAACTCCCTTTTTGAAAAGATTCGGATCATCCTACACTAGTACAGAATTACAGTCTACTAACCCCTATCTTCTATCGGTTATTAGCGATTTAGTAGAAAACCGTTAGAAAATGTGCCTCGCGGTCATAAAAGGCCAATGGGATGTATTTTTCTTATCGGTTTGTAAGAAACTTACCGTTAGAAGAAGTAGTATGATTTACTCTAGCGGTGATGAACATATTTACCGTTAGAAGAGATGCATAAGTACTGACGGGAGAATGTTCTGCGCCAATAGGACTGGTCGACTTCTACAACTAGTCTTAGTCTATCGGTAATGTATGTATATACCGACAGAATATGTACAAAAATTCCAATCGGTAGTATGCAGTGTGCCGATAGAACTGTTCTCCTTGTATAAATAGTTTTATTCTATCGGTGAAGTATGTTTATACCGACAGAATATCTCAAAAATTCCTATCGGCAATATGTAGTCTACCGATAGAACCGTTCGCCTTCTACAAATATTTTTATTCTATCGGTAATTGATGTTTGTACCGTTAGAATAAATCAAAAATTGCTTAGAACTGTTCATCTACAAATAGTTTTATTCTATCGGTAATGTATGTTTATACCGTTAAAATATAGCGCAAATATCTTAGAACTTTTCGCCTTCTACAACTAGTCTTATTCTATCGGTAATGTATGTCTATACTGACAGAATATGTACAAAAATTCCTATCGGTAGAATGTAGTGCCCCGATAGAAATGTTCTCCTTCTACAAATAGTTTTATTCTATCAGTAATTTATGTTTATACCGTTAGAAGAGATATCAAATTACTAACGGTATGAGGTTGTGTACCGATAGAACTTATCTAGTACTATAAATACCCGGGTATGTCTCTTTCATTCTCACAGTTCATCGGGTGCTCGTAGCCCTAACCCGTAAGCTCCATGGACGGCCAGCGCACCTCTACCGGCGACCACTGCACCTCCGCACCTCCATCTATGCCCACTAGATTTCGGCATCGCAAGCAAGATACGTAAAATTTCGGCAATATTGTTAGATTATTCTAATCCGATTATGACAATTATTCTGCAATTTTTGTATCCTTCATTTTGATGTGTCTTCTTTTCAATATGATTATGTACGGTGTCTTGTTCCTGTTTTTTATTAAAACAACTACATAATATCACTATGGGACAGAAAATGTTCAATTGCTTGCTGATCCTATCAAATGAAGAAAATTATCAGGATATATATGCAATACAAACTCTATCTAACATAGTGAAATGCCAATAAGAGTATAAATGTAATATCTTCATCTCTCAGTAGGTTGCTCAATGCCAACTTGGACAGTAATAATTGAAATTGAAAGATCATGAAATTGAAATTGAAATTGAAAGATATTTGTAATTGAAATTGAAATTGAAAGATCATGAAATTGAAATTGAAATTGAAGTTGAAATTGAAAGATCATTAATGTCAAGATATTTACAAATATCATGAGATACACAAAGATCTTGATCTTCTCTGTAGGTTGTTCAATGCCAATAACATAGTCAAATGCCAACTAGCTTGCTCAATAATCAAGTGCATGTAAAAAGTTCATTAAATAATTAATATATATATATATATATATTGGCAAGGTAATTTCTTCTGATGAAATAGAGTAGAAATGTAATATCTTGATCTCCAGTTGCAAGTTGATGTTACTATAATGAAGCACAACCTAACCTTCAGTTGGTAGTCTTTCTCGGATAGGGAGTCATGTAGGAAACAGTAAACAATCTTAATTTGCTCTAGAATGCCTATTTATGATCTGTGTAGGTCCTTGGATGATGCTCATGAGGGGCAACGTATTTCACGGTTCTTCATCGCAGTATGCTGCCTACGTTGGCTTGTTGGCGAAAGAAATGGTGAAGATCACCATCGAGAGCTGGAAAGAAACGGTGAAGATCACCGTTGAGAGCTGGAAGGACATGAAGGGCGAGATCTTGGTTGGCTCGGTCGAGAAGATCCTTAAGCCCGGCGTGTTTCTCAAATCAGGATCTAAAGAAAGCATCTTACATTTTTTTTGCATGCATGCACCAGCTTGTGGCCAGATGCTTACCTGCTTGGAGAAGAAGAATTGTTGTCATTTGCACAGCCATTCTACACCATCACTACACAGAACAACATCTTGGAAGGTAGGTTCTTTTTGTTAATGGAGTTGAGTTGAGTTGAGTTGAGTTGATCGAGTTTGAGTCCGAGGAAATCACCAATACAAATGTAACTCGACGGCAATTCCAGCTCCTCGGGCTTCTTCGAACTGAACTCCTATGGTTAAGTCCAATGTGGTTCAGACATTTGCTGTTTTGGATGAATGGATTTGTGATGTATCAGGTCTAACTTGTAGTCGGTAGTTGCATCGTTGCAACTTGCAAAGGTTCTCTTTTATGTAAAATGTATGGGCCACTGGGTCCTCGTCGTGATTTGTTGTTCATTTCAGACGTGGCTTTTCTAATATACATCGAATGTGTGAATTGTTGTATTTGTATATTGTTGTATATTTGTGTATCATGTATTGCTATTTAGGACATGAACTTGAATGTGTAGGGTATATTTGTGTATTTAATTGTATTGGTAGGTAGGTGTGTATTTGTACTGCTGTTTCAGACATGCACTTGAATTTGTGAACTGGAATGTGTATGTTTGTACCTGAATTTATATTGGTGAACTGGCATGTGTATGTTTGTACTTGAATTTGTGAACTGGCATGTGTATGTTTGTACTTGAATTTGTGAACTGGCATGTGTATGTTTGTACCTAAATTTGTGAACTGGCATGTGTAATTTCTTTGGCAAGATGAAGTACCAAATACCTAAGAAAAGTATTTTTGTGTCTCCTAGTTAATCTACAAATTAGCATTTCTTGAAATATTGCTTTATCTTCTAGTTAAGATCTGTTTGATGTAAGATCTGTTTGATGTTACATTGTGTTTAGATATAATTCTTTGGATGTGAGAACTGGTTTCATGTGTGTCATGCATTACCCAATTTGGTACCAGTACCTCCTTTAACGGTAAATAAACATATTTACCGATAGAACAACACATGTATTTGCTCAGTCATGCATCATCTAATGTTAAATACACATATTTACCGATAGAAAAACACATGTATTCACTGTGTGATGCATTACCCAGTTTGATTTTGTTTCAGCCATGTACCCATACCTTTTCTAACGGTAAATACACATATTTACCGATAGAAAAACTTATGTATTTGCAGTGTCATGCATCATCTAATGGTAAATACACATATTTACCGATAGAAAGACACATGTATTTGCCTAGATTACTGTGTCATGCATTACCTAGATTACTGTGTCATGCATTACCCAGTTTGGTTTGGTTTCAGCCATGTACCAGTACCTCTTCTAACGGTAAATACACATATTTACCGATAGAACAAGACCTGTACCTGCTCAGCAATGCACCAGTACATTCTCTAACGGTATATGTGTGTTTTTACCGATAGAATATGTGAGTGCAAAATTACCCGCACTTAGTCTAACGGGTATTTCATGTATTTACAGTTAGAAAAAGGTCCAGTATAAGTAAAACCCCACTCGACCATTGCTGAGCTGCTCTTTTGTTCTGTGGCACTCTATGTCCCTCTGTTTGTGATGAAAGTTCCACGCTCACAGCTACACTGCTTGGGTGATCAGGGCAAGCTGGAGGGAAGTTGATTGCACCCCTCTCTTTAAGGTATTCTTAATTGTCATCCCTTATCTCTCTCTCCCTCTAGATCTCTCACCCTCTCTACTTGCAAGCTAGCTGTATTGTGTAGTTCCAAGCTTGTAGCTCCAAGCTTGGGAGCTAGCTAGCTGGAAATGCTTCATGTTTTAGGAGCTCACTAGCTTGTATTGTGTAGTTAGCTAGGTTAATTAGTGTTTATTTTGTCAGGTTAGGGTTTAACACATCAGTTGTAAGAGGCTGTACATGTACATATACATAACTTAATCAGGCAGGTTTCATGCATAGCTGACTCGTTAAATTTTGTTAATTGTAGATGGACAGGACATATTGGATGTATTAAATAAAACCTACTACTCTTGAATATTTGGATGGTGTGAATGAGTTTATTAAATTTGTTGAGCAACAAAAGGCGAGGAAGGGAGAGAAAGCTATGCTTTGTCCTTGTACAGATTGTATGAACTTGAAGAGGTTTAGCAACTCCTTGACCTAGTATTTTGGATTTTTATTGTTTTTTATAAGTGATAAAACAACAATGAATGAACAATTTGTTTTTATGTCAATTTTCCAATTTTCCGGCTATCTTCCCTCTTTCTTTATCATTCTGCAGCTTTCAAGCACGGTCTGTTTGATGTTACATTGTGTGTACATATGATTGTTTGAAGGTGAGAACTGGTGTCATGTGTGTCATGCATTACCCAGTTTGCTTTGTTTCAGCCACGTAACATCACATGTTCTAACGGTAAATACAGATGTGTCATGTGTGTCCACTACTTTAATGTGCCTCAGGCACTTCAAAAATTTCTCTGCGAAAAATTTACTTATTCTATCGGTATTATGTTCTACCGTTAGAATAAATTCATTAGTCTGACGGTATTTTGTTGTTTGTACCGATAGCAAAAGGGCATCCACTACTTTAATCTCAGGCACTTCAAAAATTACTCTGGGAAAAATTGGTCTCACGGTATTTTATTGTTTGTACCGATAGAAAAGGGCATCCACTACTTCAAATATTGCAATTAGGGAAAAATTTACTTGTTCTATCGGTATTATTTTGTTGTACCGATAGAAAAGGGCATCCACTACTTTATTACACGTACATGGCCCTTGAGTTTCCCTCTAGTCGAACAGTTCCAACTTATAGCACTGCGTCTCTTCGAGAGCAAAGAAAACCACAACCTCCGCAGTGACCACTCACTTCCTCTCTCCCACACGACGATCGCCAGCTGGATACTGGTTCGCCACTGCCACCGATTCATATTTTCGTCCTTCGCAGGCCGCCGCTGCGTTCTACACCGCCTCTCCATCACCACAACTGATCGCCGTAAATACGCTAATTCGTCGTTCTTTTTTCAGCATTTTCCTTATTTGATCTTTGTGTTTTGTATGTACTAATTCTTCGAGTTTTGCAATTACACTAGGGTTCCCTATTGTGTTGGATTATGAACATTCCACAGGCAATATTGATTTAAATTAGGGTTGACATAATATGTTCCAGTGCTGTAATGAACCTATTTTGACATTTTAACTTATATATACTGTTGTATGTGTGATCAATTGTATCCAACTGCCATGTAATGCACATTATACGTTGGAGGTGTTCTTACACATTTTCTATCGGTATCTCCTATATTTGCCGATAGAAAAAATTGTTCTGTTCTATCGGCAGCTCATGTGTTTACCGATAGAAAATATTGTTATGTGTGAAATAATAATGCTGGCCCATGAATATTAGTATAGAAAATTATGGAGAGTGTTGACTTAAACCAAGACTATGTGATGCCAGTGAATGGCGGCTTATCAACAATATTCCATAACAATATGTTCTATCGGTATCTCGTATCTTTGCCGATGGAAAATATTGTTATGGTCTATCGGCAGCTCAAGTGTTTATCGATAGAAAAGATTTCTGAACAGTTCAGCAATTAATTTTTGCATGTCTTTTAGTATTATTTTCTTCGGACATCCCTTTTGCAGCCCTAATTAGTCTCCAATCCTGAGTTGAGTTATGGAACTCCAAGAAGAATTAATTGCCATATGTTGCCTGCTTCCTATATGAAAATGTGTAGATGAAAATGCTCAGAAATAGAATCTTATCTTCTATTGGTAGTTTCTGTGTTTACCGACAGAAAAAATATTTAAAATAGGTCCTTTTGCTTTCTAAAATGATTTGGTTTGTGTTTCCATTAAATTTTTGATGGTTTGTTGATGGTTTTGTAGGGAAAGACATGTCGTCGTCTTCATCGGATGGTACTAGTGGTTTGACTAGGGCCAACCCCAACATAACAGAAGATGCAGCTAGTTCATCCCAGCGCAAGAGGGTGGGGCGAGGCGCGACGACATTGGGCCGTTTGGCCAAACACACGGATCTTTCTTGTGAGTTCAACCAATTTGGGAGGCCGATCGGAAAGAATGCTGGGAAGTACGCGGCCTACGTTGGGCTGTTGGCGAAAGAAAGGGTGAAGATCACCATCCAGAGATGGAAGGACGTGACGGCGGATGAGAGGGATAGGTTGTGGGCGGAAGTGAAGGTTAAATTAACTGAAATCACTGAACTCTTTCGTAATCACGTCCTCTTGGCTTATACTAAAGTTTAACTAACTCGTGATTAATTGTATGCATTGTTCGAAAACAAGCTAAGTGGAACATCCCCAACGATACACCTAGGACGGCATGCTTGAAGGACATGAACGGAACATGGAAAACCTTTAAGAGCTGGCTCGTCAGTAACTTCCTCGCTGCGGGGAAATCTCCTTGCGAGAAGTACCCCTTCATATCGGAGGAGGTATGGGAGAAATTCACCAAGCAGAAGGGGACCGAGGAGTTCAAGGCCCTTAGCGGGAAGAATAAGGCGATCCAGAAGAGGAACGACCACCCGCATCGGCTTGGATCCCGGGGCTATGCGGGGAAGGAGGAGCAGTGGAAGAAGGAAGACGAGCAAAATCCTGTCATCGACTCCCCTGAGTTGCCGCTCTCCGAGATCCGGGATGAGAGGTGCAAGCAATGGTCGAGGGGGAGGGGGTCCGTGTCGTCCACGGGGTCTGTGCAGTTCGCAAACCCTAGGGACGCCGACGTTGTGAGGCGAATGGTAAGTTGGCTAACCTCGTAAACTATGTGCGCACAAGTGTATATATGTGTTTGTCTCACAAGGTACCTTTAAATTAACAAATCTCTTTTGAGAAGGAGGCAATGGAGGGATTGTTTACCCCGCAGAGGGAGAACGACATCCTCACCCGGGCTCTAGGAAATAAGGAGCATCCCGGGCGGACACAGACCGTGGGAGCCATTGTGTCGTGGAAGGCCGGTTTCGCAGATCCGGCTCCACTGAGGAAGAAGGCCCGCTCCTGGAAGGAAAAGGAAGCGGAGCTCTCCGATAAGATACGGGCTGAGGTACGGGCGGAGATACGGGCTGAGGTGCAGTCTGAGGTAGCACAAATGAGGGAAGAGTTTGCACAGTTGAAACAAGCATTACTGGCCAGGAGTGCAGATTCGGATCCCCAGTACGACGGTACCCTGCGGGGTCGAATAAGTAGTTGCTCTTCGAAGGTCCTCGCAGATCCAGTGGATCTACTTGAGGTATTGCAAGTCTTCATCTGTGCACTTAAGTTGATGCCACTCCCATTCTGATAGAGTTGTTTCACTAACCTGTTTTAATTGTTACAAATTTGCAGAAGCCGGAGAGCTGCATCCTACTGACTCACCTAGGAGACGGGCAGGAAGTGATTGCACACGGCTTCGTATATCCGTCTGGGGCGGATGTCCAGATCCACTGCGTACCTCTGCGGTTGGGGTTCGCAAAGGTATAGGTGGACATGGCCATGCCGGGCTACAACGATTCTCCATTGCCAGTCCCAACAGAGGAAATGGAGACACTTGCTGAGACAGTGGGCTCCTACGTACAGTGGCCCATGAAGTGTGTTCTAGTACAACAGGTAAATCCTACACATTTTAGATTACATCCTACTCAGTACACTCAACTTGCAAAATCTAACATACGTGCTCATTAATTGAAGTGGCCTGCCGACGGGCTACCAAGGGACTACGCCGCCAGCTCGGGGCATGAGGCTGGATCTCGTGTGAACCTAAACATAGCAAAGATGGCCTCGACCCCAGCCAGTGCATCCATGCCTTCACCTCAGAAGAAAGCTGCCATCACCTCGCCCTTGCCTTCGAAGGTACGCACTCAATCCCCGGCAAAAGGCAAGGGCAAAGGGCGAAAGGGACAGCTGGAGAGGTTCAGGAATGGGTTCCCACTCGTGTCGGAGGCAGCTTTGCGCAAATTGGATCGATCAACTAGAGACCTCCACGAGTGGTACCTACACCGAGCTCGGCGCAATCTGAACTTCTTAGTTCCCTACAGGCCTAGGCAGTTCCACCGTGAGCTCGGGAGTATATCCGTGGCACACGAGGATCTGTTCGACCTCTACAACTGGCGGGAGCTCGATATATATGTCCATCATACGGATTGGAGTCCTGTGAGTTTACTGATGCTATGTATTGCTATTTTCTAACTCTGTTTGCTAACTCTGCATTATTGTAGTTCATTTGAAATGTAGTAACTTTCTGTGCAATACTAATGTCGTCCTTTGCATGCAGGTGCATGTACAGGCTAGCATCGGAGGCTGCGTGTGACAAGGTGGGTTTCCTCGGCCCAGAGAAAATAAGCCTCACGATGCTAGAGCACGACGCCGCGCACGCTGAGCAGTACATATCCAAGGCGTTGATGGCGCAGCAGGACAGGGAGTTCATTATGGTGCCGTACCACGAAAGGTTAGTGCATTTCGTACTAATTTAACTCAATCTTGTATGTTACACCTGAGATATACTTTGAGCTAGCGGTCCTCTTTTACGTACAATGTAGGGGCCACTGGATCCTCATCGTGATCTGTCCGCCGAGGAATGAGGTGTACTACCTCGATTCGATGCGTGACAGATTATTGAACAAATATGTGGTCAAGGGAAATATGGAGGCGTAAGTAACATATATGTTTGATTTAAATTTTGACCTCACTAGCTAATGATAATACATTAACCGGCAATGCTAACTGAAATGCAGGGCTTTTGATAAATATGTGTCCGCTGGAGGGAGGCATGCTGCACCGTAGGGCTCCCTACTAGCTTGGAAAGAATATGAGGTACTCACGAGACTTTTTGTTTATGCTTAATTAGTTTATGGAAACAATAGCTAACATGTCTTCGCATATGCAATTATCTCAGTGTCATCAACAGCCGCAATCGTGGGAATGCGGGTTTTATGTGCTGCGCTACATGTACGACCTAGTGCAGAGAAACTTTGCCCAATTCTCCCAGGTAAGCATCGATAGCTAGCTCAAATTTGAAAATTGGGTGCCACGTTCAAAATTAGGAAGTTAGTTACTCAGTATTTACACATGCTTGCAGATCGCCATGTCGAAAGACCAATACCAAAATGCAAAGATTAGAGATCTTCGACAAATCTGGGCTCAATATGTTATGGAGGAAGTTGCGCCCAACCAACCGCCATGACAATTTTCTTTTTTTCGTGTACTCTGTGCATAGACTGTTTATATATATATGTGAATAAATATATATGTGAATAAATGTCCATATTGGATTGCAATTTGTATTTGTCCATATATATGTGAATAAATGTGAATAACTGTCTAATGTGTCAATATGTTCAATGTATATGTGAATTTACCCTTCTTTGCATCTGTACTGTATTGTGTATCCAATCTATACTATATTGCATCTGTACTGTATATGTGAATGTACTGTATATGTGAATGTACTGTGTTGCATCTATACTGTATTTCTATCGGTAAATTCATTCACAACCGAGAGAGTACTATCATTTTTCTATCGGTAAACTCATCCACAACCGAGAGAGTACTATATTTTCTTCTATCGGTACACTCGTAATTGACCGTTAGAAGAGTGTAACTTTTCCTGCCGGTAAACTCATACACAACCGAGAGAGTACTATCATTTTTTCTATCGGTAAACTCATACACAACCGAGAGAGTACTAAGGTTTTTTCTATCGGTAAACTCTTAATTAACCGTTAGAAGAGTGTGACTTTTTCTGCCGGTAAACTTATACACAACCGAGAGAGTACTACCCTTTTTCCTATCGGTAAACTCATCCACAACCGAGAGAGTACTATACTTTATTCTATCGGTACACTAGTAATTAACCGTTAGAAGAGTGTGACTTTTCCTGCCGGTAAACTCATTCACAACCGAGAGAGTATTATACTTGTTCTATCGGTAAACTCTTTCACAAACGTCAGACTACAATGGGTTTTCTACCGGTTGTCACCTAAAATGTCGTTAGAATAGTGAAGTTCTTCTATCGGTTATTTACCGATAGAAAATGACCTATCTTGTTCTATCGTGTCTATCTCTAGCGGTACAAAAACCGATAGTAGAAGGCTGTAGGCTTAATCTCACCCATGCTCAAACGTTGTGCGATGGTAAGAGGCATCACACTGACTATTGCGCCAAGGTCACAAAGAGCTCGATTGATATGTACCGTACCTATGTTACAAGGGATGGAGAAGCTCCCTTGATCTCGTAGCTTTGCCGACATCTTGTTCTGAATTAAAGCACTACAATTTTTGGTTAAAGCAACAGTTTGAAATTCACTCAAATCCCTCTTATAGTAAGTATATCATTCAAGAATTTTCCATAAGAAGGCATTAGAGTTACTAAATCAGTGAAAGGCACAATCACATTAAGCTTTTCCAAGATCTCAACAAATTTTTCAAATTGCTTATCGAGTTTTGCTTTTACGTTCCTTCCCGGGAAAGGTGGAGTTGGATTATAAATACGTGTTACCTGATTTTCTCCACTTTCCTTTTCTTGTGATTCGGCAACCTTGTCATCATCCTTCGTCGGCTATGATGGTACTTCTTCAATTTCGCTTGCTGGCACAGGTTCGGTTGGTGGTGTTCGTTTTGGTACCTTTGTTCCACTCCTTAAGATGACTGTATTAGAAACAAGAGAGTTAGAACAAACTATGGAACTAATATGCTCAGAATTGCGAGGATTAGTAGGTTGAGAAGGAAGAGGGTTATCGTTTTTTGATGCAGGATTCGCCAATTGTGCGATTTGAGTCTCGAGCATGCGGACGTGAGTTGATATGGAGTCGATCTTTTGGTTCATGGACGTCTTCTCTTTCTCTTGATTTGCTAGAAAGTTCTCTAGCATGCACTCCATGTTCTATTGCTCGAGTTGACGTTGGTTTGGAGGTCGATAAGGTTGCTGATTTTGAGGTTGACATGGTGGCCTTTGTGCTTGATATTGGGGATTTTGTTGATGTATTTGCTGCTGTCCAAAATTTGGTTGTTGGCGTTGAGATTGCTGATTTTGTCCTGACCATGCAAAATTTTGATTGTTGTGCCATCCAGAGTTATACGAATTAGGAAAAGTATAACCTTGTCGTTGTTGCATACCCTGAAAAGTGTTTGCATGCTTCATGCACTACCACAGAAACAAACATCCAGGACGGCACATCACAGACGGTTATGAACTTTTCAATAGAAAACCGTCTATGAAGGCCTGTCGGGAGAAAATGTTAAGTTATCACAGACGGTTTTGAGATCAGAACCGACTGTGATAATCCGATAGACGGTTTTGATCTTGGAACCGTCTGTGATATTCTAATTATCACAGACGATTCTGAGCTCAAAATCGTCTGTGATAGTGCTGGACTATCACAGACAATCAGAACCGTCTGTGATAATCATAGACAGTTCTGAGCTCAGAACCGTCACTGATAATGATTATCACAGACGGTTCTGAGCTCAGAACCGTCTGTGATAATCGCGTTAATCTGTCGTTGTCTAGTTCATTGTTTTCATCATATATTTTTCATACAAACTCAGATTTTCATATTCTTGTACTTGCTAGAAACATCAGATCGTGCTCTACAACTTTTCTGTTGAGGTCGAAGTTAGATTCGGTATCCATCTATAAGATATTGGGCCATTAATGTCGATGGTGTACAGTTTGAGACAGCTTCGGTAAAATTGTCATATATTTTGATTTCCAAGACCGTTTTTGACGTTCTTATACTTTTTGGGAAGATAAAAAAATCCTCTACAACTTTGGTGTTGACCAGATCCTCTAATTCGGAGTTCTTGGGGCCCTAAATTGCTAATCATTATGAGAGACGGTTCTGAGCACAGAACCGTCTGTGATAATTGCGTTAATCTATCACTGTCTAGTTCATTGTTTTCATCATATCTTCTTCATACGAACTCAGATTTTCACATTCTTATACTTTCTGGAAATATCAGATCATGCTCTACATCTTTTCTGTTGAGGTTGAAGTCAGATTCGATATCCATCTATGAGATATTGGGCCGTTAATGTTGATGGCATATAGTTTGAGATGGCTTCGATAAAATTGCCATATCTTTTGATTTCCAAGACCGTTTTTGACGTTCTTATACTTTTTGGAAAGATAAAAAAATCCTCTACAACTTTGGTGTTGACCATATCCTCTAATTTAGAGTTCTTAGGGCCTAAAATTGCTAATCATTATGAGAGACGGTTTTGAACTCAGAACCGTCTGTGATAATCATTATCAGACTTTGCGACTATAAAATTAAGGCGGGCTTTGTCCCGCTCATTTTCACACTTTGCGACTTTTCACTTCACTTGCCCTAACTCAAAGCGGCACACTTTACGACACTTCACTTCATTTCCACCGTTCTACACCGCGGCGCCACTATAACCCTAGATCCACACCGATCCGAGCTCGACTACGCCACCACCACTCCATTGCCCACCATCATCTCGTCGGCCACATCTCATGGGCCGATGATGACTACAAGCAGCTCCCTCAACAATGACCATCCGATGACCATTTCTTCTTCCTCGGCCACGAGACAGCTGACGGTTTCAGCACCTCTTCGATTGTGGTCGAGCTACGACGGCCTCCTCCAGCAGCTTCCTCAAGTTCTTCTGCGGCTGCGTTCTTCAGCACCATGGCATCATCTCTCATTTAAGCCTCGGTGACAATTCCCTCTCTTAAACACTCTCTCCCCCTGCTCCTTGTTTCCTAGATGTTGTAAAGTGACTAGTTTGTAGTTATGTGATGAACAACTGAATAGTGAAAATTAAAATCTAGTGTGAACTGAATCTTAGTTGATAATTGTTTATGTTGAATCTGTTTGACCCATTCTCTGTTTGAATGCTGCCAATTCTTAGTTGATAATTTTTTATGTTTAATTGAAGCTCTTAGTGAATTTGATTGCAAATTTAAAACTCTGTGTTGTCTTTGGTATCTAAAATCTTTGTTTTGGCTATTAACTATGAACAGACTTATGAACTCTAAATTCAGTGTTTATATGATGATTCAGTGATTTATATTTGAGCTAAAAACTATATGTGATAATGATTAGCAATTTCGGGCCCCAAGAACTCCGAATTATAGGATCTGGTCAACACCAAAGTTGTAGAGGATTTTTTTATCTTTCCAAAAAGTATAAGAATGTCAAAAACGGTATTGGAAATCAAAAGATATGGCAATTTTACCGAAGCTATTTCAGATTGAGTAATTTGAATCCGAATTGGACTAGAGTTTGAAAATTACACAACTAACTTTGCCCACAATTTAGCGTGATGAAAATGGCTGAATTTGAAGATTACCCCAACAAACTTTTTGTGGGATTTCTCGCATCGATTCCATAAAGTATAAATTTATCCCAATCTGAGTTCGGATGAAAGAATTATGATGAAAATACCGAAACAGATCTATTAGATTCAAACTGTACACCATCGACATTAACAGCCCAATATCTCATAGATGGATGCCGAATCTGACCTCAACCTCAATAAAGAAGTTGTAGAGCACGATCTGATGTTTCTAGCAAGTATAAGAATGTGAAAATCTGAGTTCATATGAAGAAGATATGATGAAAACAATGAACTAGATAGCGACATATTAGAATTAATTGGACGCGATTATCATAGACGGTTCTGAGCTCAGAACCGTCACTGATAATCATTATCAGAGACGGTTCTGAGCTCAAAACCGTCTATGATAATGATATCAGAGACGGTTCTGAGCTCAGAACCGTCTATGATAATCGCGTCCAATTAATTCTAATCTGAGCTCAAAACCGTCTGTGATAATGATTATCACAGACGGTTCAAAACCGTCAGTGATAGTCTCGGACTATCACTGACTCGAATATCACTGACGGTTCAGAACCGTCTGTGATGACTGTTTTGAACCGACTGTGATGTTGTATTCTATAGTAGTGATGGATGGGTTAAATTGGCATTCATGGCCATAGTGGCCCTGTATGCTGCACAGTTCACATATAGGTGCAATTGCATTAACAGATGAAGTAGCAGAAGATCCAAGAATTGATAATTTATCGGTCAAGAGTGTTAACTCCTTGGCTAGTTGCGACATTACACTTACCTCCATGTTGTTGGTCGGAGCTTGTTGAGCAGCTCGTTCGGTTCCCCATTGAGTAGTTTTGAGTGATTCCTTCGATGAGGTCGTATGCTTTGTCTACACTTTTGTTCATTAGTACGCCACCAGCTGCGGCGTCTGATCGCACCTAAAACGATGTGATTTTGTAATACCGCAAGTGGATGGTTGAACGTTGGGCACTTGAGGATTGAATTACATGAGGAACAAGCGTATTCATCTTTCTAGCTTAATGGATCACTGATTAAGTCTAAACGAGTTTTGGGGTTGTTTTTCTATAACTAATTTTACTACTAAAGCTATCAATCAAAGGTTTTAAAGCAGTAAATTGCAGGCATAAAATCTGAATTTATAAAGCAGGAATTAAAACCTAGGGCTTCGGGAATTCCATAACCATCTGGCATAATTCTATCCAAGGTCCGAGGATTGTGAGTTAACTTCCATTGTTTTCCAAGACAAATTAAGTTTTCAATTCGGGGCGCTGGGTCAACAGTCAGAGGATCGCTTCCACTGTCACATTTGGCGAAAGCCTCTCTCCTGTTCAGGGTCCCGCGTCAAAGCGCTAAGGACTCAAGAACTCTCCTAAATTCTAACTAAGGCTCAACTGTTACGTCTGTTGCCGAAACAAGAATTTAGGGTTTAGAGGAAAAAAACATTAGAAAATAACTCCAAAACTTGAGATCAAAACCAAGGAAGAATCACGCCTTCCGTATTAAGTCATCTCTAACCCTAGAAGGGATCTACTCGCAAAAAGCCATAAGAATGCAGAAATAACAATAAGAAATAAATAAAAACTTACTTGATTGCTTGAGAATTGAAGTTGTCGTCCTTGCCGACTTACAAAAGCAATAAAATAGAGAAGGGGCTCTACTAAACTAAAACTAAACTAAACCCTAATAGCTAGTATGTAAAAAAGCATGTCTAATTGAGCAAAAAGCTTCTCTATGTATAGTGCATAAGTCCTACAATTAACCAATTACAACTCAAGACTTATTTAGGAAGAAAATTGTCTTAGATTTGGACTTTAAACCGACTAACGGGTCTATTTTGGATTCGGAAATCGGCTTTCGGGTCGGATTCGGGTCCAATTTTGGGTAGGATTGCTGATTTTTTCCAGATTTTCAGCATCTTCTTTCTCCACTTCGTTTCTATCCAAAAGATGTCGAAATAACTCTAAATTTGGTACGTTTGTTCCCTGAAACACCATGAACACACTTGTCAAAGCGGATTGTAAAAATGTTACAAAAAATCACATAAAATGACGTATCAAAAGAATTTTAAGCATCATTTTTGCACATTTTCAATACTAAACCTAGGGTAAAATTCTACCAAATTAAGACTTATCAAATTCCCCCAAGCTAGCATTTAATTTGCTTGTCCTCAAGCAAAGAATGTGAATAATTTTTCAAAAATTGAGATGCCTTGGTAAATTAGATTCTCTATAAACAATCTTCCGAAGATTCACAACACATCTATGCATATAAGGCAATTGATTTTAGTAATTTAAAATTTCCAAATGCATATATTAAGATTATCAAATTTCAACCTTAGAAAAGAGAGAGCTTAATCAATTAAATTGTCTTAATCTTCTTTCATATAGGATTTAAAATAAACCATGCAAAGAAAACGCTCGTTATGCTACGATTTATACAAAGTTGCTAAATTACCCTCTTCTAAAGAAAAACACTTATTTTCTTTCTTTTGTTGTTTGTTTGTTTGCCTCTTTTTTTTATTCTTCACTTTTTGTGCTCTTGGCCAGAATGTTTTTACTGGATCATTCTGTCGCGGCGAGAGGAGACACAGCTGAAGACGCTTACTTAAGTGCACTTACGGAAAGGCAGTTTTGTTGGTTTCCCGAGCCCCTGTAAGCAACCTCAATGCTCCGTATACCTTCCCTTCACCAGCTGGTCGACGATTCACCACCGCCTCCCCCCAGCGGGTCGCATATACGTTACACGAGATTAGACAAAGCCGCAGCTTAAGCAACCGTTTTACTGAAAATATTATTTTTTTGTATACATAAGTTAAGTAAATCTTCCATTCCCTAGCTGGTCGACGATTCACCACCGCCTCCGCCCAGTGGGTCGATCATACTTACTTTTACACATTTTTTATTTTTAAAGAGAAGGGCAATTAGCAATCTAGGCATAAAGAGTAACATAAGAGTGTTAATTCCAAAAAATGGTTCTACTAGAAATCTTAAATTTGGAAGAAGTCGAGTACAATTTAATGGATAAGTTCAAACTTTAATGGTCATTTTAAGATAAAAACTAAACGTAGGGAATAAAAATCTTTAGAAGATCTAAGTTCAATGGATCATATACAAAGATGTGATAGAATAATCATCTAATTGATTAAAGATCATCTTCAAAACCAGGCATTCCAAGTGATAAATCTCTTTTTATTTTTCAGTTTTATGATGGAATGTGGTGGAATGATGATTTGCTGAAGACTAAACAGTTGGTGAAGTGAACATCCCCCAAGCTAAATCAGACTAAGAAAATGGTTAAGTGAACACCCCCCAAGCTAAATCAGACATTGTCTTCAATGTATGGAGATAGATACAGATTACCATTTGCGGTTGTGCTTCAGGTTGGTGGATGTTGTGGATGATGATGTGGTGGAAGAAGATGTTGTGGTCCACGTAGCTCCAATGGTGCAGTCCAAGGCGTCGTAAGTAAAAACCTAAAAAAATGAAAATAAATAAATAAAAAAAAAAAAAAAAAAAACTTGCGCACCGTATGGATCAACCATCGGAGTTTAGGTAACCAGGTTGCCTCCTGCCTAGCGCTAGTTTAACATCCCGCTCAACGGAACATCCTCGACCATTCAAAAATATATAGAATCAAAAGAATCGACCGAGTTTAGTGTACTTACCCGGTCTCCCGCATTGTATAGCTTGATACAGTGCATGTTTACCTTGAAACTGGTGCCGTTTTGTGCTCGAAGTTCGACGGCACCATACGGAAAGACCTTTTCTATCGCGTATGGCCCAATCCATCGTGATTTCAATTTCCCTGGGAACAATTTTAACTGAGAATTGAACAATAGAATCAAATCACCTAGTTTAAATTGATGGTTCAAGATCCGTTTGTCATGCCACTTTTTCGTGTTGTCTTTATAGATCAAGGCACTCTCATAGGAGTTGTTCCGATGCTCTTCTAGCTCATGCAATTCAAGGATTCGCCTTCGCCCCGCTTTGTCAAAGTCTCAATTGAGTTCTTTTAATGCCCATAACGCCCTGTGTGATAGTTCAACAGGCAAATGGCAGTTTTTACCAAATACAAGTTTGTAAGGTGTCATACCTAGCGGAGTCTTGAATGCAGTGCGATATGCCCAAAGTTTTATGGAATATACGTATCAGATACGAATTCGAATAAGATTTGAATCACATTAGGAAATCTAATCTGTTAGGATTTCTTCTGCATGGGCAGTTCGGATAAGACTTGAATCTCATCAAGAAACCTAATCTGTTAGGATTTCTTCTGCATGGTCGGTTCGGATAAGATTCGTATCACATCAGGAAACCTAATCTGTTAGGATTTCTTCTGCATGGCCCTATATATAGAGATGTATGATGGGCTTTGAGGATCATCACAAAAGCCATAACTGCCATCTCTTTTGATAGCCCCTAAACCCTTGTCATACGCATTGGTGCTAGCACACCATCGTACAACGTTCCATCCCGGTACGTGTGGATACCGGTAGAGGCGCTGTTGCAATTGCTGCACTGATTAGAACGATCCGTGAGCGATCGTTGTCATCTACATCTGCTGATCAGGACGATCCGCAAACGGTTGCTGTGAACATTCGATCGCTTCACCAAATTCGCTTCCGCTATTAGTAACAATCTAATCTATGATCTATTAGTTGCAGCCTTCGAGTAAAATTTTTGAAATCCTACTAGTGTAGCTTACTCGGTTTCCAACAGTGGTATCAGAGCCATCCTGTATAGTATTAGATCTGGATTAATAATTTATATATATGTGATATATGAAGTTATAGTAGATTAGATCTACTAGTTTATTCAATCTGTTACCGTATAAGTTTCGTTATACATGTTTGTTTTGACATCCAAGTGTTGTGATGAACTATTTTTTGGCCGACTTTAATATGAACTAATGTCTAATGATCCTAGCATGGGCCAGAGGGAGGTGATGTTAGGGTTTATATGACAATAGTAGATTGGATCTTCTAAATCATATATGTATAGATTGGATCTATATATGACATTAGCTGCCTATTCTTGATATTTATATTGGAGTTAATATGAATGACTTAAGGGGATTTAAACCAATCAGATTGGTTCAAAAATTTGATTAATCTGATTAATTCAAAAAAAAGATTATACTTGATAATCAGAAGCTGTCGACTTTGGTGTCTAAGGAAAGAACACATCATAAGATTTTCTTATAAAGTCCCGCTTGGCGGAACGCTTTCCTTCATGGTGTGAGCGAAAACAGTCGCGGTCTTTCCTGGCCAAGGTTACTGCCAATGGAAGTTAAATATAGTCGTAGTTATGCATGTGAGATTATCTAACTGATGGTTATTTTCATGCATATAGATGTTGTGACATCTTTTAACCCCTCATGAAACATAAAGATTATACTTGACAACCAGAAGCTGTCAACTTTGGTGTCTAAGGAAAGAACACATCATAAGGTTTTTCTTAATAAGCCCCGCTTGGCGGAACGCTTTCCTTCATGATGTGAGCGAAAATAGTCGCGGTCTTTCCTGGCCAAGGTTACTGCCAACGGAAGTTAAATATAGTCGAAATTGCACCTGTTAGATCATCTAGCTGATGGTTATTTTTGTGCCTATGGATGTTTTGCCATGTTTTAACCCCTCATAAAAATTAAGTGTTTATGATACCCTTCCAATTGCTGCACCTATCAAGATTTTGATCGTTGCTTGGTGGGTCTGACAAATCAGGGCACCATCAATTATCTTAATAAGGCAGGATGTGTGTTGGACACCCATAAGCATAGAATTGGTTTAACTTAACAAGGCCATCAAAACGGTTTTGGGCTTTGGAGCATGGTGTTGGGATGACACCCAACAAATAAGAGTTATTTATGATATAATTAGTAAGGAGTTGCTTACCAAAATAACTAGGTTTCTAGCAGTGATGCCAAAGCTCACTAGAACTTAGTGAAATATGGATCTTGGCCTACTATATATATTTGTTGAGGGATTTTTGTTCTAAAATATATATAGTTGGTACATCTTTTATTGAATTGTTTAATAAAAGACTTTTCATAAATATAATGCTAAAATTTTGCATTTCTTTACTGTTGTAGACCATGGATAGTGGTAGCTCCTCAAACAATTTCAGTTTGCGATCTATCATTAATAAAGGAAAGCTCAATGGAACAAATTTTATTGATTGGTATAGAAACTTGAGAATTGTTCTCAAACAAGAGAAAAAGGACTATGTTCTAGAGACTCCTATACCTGATGAACCAGCCGCTAGTGCTCTACGTGCTCAAAAGGATGCTTATAAAAAGCATACCGGTGACGCACTTGATGCCAGCTATTAATGCTAGTCACCATGAACTCTGAGCTTCAGAAGAAATATGAGAACATGACAGCTTATGACATGGCCGTGTCTCTTAGAAACTTATTCGAGGAGCAGGCCAAGGTGGAAAGATATGAAACCACCAAGAAATTGCATGATTGCAAGTTGGCAGAAGGGAGCTTGGTCAGTCCTCATGTGATCAAGATGATTGGTTACATTGAGAATTTGGAAAAGCTCGATTTTCCAATTAGTCAAGAGTTGGCTACTGATATGATTCTCCAATCGCTTCCTCCAAGCTATGACCAGTTTTTCATGAACTATAACATGAATAATATGCAGAAATCATTGACCGAATTGTATGGGATGCTTAAAACAGCAGAACAAAACATTAAGAAAATTCCAAATAATGTAATGATGGTTCAAAAGGGAAAAAGCTTTAAGAAGAAGGGCAAGGGCAAGGCTAAGGAAAAGGGCAAAACTCTAGAAAGATCCTCTAGCACTAAGCCTAATTCCAAAGGAAAGTCCAAGCCATGTGCCACCCATACTACTGAATGTTTCTATTGCAAGGAATCTGGCCATTGGAAGAGGAATTGCAAGAAATACCTGGAAGATTTAAAGAAAAAGAAGGAAAGTGAGACTCCTTCAGGTATATATGTTATAGAAGTTCATTTAGCTACTTCTCCTTCCGACTCTTGGGTATTTGATACCGGATCGGCTGCTCATATTTGCACTTCGATGCAGGGGCTTAAAAGGAGTAGAAATTTGGCTAAGGGCGAGGTTCAACTTCGCGTTGGCAATGGAGCAAGAGTTGCAGCATTAGCTGTTGGAACTTTTATATTAGCTTTACCTTCAAGATTAGTTTTAGAACTTAATAACTATTATTATGTTCCCGCCATAAGCAAAAACATTGTATCCGTGTCGTGTTTGGACACGCTGGGTTATGAATTTAGAATAAAGAACAATCGTTGTTCTTTTTATTTAAATGATATGTTTTATGGCAATGCCTCATTGGAAAATGGGCTTTATCAACGAAATCTTGAATTACCTGTCTATAACATATGTACTAAGAGGCTTAGGCCCAATGATTTGAATCCCGCGTTTATCTGGCATTGTCGTTTAGGCCATATAAATGAGAAACGCATCATGGAACTCCTGAAAGATGGTCTTCTAGACTCATTTGATTTTCAATCATTTGATGTGTGTGAATCTTGTTTACTTGGCAAAATGACAAAGGCACCTTTCACGGGTGAAAGTGAAAGGGCAAGTGACTTATTGGCTCTTGTTCATACCGATGTATGTGGACCATTAAGTTCAACAACTAGAGGTGGTTTTCAGTACTTCATAACTTTTACCGATGACTTTAGTAGATATGGATATGTCTACTTAATGAGGCATAAATACTTCTTTGTGGGATATCCTAAGGAAACAAAAGGATATTACATCTATAATCGAGAAGAAAACAAAGTGTTTGTTTCCCGAAATGGTGACTTTTTGGAGAAAGAGTTTCTCTCAAAAGGAGTAAGTGGGAGCACAGTGCAACTTGAAGAAATTCGGGAACCACTGGAAATTGTTTCAGCACCCACTGAAGCTCAGCAAGACCTGCAAAATAATGTAGAAAATGCAGGACAAGAACCGGTTACACGTAGGTCTGAAAGGGTACGTCACGCACCTAGAAGGTACATGTTTCTTACAATGGAACAGCGTGAAGTATTATTGATAGACAATAATGAGCCCAACACTTACGAAGAAGCGATGATGAGCCCTGACTCTGAGAAATGGCTTAGAGCCATGAGATCCGAAATTGAATCCATGCATGACAATCTAGTGTGGAACTTGGTTGATCTACCTGATGGTGTAAAAACTATTGAGTGCAAATGGGTTTATAAGAAAAAGATTGACATGGATGGTCATGTTCATATCCATAAAGCACGATTAGTTGTGAAAGGTTTCAAGCAAATTCAAGGTGTTGATTATGATGAAACCTTTTCGCCCGTTGCTATGTTAAAGTCAATCAGGATCATCCTAGCTATTGCTGCCTATTTTGATTATGAGATATGGCAGATGGATGTCAAAACGGCTTTCCTAAATGGAAACCTAAGTGAGGATGTGTATATGGCACAGCCTAAAAGTTTTGTCGATCCAGAAAATACTAGGAAAGTATGCAAGCTTCATAAATCCATTTATGGCTTGAAGCATGCATCTCTGAGTTGGAATCTTCGTTTTGATGAAGTAGTCAAACAGTTTGGCTTCATCAAAAATGAAGAAGAGCCTTGTGTTTACAAAACGAAGATTCCAACTTGTTTTTTGGTCTTATATGTGGATGACATACTTTTGATCGGAAATGATATTCCTATGCTTGAGTCTGTGAAGTCCTCATTGAAAAGCAGCATTTCTATGAAAGACTTAGGTGAGGCAGCATATATTTTGGGTATTAAGATCTACCAAGATAGATCTAAAAGGCTAATTGGATTAAGCCAAAGTACATATGTTGACAAAGTATTGAATAGATTCAACATGTAGGATTCCAAGAAAGGTTTTCTGCCAATGTCACATGGCATTAGTCTTAGCAAGAGTCAATGTCCTTCGACATGTGATGAGCGGGACCGAATGAATAAGATTCCATATGCTTCTGCTGTTGGGTCTATTATGTATGCCATGCTTTCTACACGCCCAGATGTCTCCTATGCTCTAAGTGTTATGAGCAGATACCAATCAGATCCAGGTGAGAGTCACTGGATTGCTGTAAAAAACATCCTTAAATACTTGAGAAGGACTAAGGATATGTTCCTGGTTTATGGAGGTGAGGAAGAGCTCGTTGTTAGTGGTTACACCGATGCTAGCTTCCAAACCAACAAAGATGATTTCAAATAGCAATCTGGTTTTGTGTTTGTCTTAATGGTGGAGCTGTAAGCTGGAAGAGTTCTAAGCAAGAAACTATTGCTGATTCTACAACAGAAGCAGAGTACATTGCTGCTTCTGAAGCTGCCAAAGAAGCTGTTTGGATTAAAAAGTTCATCTCTGAACTTGGTATGGTTTCTAGCATTTCAAGCCTAGTGGATCTCTATTGTGATAATAGTGGAGCCATTGCGCAAGCTAAGGAACCAAGGTCTCATCAGAAATCCAAACATATACTCAGGCGTTATCACCTCATCCGAGAAATCATGAAGAGAGGTGATGTGAAGATTTGCAAAGTGTCCACGGATTTGAATGTTGTTGATCCGTTGACAAAGCCTCTCCCGCAACCAAAGCATGAGGTGCATACTAGAGCAATAGGTATTAGATACATTTGTGATTGACTCTAGTCCAAGTGGGAGGTTGTCAGTGATATGTCCTAGAGAAAATCACAGAGTTGTATTTATCTTTGTTATATTTATGAACATTTGAATATTATGTTATTTTTGAATAAATTATCATCTTAATTTGATCAACAAGTATGTGACTTGTTCGTGAGACTCTAAATTTATTTGATGATATTATTCTAATATAATCCCTGATCCATTATCTTTAAATAGGACATTATAAATTAATGGATCAGCGCATATATTGATTGATGGTTATGTTTCACAGACCATGGATATAAGATATCAAATCAATAATGTGAACATATATTGGAGAATATAATGTTGGATTTGTTTGGATTTGTTATTTAAGTGTCACCAGCTGGTCTCAAATAATGTTTATGATTGATCCTTAGACATGAGTCCATCATAGTTTCCTACATGTGTGGTAGTATACTTTGATACTACCAAACGCTATTTTTAATTAAGTAGTAATAAAGGTAATATTCGGGTATGCTATGAGCCATGCGGAGGAATATGAATGGTTAAGATGGAATTTGCATAACTCATATAATGAGAGAGATATCTCTAGGCCCCTCGATATAGATGAATTGAGAAGTGCATGGCCATGCCATTTGTGGTTGAATGTCAACTACGGGAAGATCAATTCACTATGAGATCGAGAAAGGATTGAACTGTGCAAGGGTGGCACATTTCCTACCTTGGGTTTAATCTAGTATCGTATGGCAAGAGGATCAACATGAAAACATTATATAGGTTTACTGATTATGATCTTTGTGTGTATTTGGATAGTCGTTATGTCCTGCTAGGGGCCACTACCGACTTACAGTTTGGGTAAGTATTCCCGGGTCATGACTAAATATACATGAACCTACAGGGTCACACACTTAACGGGTTGGAACAATGCAATTCGGATTAAGTCTATTTTGGGTCTCCATATCAGATTTGGAGACTTAATGTTAGACTCCTTATGCTTTTGGATTGGGTTTAGACTGCTTATGCATTTGGATTGGGTTTTGTATGGGTTTTCGTATCAGATTCAGAAACTTAATATTAGACTCCTTATGTATTTGGATTGAGTTTAGACTCCTTATCCATTTGGATTGGGTTTGGTATGGGTTTCCGTATCAGATTCGGAGACTTAATATTAGACTCCTTATGCATTCGGATTGGGTTTGTTATGGGTTTTCGTATCAGATCCAGATTGGGTCTGTTATGGAATATACGTATCAAATACAAATTCGAATAAGATTTGAATCACATCAGGAAATCTAATCTGTTAGGATTTTTCTACATGGGTAGTTCGGATAAGATTTGAATCTTATCAAGAAACCTAATCTGTTAGGATTTCTTCTGCATGGTCAGTTCGGATAAGATTCGTATCACATCAGGAAACCTAATCTGTTAGGATTTCTTCTGCATGGCCCTATATATAGAGATGTATGATGGGCTTTGAGGATCATCACAAAAGCCATAACTGCCATCTCTTTTGATAGCCCCTAAACCCTTGTCATACGCGTTGGTGCTAGCATACCATCGTACGACGTTCCATCCTGGTACGCGTGGATACCGGTAGAGGCGCTGCTGCAATTGCTGCGCTGATTAGAACGATCCGTGAGCGATCGTTGTCATCTACATCTGCTGATCAGGACGATCCGCAAACGGTTGCTGTGAACATTCGATCGCTTCACCAAATCTGCTTCCGCTATTGGTAACAATCTAATCTATGATCTATTAGTTGCAGCATTCGAGTAAAATTTTTGAAATTCTACTAGTGTAGCTTACTCGGTTTCCAACACAAAGGACATTTGGAAGTTTGAGTGCCCAATCCGTACTAGACGGTGCCACTACCTTCTGCAAGATCGACTTGATTTCCCTGTTTGAGACTTCAACCTGTCCACTTGTCTAAGGGTGATATGCAGGAGCAACTTTATGTATTACCCCATATTTCATCAACAATTTTTGAAATTTCTAACTAGTGAAATGCACACCGCCATCACTAATTACTGTTCGCGGTATACCAAATCGGGGAAAGATAACTGTTTTGAAAAGCTTTATCACATGTTTTGACTCATTTGTTGGCGTAGCAACAGCCTCTACCCACTTTGAAACATAATCAACCGCAACTAAGATGTAGGAGTTACCCATAGAAGATGGAAAAGTCCCATATAATCTACCCCCCATACATCAAAGAGTTCAATTTCAAGAATACTTGTTAAGGGCATTTCATGTCTTTGACTTAAATTTCCCGAATGTTGGCAAGGATCGCATTTTTGCACAAAGGCATAAGCATCTTTAAATAAAGAAGGCCAAAACAAACCTGATTGCAATACTTTAGCCGCTGTTTTTGAAGCTCTTTCGTTGTCTACTTGTCAACCCTGGACGAAGTTCATGGTTAAATAAATAATTTACAATATCAGCATACCATGGTTCTTGTTGAATCAAGTAAAGGTGCTCATCGGGTAAAGAGTCATTAATGTGAATGTTGGCGGTGCTGGTCAAGAGTCGTGAGAGATGATCGGCGACGACGTTCTCAGCACCTTTCTTATCTTTGATCTCGAAATCAAATTCCTACAGCAGTAAGATCCATCATGAAAGACGTGCTTTGTTTCTGTCTTGGTCAAAAGATACTTAAGAACAGCATGATCAATATGCACAATTACTTTTGAACCAATCAAATATGGACGGAATTTATCTAGGGAATAGACTATAGCAAGCAATTCTTTTTCAGTTGTAGTGTAATTATTTTGAGCATCATCCAAAGTTTTGCTTACGTAGTATATAGCATGTAAGACCTTATTTGTTCTTTGCCTTAGAACAGCGCCAATTGCATAATCACTAGCATCACACATCAATTCAAAAGGTTCTTTCCAATTTGGAGGTTGTATGATGGGAGCAGTAGTTAATGCATGTTTCAGTTGATTAAAGGCATCAAGACATTTTCATCAAAATCAAAAGGCACATCTTTACCAAGCAAATGAGTGAGAGGTTTAGCAGTTTTGGAAAAATCCTTAATGAAACGACGGTAAAAACCTGCATGTCCCAAGAAACTGCATATGCCCTTGGTTGGTGGTGGAAGACTTGTTATGACTTCGATTTTTGCCTTGTCGACTTCAATCCCTCGTTTAGAAATTACGTGGCCAAGCAGCACGCCTTCTTGAACCATAAATTGGCACTTTTCTCAATTTAGCCCAAGGTTGACTTCTTCGCACCTACTTCAGACTCGAGAAAGATTTTGGAGACAAGCATCGAAAGTGGAACCATAAACATTAAAATCATCCATGAAGACTTCCATTATTTCTTCTATTAAATCTGAAAAGATAGCCATCATACATCGTTGAAAGGTTGCAGGCGCGTTACATAATCCAAATGGCATGCGCCTATAGGCAAAAGTACCGAAGGGACATGTAAACGTCGTCTTATCTTGATCATCGGGATGAATTGGGATTTGAAAGAACCCCGAATACCCATCAAGAAAACAAAAGTATGTATGTTTGGCTAATCTTTCCAACATTTGATCAATGAAAGGTAATGAAAATGATCCTTCCTAGTGACGCTATTTAATTTATGATAATCAATGCACATGTGCCATCCAGTAACAAGTCTAGTAGGGATCAATAAATTATTAGCATTGTTGACCACAGTCATACCTCCTTTCTTTGGAACCACATGAACAGGTGATAATTCTCATATTTGTACATATTTTTGGATATTTCCCCTCATTCATACTCATTTTAGTCATAAAGATCATCAAATACTCAAATATATTTGTATTGGCTGTCATTCGACCTCGACTGTGTGTTTTTTTTTATTTTAATCGTAGGTTGATGCATTCAGGCAATTTATGGCTGAATGGATGAGCTTCATCGACTGGATCTAGCGAAGGGACGATTCCGTACTAAAGTGCGCGTCGTTACGGATGCGTAGGAGCTGACCTCGTCAAAACCGTAGTCTCCAAGAGTCCAGAAAGCAGCCAAGGGCCAGTTTGCAATTTCTAGAACCTTAGAACCTCCCTCTGCAAAACAGCCAAGACACATAAACCCTAGCAGCCACCATATAAGGATCTATTCATAATTTCTTCAAAGGTTGACGGCTTTTCTGCAAAAATACCAAAATCATAAAAAACCCTCAGCCGCCACAATTCTTCCTCAGCCTGGCATACACCCAAAAATCCCCTTCTTCTCTCCCAACCCCGGCAAGCTTGCCGCCGCCGGCTAGGTCCACACCAGCGGTAAGCCGCGGGCCTCCTTCCCTGTTGCTACCTCTCCCTTTCTTCCTCTTCTCCCCATCCGATGACCCGCCGATCTTCTCCCCCTTCATCCTCTCTCACCACATTTCATCAACTCCTCTCCCGTTCGTCTGCACCGCCGGCGTGCTCCCATTTTCTTTCCTCCTCCTTATCTCGTTCCTCTCCTCCCTCTTTTATTCTTTTCTTTTCCTCCTTCCTTCCCCCATCCTTCTTTTTCCTCCCTTCCTCCTTTCTTCTTCCTGCCTCTTCTTCCCCTTCTTCCTCCTCTCCGTTCCGCCTCCTCTCAACGGATCCACCATCCCGTGCCGTGCCTAGCACCTCCACGACACCGCAGCCGCGCCTCTCGTCGCTCCACAACCCGCGCCGTCATCGCCCTACGCCGCGCCACCGGTGAGATCCACTCCTCCCGACGCCGGCCGCCGATCACCTCCACAGCCACCGATCGCACCTCCCGCCTCCATGCTTCCCCACGGCCGCCGCCCCTCGTGGCCTCCACCGCCTAGAGCCACCGGATCACGCCGTCTACACCGGAGCAGCCGCCCCTGTCGCAAATCCGCCGAGCCACGCCACCGGATCGCGCCGTCTACACCGAGCAGCCCCCTCCGCCATTTCGACACCGCCTCCGCCATCCCGAGGAGCCGCCGCCGGAGCAGATCTGACCGATCCAGCCTGCGCCATCACCGATCCCGCCTGCACCGTCACCGATCCCAACGACCACACCGTTGGAGCTGCGTCTGCGCCGCCGGCCGCACCTCCCATGCTGCGCCGTCGGATCCGCCAATCTCGCGCCTCACCACCACATCTCCACACCTCCGGCCACGTGCTGTGGGCCGGCAACGGACGCCTCTGCATCGACCACTTCGACATCTTCCTCGACACGGCTGCAGCTCCCTCGACCGCGGCCATCTTCTTCGACCAGCTTCTTCGACTGCCACGTCGAGCTCGACGACCTCGACAGCTTCTTCCTCAACATCGACAAACACATAGCTACCCCGAGCTCCAGCAACAAGGGTTTAGGTCCAATCCTTTTGCTCTCTTGTTTTCTGTTACCTTGTTCTGCAATGCATAGAATATCTGAGATGACTGATTGTAGATGTTTGATATGGCATTTTCTGTAATTGCAAAGAATGAAGCATAATTCTCTAAAATCAATGTAAATCATTGATGGTTTGAATCAAATTTGGACAAGTGCTCTGCTGTAATGATCTGTGAACTGATTTCAGGAGTCATTTGAATCTGGTAGAATTCCAGTGATTGAATGTGTAGAAACTCTTCTTCATATTTGTCTTGTTACTTGAGTTGAGCTATACCTCTGTTTGGGAGCTGAGTTGACTTGATTGAAATCGAATTGTCCAGGTGCCACTCCGAAAGCCATCGCCACCGGATTGGCTCCCGGGAAACACCCCCACCATGTCCCCCGGAGAAGAGACTTAACAAGATGAAGGCGGCCTGGGCATCCACCGGGTGACACCCGCCAGAGCCCGGGGGCTCCACCTCCAGAGAGACTCCCCGCAACATTGGGGCGCCCCTGAGGTTGCGCTCAAACCTCGGGGGTCTTTCCCGGGAGTAACCTCCCGGGGCACCTAGTAAATCCAATTCAAAAGACTTAGCAAAAATTCATTCTATTGCATCAAAATATTTTTGTACAAATGTCCGGGATTTCTTCTAAGAAGCTACCGGGAGCAAAAACCCTAAAACAAAAAAAGGGGGACCTATCTAAAGGTTTGGGGGGAGGCTCATACTGGTTCAATGGCGTCCTCCCCCCGGGAGGCCTCCGCAGGAGCCGTTGCGTTCGCCCTCAGAGCCGCCGGTGCCGGGAATCGCACCCGAACAATCCGGTCATAGAAGCCACCGGCGAGCTGCTCCACTTCTCGCCGGGACGTCTCGAAAAACTCAGGAAAGCTCTGGGGGATCCGACCCCCCGGTGCTCCACAAGCCCCGCCGCGGCAGCCACTACCGGGATTGCCTGGCCCCGTGCCCGGGCATCGACGGCCTCGGAGATCATGGAGACTTGTGCGTTAAGAAAACGCATAGCCTCTGCGAGCGTCGTCGATGCCGCCTCAGAGCTGCCCCCCGGGCCAAGGCTCACCCCGAGCCCTTCGAGGGCCAAGCGGACGGAGCAGCCCGCGTCTGTCACCGCCCGAACGCTGGAGCCCTCGAGCTCCCGGAGGGCATCCTCCTTGGCCTTCGCCTCCCTTCGGAGCCGATCGTTGGCGTTCTCGGAGGCGTGGAGTTGGGCCCGGATGCGGGCCAACTCTCGGAGCGCACCGTCTCACTCCTCCAAAAAGTCGGCGGCCTTCCCCTCCGCCTCCTTCAGTGCTTTGTCAAAGCGCACCTCAATGCCCCAGGCGATGCCCGCCCCCTGCGAACGCGAGAGTTAGTCAAAACACCAGAGGCGGAATCCTGGAAAAAAACCAACCACCGGTTCAAGAATGAACCTGGATGTGGAGCGACTGCAGCTCCCCGCAGTGTTCGCGGAGCGTCCCTTGTGAGACGTAATCCTGGACCTTCTGGGTCAGGAGCCCCTCTGCGAACCAGAAGACCTCCCCCGCGAACAGCAGGGGGTCTCCCTCCCAGCAACTCCGGACCCATCAGCACCGGCGGGCCCCCTCACGAAGGTCGCAGGGGTGATGTGGACCGGAGTGGCAATGGCTGGAGTCCTTGCCGCCGAGGAGGTGTCTGAGGAAGAGGCTGACGAGCTCTCCAAGGGGGTCCCCCCCGGAGTGGGGGTGATGAGGAGCCCTTTCCCCTTTCCGGGCCACGGAGCCCCCGGGACCTCTATCGCCATCAGGACCTCGTAGACCGAGGGGCTCCCCCCCTCGTCTATCGGCCATTCGACGCGCGGAGGGGAAGCCTCTGCGAATCGAACCTCCGGCCTCTCTGGCTCCAGTGGCGCTTGGGCCGCTGGGAGAGCGATCGCCGAAGGCGGCGAGGGGGCGTAATTCGCCGAGTTGGATGCCCCCCCCCCCCCCGTCATCGGCCGGCTCTTTTCCCCGAGCCTCTCCAGAGGCCTCGGGAAGGCGCGCAAGCTCCCGCGCGCCTCCACCGCCCCCCGGAGTTCTCTGGGAGGAGCGGTGTCACCTCACGCCAAGAAGGGGCCCTCACGTGCCCTGACCCGGGGGCGGCGTCCCGGGCCTTCATGGGCGTAGAACCCGGCGTCGTTGCCAGACTGGGAGCCTTCTGAGCCTTGGCCCGCTTCAGCTTAGAACCCCCGGCGACCTCCTTCCCCCGCTTGTGAGAGCCGGGGATGGGGAAAGGCGTCCTCTCCGGTAGCCTCAGCCCGAAGGCCTCAGCCACCAAGTTCCGGGGAGGACACTCCCCGATAACGCGCACGATGTGCTCGTGCTCATCGGCGTAGTACCTCCCGCGGAGGTTCTCCGCCTTCTCCCGGGTGGCCGGATACGGCCGGACTGCAAAAGCAAAGAGTTAGAAAAATCAACAAAAAAGCGAACGGAGTAACCGGAAACTTACGTTGAGTCACCGGCTTTTGCGGGGGCCGCTGTGCCGGGTGTAGGATCAAGGATGCCGACTAGAGGAGGGTGAATAGGAGGCTTTTAAAAACTTCAATTTAAAACAAATATTTGCAAATAAAGAAATTAAGAACAAATAATAATATGAGAAAGAGGAAGAGCGAACGAACACAACGATTTTTACCGAGGTCTCAGAGACTCGCCCAGTCTCCCCTAATCCTCGTTGAAGCACTCAAATAAATTGAGTCTTGCTTCAATATCCACAAAGGATATTATCCACTAATGGTTGCTCCTTGTCCACTCCGGAAAGGCCAGCACTGATGCCTTGTACAAATGCGCTGAGTCTCTCCGACAATCTCCAAACTGGAGAGATCTACGACCACGCCTCCGAACTGTCTAGGTGAGGGCGCTCACCAAGAGTAATAGGCAGCAAGGTCTTCTCTAGACCTCCAAACAATCACCGAGAAACTAATAGGATGCAAATGATGCGAATAGAAAGCACTCAGTGGATCTGAAAAGCACTCGACTTGATCAAAAGATCAAGATTTTATATAAGAAACTAAAGCTCAAGAATGTGTATGAGAGGAGGCTGCTTGTTGTATAAAATACGAGCTCAAATCCTCTCTTTATAGCCTCAAGGATCAAAAGAACCGTTGGAGCTAGGGCTGAAAATCAGCAACACAAACTGACAATCAGTTCACCAAACTGACAGTCAGTTACATATACAACGGCCAACAAAATTTACGGATAAAAACTAGCTAGCCGTTTGTGGTCGTATATGGAAACTGAAACCCCAAACTGATAGTCAGTTAGGCAAACTGACAGTCAGTTCAACCAAAAACATCGACCAGATCAAATAAAAACTCAGATAAAAATAGCTATGGTCGAAACACAAACTGGTAGTCAGCATGAGCACACTGATAGTCGGTTTAGTACAAAAATTTTTTGCCCGAAAAACACACTCTCTGGACAATTGTCAGTTAACACAAACTGACATTCAAACTGACAGTCAGCATAGCAAACTGACAGTCAGCATGAACAAAAATAGTAGTAACTTTTAATCCAGAGATCCGATTGAAGTATTTGATAGCTTGTTTGAAAGATAATTTTAAGGGCTACATTTTTGTCAACAGAAGAAAAAACCAAATCAGCTTGGATCTTTCTAAAAATTTGAAAAATGCTTCTGCTGTCAAAAACACTACTGAAAATCCAAATCTTTCAAACCAAATTCAAATCAAATCCATCCGAAATGAATGCAATTCAATAACCTAAGTTTTTGGGTTTATGTTGGAAATTTAGAGAGGACTTGCAACCCCTCTTTATAGTACGGTTAAAACTAAAAACAAATTTCTATAAACCGATCAAACTCTAAACACCGAGATCGGTAAAATAAATATGCATTTTACCTTAAGTCTTTTGCTGCTTTATTCTTGGCGACTTTGCGCTTGCGACCATGGCTTGCGACCTTGTGCTTGCGACTTGCAGATCCGGACGGCTTTCTTCTTGCCGACCTTGTGCTTGCGACTTTGGGTAATACTGCGACCTTAGGCGAAATAGGTCTCTGCATACAAATAGCTCAAAGACATGATTAGATAAAAACACTTAATGTCATCAATAATCAAAATCAAAAATAATAGGGGCCTAGATGCAACACCGGGCACATCTCGATCCCCCTCCTCCCGTGCGAGAAGGGGGAGATCTTCAATAGTGTCAGCTCCTCGGCGGCGTCCCTCATGGAACGGACGCCCCGGGAGCCAACTATTTTGTTGAGGAGCTTCAGCTCCTCCTTGGTCCATACCGGGGGCGGATGATCGGCTGTAGGAGGGGGGCTCCGGAGGTTACCTCGGCGTCCCGGACCCGGAGGTAGAACCACCTCTGGACCCAGTCCCCCCAGTGGTCCCGGGAAGCGACCACTGGGTACTCCGCCACCCACGATGGCAGGAGCTGGATCATGACAGAGCCGAACCGGGACTTCGGCCCTCCCTTCACCAGGTGAGAGCTCCTCGCCTCCAGCTCGTAGAAGTATCGAAACAGCCGGAGCGTCGGCTCCTGTCCGGTGGCTGTCTCGAACAGCCAAATAAATATGCCCATCCAAACGAAGGCGTTTGGCGTCAGGTGGTTGAGCGCCACCCCGTACTCCCGGAGGAACTCCCGGAGCAACGGGTGCACTGGGAGCCAGAGCCTGGCCTCGAGAAAAGCCTCGAAGACCACCACTTCCCCTGGCCTAGGGCGGGGGCACCATTCTTCTTGGAGGGGATCCGGATGTCCTCGTCCACAAAAACCCCCCGGTCCACGAGGGACTCTAAGTCCCCTAACGTGAACTCGGAGGCCCAGAGGAAGTCCGCGGTGACTTCCTCTGGAGGCACTTCGGCAGCCTTGGCGCGATCCTTGGGACCCATTGACTTCTCTGGTGGCTTGGGCTCTAAGGGGAAGTGCTTGAGTTTCTGGGGACTGGGCTTCCGGGAGAGAGCTACCAGGAGAGCTAAGGGCGCTGGTGGTGTTTGAGGATTGAGGGTTCGATTGACTCCCCCAGGTCCCTTGTGGCCCCATTTATAGAGCTCGAGCGTGGCTCCCGATGGGCGGCACGTGGCTCCTCGTGGCGCATCCACGCCACTCAATTCAAACAGCGTGTGGGAATTGAAGGGACGGGCGCGCGAAACGACGCATCTTCGGTTCGAACCACGAGCGACCATTATGGTCGAACGGCGCGCTCCAATCGAGACAGGGCCTTAATGAGCAACGGCGCCGCCATAAACGGTTGACACGAAGATCGAAGCGTCAAGGCGCGGGAAATCCACCCGGAGGAGATGTTCCTAGTAACATGAACCATCCCCTCCAGGGACTCGAACAGCGACACCAGAGGGCATGGGGGGCTGCTGTTGGGGGAAATCTCCGCGGGATCAAGTCCAGGTGAGAGGCAAGACTCCCGGCGACTTTTCTCAGGCGGGCGCCATCATTTTCCCGAAGACAAGGACCCCCGGTGCCAGGTCATGTGAGGATCACGTGAAGCACCTCGGGAACGGCCGGGGACACCTATCAAGCATCTGAGCCCTTTGGCCGGGAGAAGGACGCTAGTGCCCCTTGATCCAACGGTTGCAGATGGGGCAGTTTGGCCTTTTTCATCTTTTGGGCCCATATAAGCCCTTGTAACCCCTCATGTAAAGGGGGACAACTCATTTTCACTCTAATACACAACAAAACGGGCGTGCTTTGGAGCCATCTCTCCCCGAGAGAGCTCCCCTAGCCAACTCTAGTTGGGAGCACATCGACAGGACTAGGGTCTCCACTGAGGCCCGAACCTGTATAAACATTCGTGTCACTTGCTGTGTTTGCCCGACGGGAGAGGACCGGTCGCGCGGTCAGCTCACGTCGTCTTTTCTTCTCTAGGGATTTCAACAAAACCTGCCGTGGTATTCGCAATACCACGACAGGGAGGGCGATGCTAACATAGTCCCAGCAGGGCCCATAGCCTCCACCTCCTCCTCTGTTGATGGAGGAGAATGAGAGGAAGACATCCTGGACAAATCATTCGAAGACCACATTAGTACGTCCCTAACCAAATGATTCGATTTAGTTAGAGAAAAAGATAGCTTTACCTCAAGCCATGAGGAGAAGTTTGTGTGGCCATGGGTGGAACCTAAGCCACAATTGCAGTAGACAGCTAAGGGGTTGAAGCCTCGTTCCCTCTGTCATACTAACAACGTGCAGCTGAAGAAGAGGCCCCAGCCTACTTCTTCGAGGAAAAGCCAGAAAATGATCCGGCATCATCACTTGATCACTTTTTGGAAGCTACTAAATGATCAAGCGGCTGCGAAAACCCAATTGCCTTAGCAACTCTACAGTCAAAATTTACACCAATCCACTGAGAGAGAATTACCTCTTGAGATGAAAGTGCAACGTTGGCCCCCTGTGAGCCCAGAACCTCAATATTCTCTACTCCAACTAGACTCTCTTCTTCACTGAATCGCTCTTCGTTCGGGGATGCCATTGGAACAAAAGGTTAAGGAGATTAAAGGTTTTGAGACTTAGAAAAATTTGTGAAGGAGTTGGATATTCCACAGCAAAGAAACAGCTATTTATAGGATTACCAAGGCGATGATGCTTCAAGTCCACGGCCTAGGGCACAACACGAAGGCCTCAAGATCTTCCCTAGTGCGTGCCGGGTAATTACTCCCCCTTGAGGTACGTTGGGATACAAAACGACGCTATTCAGAATTCAAAGCGTCGGATACTATTGAGAATTCGAAGCAACATAACCACTGGAGTGGGCCTTTTGTCACTTCAAATTCGGGGGCTAGCTGACGAGGATTGTTAGCTCTACTTAGACATCCATGATCGTGCATAGCATTCCATGGTCGCACATATCGTACCATGACCGAAAGTACCTTCCTATGGTCGCCGAGGGCCAGGGGAAGAGACACCAGGAGATCCAAGGATGTCCTGGACATAACCCAAGAACTATATCTATTTTGTGCAAATTATAAAACACTTATTATCATATAAACCGTTGTTGCATCCGCGAAAACTATGGTCGCAGAGATGTCACCCTATGACCTAACTCTTGCACATATATAAAGTTCAATCTCCTTACTGTGGTCACAGAGGTACGTGATCACCCTATATCATAACCAAACCTTAATCCTTGTGGTTATTCCCAAAATAATCATGTCCCTAGCAAGGTAACCGTCGAAGGAGGTTAGGATGGTAAAGCAACTCCACGATGCCAAGTCAAAGCTGCTTAACTGCCACGTAACCATGATCTACGGCAACCACCAACCACAACGTACCCACGACCCACGGTTACCACAGGCAGTTGGGAGCGCTCGTGGGACGTGCCTTCAGGAGGATAACCGACAATCTCTTTGGCAAGTATAAGAAGGCCTTCAAGGGAAGGATCAAGGGGGACGATCGACTACAGAGAGGATTAGACATAGCCAGATAGGATTAGATAGCATTCACACGTTGTAATAATCTCTTTGTAATCCTTTTTCCCATATAAACAAATACACAAGACGTAGGGTCATTACTCAGCTATGAAGGCCTGAACCTGGATAAATTCTCACGTCCCTGATTCATAGATACCTTGAATACCTTGGTACTTGTCTGATTGGTTCTTTTCATTATCCATCTCACTTCTTGCATAAGTTCGACAGGAGAACCCCCGGGTTCCAATCGTCAACACGTACCTCTGAAGAAGGGGTTTGCAAAGGCACAGGTGGACATGGGCCTCCTGGGCTACACAGCTTTTCCATTGTCCGTCCCGACGGAGGAGATCTAGACAATTGCGGAGGCATTGGGCTACTACATATAGTGGCCCAAGAAGGGTGTTATACTACAAGAGTGATAATTGTCATATCTGTGCATCTTTTCCATATGTTTAACCCCCTGATCATGCACATTTATTCATATAAGGCGGCATGTGTATTAATCATATACATTTTTATCGCCAAATCGACCGTATTATTCGTGTTGTTATTTTATTGCAGGTCGACGCAATTTGGGTGGATTTTGGCTGATGGAACATATTTCTTTGACTTTACCTGACCCTCGGTCAATTTCGGATAGAAGAACGTGATTCTACAGACACGTAGGAACTGATTGTACTGAAATCAGAGTCTCTGGGGGCCCGGAATCTCAATTCCTTTCAGCCGAGGACCTTCTTATAAATTCTTTAAACCTCAAACACCCTTTTGCAAAACAGCCTACACTCAGAAATCTAACCCCTAACTCAGGAAGGACCTTTTTGTGATTTCTAAAACTCCCAGGGCCTTTTTACAAAATCACCTTTCTTATCTAAACACAGCCACCGGCCATGGTTTGTCTTGGAGCCTGGTTTTTCTTTTTTTCTTCTTCTCTTCTTCTCCCTCACCGTTTCCACACCTCCGTCCCCCCTCACCGCTGGCGGCCATGCTGTACGTCGCGGTGTAGCTCCTTCTTCTTCCTCCCTTTCTTCTTCTTCTCTATTCTTCCTCTTCCTCGAGCCACCTCAGCACCACCACTGCTTCTTCTTCTCCGGTGCCATTCGCCGCCGTAGTGACAGCGACGATGACGGCCGCCGTCTCATCCTCTTCTCCTCACCACCAGCTTCTTCTTCTACCTCCCACCAAACTTAGATCCACACACCACCGCTCCCGCACGCGTCGCGCCGCTGCCGCGCCCGATCCATCGCAATCCGCCGCCAGATCCGCGCCTCCCGCGCACTGCGTCGCAGCCGCTTCCTCTCCAGTGCCCCTTTCCCATCACCCGTCGCCACTACACACCACAGCCGCCGCCCTTGCCGCCGCGTCCCTTGCCGATCCGCCTTTCCTCCCTCTCTTTGCTTCTCTGCCTCCACACCGCCAAATCCCCCATACTCCCAATCTCCACCAGAGCCGCGCCACCTTCGATCCCACGCCGCCTTCGACCGTGCCTCCGCGCGGCCGTCGATCCCGATCCGTGCCTCACGCGCCGGTCCCTCCGCCGGACCCACCACCTCCGTGCCGCCAAAACTCACTACACCGCCACTGGATCCACTGCTTCCCGCGCCGCACCACTCTCCCTCGCCTCTCACCTCATCGCCGTCCCGCTTTCACTAGCCACCACGCCACCGGCCCTCATCGCACCACTGCCGATCCGCACTAAAGCCGCTGCCTCCACCCTACGCGCGCCGCCACCGCCATCTCGCCAATTTTCCACCTCACCCGATCCCGCGCCGTTCTCGCCACTGGCGTGCTCTCCTTCTTCTCCACTCTTCCTTCTTATTTTTACTTCATCTTAATCAACCCCCAATCCTCTACTGTCCCATCCTTGGTCGACTTGGCAACGTAACCTCATTGCCGGCGAGCTCATACCCATGGCGTGGGCTGCAGGTTCATCGGCTTCTGCTCCACCTCTTCTCCAGCAACCAGGAGAAACCTCCTCAACAACCACGTCGAGCTCGACAACCACACGAACACATCTTGTGAGTTGACGACGATAGTGACCACTCCCTCGACCATGATCTCCTCTACGACTTCGATTGCGGCCCACGACATCGACCATGACAACTCTAGAACATCTCGACAATAAGAAATTAGTGGTTCATTCTCACTCCCTGTCTCCTGTTCTTCGAACTTCAAACTGAATTGATGATGGTATGTGTGTATGAGATGAATTCAGTTATGGAATTGCCATGAAGTAATACAAATTCTTTAGAATCAAAAGTTTAATTGGTTGATGAATTGAAATGCCTATCTGATTGCTGTGCAAGTTCCTTCCAGTGTTGGATTGAGTTATTGTCTCTGTAAAAGAAACTCAATTTGTGTAGCTATCCAATAGAACTTGCTTCTTGTTTTTGAGTTGTGAAACGGATTTGAAGCTATGTGCTCTATTGATTAAGTAGTTTGTGCTTCCTTTGAATACTTTATTTGCTTGGCTGAAGTGACAAGGGAGTATTGAATCTGATGTGTTGTTTCTGTACCTAAGTTATGGGGCTTTATATTATGTGGGCTGGCAATGTGTTTCATTTGAATCCAAGCTTAATAATTGCCTGATTTAAATAGCTTAGAGTTTTGTGGTCATTTCTTTGGGTTGCTTTTGTGGTGGTGGTTGAGATGATGATTGGTGTTTGTTTTGTACTTGTGACTCGTTGATCCTCGTCGTAGATTGCGATCGATGATGGTTGTTTGTGCTGCCTCGTGCGCTACCACTACACGATTTCTTTCTATGGCTTGTATTACGAGACGCTAGTCCAGAACTGCGATGACCTGACATACCATCCACGTGGTAGCACGTCCGGTCTATGAACATTTTCGAATAAAACCATCTTATCTGACAATGTTTGTTACAGCGTAGCGAAACAGAAACATGGCTTAATTAAACATGATTTAACATAACAAAGAGTTTAGTTACATATACACGCATAAGTATATTTATTACAGCAAAAGGAGATAGTTTAGGTATGATTATGGTGGTCAGTCTTCATTGCCGATGCTGAAGTAGGTTGGGTCAAACTCGCAGTTGTTCTCTCCTGAATAAACTTCTTCTGGTGTACCGGTCGGTATTGCATCACCCAAGGAGTACTCAAAGTATAACAAGGAACTACAATAGCAAGGATGAGTGCCGAGGCACTCAACAAACAATTTGGAAACATAAATGCATCATGCAGACCTTAACTAGTCAAAGGAATATTATATATTATCTTAGCAAGGATGAGTTTTCTATCAAGAATTCATTTGTGATTGTAAAAGACTCCAATTATTAAATAAACTCTACTGAACACTTGTACCACAAGGTGAGACCACCTGTAGGTCTCCTTTCCTGCCGCGACGCAACTTCCAACCTGGAAGTAAGGAGTGAATATCCACGTTTTACTCTACAGAGGGGTATCACTTTACCCACAAAATCTCTTGATTTCCATGTCGGTGTTCGTCAACAGTACTCTGCATTTCTGATAATACGGAACATCATCAAGAGAACAAAGTCTTTTTCAAACCCTTCCACTAGTTCCCTCTGTGTAGTCAGACGCATCCGCTACACCCACCAGTTGAGCCTATAACTCCAAAACCCTCATCAAGGCATTCTCCCTTCATGCCTCCAACATATACATAGACATATACGTTCCCATTGTAGAGGTGTACTAGTCTCCGGATAAGATACTCGACTAGGCCCGTCCCATACCAGGTCTGTGGTTGATACGAGTATTACAGCGCTGGGTAGAAATGACAGTTGGTTGTGTCCTTAACTTTATAATCATACTTTATACAAGATTCGAGCCCTCCTTCAGCTCTCCTCAAGATTACTCATTTCCCTTCACAATCCTATCACCAAGATATTCAACTTCCATTCACAACACTTTCATCATGACCAACTTTTATCTTTTTATAAAATATTCTTTTGATGCAAGATGGTAAGGTTACATAGATTATTAAATAGAGGATAACAAAATAAAATCAATCAAACATGATCAATATGGTCAAGAATAAAAACTTGCCTGGAGCAGCAAATTCATAATCCAGAATATGAACATTGCGCTTGGATTCCTCGCTCAGCTCCGCCCATAGAATTAAAATAATTGCATATATAAACCTCTAGCAGAACATTAGTGAATATTATGCAGAGATGCAGAGCTTAGGTGTTGATTGCTCTCGCCTCTATCATAATGATCACTCTCCCAGGCAATATGAGAAATCAAATTTAGTTTAATTGAACTGCATGATGGAATTGCATAACCACTTTTGAGTTGGGTAGCTCTCAAAAGAATAATATTGTTGGCATTTGTTTATAGATTTAAAATAATTAAGTCAAGATATTGATTTGGTGCTAAGGCTATTTAAGTTGATAAACGAACTAATTGGCTATTTGAAATAAAAGTAATTCATAGCTTTGAAAATCTTTTGTCTGGATAGGAGATTATATGAAAGAAATGAAAATAATTTAAATTTTTTTATTAAAAGAGTGAAAATATA
Organism: Pharus latifolius; assembly: GCA_019359835.1. Taxonomy (NCBI): domain Eukaryota; kingdom Viridiplantae; phylum Streptophyta; class Magnoliopsida; order Poales; family Poaceae; genus Pharus; species Pharus latifolius. The sequence goes on along the minus strand of CM033326.1, from coordinate 55,485,228 downwards.
TTTGTGTGCATATTCATATATCTAATTTAATTAAACTCTTCTTTAACTAGGTACAATTTAAGAAATTGCAAATGTTAATTAGTCAAAAATATTTAGTTAGTTAAATTCCTGTATTAAACAAATTTGATTAGACATTAAATTGTGGTTAATTAAGCTTTAATTAGAATTTAAAATAGAATTAAAAATTAGAAAAGAAAGAAATTAAGAAAATTTTGATTGGGCCTGAACCGGCCCAACTTCCCTCGGCTCGGGTTGGGCTGGCCCAGGCCCAACCTTCCTTCCTCTCTCTCCCGAGCTCAAAGCGTGCACACACACACAACACACAAACACACGCAACACACACAACACAAAACACACACCACACCCGCAGCACAACCGCTGTCGCCTAAAACCCTAGCGGCCTTGGTTGTCGTCCCCTGCTCCGGCGCTGGTTGCCGTGGCTCCCTACGGCAAATTTTCCTCTCGCTGGTCCGTGTGTCGACTCGTCCTTCACATGCGCCCGATAGAACCAGAAGCTGGAGCCCCAACCCTAGCTCCAACTTGGCCGCCGTGAACCCCGACGGCGACTCGACGATCTCCCCGGCGCTAGCGTTGTGGCCGGTTGCAGCGCGGGCCGCACAGCTTCACCTCCTTTCTCACGACTCGCAGCCTCGCTTGGCTTAGTGGCATAGCCGCGCTGGTAGCCCGCCGCGCGCGTGGACGCACCGCCGGTCGGCTCACTGGCTGCTTGGTCCCCTTCGCAAGTGCCTCAGGTAAGTTCCCCTAACTTGGGTTTGGGTCGATGTGCTAGGTTTTGGATTGAGGCACCCTGGGTCTTTAATTTGGGTCTCTATTGTTCTGTTCTGGTGTGCTGTGATGCTTGTGTTCATACCGGTGTGATCTGTGATGATTGTGACTGAGGATTGGCTGTCTACAAGCTATGATGGTTGTGACTTTGGTGATTGGTGGATGTATAGACCTCATGTGGTAGCAATCGTCTGTAGTTTCCAGGTGGTTTGGGTGGTTCTGGTGCAATTGCTATTACCTTCTGCTTAATCTCTAACTAAGCAATTAAGAGCTAATTGAATTATAAAACTCAATAACTAGGACATGCTAAAACTTGAGGTTAGATTCAGTTAAAACCTTGCTGTTGGTCTTGGGCTCCTTCTCCTAGCTCCTGGTTTGCTCCTGCTGTTACTCCTGTGAATCACAAAATGGAGAAGAGAATGAACATGTGCCTGAATTGTTTGCTATTCTTCCTCTGCTCTAAGGTTTTACTAGCTTACCCTGAGCCTTGTGGTTTTGCCTTAGTCTCTGTTGTTTATGTGTGAGTGGTGCTGTAACTCCTACTTATCTGTCGTACTGGGCATGCAACCGACTTAATGTGTGTTGAGGTGGCTGTGATCACTATTCCGGTGAACAGGTGGCACTGCCCTAAGCTGGATTGGTGTGATTGGTGTAATTTGGGCTGATTTCTAAAAGAAAATCTCCCTTTCTTTTTTTCTATTATCTTATTTTATACCTCCTGAGGTTCGGAACTATCTTGGAACGACAAGAACGACCCGAAATGAACCGAATTCGAATGCTGAATGATGACATGGAATTATAGGGGCGAGCAGCGGCACTCGCTTAGGCTAAGAGGTGGCTGCAAGGAACCCCTGATAGATATTGCACAGTTTGACAGCAAACTATTCAAAACAAAATAAATCCAGCGTTTAGACTTAGGTCCCAGCTTAGTCAGCATCGTGACTTCTCTGTTGGCCAGCCACGTAGCCTCCGACTAGTCGACCAGCTTCGTGGTCCTCACAAGAACGAACACTAGTAACTTTTCGTGGTGCGTCCACCTCTTTCTCTCTTCGCATTTCTTCTGATATTTCATCTCTATTTCTTTCGTCTCATTTATTTTCACTGCCACCAATTTAGTCTAGTTTTATACGATTTCGCTTCTCTAGTCTCTATGGAAAGAACGACAGAAAACTCGCCTTACTGCTTCAATCTCGTTCTCTTGCGAGACGGCCTAGGCAGGTATCAATTTTTGAAGATGTAAATCTTACTCATTATAGCTTACAACTTACTTAATATACTCAATTTACAAAATCTAACATACATGTTCATAAATTGAAGTGGACGATGGATGCCTGTGTACTTTCTGAGGGCCCCACCCCCATCATAGGGCATAACCGAGATCCTCCACCCCTCATGCCTCCTCTGATGGCCTCGACCCCAGCCAAAGGATACGCGCCTCCTTGGAAATCCCCTTCGCCATCAAATGAAGTCGTCGGCACCTCGCCCCAACCTTTGAAGGTACACTTGCTCCCCGGCCAAAGGCAAGGTCAAAGGAAAAGGAAAACAGAGCCAACCAGATACGTTCAAGAACAGGTTCGAACTCGTGTCGGAGTCTCTTTTGTGCAATATGGATCACACAACTAGAAGACTCTACGAGTGGTACCTGACCCGGTCCCGGCGCCACTTGAACTTCTTAGTTCCCTTCAGGCCTGGACATTTCCACCATGAGGCCGAAAGCATATTATGGCCCACGAGGATTTGTTCGACCTCTTTAACTTGGGGGAACTTGATATGTCCATCATACGAACTGCAATCTTGTGAGTTTGCTCAGTCTATATATTGTTGTAGTTCATTTAAAAATCTAATCACTTTCTATGCAATTCTAACGTCATCCTTTACATGCAAGTGCATGTACAAACTGGCGTAGACTAGGGAGTGTGACAAGGTGGGTTCCATCGACCAAGAGAAAATAAGCCTCACGATGCTAAAGCAAGACCTAGCACACGTGGAGCAGTACATATCAAGGGCACTGCTGGCGCAGTAGGACAGAGAGTTCATTCTTCAAAGGTTAATGCATTTTCTACTAATTTAACTCATTCTTGTATGTTACTCCTAACATATACATAAAACGGCTCTCTTTTATGTACAATGTCGGTGCCACTGGGTCCTCATCATCATTTTCCCATGGAGGAATGAGGTGCACTACCTCAATTCGATGCACGACTGGGTAGCACATGTTTACACCCTTATGTTGCACATGGACGCGTAAGTAACATGGTTGATTTAAATTTTGATCTCACTAGCTAATGATAACATATTAACGAGCCATGCTAAATTAAATGAAGGGCTTTCAAAAATTATGTTTCTGCTGGATGGAGGCATGACGCGTCGAAGGCACAACAATTTCTTGGAAAGAATATGAGGTAATTAATAAGGATGGAACTACTCATGAGTCTTTTAATTTCTGCTTAATTAGTCCTTTCGAGTTTAACAACAATGGCTAACATGTCTTCGCATATGCAATTATCTCAGTGCCATTAGCAGCCACAATTGTGGGAATGTGGGTTTTATGTGATGACATTTATGTAGGAAAATGAATAAGCTACACTAGCAGAATTTCAAAAATTTTACTCGAAGGTTGCAAGTAATAGATCATAGATTAGATTGTTACCAACAGCGGAAGCAGATTTGGTGAAGCAATCGAATGTTCATAGCAACCGTTTGCGGATCGTCCTGATCAGCAGATGTAGATGACAACGACTGCTCACGGATCGTTCTAATCAGTGCAGCAATTGTAGCAGCACCTCTACCGGTATCCACACGTACCGGGATGGAACATCGTACGATAGTGTGCTAGCACCAACGCGCACGACAAGGGTTTAGGGGCTGTTTAAAGGAGATGGCAACTATGGCTTTTTGTGTTGTTCTCAAAGCCCATCATACCTCTCTTTATATAGGGCCTTGTAGAAGAAATCCTAACAGATTAGGTTTCCTGATGTGATTCAAATCTTATCCGAACTGCCCATGCAGAAGGAATCCTAATAGATTAGATTTCCTGATGTGATTCAAATCTTATCCGAACTGCCCATGCAGAAGGAATCCTAACAGATTAGATTTCCTGATGTGATTCAAATCTTATCCGAACTGCAGGATGAGTTTAAATCTTCGTATCTGATACGTAACTCCATAACAGACCCAATCCGGATTGATACAAAAACCCATAACAAACCCAATCCGAATGCATAAGGAGTCTAATATTAAGTCTCCGAGTCTGATACGGAAACCCAATCCGAATGCATAAGGAGTCTAATATTAAGTCTTCGAATCTGATAGGAAACCCATACCAAACACAATCCAAATGCATAAGGAGTCTAATATTAAGTCTCCAAGTTTGATACGGAAACCCATTACCAAACCCAATCCAAATGCATAAGGAGTCTAATATTAAGTCTCCAAATCTGATACGGAAACCCCAAAATAGACTTAATCCGAATTGCATTGTTCCAACCTGTTAAGTGTATGACCCTGTAGGTTCATGTATATTTAGTCACGACTCGGGAATTTTTACCCAAATTGTAAGTCGGTAGTGGCCCTTAGCAAAACATAACGACTATCCAAATATACACAAAGATCATAATCATCAAACCTATATAATGTCTTCATGTTGATCCTCTTTCCATATGATACCAAATTAAACCCAAGGTAGGAAATGTGCCACCCTTGCACAGTTCAATCCTTTCTCGATCTCATAGTGAATTGATCTTCCCGTAGTTGACACTCAACCACAAACGGCATGGCCATGCACTTCTCAATTCATCTATATCGAAGGGCCCAAAGATATCTTTCTCATTATATGAGAGATGCAAATTCCATCTTAACCACTCATATTCCTCCGCATGGCACATAGCATACCCGAATATTACATTTATTACCACTTAATTAAAAGTAGCGTTTGGTCGTATCAAAGTATACTACTACACATGTAGGAAACTATGATGGTCTCAGGTCTAAGGATCAATCATAAATATTATTTGAGACCAACTGGTGACACTTAAATAACAAATCCAAACAGTGTCTCAAAATGGGTCTATCCAACATTATATTCTCCAATATATGTCCACATTATTGATTTGATATCTTATATCCATGGTTCGTGAAACATAACCATCAATCAATATATGCACTGATCCATTAATCAATAATGTCTTAATTAAAGATAATGGATCATGGACTTTATTAGAATAATATCATCAAATAAATTGAGTCTCACGAACAAGTCACATACTTGTTGATCGAACCAAGATGGTAATTTATTAAAAAATAACATATTATTCAAATGTTCATAAATATAACAAAGATAAATCCATCTTTGTGATTTTCCCTAGGACATATCACTAACAACCTCCCACTTGGATTAGAGTCAATCACAAATGTATCTAATACCTATTGCTTAGTATGCACCTCATGCTTTAGTTGCGGGAGAGGCTTTGTCAACGGATCATCAACATTTAAATCCGTGGACACTTTGCAAATCTTCACACCACCTCTATTCACCATTTCTCTGATGAGGTGATAACGCCTGAGTATATGTTTGGATTTCTGATGAGACCTTAGTTCCTTGGCTTCCGCAATGGCTCCACTATTATCACAATAGAGATCCACCGAGCTTGAAATGCTAGAAACCACACTAAGTTCATAGATGAACTTTTTAATCCAAACAGCTTCTTTGGCAGCTTCAGAAGCAGCAATGTACTCTGCTTCTGTTGTAGAGTCAGCGATAGTTTCTTGCTTGGAACTCTTCCAGCTTACAGCTCTCCATTAAGGAAAAACACAAAACCAGATTGCGATTTGAAATCATCTTTGTCGGTTTGGAAGCTAGCATCGGTGTAACCATTAACAACGAGCTCTTCCTCACCTCCATAAACCAGGAACACATCCTTAGTCCTTCTCAAGTATCTAAGGATTTTTTTACAGCAATCCAGTGACTCTCACCTAGATCTAATTGGTATATGCTCGTAACACTTAGAGCATAAGAGACATCTGGGCGTGTACAAAGCATGGCATATATAGTAGACCCAACAGCAGAAGCATATGGAATCTTATTCATTCAGTCCCGCTCATCACATGTCGAAGGACATTGACTCTTGCTAAGACTAATGCCATGTGACATAGACAAAAAACCTTTCTTGGAATCCTGCATGTTGAATTTATTCAATACTATGTCAACATATGTACTTCGGCTTAATCCAATTAGCCTTTTAGATCTATCTCGGTAGATCTTAATACCCAAAATATGTACTGCCTCACCTAAGTCTTTCATAGAGAAGCTACTTTTCAATGAGGACTTCACAGACTCAAACATAGGAATATCATTTCCGATTAGAAGTATGTCATCCACATATAAGACCAGAAAAACAAGTGCGCTCCCACTTGCCTTTTTGTAAACACAAGACTCTTCTTCATTTTTTATGAAACCAAACTGCTTGACTACTTCATCAAAACGAAGATTCCAACTCTGAGATGCTTGCTTCAACCCATAAATAGATTTATGAAGCTTCCACACTTTCCTAGTATTTTCTGGCTCGACAAAACCTTTAGGCTGTGTCATATACACATCCTCACTTAGATTTCCATTTAGGAAAGCCATTTTGACATCCATCTGCCATATCTCATAATCAAAATAGGCAGCAATAGCTAGGATGATCCTGATTGACTTTAACATAGCAACAGGCGAAAATGTTTCATCATAATCAACACCTTGAATTTGCTTGAAACCTTTCGCAACTAATCATGCTTTATGGATATGAACATGACCATCCATGTCAATCTTTTTCTTATAAACCCGTTTGCACTCAATGGTTTTTACACCATCAGGCAGATCAATCAAGTTCCATACTCGATAGTCATGCATGGATTCAATTTCAGATCTCATGGCTCCAAGCCATTTATCAGAGTCAGGGCTCATCATCGCTTCTTCATAAGTCTTGGGCTCATCATTGTCTAGCAATAATATTTCACGCTGCTCCATTGTAAGGAACATGTACCTTCCAGGTGAATGACGTACCCTTTCAGACCTACGTGTAACCAGTGCTTGTCCTGCATTTTCTACATTATTTTGCAGGTCTTGCTGAGCTTCAGTGGGTGCTGAAACAATTTCCAGTGGTTCCTGAATTTCTTCAAGTTGCACTGTGCTCCCACTTACTCCGTTTGAGAGAAACTCTTTCTCCAAAAAGACACCGTTTCGGGCAACAAACAGTTTGTTTTCTTCTCGATTATAGAAGTAATATCCTTTTGTTTCCTTAGGATATCCCACAAAGAAGCATTTATCTTATTTGGGTTTGAGCTTATCATACATTAAATATTTTACATAAGCCTCACAACCCCAAATCTTAAGCAAAGACAACCTGGGACGCCTTCCATTCCATATCTCATATGGTGTCTTTTCTACAGCTTTTGATGGAGCCCTATTTAATGTGAACGCAGCTGTTTCTAAAGCATATCCCCAGAAGGACAATGGAAGATCAGTTTGGCTCATCATTGACGAAACCATGTCCAACAAAGTCATGTTCTGTCGTTCTGACACACCATTCCATTGAGGTGTTCCTGGCGGGGTCAATTGTGGAACAATTCCGTGTTGTTTTAGATGATCACAAAATTCTTGGCTCAAATACTCCCCTCCATGATTAGATCGTAGGGTTTGATTGTCTTTCCAAGTTGATTCTGTACTTCATTCTGAAATTCCTTTAATTTATCAAACGTTTCAGATTTATGCCTCATCAAGTAGACATATCCATATCTACTAAAGTCATCAGTAAAAGTTATGAAGTACTGAAAACCACCTCTAGCTGTTGAACTTAATGGTCCCATACATCGGTATGAACAAGAGCCAATAAGTCACTTGCCCTTTCACTTTCACCTGTAAAAGGTGCCTTTGTCATTTTGTCAAGTAAACAAGATTCACACACATCAAATGATTGAAAATCAAATGAGTCTAGAAGACCATCTTTCAGAAGTTCCATGATGCGTTTCTCATTTATATGGCCTAAACGACAATGCCAGATAAACGTGGGATTGAAATCATTGGGCCTAAGCCTCTTAGTACATATGTTATAGACAGGTAATTCAAGATTTAGTTGATAAAGCTCATTCTCCAATGAGGCATTGCTATAAAACATATCATTTAAATAAAAGGAACAACAATTGTTCTTTATTCCAAATTTATAACCCAGCGTGTCCAAACATGACACGGATACAATGTTTTTGCTTATGGCAGGAACATAATAACAGTAATTAAGTTCTAAAACTAATCATGAAGGTAAAGCTAATATAAAAGTTCCAACAGCTAAGGCTGCAACTCTTGCTCCATTGTCAACGTGAAGTTGAACCTCGTCCTTAGCCAAATTTCTACTCCTTTTAAGCCCCTACATCGAAGTGCAAATATGAGCAGCCGATCCGGTATCATATACCCAAGAGTCGGAAGGAGAAGTAGCTAAATGAACTTCTATAACATATATACCTGAAGGAGTCTCACTTTCCTTCTTTTTCTTTAAATCTTCTAGGTACTTCTTGCAATTTCTCTTCCAATGGCCAGATTCCTTGCAATAGAAGCATTCAGTAGTAGGGGTGGCACCTGGCTTGGACTTTCCGTTGGAATTAGACTTAGTGCTAGAGTAGCTTTCTAGAGCTTTGCCCTTTCCCTTAGCCTTGCCCTTTCCCTTGCCCTTCTTCTTTAAGCTTTTTCCCTTTTGAACCATCATTACATTATTTGGAATTTTCTTAATGTTCTGTTCCGCTATTTGAAGTATCCCTTACAATTCGGTCAATGATTTCTCTAGATTATTCATGTTATAGTTCATGAAAAACTGGACATAGCTCGGAGGGAGCGATTGGAGAATCATATCAGTAGCCAACTCTTGACTAAGGGGAAAACCAAGCTTTCCCAAATTCTCAATGTAACCAATCATCTTGATCACATGAGGACTGATCGAGCTCCCTTCTACCAACTTGCAATCATGCAATTTCTTGGTGGTTTCATATCTTTCCACCGTGGGCTGCTCCTCGAATAAGTTTCTAAGAGACACGACCATGTCATAAGCTGTCATGTTCTCATATTGCTTCTGAAGCTCAGAGTTCATGGTGACTAGCATTAGACAACTGGCATCAAGTGCGTCACCGATATGATTTTTGTAAGCATCCTTTTGAGCACGTGGAGCACTAGCGGCTGGTTCATCAAGTATAGGAGTCTCTAGAACATAGTCCTTTTTCTCTTGTTTGAGAACAATTCTCAAGTTTTCATATCAATCAATAAAATTTGTTCCATTGAGCTTTTCTTTATTAAGAACAGATCGCAAACTGAAATTGTTTGAGAAGCTACCACTATCCATGGTCTACAACAGTAAAGAAATACAAAATTTTAGCATTATATTTATGAAAAATCTTTTACTGAACAATTCACTAAAAGATGTACCAACTATATATTTTAGAACGAAAATCCCTCAATAAATATATATAGTAGGCCAAGATCCATATTTCACTAAGTTCTAGTGAGCTTTGGCATCACTGCTAGAAACCTAGTTATTTAAGTAAGGAACTCCTTACTAATTATATCATATATAACTCTTGTTTGTTGGGTGTCATCCCAACACCATGCCCCAAAGCCCAAAATTCTTTTGATGGCCTTGTTAAGTTAAACCAATTCTATGCTTATGGGTGTCCAACACACATCCTGCCTTATTAAGATAATTGATGGTGCCCTGATTTGTCAGGCCCACCAAGCAACAATCAAAATCTTGACAGGTGCAGCAATTGGAAGGGCATAATAAACACTTAATTTTTATGAGGGGTTAAAACATGGCAAAACATTCATATGCACGAAAATAACCATCAGCTAGACGATCTAACTGGTGCAACTTCGACTATATTTAACTTCCGTTGGCAGTAACCTTGGCTAGGAAAGACTGCGACTATTTTCACTCACACCATGAAGGAAAGAGTTCCGCTGAGTGGGGCTTATTAAGAAAAATCTTATGATGTGTTCTTTCCTTAGACACTGAAGTTGACAACTTTTGGTTGTCAAGTATAATCTTTATGTTTCATGAGGGGTTAAAAGATGTCACAACATCTATGACTATATTTAACTTCCGTTAGCAATAACCTTGGCCAGAAAAGACCGTGACTGTTTTCGCTCACACCATGAAGGAAAGTATTCTGCTAAGCGGGGCTTATTAAGAAAAACCTTATGATGTGTTCTTTGCTTGGACACCAAAGTTGGCAGCTTCTGGTTGTCAAGTATAATCATTTTTTTAATTAACCACGTTAATCAAATTTTTGAACCAATCTGATTGGTTTAAATCCTCTTATGCCAGTCATATTAACTCCAATATGAATATCTAGAATAGGTAGCTAATGTCATATATAGATCCAATCTACTATTGTCATATAAACCCTAACATCACCTCCCTCTGGTCCATGCTAGGATCATTAGACATCAATTCATATTAAAGTCAGCCAAAAAGTAGTTCATCACAACACTTGGATGTCAAAAACAAATATATATAACGAAACTTATACGGTAACAGATTGAATAAACTAGTAGATCTAGTCTACTATAACTTCATATATCACATATATGTTATTAATACAGATCTAATACTATATAGGATGGCTCTGATACCACTGTAGGAAACCGAGTAAGCTACACTAGCAGAATTTCAAAAATTTTACTCGAAGGCTGCAAGTAATAGATCATAGATTAGATTGTTACCAACAGCAGAAGCAGATTTGGTGAAGCGATTGAATGTTCACATCAACCTTTTGCGAATCGTCCTGATCAACAGATGTAGATGACAACGACCGCTCACGGATCGTTCTAATCAGCGCAGCAATTGTAGCAGCGCTTCTACCGGTATCCACACGTACCGGGATGGAATGTCGTACGATGGTGTGCTAGCACCAACGCGAACGACGTGGGTTTAGGGGCTGTTTAAAGGAGATGAAAACTATGGCTTTTTGTGTTGTTCTCAAAGCCCATCATACCTCTCTTTATATAGGGCCATGCAGAAGAAATCCTAACAGATTAGGTTTCCTAATGTGATTCAAATCTTATCCAAACTGCCCATGCAGAAGGAATCCTAACAGATTAGATTTCCTGATGTGATTCAAATCTTATCCGAACTGCCCATGCAGAAGGAATCCTAACAGATTAGATTTCTTGATGTGATTCAAATCTTATCCGAACTGCAGGATGAGTTTAAATCTTCATATCTGATACGTAAACTCCATAACTGACCCAATCCAGATCTGATACGAAAACCCATAACGATCAGTACAGGAGTCTTGAGGTAGAAGAAAATAAATGGGGCTTGAGGTAGAATGGCAGCCGGCTAGCTGGCATGGACCTGGCTCTCACCAGTGGCTCGCCGAGGGTCGGAGAGAAAAAGGGCAGAAGATAGACTAGAGTGTACCAAGCCAAGGAGGAACAATGGCTCCTTAGGGCATTTTGATGTTTTCGCCATTCTGCAAATAGGCTCTTAGATATTTAGATAATTGAAAAAAAAATCCCTGTGAGTTGGGGTTAGGGTTTCTTGAGCCTTGACATTTTTGTATTTAGTACTCTAGTTTTTGGGAAATAGCAGGGAAGTCCTCAAAACTGGCGGCTAGGGTTTCAAGAATTAGCTAATCTGCAAAAAAGCTCAAGGAACACTAGATTTTGCAGAACATCCCTTCCACCAATTTGACTAAGTCTTGGGATTTTTATATCCTGGCTTGTCCCCTTTCTGGAATTCGTGAATAGATCCTCAAATGTTCGGCATGAGATTCTAAGCTTTTGGAGTGTCCCATTTCAACGCAGTCAGCTCCTACGTGACCGTGTCATCATGTACTAAAAGCCTAGATACTCCATAGGTCACGAACAACTATGAAAAGCATCCGATCATTTAGAAACTGCCCAAATTCCACCTTCCTACAACAAAAAGTCTAGAAACAAATAATCCGGTCGCATGGACAACAAAGCAAGTATAAGTCATGTGAATGCAAGCATTTATGACTAAAACATGTGCAAAAATGTGGAATAATGTGTAGAAAATGTTTGCAAAATACACAATTATCACGTACGTACTAACCACAAGCCTTGTATGGGACAGGTCTGATTTAGTAACTATGTTAGCACTTGGATCGTTGCTGATAGTATGATGTTGTTTGTTCATATCTTACCATTGCTGATTTAGTATCATTGTGCTGACCCAGTAATGGGAAGAGGCGAATACCAAGAGTGGTGGTTGAGGACTGCCACAATGGTACTAAGACTAGTTGTTTGTCCAAACTACTAGGCGGGAATGAGATGTGTGCTGGTGTAGCAAAATGTCTTATTGCCTCAACTCAATCGCATGTTTAAGATTGTGTTATCGAGCCAAACCCTTGAGTTGTGGCCGACAGTACTAGATTGAGTGATCTTGTGGGTAAATTAGTACACCTTAATTGAGTGTAAAAACATATTTGAATACTTTGAACCTCCAGGACCCTTGGAGACCTGTGCGTGGTGAGTTCTACCCACATCAATGTGACACAAGTAGATTTGAAGAATTTCTAATAAAACTTGGGTTGGTCAAAGGATGATCATTACTAACTTTTGAAATGCCAAAAAACTCGAATTTCAATCACATGAGTTCTTACTATACTTGTGTTTAAAAGTTAACTATGTTAAAGTACAAGTAGCATGAATTTCAACTTAAACCATTCCCTATCATTCTATCATCTTTCATGAATTAAGTATATATATAATTCTGTGTATCTATGACTTGCTGAATATTTCGTACTCACCCTTGCTAAATCAACAATCCAACAATTGAAGATGTAGCCAAGCAAGAACCCTATGGGTTTTGTCAAGACTGGGATGAAGACACTGGTGAAGACCAAGAGTAGGGTTACACACCACAGTTAAGTTACGACTATGGATGAGTCTAGTTCCGTTGTGATTTTTTCCTAAAAGCTTATCTTATATGAACTTAGTATTTGGCCAAACCAGCCCTATGTAATGATGTGTGAATTATGTATGGCCAACTAGCCTTATGTTGTACTTACCAATGTTATCATATTAATGTATTTTTAAGCAGGTTATCCGTTCTATACACTATATGTGATTGAATCCTGAGCAGTCAAGATAAATACACAAGATTCGCCCAACAGCACGCCCCACAATATTTTTGATAAAAATGAGATTCTGCTCAACATAGAAAAACTATTCTAAGAATCAGGGGATCCTAAAAGTTGAAATTTCAATTTTTTTAGTATAAAACATATAAAACAATAAGATCCTTCTTTATTATTTTCAAAACTCTGAATATCTTTGGCTTTCCAAAAAAAAGGTTCATTGTGTTTTACATTGGTATTTTAAATATTTAATGGTAAATTTAGTTGAAAAAGTTCAAACTGTGAAAACACTTTGATTTTTCAAAGTTTTTTACTATAATGATTGTTTTCAAATTCATAAATTTTGAACATTTTTCTTGTTTAGACATCCCAAAATAAAAAATGTGTTTGAATTCTTTTTCAGTTCGAATAATTCGAGTCATCGAAATCCCTCTCTTTATAGTTTCCTCATTCATGGGTTTTGGAAATTTCAAGTTGTTTTCACATAAAATACATCTTATAGCTATCAATCTTTCTATTTTTTTCTACATGTTTTAATTATTTTTATTGTTCTAATTTTAATTTTTTTTATATATTAGGAAATTAATCCCGTGTGTGGCATGATGAAATAGCAACCAGCAAGAGGGGATCATATGATCACATCTAGTAAAGATTAACCCATCAAATTAAGGAATAGTCTGTGGCCATAATACATCGGCACACATATTTTTGAAAAAAAATTCAGATCAAATTTGTATACTGCTTGAATTCAAACAGGATCAAATAATTATTAAATGATATAATCAAAATACATATTTCTTGGAGATTAAATACTAATTTCTAAATTTTTTATATACTTTAAAGAAAAACGCTAGGGGTATTATACGACCCCTAACCCACCCCAACCCCACCCCCACCCCCACCCAACAAAATAGAAGAGGTTTGAAATATCTCTAAAATTTAATTTGAAGCACTTACTCTGCATTGTTTAATTGTTTCAAAAGTATTAGTTTTGTTACTATTATGTTAGATTGCAATGGTCAACACTAAAAAATTAAAAATTAATAATCTTTAACATGACAACCCCTCGTTTTATTGATGGTTGATTTTTCACTTATTTGTATTCTTCTGGCCCCCTCTTCTCTCTCCTCTCGACTAGGGCTCTAGAGCTCCCACCAACCCTTATCTCTCCCCACATACTAACCCCCTCCCCCTCGACAACTAGAGATGATGTGTAACAATCTTGTAAAATATGAGTGGCAAACGGTGAGACGCACAACGAATTCATGTAGTAGTCATGGCTCATCGTGTTCCTCACTCATTGCCACCATGTACACACCCTGGCCCACCACAAGCTGTTGTGGCTCGCCGCTCTTTGCATAGGTGTTTGGGTCCACACAGTACCATAACTCAACAACCACCATTAGCATATGCTACCATAGCCCACTAGTTAAGGAGATCTGAAAGAGAGAGAAGAGAGGAGCTATAGGTCAATGACTATTAATTATTAATTTAATTTGTTTAATGTTGTTTATTTAAAACTAACAAACTAATAACAAGAGGGGCATTTTTGAAACTATTAAGGAAATGTACCGTGGTTAGTGCTTCAAATTAAGTTGTGATTGTATTTGAAACTCCCCTAGTTTATAGAGGGTTTGCTATAATTTCTAAAAGGAAAAATTAACTTTATACCTATCAAAGAATATTATTTTAATAAAATACCATTCAAATATCTAACGTTAGTAAAATACCACTCATATTTTACACCATTTACTTTTTTTACCACTTTTGAGCTACAGAACATTGTATCAACTCTTTTTCCCCTCTTCTTGGTCGTCCTCCAAGGTGATGCATGGTGGCCGACTATCCACAACTGCGACAAAGCAATGGCTTTGCAAAGCGAAGGACCTCCCAACGTTGTAGATGAAGCTCCTAGCCCTCACAGCAGCAGAGGAACTTGTGATTGATGCAGATCTTGTAACGAAGGAGCTTGCAGCTGGTTTAGATCTCACAATAGCGGTGTCGACGATTTGGATTCGGGGTCCTTAGTCGATCTTATGCAAATTTGTGAGTTGCGGGACCTTTCAGGGCGCTCCTCCTGGAAGGTAGGATGAGTAATGTTTGTATGGGCACAAAAGAATTTATACAGGTTCGGGCCCTCAATGGTGGGAGTAATAGCCCTACGTCCTGTTGTGATTTCACTATATGAGATAAAATGTTTATAAGAGGGAAGAAGAGATGATCACAGGCGAAGATCTCTTCAATGTTAGTGTCTATCTAATTATGTCTAAGTCTTTAGGTTTGTTGGATGCCTAGTAATGCTTGTATGCTTAACTGCCTTTAAAACGTGCATTGACTACCCTTTTATATCGACTAAAAGGGCGCCAACGCGAAACGACCTCGAACGGTTATTAGGATGCAGTTTCGTTAACCGCACTTAACTTCCACGCAGGCTTAACACATGCAATCAAGGGATAACCGCACATGTTAACCTCCTGATAGTTGTCTTCATACGTGGAAAGATCTTCATGATTCTCGGGATATGCCCATTCAAAGAGTTAGGCCTTCCCGAATTATTCTGGTAGTACATAGTCAACGACCCTCTGACCGCACACTGTCTGCAATCTTCTGACCGCGCACTGTCTGCGGCCTCATGATCGTGTAAGGGCTACGACATCTGAGACCATAGCGACGAACTTATAGACACACGTCCAATTTGATTCTATCTTTAAACCAGATGTGTATTATTTTGAACTAGCTCGGGTGATAATCCTCGTCAGCTAGCCCCCAAATTTGAAGAAAATGAAAGGACATATTTACTTTAAATTTTTATCCTGCATCGAATTATGAACCTGGCATTTCAACTTCAACCGAAGCTGTTCCGCCATGTGACAATTCATATCTCGAGAAAAAACCCTAGGTTTTTCTTGACAAGTAATGATGACTTAAGTGACCCATGGTGATGGCAACCGTAAGTGCGGTTTAAGAACCCAAGACGTGTGTGGAAACGAATCGACGCCTTCAGGATCTATAAATTGAAGAGCCTTTCGGTTCTTTGAACTCACGAGTTTTTCACCACGACTAAGTCTTTTCCAGAGCTACTTCTCCTCTCCAGTTACTCCCTCTAAGCCTCAGTTCTTGTTCCGATGGCAGATCAAGACCCCAAGAACATCATTGAGATTGAGAGTGATGAAGAAGAAGTGATACCCGAACTTGACCAGGACTTCCAGAAGGTAAGTCTTTTCTAGAACTTTGGTTCAGGTCGTCGTTTTACATCCTGATCGCTTCCAAATGATTTTGGGAATTTACAGGTGACTGAGGAGCTGAATCCCCCAAGGAAAAAGCCAAAGGTTGACGAGGGATCCTCCAGTGGAGCTTCTTCCACGGGTGCAAAGATTGGGGATGCATCATTGCACTCTCTTTCTTTGTTCCATATAGTTCTTCCTGTCCATGCAACTCGGCAGGTTGAACCCTCATCTCCACCTTTGGAGATCCATAACAATGCTTCAAAGCTTCCATATGCTTCTGGGGGAAGTCCCACATTTCTGCGATCAGATGATCCTCAACTTTTGTTGGGTGATCAATTTTCTAGTGGGAAGGTTGCACTCCCGCGACCAGATGGTCCCCGACTTTTGTCGGGTGATCTACTTCCTGGGGGAAGTGCTTCATCCTCCCATCCAATCTTACTGCGAGAATTGGTAATTATTTTCATTCTCTCTGCTGGTCGTTTTATCTTTTAAAACAAACGCATACATGTGCAGGAGACGAAAATCTCTGGAGCCCCCAGCGATCAGCCTGCTGAAGTCCAGCCTCTTTTTGGTGAGAGTGCATCCCTCGAGCGAACTCTCCAAAAAGAAAAAGAGGCCCTGGAGAAGAAGTCCGATGAGATGTCTTCGGCCATTCTGCATCTAACAGAATGTTATGACAACTCCCGCGAAGAGGTGGGTCAATTCCGCTTGGAGAGGGACTATGCTCGGCAGCAGCGAGAACTCTCTGATTTGATAAGGAATAACAGCGCTTCTTTGATTCAGGATGATGTAGATAGGCTTAGAGCCATAGCCAGTTCTCTAGGGGCAGCCAGTGTTGATCCTGTTGCATCTAGGCCTTCATGCCTAACCCTAATTTTGATGATTAATGAAAACAAAGTGTTCCGGACTAATTGTGCTATTGAGTTTATTTGATACAGAGTTGCGTTGGGAAGATATGCACGGAATACAAGAAGAACCTGACGTAAAATAAAAGCACAAGTAGCAAAGAGCAAAAGACAAGTCCAAAATCGTGAAGATGCGAAAGACCTCAGGTATTACGAGTTTTTATATTTTACCGATCTTGGTGTGTGGAGATGATCGGTTAGGAAAAATTCTTTCTAGCTTTAACCGTACTATAAAGAGGGGTAGAGAAAGTCCTCTTTTTATCTCCAGCACAAACCGAGAATGTTAGGTCATTGCATCGCATCCTTTTTATGTGGATTTGCTTTTGGTCTTATTTGGAAAAATCTGTTTTTCAGTTCAGTTTTTGACAGCAGAAGAGTATTTGCTTTTTTCAGAAATATCTAGGCAGATCTGGTTTTTGCTTCTGTTGACAAAAATGTAGCCCTTGAAATTATCTTTCCAACGAGCTATTAAACACCTCTTTTGGATTTCTGGATTTAAAGTTATAGCTATTTTTGTTCATACTGACTGTCAGTTTGCATAACTGACTGTCAGTTTAAATGTCAATTTAGTGTAACTGACAATTGTCCAGAGAGGGTGTTTTTTGGTCTCAAATTTTTTTGTACTAAACTGACTGTCAGTTTGTCCATACTGACTGTCAGTTGGGGTTTCGACCAGAGAGTGTTTTACTGTGTTTCTATTTGTTTCTGGTCGAGCTAGTACACAAACTGACTGTCAGTTTGTGTAACTGACTGTCAGTTGCGTGTTCCAGCTTTCCTGTTTTGGCTGCAAACGGCTAGCTATTTTTTTATCCGTAAATTTTGTCGGCCGTTGTGCACTAAACTGACTGTCAGTTTGCATAACTGACTGTCAGTTTGGGTTGCTGATTTTCAGCCCTAGCTCCAACGGTTCATTTGATTCTTGAGGCTATAAAAAGGGGCTTTGGGCATAAGTTTTCAACAACCAGTAGCAGCATTTCATACACACTCTTGAGCATTAGTTTCTTATATAAAATCTTGATCTTTTGATCAAGTCGAGTGCTTTCCGATCCACCGAGAGTATCAGTTCTTTTGCATTTGCATATACTTAGCTTCTCAGTGCTTGTTTGGAGGTCTAGAGAAGACCTCACTGCCTGTTACTCTTGGTGAGCGCCCTCACCTAGACGGTTCGGAGGCGTGGCCGTTGACCTCTTCGTTCGGAGATTGTTGGAGAGGCTCGGCGAGTGTGTACAAGGCATCGGTGCTCGCCTTTCCGGAGTGGACAAGGAGCAACCATTAGTGATAATATCCTTGGTGGATATTGAAGCGAGACTCAAGTGATTTGAGTGCTTCAACGAGGATTAGTGGAGACTGGGCGAGTCTCCGATACCTCGGTAAAAGTCTTCGTGTTCGTTCTCTTTTCCCTTTACTTATATTATTTGTTCTTTATTTGATTTAAGTTTTAAAGTTTTTAAAGCCTCCTATTCACCCCCCCCTCTAGTCGGCATCCTTGATCCAACAGATCCCACTGATGTTAACATGTCCCTGGGAGAATTTTGTAAAAGGCTATCGGACCAAGTTGACACTTTGGTCGCCTGTGTCCCTTTTGTATGCAAAGACTGTCAGAAATAAAGAACTTCTTTTCCTTACATACTTTATCTCTTAAAAAGGATTATGTAAAACTTATAATCAAAATTAAGGTTCTTTATATTCTGTGAAAAATAGTTACACGAGAATGCTTCTGCGACCAAAAATACACAGGTAGGCTTCTGTTTGAACCTGGCTCAGGACAGTTCTTCGGTCTTAGAATAACATTAAGACCGTAGACTGCGATCAGAACTAGAGTAACGATCACAAAACAGTTCTTTGGTCTCAGAACAGCATTGAGACTATAGACTGCGATCAGAACTTGTATAACAATCAGAGAACAGTATCTTGACCATACAGCGACCACAGCTGTTATGATCACACATATCCGCAGCGATCACAGAATTACGTTGCGATCAGTATAGAGGTCAGAAATTTGTTCCAAAGCCATAAGGGATCAATTATTTCCTTAATAAACTTTTAGGAATTTCCAATATTTTTATCTGTATCATAGCCCCCGAATGTGAAATAAAATGATAAAAACACATTTCATTTCGGATTCATTACTGGGTATGGATAACGGGTTCCAAGAGGAAAAGCACCCAGTATGGGAAATTAATAAAATATTCGGTGAAGGGTTGTCTCGGACATATAAAAGGAAGAGGTAGCTTACTGGAGAAGCCAAAAACCCACCCTCTTTTGTACTCCTCGTCTTCGTCATCTCCAAAGTCACCACTGTTCTCCTCAATCCTCCATAGTAATGGCGTCCTGGAGCCGATCCGCCCACCATACAGAAGAGAGTCTGGTGGCACTAAAAAAAGAAGAGATTATCCCCCCACGGCTGCTGATCAACTGGCAGCCAGCGGAGAAAAATCAAGAAACCCCAATCGTCCAAGAGGGCGAATTGGTGATCTTCGAGGAGTACTTGCGCTGCGGGTTCTGATTCCCAGAAAGCGAATTTTTGAGGAGAATCTTGGACCATTACGGGTTGGAGTTAGTGAATCTCCACCCAAATGTAGTCCTTATCCTGGCGACATCTCTGTGAAGCCTTTGTCGGAGTGCTTCCAAGCGTGGAGCTTTTCCGGCGCTTCTACTTTTCTGCTTGGTCAAAAAGTGCCAATGCCGCTGGGTGCATCTACTTCCGTATACAGGAGGAGTACCCATTCCCACCTCTACGGGACTCTGTTCATGGCTGGTATCATAAGTGGTTCTACTGCACCCCTCCGTCGAGAGAGGACTATGGTTCGTGAACTCTCGACCGGAGAAAGACAGTGAGTTAAACTCCCTTCCCATTCTGAGCACAGAACAGAAGAGACAAGCTCAAGCTATTCTTCACTTAGTTCAGTAAGACTTGACCGCGCGTGATATCATACGCGACTTCGTGAAGAACAGGATGAGCCCCCTACGTGAAACGGCACATCCGGCTTGGGAGGTGGAGTCCATGGCGGACAGCACCCTGAACTATAATAATGGTATGTCCTCCAGTCAACAAACACGCATTTTTACTTATGAAAAGACATCGCATTTGTTAACATGCTTGTTTGTGACACAGCGCTATCCTTGTCCAAGATCGAGAAACGGACAAACTACCTCCTTCGTGCGTATAACGCCGCTGTGGAAGGAGCTAAAGGATCACTTCGCCCCCAGAGCTTAATTAATGCCGGCGACGATCTTAAGCAAGAGCGCCAAAAGGTATGATTTTTTCAAAAAAGCTCTGTTGTAAATCATCCATTTGTCTTGTATTACTAAAAGCATGTTGAATAATATAGCTTCTGGGAAAATTTGCTGAGGCAATGCGTCCAAGCGAGGACGTCGGTCCTTCAGGAAGACCGACTGCAAAGAGGGTGAGGAGGACCCCTTCGAAGCACGAAGTGAAGGAGTCTACTCCCAAAAAACCTAAGAAGATTCTGGGAGAGGCTTTTGCGCGGAAGAAAACCATTACCGTGAAAAAGACTACGGTAAGATTTTCGGTACCCCCTGTAACCCCAAGTACGAATGGAAATTACTTCTTCGTCGTACAGGGTGAAGGGAGCGAGGATAAGGAAGACGACACTCCTCTAGTTCGTCGCAAGAGGAAAGCGACTGACCTCTTGGGAACAAGTGTCCCAAAGAGGTCGACTTCCCTTCTGGTCGACGAAATCTTGTCCCTGAACGCAGGGACAAAAATGGCTATAATGAGCCCCGTGACCACTGACAATCCTGTGGTTACAGGTGGAACCCCGGTGCCTGAGGCTCGTGAAGCCCCAGGACCAACAACACCTCCCTTACTGATTGAGGGAGCGACTGTGGTAAGAATCCTCACAATCTTGCATGTTTTCGTTCCTCTGTACATACCCATTGAATTGTGTGCATACAGGGAGAAGAGGAAACTGTCCTTTTTAAGAGAAGGAAGACAAGGACAGAAGAAGACTCTTTCCCAGGAGCACCCAGTGGGCTTCTTTCTCCTGTGAGCTCATCATCGAAACCCAAACCATGGGTGGGGTTTCGAATAAAGTAAGGACTTCTCCTATCGCCGTCTAGATATGACTGACGGGAGGCATTTCGTCTTACAATATGTTTGTCTGTCTGTAGGCGCAGGGATGCTGCACCTAGTACTCCGGCGACCTCGACAAGCCATGGTACTATACCCACAGCAGAGATCGCGGGAGAGCCAAGTCCAACTCCCATGGCCGAAGAAGTTCTTCAGGCCATTATGGAGGGAATGGCAGTGGAGATCCGATCCCAAGGGATGGAAACCGCAATCCCGGCCATAGAGGGGGATCAACAGGAAAGATCATCTGTTGCCCCTGCCGCAGACACAGCAAGTCTTGAGGTTAGACCTCACGCTGATGTTGAGAGCGGCTCATTCAGTGATTATATAGAGGTACGAACAACTCTTTTTATTATTTTCGAGCTTGCAAAAATTCAAGAACATTCAAGTTTTTAAGAGCAATTTCTTATCGTGTTCCAGGACTTGACCCGAGTGGCGACCAAGTTGACAACAATAGCGAAGTATATCGAGGTCGCACAACGGGAGATCAGCCAGCTGCAACAATAAGTATGGTGCTCTCTATTCGTGTTAACTTGAATCCGAATTTAAGCGTTGCTGATCGTCCTTCTTGTTACAGACAAAATGCTTTTTTGAATAAGAGCACGGCTGATCGAGAAAATCAAGAAGAAACTATGGCCGCGAGATGTTCGTCTCTAGAGAGGGAACTTCGCGAAGTGCAGCTAAAGCTCTCTTGTAAGTCTACTTTCGATCAGAAAGCTTTTTCTCATTACATGAACTGCTATAAGAGTCATCTGCCATGTTCATGCATCACAAGAGGATCAAATAGGCCGTCTTTCAGAAGAGAAGAAAAACCTTCAGGCGACCATCGAGCTACAAAGCTCGAAGATTGATACTATCAGCATGAAGAATGAAGGTTTAAATAAAACAATTTCCTCCTGCAGCGGTACTCAATCGAACACCTTCGAAAAATTGAGGATGGTGGCTACTCTGCTAAAAGCAAATGTGATCGAGTTAGCCACATTGGTCGTGGCCCAAGCCGAATCACTCCTCGAGTATCTTCCTGGAGATACAAAACGTCAGGAAGAGGCATTGAAGTCAAATGTAAGATCTATAACTTCTGCCATTCTCTGCAGATTACAATTTCATCATGGCCCAGATCTGAATCTGAAGCCGGTGGTAGAAGATGCAGAGATCGAGAGTGATCAACTTGAGGCCATCTCTGAAGAAGTTAAGCCTTTGGTCGAAGATCTGCTGAAAGAGTTAGGCCTTATTTGATTCTTTGTAATGATCTCTCTTAGTCAATATACCTGTGAAATTACATTTATAACATGCAAATGCGTGCCTTAAATTTTTGGAAAAGAGTGATACTTTCTTCGTTTCATATTATGACCATATTCTCTTAGCCCCTCCTGAGATCATAAGTACTGAATGATGAGGACATCACTTCTTCGGATACACGCACCAACCATAATCCTCCGCTTGTTACACAAGGACCAATAACGCGTAGCAAAGCCCGTTGTTGCATTGCCAGGTGAACTCGTTTCTAAGTTTATATATATATATATATGGTTTTGAGAATGGTTTACTACCTAATAGAGATAATATTGTGCTTAGGAACCATGGAGAGGAACAGTAAGGACGCAAGGACCAGCAAGGAGTCCAAGTCGAGTTGGAGTCCAGGATGGATTCGAGTTGGAGTCCGATGCGGCCATCTAGGAGCAGCCTATCTTCAAACGACCATAACACCCTCATACGAAGTCCGATTGGGACGTTGTTATAGTCCACGGAGAAGCCCACAACGAGATCTTTCCAATGGATCTAGCCCCGCATCCAAATTCCTTCTGGATCGCCAGCAATTGACAAAACAAGTTTCGACCAGATTCTGATTGAGCCTAGTCAGTGCTGCGTCACCTTTTTGGTTGGGTCAAGGCCCATGTATCGAGTTAGAGTCTGAGTAGGGAAAGAGTCCATGTCGATTTCAGGTTTCCTTACCTGGCCACCACCTCTTTTACCTCCTCTATATAATTTGGCCGAACCATTAGGGTTCTGCGGGTTTTGTTTAGTGTTAGTCTTTCCTTCGTGAAGCTATTGAGATATTATTCTTGGTCGGCTAGATCAACATCAATATCTGTATTCGGAACCCCAACTCTTCATCGTGATTCAACCTATATTTGCAATTTCAGATTGCTTGTTTATCTTGTTCTTGCTTGTTCTTCGATTGCTTGCAGGGATAGATCTTTGTGATCAGGTCGATCGTGCTTCTAGTTTAGATCGATAACAATCCGAAGTTGGTTCAGCGATTGCCAAGGAGTATCAGTCGTGTAAGGTTGGTAGCTGGATTGTGAGAGTCGTTTTCACAAATAGATAGTTGCTGTTCTCATCGACAGATCTGACCGCCCGCGTCACATCACTGAAGATCTAATATTATAATCTCTGGAAAAAAATATGGGCCTTATGAATACCTAGGAAATGCTTTAACCTAGATATGATCATCCGATCATACTGACACTAATCTTAATACAATACCCAGCCTTATTACGAACTGGCAGCCACTCGAATGGTCAGGAACATGCCAGTAAGTTCCATGTGCGTTGAGAAACGGCTTATTGAGGGATGTCTTAGCTGGATGCTACCATGAGATCGGCCAGCGAATCTGGTTAGGATATTGTAGCAAGATGATTATCGGCGACCAGCCCCCGAGCCGGGCTCGATATAGGTATGGAAAATAAAGAAATGAACATAACATGAGACGAAAGAAAGCACTCTCGAAGTTTTTGTTAAACCATGCTAATTGAACAGGAAAAAAGATTGAAAAACTTACATGTAAAACTTGCGCAGTTGATCGATGTTTTCAAGTATTGGACAAGATTCTACCGTCCTCCATCGCTAACTGAGCTGATCCTGGTCGCGGTACTGAAACAACAATGTAAGGGCCTTCCCACTGAGGAGAGAACTTATTGCGGTTAGACTGGTTTTGTATTTTTCATAAAACCAGATCACCCACATGAATACTACGCGGCCGCACCCTCCTGCTGTGATATTTTCGCAAAGCTTGCAAATATACTGCTGACCTTATCAATGCTCGATCACGCTTTTCTTCGAGGAAGGTTAAATCCTGAGTTCGTTGTTCAATCTGATCAATCTGGTCGAATTGATCTGTTTGGACAGAACCAATACGAATTTCCGTAGGTAACACCGCCTCGGCGCCGTATACCAATTGGAAAGGTGTCTCACCAGTGGCTCGACTACAGGTAGTGCGTAGTGCCCATAGAACGGAGTAGAGTTCATCTACCCAAGCCCCCGAGTGCATCTTAAGGCGATCGAAAACACGTTTCTTGATGTCTTGTAATATATGCCCATTGGCATGTTCGACATCACCATTGCTCTGTGGATGAGCTACAGAAGCAAAACACACCTTGATTCCAATATTATCGCAATAGTCCAGGAAGAGACCGCTAGCGAACTGGGAGCCGTTGTCAGTGATGAGACGACTTAGAACACCAAATCGAGTGACGATGTTCTTATGAAAGAACTTCTGTGCCGCGGCAGCGGTGACGTTACGGACTGGTTCAGCCTCGATCCACTTTGTAAATGTGTCAATGGCTACGAACAGGAATTTGTAACCATTAACCGCCTGTGGCATAGGTCCTACAATATCTATCCCCCAAACCGCAAAGGGCCACGTTAATGGGATAGTTTGCAAGGCATATGCGGACTGATGAACCTGTCTGGCATGAAATTGACACTGGGGGCATGTCTTGACCAAGTTTTTGGCATCATCGAGTGCCGAAGGCCAGAAAAAACCCTGTCAGAAAGATTTCCCGACCAACGTGCGAAATGATGCGTCGCACCACACACACCGTCATGGATTTCTTTTAAGAGGGATTTACCTTCCTCTTGAGAAATACAACACATGAATACTCTTTGAGTACCCTTCCTATACGAAACTCCTTCTATAAGCTTGTAAAGTGCGCTTTTCGAATCAACTGGTCACTTTCGGTTTCGTCCTTGGGAAAGGTCCCATGTTCGAGATAGACCCTCAATGAATGGGTCCAATCCCCTTCTTGTCCAAGGTTGGTAACAAAAACTGTTACCTGGTCATCTTCGACTGTAGTCATGATCGAAGGATACTCTAAGTGTTCAACGAACACTCCTACCGGAGCAGATGTACGTGAGGACCCAATTTTAGATAATTGGTCTGCGAGAATATTGTCCTTTCGCGGGATGTATTGGACTTCGAAGTGACTGAAGTGTTTTTCCAATCTCCTCACCTCCCCCAAGTAATGAGCCATTGTCTCATCGGAGGTGCTGTACTCCTTCTTTACCTGGTTTACGACTAGCTGTGAGTCTCCCCTCACCACTAATTGACGGACTCCTGGAAATTTTGCTGCCCGGAGCCCTGCAATAAGACCTTCATACTTTACTGCGTTGTTAGTCGCAATAAAATGTAATTGAATGACATACTTGAGTTGGTCGCCTTGAGGCATTACTAAGACAACTCCAGCCCCCGAGTGTTGGAAACTACGAGAGCTATCAAAATATATTGTCTAATGGTCGGTATACGATAAGTCTTCGGATTCTTGCCTTGGAGGGTCAAGGTTAGTCCATTCGACCACAAATTCTGCAAGGATCTAAGACTTGACCGCAGTGCGAGGGGTGAAATGGATGTCAAATTCTCCAAGTTCCACAGTCCACTTCGCAATTCGACCAGATTTCTCTAGGTTTCGGATAATATCTTCCAAGGGGAAGGACGAGGGCACTGTAATTTTATGTGCCTGAAAGTAATGTCGTAGCTTGTGAGAAGCCATCAGTAGTGCATAAAGTATCTTCTGGATCTCAGGGTAACGCTCCTTAGGACCATGAAGTACCTCACTCACGTAATAAATGGGTCATTGCACACCTTCTCTTGCTGTGATCAGAATAGCGCTGACCGCATGAGGTGTGGCCACCAAGTAAAGAAGTAGTAGTTCCCTTGTGACCGGGGAAACCAACACCAGAGGACTAGATAAGTACTCTTTAACCTCCTGGAACGCTTTCTCGGCTTCATCCGACCAGGTAAAACCATGGTGCTTACGGAGAGCTTTGAAGAAAGGTAATCCCCTCTCGCCTAGTCGTGATATAAATCGACTTAAAGCCGCCATGTGACCTGCTAGGCACTGGACGTCCTTCATGATCGAAGGAGACCTCATTTGCTCAATGGCCCTGATTTTTTCGGGATTAACCTCGATTCCTCTAGAACAGACGAGAAAACCTAAAAGTTTACCAGATGAAACCCCAAAAGAACACTTTTCTGGGTTTAATGTAATTCCAAATCGGTTCAAATTACAAAAGGTTTCAGCAAGATCATCTAAATGAGTCAAGCTTTTCAAGCTTTTTACAACCAAGTCATCTACGTAAGCTTCAAGATTACGCCCCATCTGGGAAAGAAAGGCCTTTTGCATCAAGCGCTGGTACGTGGAACCGACGTTGTTGAGACCAAATGGCATTCTGACGTAGCAGTAGGTGCCAAATGGTGTGATGAAAACAGTCTTCTCTTCATCTTCTTCTGCCATGCTAATTTGATGATATCCTGAATAAGCATCCAGAAAACTCATTAGTTCGCAACCCGCAGTAGAATCAACCAACTGATCGATGCGGGGAAGGGGAAAGTCATCCTTTAGGCAGGCATTGTTTAGGCTGGTGTAATCGACGCACATGCGCCACTTACCATTTGACTTACGGACCATGACCGGATTTGCAAGCCATTCCGGATGATCGACTTCTTGAATAAACTCGACTGCTTAGAGTTTGTTTAACTCCACGCGGATAGCTTCTTGCCGATCAACAGCAAAGCATCTAAGCTTCTGTTTTATTGGTCGCTGTCCAAGTCGAATTGCTAACCTGTGCTCAATTACCTCCCTTGGGACACCAGGCATATCGGATGGTTTCCACGCAAACACATTTGCATTAGCCCAGAGGAAAGTAATGAGTTTGAGTTCCTATTTGTTATCCAGGCCTGATCCAATCCGAATTGTTCTAGATGGATCATCTGGGCATAATGGAACCAGTATTAGCTTTTCCTCTGGTCGCGGGGCGACTTTGATCGTATCCGCAGCCGTGGTGGTGATCTTGACATCCCGAAGGGGAACTTGATCCACGAGCTCTAATGATAAACGATCTCAAGTAAATACCACATTGCGGCTGCCTCGGACCGAGATAACGCTTTTGGGGCCAGGTAACTTGCTGCACTGATAGGCATAGTGCGTCGCCATCATAAATTTAGAGAGTTGGCCTGCCAAAAATCGCGTTATAAGCGAATCACAATCAATTACGTCGAAAGTAACTAACTCTGTTCAGAAATTATCCGGTTCACCCAGCGTGACTGAGAGCACCATCTGTCCTATCGGCATCATCGAGGGACCAGGAATTATCCAATAAAATGGATGGATTATGGGTTTGATTTTCGAGCGAGGGATTTGCATCTCATCCAATGCCTTGACCAATAAAATGTCTAAGGAACTACCTCCATCGATCAGGACCCTTTCGACTCTCGCGTTACTAATAATTGGGGTAATGACCAAAGATAATCTCAATGGTCGAATAAGCCCAACGGGACAATCAGAGCGATCAAACATCAAAGGAGTGTCCGACCAACAGAGATATTGAGGTTCGCCAAGGGGAGCTTCCGCTTGGTTAACTTCTCGATGAAATGCTTTAAACTGTCGTTTAGAAACAAAAGAGGAGGAACCTCCAAAAATGACATTAACATAATTACGAGATACCTGGTAGGACATTTATTCGTCCCTATCGGCGTCTCTAAGCCCGCAAGTCTGCTCTTTTGATGGCAAAGTTGGCATCGGCCCAATTCCCTGGTAGAAGTCATCTAGTTGCTTCAACCAGCTCCGGCAATTTTTGAGGTCGTGTCCCGGAGGGTTGTGGATCGGGCACCACTTCTTGCCTTCCTGCGAGTTAGTCGGTTTTTCCGGCTGGTCGGAATTGCGACCACCAGAGGCAGTTTTATTTTTAAATGAAAACTTATTATCTTTAGTCGGCGGCAGCTTTTCTGCGACTACGACCTCCCGGTACTGTCCAGTTCGATTCTTTTTGGACTTCTTCGACTTTCCGCCAGATGAAGACTCCGGCTTCTTGCCTGCATCCTCTTTTTCCACGTCTTTGAGACGGTTGGGGCGGTAAATTCCCTTTATCCACCATCCTATTCCATTCAACCGCCTCGGCCTCGTCCAAATAGCAATCAGCCATATCAAAGAGATCGGCTACTGAGCGAGGAGGGTTGATAAGTAAATCTTCCGTAAATCTCCGATATCGTACGGCGTGCTTAAACGCCCTGATAATGGAGTTATCGGAAATGTTTGGGATGATATTTCTCACCTCGACAAACCTTTTGACAAACTGTCGAAGAGTCTCCGTAGAGGTCTGTCGTAGACGATGAAGATCGTCTTCTTTCCCGGGTTTTTGATAACAATTCTGGAAATTATTGAGGATAGCATCGCACAACATTTCCCAGTTATATATCGAACCCTCGGGCTGATTGAACAACCAAGTCCTTGCCGGTCCCTCAAGGATCGTCGGCAAGTAATTGGCCATGACGCAATCATCCCCACCAGCCGCTTGGATAGCGGTGATGTAAATTTGAAGGAACTCTGACGGATTCTGGATCCCATCAAACCTCTCAATAGCACCTGACTTGAACTTATCCGGCCGGACGACCACACGGAGGCCAGGTGAAAAAGCCTTACAACCTACATAGGGACTGTGGAGAGTTCCACGGTTTCCAGCATAACCATGAGCTGTTTCACGTGATGGAGATGCGCCACGTGGTCCCAGACGGGAATGCACGGGAATTCGATCTCGATCACGAGAACTTCCCACGCGCCTGGATTTGTCATGCCGAAGTGATCTGGATGGTAATCGATTACGCCTACTATGACTAGAGTAAGAATACTCCTTTTCATGGGAACATATCGTAGACTGGGAGGAAGCTGTAGGGGTTGCATCAGATGCGACTTCGTCCAGCTTCTCCGCCAGGATCCTAGCAAAAGCCAGTTTGTCCACGTCTATGAGGGTAGGAGGAAAATTACGCAAGACCTCCGAGATAGATCGAAGTTGGCCATGCGTACTCCTCTTTAATGCGCCAGGTGTAATCGTTTCTTCATTCGACGGTAAATGCTCCGGTGGTAAAGAAGGTGTCTGGTCGCGCCTGCGACCATGCGGGTGACAGGAGGAATTAGGGGCGGTGTCATAATGAGCCTGCGCATTTTGCAGAGCCTCTAGGGCTGTTCTGCGGAGTTCGTTATCTCGTCGCTCATGGTCTTGGTCCTCCTTCTACTTGCGCTCCTGTTCTTCTCTAGCAATCCGCTGATCGGGGTTTTCTTCCGACAAGGCAGCGAATTCTCTGGGAAGCGAAGCTACAAAAGGAGTGAACATATCTGTTTGCTCCGAGTCGGACTCAAAATCAAAGAGAGAGTGGAGGTTGTCAGGAAATCAAAGAGACTGAGTTCCTAGTCGCTGCCATCCTGGTCCCCGACGGGAACACATGGTGACCGAGACCTGTCTCTTCCATCCTCTGGTCGATGGACATGACCCGGGTAGGGGAAGACGTGTCCTCCTGACGTCTCTTCGGAATGTCTTCGCAATCGACCTCTTCCATTGGACCGAGATCGCTAGGCAAAGGCATTTGTATATGGGCATAATCGTCGAGATCAAAGTCGCTCTCGGAATCATATGCTCCAGACATGGCTCACCAAACCACCGGATGAAGGGAAAGCACCTTTAGAAAAGGCCCCACGGTGAGCGCCAACTGTCGATGACTTAGACTCGGGGTCCTTAGTCGATCTTATGCAAATTTGTTAGTTGCGGAACCTTTCAGGGCTCTCCTCCGGGAAGATAGGATGAGTAATGTTTGTACGGGCACAAAAGAATTTATACAGGTTCGGGTTTTCGATGGTGGGAGTAATAATCCTATGAGATAAAATGTTTACAAGAGGGAAGAAGAGATGATCACAGGCGAAAATCTCTTTAATGTTAGTGTCTATCTAATTATGTTTAAGTCTTCAGGTTTGTTGGATGCCTGGTAATGCTTGTATACTTAACTGCCTTTAGAACGTGCATTGACTACCCTTTTATATCGACTAAAAGGGCGCCAACGCGAAACGACCTCGAACGGTTATTAGGATGCAGTTTCGTTAACCGCACTTAACTTCCACGCAGGCTTAACAAGTGCAATCAAGGGATAACCGCACATGTTAAACTCCTTGCAGTTGTCTTCATACGTAGAAAGATCTTCGTAATTCTCGGGATATACCCATTCAAAGAGTTAGGCCTTCCCAAATTATTCTGGTCGCACATAGTCAACGACCCTCTGACCGCACACTGTCTATAGTCTTCTGAACACGCACTATCTGCGGCCTCATGATCGCGTAAGGGCTGCGATCATGAGTTATCTTTGTGTCCGTGCCCTTTAGGCCGTCCGAGACCATAACGACGAATTTATAGACACACGTCCAATCTTATTCTTATCTTTAAATCAGACGTGTATTATTTTGAACTAGTTCAGGTGATAATCCTCGTCAAGCGGCATCAGAACTCGTGACTTGCAACACTCCTTACAGGAGGTGGTGCAAATCTTGCAAGATCATGGCTCATGTAGATTTCACGATGACGAGTGAGGAGCTTGCTGATCTTGTGGCAACGATAGTGCCAAAAAGGACAGGGTTGTAGCTACAGAGGAAACAAGAGGCCACTAGTGGCAACCACCGAAGAGGCCAATGGTAGTGCAAGAGATGGCAGTGAAGGCAAGAGGAATGAGGTATGGGACAAGTGCAAAGTTAGAATGTTAAAAAATTTTAAACGAAAACCCCAAAAGAAGTTAACGAAAGTGGTACAACACTAAGATACAATCTTTAAATAGTATTTTACTAATAAAAGACATTTGAGTGTTATATTACTAAAATAGTCTTCTTTTTTTTTTTTTTTTTAAGTGGTATGAAACTAACTTTTTTTACTAAAAACACTAAAGATGTTTGATTCAAAATTTTTTTTTTCATATTCTCATTATTTCTAAAGAGAATACATTATTTGATATTTAGTCAACTAAATCTGTAATCGCAATATTTATATTTAAGATGCATTCCAATACAAACTTCAATACAGTCAAGATGTATTCTTAATCATTCCACCTCTAACTCTACCTCTAATAGATTTTAAAACTCATCCATTCCACCTCTACATCTCATATATATTAAAACTCATTATAATTATAGTCAAAGTCACCTAAAAACACTATGTTGTAGATCAATAGGTGATAATTCATATAAGCATGCATATAATTTTCTATTATTCAATCATGGATTTGCATACACATGAGAAACGTAATAAATTTAGAACCTCCTATAAAAAAAATGAAATTCATTTATGATTTATAAGTATATTATTTAATTGGATTAGAATTCGTAAACCAGATATTAAAGCATCGAATTTGGATACAGAACCAAATAGAGAGAAGATTATTCAGATGCAAAATTCTTAATCAAATCAACATTCCGTCGCTGATCAATTTGGATATAGGTTTACTTATCAAGTGGTTGCATTCTTCTGAAGTGATACAATAATATTGTTAAGTTTGGCAAATGAAAGAATACATATCAACAAAATAAGTACTTAAAGGGAGCTCTTTAAGTAACACCAACAAATACGGAAATGCATCAAACATTGTATTTTGATAAGCTTGTACGTTTCAAATGCGTTTTACTTAATTCAGCTGATGCACGAGCTTTCCTTTTGTTCATTGTTTGGTTACAAAAACGGCGTCAATAATTTTTGGCAAAAACTGGTTCCATCGGCACATGTATAGTTCCAAAACCTGGATAGGATCCAAAAGCATACTTTAGAGTATAGCCAAGTGCAAAAAATGATAACGATGCAAAAACCAAACTAAAAATAACTTTACCATGATCTCTGGAAAAAATGTTACCGAAGAAAACGATGTCAGATATAAATGAGAAAGGAATCCAAATGTAGATACTAACGCAAATTGCATGCAGCCATTTTAATCTCAAAAATATAACCAGCTTATGAGAAACTCAGTAAGCATGATTGCCCTACTTTGTCCCATCAACCAACAATCTATATGTAGTTCACTCACCAATACAGGCATCAGCAACTTAAAAAAAATAAAAATAAAATACAAATGAGAGAGAGAGAGAGAGAGAGAGAGAGAGAGAGGGAGGGAGGTCAACAGAAAGAACAAGATTGTGGCTCTGAATATGCATGCAAAATAGCTGATTATTCTAAGCAAAGAAAAATAATAAAGGAATCCACATTTAGATAATAAAGCACATCCCATGCAGCCATTTTGATCCAAATATATGAGAGAATTTGATGAGTCCAGTAGGCAGCATGAATGCCTTAAATTTGTCGCAAAAAGCAACAACTGATATGTACTTTACTCACCAATACAAGCATAACCAACCAAAAAGAGAAACAAAAAAGATTAATGGCTAACATAACAAAGACTGTGCCTCCAAATACTAGTGCATAACAGCTGATGATGCCAAGCTAAGCTACTTGAGGTAGACACTAGATAAGAGATTCTTGGTCATCTACAACATATATCTACTCCATCTTTTGGAACATCTATAGAAATTACAATCTTCAATACCAAATTCCTGTCAGTACAATCAACACATCTACCTCTAAGCACACCCAAGTGTAGTGAACTTTGCAACCGCTAGTAAACAACAGTGCCAACACTCGAGAGACAGGTCAAATATGTGAACTAGACAATTTAACATGGATCGAGCAAATCATTTATCGAATTTCTCATAGGACACAAAATTTATATGTAAAGAATATCTATTTTGATTTGATAGTAAAAACCATGTAGTGAACTTTGCACTTCTGAACAGCCAACAATC
The DNA here is from genome assembly GCA_019359835.1 of Pharus latifolius. Lineage (NCBI taxonomy): Eukaryota > Viridiplantae > Streptophyta > Magnoliopsida > Poales > Poaceae > Pharus > Pharus latifolius. The sequence goes on along the minus strand of CM033326.1, from coordinate 55,452,218 downwards.
CTTCCTAGGCACAACAATGAGCTTGTTGTCAACACAACCTCCTGGCATCTACACGCCAACCCCACAATGCTCAAAATTGCAACTAGCATAACTAAGAATCACAACTATTACAATAAAAAAAAGCAGCTAAAATTTCTCTGAGTGAAATTGCAACACACCACCAGTTTGACATTTTTACTAACACCACTCTAGTTTAAATGTTGTTGCACATATCTATTTTCAAATTGTTGGCAGTTTGGCATAAGCGGTACCTAAGTTCTAAGTTCAAACGAACACTGAGCGAATATAACTAAACTACCCTCCACTTATAAATGCCTGAAAATGAAAGAGAGAATGCTAGTACGAGGGATTAATCATAAATAACAAAGAGATTGAAGAAGTAAATAAAGGTACAATAAGAAAGATAACAACAAATTTTACATACATGTCTTATCTTTTGCAATAAGATTGGAAAAATTATATACCTTATATTGTGTAACGGAGGGAGTAACTTTGATTCTAAGATTTAGGAAACAAATACAAGTACAGCATCTATGCATTTAAAGTTTTAACGACAAAACAAACTTGTAAAAACTATATACTACAATAAGCCCCAAAGCAACTTATTCTTTCTGAAAATCACAGCTCATTAATAATCATGTGATTTTAAATATATAACTAGTAATAATTGCAGGAATCTTGAAGCACATCAACATCAATAGGCATACAAGTATAACAACTATCTTAAGTTACAGCACATCGTCTTATTTAATCGCTTGGGGCATCAAGTCACAGTAAAGATTTCAGCCTCACTTTTCACTTGGAACACACAACACAATTTCTCCAGTAGAATTTATTGAGATGCCCATGTGAACAAGCCTACAATACTACAAAAAAGCAACCTCGTGTGAGCTTGTGCACTAAGTAGGCCATCTTCTTGACATGTCCATGCCAAGGCGTTCTAGGTTGCCACCTCCTGCACTTTCACAAGCTTCACATTCAACTTTGTGAGTCTCATTGTTCACTGGTTTGTCATTTCTTGACTGGACTGATATGATGCAGGAGACATTTCTCCACTCTAATTTTTTTTCGAGATTTTTAACTTTACTTCAGGTGACATTCTCCTTGCCCAACATTTGTGTCATTAAGACAAACTTTTAGGAGGGCAACCAAAAAGGGCATATATATATTCACTTCAATCAAAGCCATCCCCAAAAAAATTGTAGGAGCACCAATTGTGAACATGTACTAAAAGGCCCAATCTAACAGCAGATCATACATGAACACAGTCCAAACACAGGTAATATTCAGGCTGCAAACAGAGAACCCTGGTTTTTTGCACCTGAATCATGAGACGTCCAATACGAAGTAAACTTTCAATACATTACATGAGATGACATCAGAACATTTGAACAACCAAACAATCCTATACTAAACAGTAAACTTTATAATAACTGGACCTGCTAAAAGAATAAAGGGGAGAATATAAGAAAATACAATAAAGGGACTAAAAAGAAAAGGGGAAACAAGATCAGTTAAACTCACCATCAAAGAGCACCACCATAAGCAAGCATGCCTTAACATTAGGCAAAAGAGAATACCTTGATTTTGCAGCAGGGATGACCACAGGGAACTAAGCAAAATACCCCAGATAAACAAAACACTTCAGCTCCCATGCAACTGTGAGCAATATATTTCGTTGTACTGATTCAAAGTGTCGACAATCATGAATCACCAAATAAGTCATCACTGTCATCAGCTGAACTCTTATCAAACTTTTCACTGGAAGGCTTCTCCTCAATGGTTATTACCTTATCTGACTGGGCCTCTGATCGGTATGCCCAAGATGAGCCCATCTTAGCTGAAAAGGAATCCCCATAAAGATCATCATAAATTCCTCCTCTGGATGTACTCTTAACTTTATTAAGCACCTGCTGTAGCTTATCTGTCACCCCACTAGGGGAGGCACTTTCTTTTGGTGATGTTTGTTCTTTTCCTTTTGGTATAACAGTAACCTGTATGAGAGATTCATATTTTCCAACAAGACTGCCTTCCTTTACACCTATTGGACCTGGTTCAGTTTCAACATCTGCGCCATCAGAAGTCCCAACCACCTGAATAAGTTCTCCTCCAACCTGATCCCTAAATGTCACTCTTGCTTTTCTACTTCTCTTTGTGGGCCTTCCAATCGCCTGGTTATCACCACTTGCACCAGAGGTACCTCCCGAAAAACCTTTCAAATTGGATGGCATGTCTGATTTATTAATTCCATAGCGATTAAGAATTGTATTGTATGCAACAACAGCATCCTCATCACTGGGGTCTGGAGGAGACGGTAAACTGACATCTGACAGAAGACTAGGAGTTGGGAAAAGGGATGCTGTGTTCTTTCTTAGGATATAGGTTCTGGTTGATGCAGCAAAACGAAGTGATTGTCCAACTTCAAGCTCAACAGGGTTGTCCTTAGTTAATCTCTCATTTGCAACAAATGTACCATGAACCGATCCTAAATCAATAACATAGATGCTGAAATACAAAAGAAGTATGGAATAAGTGGTTAGTCCTGCACCTCAAGATCCAAATATGATACCATAATAGTAAAGCAAAATAAGAAACAGTTTCCCAGTTAATTTAGCCATGTCTATGGCAGAAAAATTCTGAAAGGCATTCCTCGAGGGTCTACCAAGTAGACTGAACAGGAAGAGAAAACTCATTGCAGGGAAGTGGGGAACACAGACACCAACTGTTGAGACTACATTTCATCAGCCTAGCAGATGGGTGCCTTAAGCTAATAATTGTGGCACTCAGTAATGTTGGTCCGCATATGTAATAAACTACAAGAACATACAAGAGCACCAACATATAAGTACACCATGTTTCAGGACATATCAAGACTTCTCACCCACAAATACATTTGATGCCATATCTAATATTCAAGGATCCAATACTAGCTAGACAAATCTGCCTCACTAGTGATCAAAAATATCAAGCCATCATGCAGAATCATAGGACGATCAAACAAATGTAGAACTCTAGATGCAAGTGCAGATATGTAAAAGACTTGCTATATAGTGAATTAACCTTCCGTTCTTGTGGGGAATGACAGCAGCATGCTGGCGTGACACAGACTGATGATCCAATACGAAATCACAAGCTGGTACCTGCCTCCCAAAGATATGCCTCCTCTTGTCAAGATTGATCCAATCAATGACTTCCCCATCCTTCAACACCTCAAGATAGTAAACCCCGGGACGTGGCTCTATCGCCCAATCTGGTGGCTGCCACGTCGACTGCCCTCCACCAACCTGTGTCCCAACATGTGCAGGAGCCCCAGCATCTTGCCCGGCTGCCTTCGAACTAGCAGTCAAACTCTGGTGATTCTGGTTCACTGCAAAATGTGAATTTTGTGGCAGGGTCAGCGGAGCTGGCGGCGGCTTAGTTGTTCTCACTGTAGCCGGTGCATTCTTGGTGCCTGAACTAGACTGCACTGAGAATGGCTCCAAGGTCTGTGCCTTCTTGAAGCGGTCAAGCCCACCCCGATACATCTCCTAAATCACCCTGTTCCCACCACCCCTGCTACCTCGGACTCCAAATCAAGCCACCAACTCGTGCTACAGAACGACAATTCGCAGAGGTCACAACTTTTTCATCATGCAGTTCGCCTCCCCATGGAAATTTCTTAGCTCAACTACATTTATGCAGCTGCAGCAGCAACAAGAAATAGTTACTACACCAACTAGCATCACCAAAACCTCAAATATACTAAAAACTAAGTGAAGTGTTAGCCAAGAACTTAGAAACAACCGTTTCCTTCACTATTCATGAATCAGAAGCCCCAAATTTTAGTAAAAACCAAACAAGCCCCAATACTTGAAATTTTTAGTACAAACTTTGCAAAGGCCATGTTCTGGAGACATCGAAGCAGCGAAAAACCTCGATCCTAGGCCAAATCCGGATCGGAAAACGCCAAATCGGAGAGCGGATCGAGGAGAGAAGGTTGATACGCAGATCGATCGAATCGAATTGGAGAATAGGGAGGAGAGAAATCTCACCTTGGGAGAGAGTTCGCGAGGAGATGGTTAGGGTTTCTGCAGCATCGGCACAGAGAGAGATGGGGAAGGGTTGGGTAATTCCAGCGAGTACCGTGTTTAGCTAGGTATGAATGGCAGAGGGGTGTGTGTGTGTGTGTGTGTGTGTGTGTGTGTGTGTGTGGTGTTTGGATGGTTGAGTTTAGATTCGGTCTGATATGTGATATAAAATTTTGGTGTTTGTATGTTTGTACTGCTCATTTCGGTTTAGTCTATGCAGTGCAAACTCTTTCTTAGAGTCTGGCCTGCGGATATGTACACTCATTTTCCTCAACCTGGCCCACAGATACGTTTCTTTCTCAATTCCTCGCGTCTTTTATCGCATCTCCTCGCATGCGTTAGGGTTACCTCCCTCTGTCTCCGTCTCTGTCTCCGCCTCCGCGCCCACCTCTCCGTCACCTTACCTCCGTCTCCGCCTCTTCCCCACAAACGCCACACCACCCCAAATCTCGTCACCATCTTCTCCCCCAATTGGATCTCATTATCAGCGATGCACAATAGAGATCATGAACGAGGTAAGCAAATTTTATTGCTTTATTCTTCAATTAAATGATTTTTCCTAATAATTGATTAATTTTTTATATGGAAGGATTCGAGAGGGTGAATGGTAGTGCTGTCACATCTTGACACAATACGGTAATACTACATAACTAGAAGATGTGATTTGAAATAATGTGTGTGGACAAGATTTAAATGGTTCATTTATATAGAAAATTAGTCAAAGAATATTATAAAAATAGAGAATTATTATAGAATACCGATTTATAAAGATATAAAAATCTAGAACCCATATATCATTAAGATATTAATATCTTATAATTAAACTCATAATTTGTAATATTATATGGCAAATTGTCCAATTATAATATAAATAGTGTTTTGGTTATTTAAAAAAATAGTGTTTTACATATAAATGGGTTAACTCAATTAACAAGGTAGATAAATGAGTCAAATCCACCTAAATAGGAAGAATCCAATTTAATACAACTTAATTACTGCTTTAGTAAAGGTTAATCACTTCATTTGGGTTGGAATCTGCCACGCCACTAATTAGTTGAATATATGAAAGGCATTTCTTTTGTTTATTTTTATGTATTAGATATCCGGTGAGTTTGGTTTACATATGATATAGGACAAGAAACTTTGAAACTGAGTCAGACTTCTTCACAGAGAGTACATAAACAGGGTATTATGTTAGTTGGTATATCTTTAGTGCTTGAAAACAAATCCGAGAAAATTTGATTCAACCCAAATCTAAAGATATTAGTGGCTTACCATCGGACCAAGCTAGAAAGACAGTTAATTTTCACATTCAATGTGGCCTAAACTCAGCCTGGCCCTACCAAAATGAACAAGGCCTAGTTTGGCCCGACCAGACCTACAAAAACATGCAAATCTATTTAAAAAAGTGTTTCTTTGAGCTATTAAACTAACATACCACTGGTTGACGGTTGTGGACTTGCGGGGTTAGCATAAAACCTAGTGATGTCAATATATGTAGACTAATATTAAACCTAGGTACTTGTTTGCTTTAGTTTCAGTTTTAAAAGCAGAGACATATCAAAATTAAAGCCAAATATGTGAATTTTTATTTAGACTTTCTTAGAAGTTCAAACCCTACTATAGAAGTTGAAGTCAAGTTGGGATGATTTTTGTGATTTTTCAACTCCTCCAACTCAAACACTTCCTCGTAAACTCATAAATCAGTTTTTTTACCAAACAATTTATGTAAAAAGTCAATTTTTTTGGACTTTTCCATCATAAACCCCCAAAAAAGCTTAATAAATAAGATACACTAAGACCAAATAGTTCTTTTATGGTGTTAGCATATTTTACCAAATTCAGCAACAAGTTCTCTGCTAGTTGATCTACATGTACACTACAAGAAGTCTGACCTTTAGCCACCATATTTTTGGTAACCAAAAACTTTGGTGGCTATCGTATTGCAAATAGTGACAATACAATTGCTTGGTAGTGATAGGCCATAACTTTTTTCTAGTTTTATTATCACTAAACATCCCTATTGGTTACCAATATTTGGACCAACCTTGGTAGATAATTAGTTGATATCTTATAGGAATTTTTTTTAAATAACCCAATGTAAAAACAAAATTGCAAAATTAACTCATAGTGAAACGAGATTGCAAATCTAACTCGCTAGGTCAGCTTGTTGCGATTTAACCCACAACAAGCCGCCTATCACGGCTTACCGAGCCAGTCATGGCTCCTAGCCGCCACAGGTCTTCCTACAAGTCCCCCTAGCTACTAAAACAACCTATCACGACTCTGTGGCACGAGAAGAAGCCTGTCGCGCCTCCTAGCCATGACTACAATTTTGGCTCAACCTCTTCAACTCACGATGCACGAGCTCACAGGCTCGACTGGCATAGTTGTCGCAGTTTGGAGCCATGACAAAGCTTCCACCACCCACTGCCCATGGTATTTCTTTCCCTCTCTTATGCATCACCCTCATTCTCACTATCTCTAGTCCCTTTTCACTCTCCTCTCCTCTGTCTCATCACTCCACCTCACCATTTCTTTCTCTTGAAATTCAAATATTTTTAAACCTAGCCGTAATTTTTGAGTTAGTACAGTTGGAAAAATTGTAGATCAAGCGACATTCTTCCAAACGAGGAAAGTTTTGTTGAAATATGAGAAGTTTTTTGCTAATCTGTTGTTAGTGTAGTTGGTAATAATGTGGGTTAGTATATTGCTAATTGTTGCATGTTTTTGTTACAAACCATTTGCATGTGTTCATTAATATTCTTATTATTGTTAATGTAGTTAGTAATAATTGTGAGGACCTTGCCTGTTGCAACGGTGATCCGTTTGAGACCTAACCTTAGTTTTCATACTAGACTCGCCCAGATTCTAATATACAGAATAACCGGATCTTACTCGGAATTACCGAAACCCAAAATTGATCGAAATGCAGTTCAAAAGATAGCATGCTCTTTATTTCAAAGAGGGATCCTTACACATTGAACGTTAGGATGCACTCGCCTACGTCAATGAACTAGACTCGATCTGATCTATATCAAGGTAGATAACCAGGTAGATAATCTATCTATCTTATTACAAAGTATTTATAGTCCAACCGTATGAATATATATCAGACTCAATAACCCAAACGTATCAAACTCAGACTAACTAAACATGAATATGTAAGACTTAGTTATATGTATATGGATCGAAATACAATCCGACCAGAGATCGAATCCATTACGTACTCGACCTTGCATCCCAAGCTGCGACCTCGTGGCTGCAACCTCGAATGGTGACATCAGGTAGCATTGCAACCTTGGGCAATGTTGTGACCATGGCGGCACTAAGACCCGAAGATCCTCCTGGATCATGACTCCCTTGTTGAGAAGGAGCTAACTCCAGTTGCGACCTGTGATCAAACTGAAGATGTGCAAATTGAGATTGACCTTCGAATCTGGTGTACCACTTTGCCGCACGTACACGTTGACCTTTCTGACCGATTCGAAAAGTCTCTTTTGTGCCACTGCGGGTGGTAGTCACCTTCTTCTCCAAGATCACATCTTCGCGTAGAGATTCGTCTCGTTGATAGACCAAGTTTTCAACAAATGGCACAATGGTATTTGGCTCATCATCCAGTATTGAAGGCTCGAAGAGTTTGAGGTTCTCAACATTGACAACCGAGTAAATATCTATATATGGAGATAACTCAAGTTGACAAGCATTAGTACCAACTTTCCGCAAAATCAGAAAGGGACCATAACGAATTGGTTTTAGCTTTTTACCTTCACCTTTAAGTCTCTCCTTACTCAAATGTAGCCATGCCATATCACCTTCATGAAACTGAGCATCAACTTGGTGCCGATCATGTCACGCCTTGTACTTGAGTAGAGTTTTCAGCAACTTCTGGACAACCAATCTACTATGTAAGCGAAATACTTCATGGACCAAAGGAGTGTTACCCTGAAGTCCAGAAGTTACTTTACGCACTTCTAATGGCTTCCCGTAAGCTATGACATTACTTTCAAGCACATAAAATTACTGTGCCTTCGTCCTTCCCATTGGGAGATATAATCTGAAATCCGGAGAAGTCTGGTAGCATTATGAAGTGGACAGTGGAACTTGGAGCATTTGACATCTATTTCACCACTCACATCGTAGTTAAATCTCAAATTCTTGCAGATTTTGTGGTTGAATGGACTAATCCCGACCCTTTGTGCAAGAATCTAAAGATTTACAATGCACCGACCATTGGACGATGTATTTTGACAGCTCTCGCAGTTTTCAATACTCGGGGGCTAGAGTGGTCTTAATTACGCCTCAGGGCGACCAACTCAAGTATGTCATTCAATTACACTTTGTTGCAACCAACAACGCAATAGAGTATGAAGGTCTTCTTACAGGGCTTCGAGCAGCAAAATTCCTTGGAGTCCGTTGATTAGTGGCGAGGGGAGACTCACAGCTAGTCGTAAATCAGGTAAACAAGGAGTACAACACCTCCAATGAGACAATGGGTCATTACTTGGGGGAAGTGAAGAAATTGGAAAAATACTTCAGTCATTTCGAAGTCCAATATATCCCGTGAAAGGATAACATACTCGTAGACCAATTATCAAAAATTGGGTCCTCACGCACATCCGCTCCGGCAGGAGTGTTCGTTGAACACTTAAAACACCCTTCGATCATGGCTTCGGTCGAGAATGACTTGGTGACAGTTCACGTCACTGATCTTGGACATGAAGAAGATTGGACCCGACCATTGCAGATCTATCTTGAACATGGGACCTTACCCAAGGATGAAACCGAAAGTGATTGGTTAATTCGAAAAGCGCGTCTGTATAAAATCATTAATGGAATTTTATCTAGAAAGGGTACTCAAGCAGTATTCATGCACTGTATGTCCCAAGAGGAAGGTAAATCCCTCTTGAAAGAAATTCATGACGGGGTATGTGGTGCACACGCGTCGTTTTGGATACTGGTCAGAAAAGCATTCCGATAGGGATTTTACTGGCCTTCGGCACTTGATGATGCCAAGCATTTGGTCAAAACATGTCCACAGTGTCAATTTCATGCAAGGCAAGTTCACCAGCCTACATATGCTTTACAATCTATTCCTTTAACCTAGCCCTTTGCGGTCTAGGGGATGGACATAGTGGGTCATATGCCCCAAGCGGTTAATGGATACAAATTTTTGTTCGTAGCCATTGACACGTTACTAAGTGGATTGAAGCTGAACCAGTCCGCAACATTACCGGCACTGCGGCAAAGAAATTCTTTCATAAGAATATTGTCACACGATTTGGCGTGCCAAGTCGTCTTATTACCGACAACGGTTCCCAGTTCGTTAGTGGTCTCTTTTTGGACTATTGCGACAACATCAGGACCTGTCGTGGTATTGTGAATACCCTGGTAGGTTTTGTTGAAGTCCCTAGCGAATAAAAGACGACGCGAGCTGACCGCGTGACCGGTCCTCTCCCGTCGGGCAAACGCAGCAAATGACACGAAGGTTTATACAGGTTCGGGCCTCAGTAGAGGCCCTAGTCCTGTCGACGTGCTCCCAACTGGAGTCGGCTAGGGGAGCTCTCTCGGAGAGAGGTGGCTCCAAAGCACGCCTGTTTTGTTGTATATTAGAGTAAAAATGAGTTGTCCCCCTTACATTGGAGGTTACAAGGGTTTATATAGGCCCAAAAGATGCAAAAAGACTAAACTGCCCCACTCGCAACCGTTGGATCGAGGGGCACTAGCGTCCTTCTTTCGGTCAGGAGCCTTGGATGCTTGACAGGTGTCCGCCAGTTCCCGAGGCGCTTCTCACGTGATCCTCATGTGACCCGGAATTGGGGGCCCCTGTCTTCGGGAAAATGACGGCGCCCGGGACAAGCCACTGGGGTGCCTTGTCCCTGGGCAAATGGCGGCGCCCGGGACAACTCGGGCAAAAGGCGGCCCCCGGGACTTGATCCCGCAGAGATTTCCCCACACAACAGGACCCCATGCCCTCCGGGGATGCTGTTCGAGTCCCGGGAGGGGATGGTTCATGTTACTGGGAACATCTCCTCTGGGGTGGATCTCCGGATCCATGACGCTTCGATCTTCGTTCCAAGTGTTTATGGTGGCGCCGTTGTTCATTAAGGCCCCGTCTCGATTGGAGAGTGTCGTTTGACCATAATGGTCGCTCGCGGTTCGAACCGGCGATGCATCGTTTCGCGCACCCTTCCCTTGAATTCCTATGCGCTGTTTGAATTGGGCGGCGCAGATGCACCGCGAGGAGCCACGTGGCGCCCATCGGGGCCACGTTCGAGCCCTATAAATAGGGCCTCGAGCGACCCGGAGAAGTCACTCGAACCTTCAATCCTCAAACACCACCGGTGCTCTTAGCTCTGCCGGAAGCCTAGTCACCAGAAACTCGAGCCCTTTCCCTTAGAGCCCAAGCCACCGGAGAGGTCAATGGGTCCCAAGGGTCGCGCTAAGGCCGCTGAGGTGCCTCTGGAGGAAGTCATCGCGGACTTCCTCTGGGCCTTCGAGTTCACGTCTGGGGACTTAGAGTCTCTCGTGGACAGGGGGGTTGTGGCAGACGGGGATGTCCGGATCCCCTCAAAGAAAGATGGTGCCCCCCACCCTAGGCCCAGGGAGGTGGTGGTCTTCGAGGCTTTTCTCGAGGCTGGGCTCCGGCTCCCTGTGCACCCGTTGCTCCGGGAGTTCCTCCGGGAGTACGGGGTGGCACTCAACCACCTGACGCCGAATGCCTTCGTTTGGATGGGCATCTTCATCTGGTTGTTCGAGACAGCCACCGGACGGGAGCTGACGCTCCGGCTGTTCCGGTACTTCTACGAGCCAGCGGCGAGGAGCTCCCATCTGATGAAGGGAGGGCCAAAGTCCCCATTCGGTTCCGTCATGATCCAACTCTTGCCTTCCCGGGTGGCGGAGTACCCGGTGGCAGCTTCCCGGGACCACTGGGGGGACTGGGTCCGGAGGTGGTTCTACCTCCGGGTCCGGGACACCGAGGTGACCTACTCACCGGAGCCCCCCTCCTACAGCTGATCGTCTGCCCCCAAGCCCCCGGTGTGGACCGAGGAGGAGCTGAAGCTCCTAGGCAAAGTAGTTGGCTCCCGAGGAGTCCGTTCCATGAGGGACGCCGCCGAGGAGCTGACACTATTGAAGATCTCCCCCTTCTCGCACGGGAGGAGGGGGATTGGGATGTGCCGGGCACAGTGGTCCCCGCAAAAGCCGGTGACTCGACATAAGTTTCCGATTACTCCGCTCGTTTTTTTTGTTGATTTTTCTAACTCTTTGCTTTTGAAGTCCGGCCATATCTGGCCGCCCGGGAGAAGGCGGAGAATCTCCTCGGGAGGTACTACGCCGATGAGCACGAGCGCATCATGCGCGTTATCGGGGAGGGTCCTCCCCGGAACTTTGTAGCTGAGGCCTTTGGGCTGTGGCTACCAGAGAGGACGCCTCTCCCCACCCCCGGCTCTCACAAGTGGGGGAAGGAGGTCGTCGGGGGTTCTGAGCCGAAGTGGGCTAAGGCTCAGAAGGCCCCCGGTCCGGTGACTACGCAGGGCTCTACGCCCGTGAAGGCCCGGGTCAGGGCGCGTGCGGGCGCCTTCTTGGTGTGAGGTGACGCCGCCCCTCCCAGAGAACTTCGGGGGAGGCGGTGGAGGCGCGGGAACTCGCGCGCCTTCCCGAGGCCTCCGGAGAGGCTCAGGGAAAAGAGCCAGCCAATGACGGGGGGCATCCGACTCGGCGAATTATGCCCCCTCGCCGCCTTCAGCAACAGCTCTCCCAGCGGCCCCGACGCCACCAGAGCCGGAGAGACCGGAGGTTCCATTTGTGGAGGCTTCTCCTCCGCGCGTTGAATGGCCGGTAGATGAGGGGGGGAAACCCTCGGTCTACGAGGTTCCCACGGCGACGGAGGCCCCGGGGGTCCCGCGGCCCGAGAAGGGGAATGGACTCCTCATCCCCCCGGGGGGGTGACCCCCTCGGATAGCTCGTCGGCCTCTTCCTCGGACACCTCTTCGGCGGTAAGGACTCCGGACACCGCCATTCCAGTCCTCATCACCCCCGCGACCTTCGTGAGGGGGCCCGCCGCCGGCGCTGACGGGTCCAGAGTTGTCGGGAGGGAGACCCCCCTGCTGTCCGCGGGGGAGGTCTTCCGGTTCGCGGAGGGGCTCTAGACCCAGAAGGTCCAGGACTACGTCTCGCAAGGGACGCTCCGCGAACGCTGCAGGGAACTACAGTCGCTCCACATCCAGGTTCATCCTCGAACCGGTGGGTTTTTCCCAGGATTTCGCCTCTCGTGTTTTGACTAACTCTCGCGTTCGTAGGGGGCGGCCATCGCCTGGGGCATCGAGGCGCGCTTTGACAAGGCGCTGAAGGAGGCGGAGGGGAAGGCCGTTGCCTTTTTGGAGGAGCGGGACAGCGCGCTCCGAGAGTTAGCCCGAGTCCAGGCCCAGCTCCACGTCTCCGAGAACGCCAACGATCGGCTCCAAAGGGAGGAGAGGGCCAAGGAGGATGCCCTCCGGGAGCTCGAGGGCTCCAACGTTCGGGTGGTGACGGACGCGAGCCGTGCCGTCCGCTTGGCCCTCGAAGGGCTCGGGGTGAGCCTTGGCCCGGGGGGCAGCTCCGAGCCGGCGCCGGCGACGCTCACGGAGGCTGTGCATTTTCTTAACACACAAGTCTCCGTGATCTCGGAGGCCGCCGATGCCCGGGCACGGGGCCGGGCGATCCCAGTGGTGGCTGCCGCGGCGGGGCTTGTGGAGCATCGGGGGGTTGGCGCTCGGGCAATCGGGGGCCGGATCCCCCGGAGCTTTTCGGAGTTCTTCGAGCCGTCTAGGCGAGAAGTGGAGCAGCTCGCCGGTGGCTTCTACGACCAGATCGTTCGGGTGCGATTCCCGGCGCCGGCGCCTCCGAGGGCAGATGCTACTGCTCCGGCGGAGGCCTCCTGGGGGGAGGATGCCATTGAACAAGTATGAGCCTCCCCCCGGGCCTTTAGATCGGGCCCCTCCTTTTTTTTAGGGTTTTTGCTCCCGGTAGCTTCTTAGAAGAAGCCCCAGATATTTGTACAAAAATATTTTGATGCAATAGAATGAAATTTTTTGTTAAGTCTTCGAATTGAATTTACCAGGCACCCCGGGAGGTCGCTCCCGGGAAAGAGCCCCCGAGGTTTGAATGCGATGTTAGGGACTCCCCGATGCTGCTGGGGGCATCCCCGGAGGTGGGGACCCCGGGCTCCGGTGATTGTTACCCGGGGGATGCCCAAGCCGTCTTCATTTTGCTAAGTCTCCTCTTCGGGGGATACGGTAGGGGTGTTTCCCGAGAGCCAATCCGGTTGCGGTGGCTTCCGGAGTGGCACCTAGACAACTTCGACAACCACCGCGCTGAATTATCCCCTCCTCAACCGGGTCCCAGAGGGTCCCGCCGCTCTGAATACTTCCACCAGAGGGCTATGAATATTGGCCCGAGGACTTGCTCCGGGGGGCCCAGCGACGTATACGAGGCTTGTATCGAGACCTGGCCCAGGAGCTATGAGAGGGCCTCCAGGATTATTAGGTGTAGGAGCCTTCCGGGTTGTACCGCATTTAATGTAATGATGCCCACCGGAGGGGGAAGATGTCCTCCGGTTAAATGTTTTAATAAAGCTAAGTTTGCTTGTGTACTTTGTGAATTCTCAAATGATGGTCCAGAACAGGGGGATCCCCAGGCACAAGTTACCCCCCTCCCCCCTCCATAGCGGGCCGGAGGGTGGCTCCGCGTGCTGTGGAGGTGACGAAGCCCGGGGTAAGAACTCAAAAAATTTTCCAAAGGTTTCAGTGAGAAATTTCCTGGTCGTCGTGAGAACGGGGGGTTTGGTAAAACATCCGGGAACAATTCTTCGAAAATCCCAGTGAGGAATCCTCCGATCGCCGTGAGAACGGGGAGCCGTGAATGAATTTTTCGGGAGACGGAGTCCAAGATGTCCGGGAATTTTTCTGGGAGAATCTCTGAAATTCCCAGGAATGATTTTTCTGGGAGAAAACCCTCCGGTCGCCATGAAAACGGGGAGCCGGGAATGAGATCGCCGAGAAAATATCTGAGAAAATCTGAAATTCCCTGGGATAATTTTTCTGGGAGAAACCCTCGGGTCACTGTGAAAACGGGAAGCCGGGAATGAGATCTCTGAGAAAGAATATCCGAAAAAATCTGAAATTCCCAGGGATAATTTTTCTGGGAGAAACCCTCCGGTCGCCGTGAAAACGGGGAGCTGGGAATGAGATCTCCGAGAAAGAATATCCGAGAATTCTATCTCGCTAAGGAGACAATTGACTCCCGGAGGAGGATGTGCCTGATGACGGGTCTGAGTGTTTGAGGAAGGGACTAGTGTCTCAAATTTACTCGTTACCACGGTTCTTGTGGATCGGGTTGCCGCTTACACCCTCAGTCTACGAGGGGTGATCGTAAGCCGCCCTATGGGAGTGGGACTCCCGTTGTAGGGACTTCTTGGGTCATGATAGCCCACTTCCTCACGGGGAGGGCATCGCTATGAGAGACGGTAATGTAAAGACTTGTAGTGAGCTAAAGCTGAGGAAAAACCAGTTGGATTGATAATTGAGTTGAGATACAACGCCTCCCCCAGCAAGATTGCGATGGGGGAGGGAATGGTGAGTACAACGTCTCCCTCCCATCCGGCGTAACCGCTCTGGGGGAGGGGACGAGCCTGTAGGCTAGACATAGAACTTGCGAAGCAAGCGTACGTTTCACGTGTGCTTTAGCTCCTGCTCTTGAAGGTTGGAGAGCTTGTAAGCCCCCGAGCACAGGACTGCTGAGATCCTGTAGGGGCCCTCCCACTTGGGGGAGAGCTTGCCCTGGTCTTGGGGGTCGGTTACGCGCTTGAGGACGAGGTCCCCGAGGCAGAAAGCTTTTTCGCGGACGCGCTGGTTGTATGCGCGTGCCATTTTGCGCTCATAGATGGCGTGACGGAGGAGTGCTCGGTCGCGTTCCTCTTCCACGAGGTCGACCTCCAGTCGTTGATTTGCTTCGTTGCTTGGTATGTTGCGGTCGTAGCTCCGTCTAGGAGCTCGACCCGCAGTGACCGGAAGCCAATCTCCGGGGGAAGAACCGCCTCGGCCCCGTATACAAGGGAGAAGGGGTTGCGTCCCGTCGCCTGGCTTGGGGTCGTACGCATGGAACAGAGGATGCTAGGGAGCTCCTCCGCCCACGCACCCCGTCTGGAGGCGGCTTGTTCGAGCTGTCGGTGTAACCCCTGTAGGATTACGCGGTTGACCCTTTTGACGGCCCCGTTGCTCTGGGCATGAGCTACTGAGGCGAAGTGGATGGTGACACCCAAGCCTTTGCAGAATTCCCGAGAGTACACCGAGTCGAATTGAGTCCCGTTATCGACAGTGATTTCTCGGGGGACCCCGAAACGACATACCATATTCTTCCAGAAAAATCGCTGTACCGCTCGGGACGTGATGCTGGCCAAAGGTTCGGCCTCTACCCACTTTGTAAAGTAGTCGACCGCGACCACCGCATACTTGTAGCCCCGGGCACTGGGGGAAGGGACCTAGGAGGTCCATCCCCCAGCGCGCGAAGGGCCAAGTGATGGGGATAGTCTGCAGCGCTACAGAAGGGAGGTTAGAACCCTTGGCCATCTTCTGGCAGGCCTCGCACGCGGAGACAAGGTCTCGCGCGTCACGAATCACCGTGGGCCAATAGAAACCCTGGCGAAAGGCCTTGGCCGCGATGGCACGTGGGGCCAGATGAGATCCGCAACTTCTCGAGTGAATGTCCTCGAGAAGCCAGAGCCCTTCCGGCAGTGGAAGGCAGTGGAGCAGGGCGGAAGCCCCCTGCTTATAAAGCTTCCCCTCCAGCAGGAGGTATGCCAGTGCCCTGGCTCGGAGGTGCTTGGCCTCGGTCTCATTGGGAGGGTCTCCTTCCCCCTTGATGAAGGAGATGAGGGGATCCATCCAGGGTGGAGGCCAAGTGATCTCGATGACTTCCGGGACGCAGGGCCCATCGTCCTCATCCGGGGAGTCCACCGAGGGCTTTGTAATGATCTCCAAGAAAGCCCCTTTGGGGAGCGGTTCCCAGGCACTGGCTGCCCGAGCCAGGGCATCGACCCGATCGTTGTCCCTTCGCAGGATGTGCTGGGCCTCTAGGCTGTCGAAGTGCTTCTCCATCTTGCGCACTTCCTGCAAGTAGAGGCTCAAGTTTGCGTCATGGCACAAGTATGACTTGTCCATTTGGTAAACTACAAGCTGGGAGTCCCCTTTTACTAGGAGGCGTCGAATCTCCAGAGAGCGTGCAAGGCGCAACCCAAGGAGCAAGGCCTCGTATTCGGCGACGTTGTTCATGGCAGGGAACTCGAGCCGTGCTGCGTACTCCAGTTCCCTCCCCTCGGGGCTCCAGAGGACTACTCCCGCGCCGGCCCCGGCGAGACACTGGGAGCCATCAAACATAAGCGTCCAATGGTCGCTGCGTCGGGGCGGTGTGGGGAGGTTTTCATCCCGGGGCCCAGAGGCAGGAGTCCACTCCTCCACAAAGTCAGCGAGGACTTGTGACTTGATGGCGGAGCACCCCGTGAGGGAAAGGGAAAAGGGAGCAAGCTCGGCCCCCCACTTTCCTATCTGGCCGGTGGCTTCCTTGTTTGGAAGCACCTCCCCCAAAGGGAGGGATGACGGGACAGTAATCGGGTGTGCCAGGAAGTAATGGCGAAGCTTCCGAGACGCCATTAGAAGGGCGTAGCAGATCTTCTCCATCTCCGTGTACCGAGTTTTGGCCCCTTGGAGGGCCTCACTCACGTAGTACACAGGACACTGCTACCCCTCTTGTTCCTTTACCAATACCACACTTACAGTGACCGAGGTCGCGGCGAGGTAAGGGAGCAAGGGCTCTTCCGGAGACGGGCTCACGAGCATTGGGGGGCTCGTGAGATACTTCTTTAGATCATCGAAAGCCTCCTGGGCCTCGGGGGTCCACCGGAACCCTTCGAGGCCCCAGAGGATTTTGAAGAATTGGAGGCCGCGTTCCCCCGACCGCGAGACGAAGCGACTCAGCGCAGCCAAGCGGCCGGTGAGTCGCTGAACGTCTTTGAACGAGGGCGGCGGGGGCATGTCTAGGAGTGCCCGGATCTTTTTAGGGTTGGCCTCTATGCCCCACTGGGACACGAGGAAGCCCAGGAGCTTCCCCCCTCGCACGCCGAAGGTGCATTTCTCTGGGTTGAGCTTCAACCCGTATGCGCGGATGTTGCGGAAGGTCTCCGCTAAATCGTTGAAGTGAGCAGTCGCGCGGGGACTTTTGACGACCGCATCGTCGACGTAGACTTCGGTGTTGCAACCGATTTGGTCCCTGAGGATCAGCGTCATGAGTCGCTGGAAGGTTGCTCCAGCGTTCTTTAGCCCGTATGGACGTAGCAGAAGGTCCCGAGGGGAGTTATGAAACTCGTCTTTTCCTCGTCCCCCTCTGCCATCTGGACTTGGTGATAGCCCGAATACGCGTCTAGGAAGGTCATCAACTCGCACCCCACGGTCAAGTCGACCAGCTGGTCAATTCGTGGGAGCGGGAAGTTGTCTTTGGGGCAAGCACGGTTGAGGACGGGGTTCGCAAGACACTCGGGGTGCAAGACCTCCCGAATGAATCCCGCCTCTTGGAGCTTGGCGATCTCGACCTTGATCGCCTCTTGACGTTCAAGGGAGAGTTTCCTCAACCTTTGCTTGACCGGGGGGTGACTGGGGGTCACTGCGAGCTTATGCTCAATGACGTCCCGGGTGACACCTCGCATGTCGGAAGGCTTTGAGACAAAAATGTCGGAGTCCTTGCGTAGGAAAGCCACGAGTTGTGCCGCGTGCTCCTCGTGAAGATCCGCCCCGATCCTAACGATTTTGTCCCCGTCGTCTGGGGACAGTGGGACCTTCCGGAGGTCCCCTTCTGGACGCGGCTTGAGGAGGGACCTCCCAGAAGGTATCGCGGCAGCATCAGGCTCCGGGGAAGAGGTGATGAGGCCATGTACATCATGGTTATGACCAAGACGACATCAACATGGTGGTCATCAAGATGTCATCGTCCGCCACCTTGGCCAGGACACGAAAGCTGGCAGCACGTACGTCGTCTGGATTTTGTGCTGTCGCCGCCACAAGTTCGGCCTCCACCTTGGCCACCTCCCCAAACACAAGACGTGCTCAAGAAAGGCGCCTCTACACCTCTAAGGTCGCACAAGCCACGTCGCTCCAAGGCCAGCCCACAAGTGAGCTCAATTCATCCGCGAGTCCGGTTCGGCCATCTGCGCGTAGTCCAACTTCAAACGGACGTACAGGCCACATACGAAGTCCGTTTTCGACGTTCTTGGACTCTACGGACAAGAGAACGACGAGAGATTTCAACGGATCCAGTCCCATGTCCAAATTCCTTACAGATCAACAGAAATCGTCAGAACAAGATTACGACCAGAATCTGACGTGCGCTGCGACGCTCCACTTTGGGCCCAAGGCCCATGTACCCCTAGGGTTTCCTCCTCCACCCCATGGCCGCCCCATACAGTATATATATGGCCGCCATGGCTGCCGTTTAGACTTGGGTTTTGCTTAGATCAATTCTGTCTTTGAACAGTGTCGCCGTTCATCGGTTTGTGAGACCCCAACTCGTGAGCTTCATCCTCAATTGCAAATTTAGTTGCATCTTTCTTGTTCTTGCTTGTGTTCTCGATTCACTGGCAGGGATTAGCCTTTGTGGCGAGGTCAACCGGGCAGCGCACGGTTGATAACCAGAGGACGCGTGGTGCTGCGATTGCAGGGGTTTTGATCGTGCCGATCAAGAAGCCGGATCGTGTGTGTCTCGCGCCGCCTAATCGACTTATCCTCCATCTGACGGAAGTTCGGGCATCCCCGTTCCCATTAAGAGGTCTCCCCCCCGGGGTCTTGATCATGTTGACACTCCCGATGATTGCTCATATAAAGCGCGGGCCACGTCTTGGTCTCCCTGGGCGGTGATTACGCCGTGAGGCCCGGGGATCTTCACGCAGAGGTAGCTATGATGGATTGCAGCCCCAAGTGATTGATCGTGGTCCTCCCCATGATTGCGTTGTACGAAGAGGGGAGGTCCACTACATCGAATCGGACCATCTCTGTCCGGTAGTTGTCCGGGGTGCCAAAGGTCATGGGAGATCCACCTTCCCCACAGGGTGGATTGTCTTCCCCGGGACAAATTCCTGCAAGGGCCCTGCTGCGGGCTGCAGTAGCTTCTTGTCCACCTGCATCTCCCTAAATGCCTTTAGGTACAGGATGTCCGCGGAGGTTCCGCCATCCATGAGGATGCGTGCCAGGTGGCAGTTGTAGACAGTAGCAGAGACGATGAGTGCGTCATCATGGGGGAAGCGAACCCCATGCGCGTCTTCTACCGTAAAAGTGAGGGGGGCGTTCGACCACTTGGGTGGCCGAGACGTATGCAGCACCCCCACTACCTTTACTTCACACGCATACTCCTTGCGCTAGCGCTTGGAGTCCCACCCAGAGGCGGACCCTCCCATGATGACGTTGACACGCCTTCGGGAAGTTTGGAAGGGGAGCGTCTCTGACAGATCCCCTTCCCGCGCTTGTCCTTACTGCCCCCCCGAGGGGGCAGGAAGGGCCGGTAAGGCCGGCTGAGGGGGCAAGGAGGTAGGAGTCCCCCCTGGCATGCTGGTCGAGGAATGCGGCGAAGTGTTGGAGTAGTTGGTGGCATTCCTGGGTGGCGTGGGTATTGGACTTGTGGAAGGTACACCACAGACCTTCCCTGTCTCCTGTCGAGGGGCTTTCGTGACCGCGGGACGACTGTCCTCCCCCACGACCTTTCATCTTGGGGAAGGGGCGGTTGCCCTTGGAGGCATCACGCGAGCCACCTCCGCCCTCGAGGACAAAGGTGTCCCGAGGCCGTGGCTCACTATGATTGCCCCCCTTGGGGCGTTTGAGGGGGTCCCTGGCCCCCCAGTTGATGGGGGCGGGGCCCCCCTGGTTCTTCTTCCAGAGATCATCCTCTTCCGCCCGAGCGTACTTCTCGAGTACAGTGAAGAGCTCGTCGGCGGAGGAGGGTGTAGCTTCCAGGCCCCTAAATAGTGTTTTGGTACTTAATGACACTTACAATTGTTGAACTAACGCTATCTGTTAAGTTGTGTTAAGAACAAACTCAAAAGACAGGATAATGAAAGGCATGGAAAGAGCTACATGATGAAGAAAGGACATTGAGCAAAAAGGCAAAGGTACGGAATAGGGCTCCTTTTACTTTTACCGGTCTAAGGTGATTAGAGAAGAATTTTGACCGGATTATATGATAGTTGCCGTACTATTAAGAGGAGCATGTGGTGTATCACTAAATAAGTCAACTATGTGCCACAAGTCATAAAAACAACTTGCATTGCATACTAGAAGGTCATATACTTTGAAAATGCAGTTTTCCATTCAATTCAGCCAAACTCAGTATCAGTCGGTCTGACCGATTGTTAGCCGGTCTGACCGCATAAATGTTCTGACCGAATGTTGTTTCGGACTGACCGACGTTATGTCAAAGTGTGTTTTATTTCTTAAAGAAGTCGGTCTGTCCGTAGTAAAACCCTAGGTTAGACTCCTGGAACTTCATGATCTATCTTTCTGAAACTTGATGTGTTAAGATGGTCTGACCGATTGTGTGTCCGGTCTAACCGCTAAAACGGTCTGATCGTGTTTTTGTACTACGGTCTGACCGTGTGGCCGGTCTATCTGAATATCTCGGCCTGACCGTAAAACGTGTCCAGAAACAATGTCGTCTCTGGACGGTTTCACGGTCTGACCGCCATTGGCTCCGGTCTGACCGTGAGAGTGCTCGACAAGGACAGGTGAGCATTAATTGCGCCTGTTTAATGCCGTTGCAATTGCGGCGGTTTGACCGGGCTTATACCTGCGGTCTGACCGCCAAGTGATCTTTTTCTTCCAACGGCTATATTTATTTTGGGGGGTATATATACTCCTATGCAGTGTCCTGTTCATAACCTTTGGCATATTTGTGAACATTGTCATCATCTTTGAGAGCTAACACAAGATTCATACACTCTACTGTTCAATTTCTTGAATTTGAGAGAGTGTGCATTTGAGATCTTCTAGTACATTGCATTTAGATCATTAAATCAATCTTGTGGCACTAGGAGAGCGTTAAATGATCATCACCGACTTGTTACTCTTGGAGTTTGCTGGCTCCTAGACGGCTAGGAGGAAGGTTTTGGAGAGCTCTTCAAGGAAGATTGTGAAGAAGCCTCAAAACACCTTGTGAAAGGGTCGAGCACGCCTTGCCGGAGCGGTAAAGTGCATCATTAGTGAAATCGAGGTGTGGATAACTCATCACACTAATCCGGCTCGAGATCTAGGTCACTTCTTGCGAGAAAGTTGACTAGATAGAGGAGCGGTTAGAAATTTGAGTTTGCCTCAACGTGGATTAGGGGTGATCGGCAAATCACCGAGACCACGGGATATATCCTTGTATTGAATTGCTCGTTGTTTATCTTGTTTTAGCTATTTGCTCCCATTTATTATTAATTGCTTGATTATTTGATAATTTGTTAAAATCGCCTATTCACCCCCCCTCTAGTCAATATCCTAGATCCCTTTCAGAGGGGCAGCTTCGGGAGAGTCTCCGGTGGAGCTCCCTAGGGAGGATCCCGCTCTTACATGCCTCAATGACTGTGGAGTTAGGGACGTGAGCTACTTTGCTCTTGACCTGAGCAAAGCGCTTGAAGAAGCTGTGGATGGTCTCCCCCGTCCTTTGTCGGACAGTGTACAGCTGCGAGGAATCCAGGGGGTGCACATAGTTCCCCTAGAAGTTTGCGTAGAACTCGCGTTTGAGCTGCGCGAAGGACTTGATGGAGCCAGCCTTCAGGTTGTAGAACCACGAGCGGGCGATCCCGGTCAGGTAGAGGGGGAAGGCGTTGCACTGAACTGTCTCGTGCCCCCAGCCACTGAAATGGCTGTGGAATACACATGCACAAATTCGTAGGGGTTGGCCTCACCGTTGTAGTGCTCGATGTGCGACGGATGGTAAGGCCACGGCCATCGGATGCACCGGAGTCTGCGGCATAGCGGCTGGTTAGCCCCTTCCACCTCTCGGGGGGAGTCTCGGTCGCTTCCCCTTTGACAGGGGACGTATGTTTGTTGTCGGAGTCGGGGAGGGGCCCAAGAGGTCCACCATCGCGGCGGTAGCCCCGCTTTTCCTCTGGGTTGGTCGAACTGACCTCCAGGACGTCTGGGCACCCCCCAGGAGCGGTTGGTTCTTCGGCGGGTCTCTTCCCCCGACCAGAGCGAGAGTGGGGCTCCCCGCGTCCACGACCCGGGGAGGCTCCTCCCCAGACTTGGTGGTACGCATTTTCTCGACCTCCTCCCGGGTGAAGCGAACTTGATCCACCGGGGGAGCACTCGGGGGTGGCCCCAGGGAAGGAGGGAGCTCATGCGCGTTGACTGAGGGTGCGGGAGGCCTAACCGGGGCGTGGGTGGAATCCATTACCGGGCGGTCCCCGGGAGTACCGTCCGGGACCGGAGAATGGGGACCCGGCCGGGCAAGGTCCGGGGATGGGGCGGGAGTTGTCCGGCGGACCACTTCCGGGACGACGGGCATAACTGGCGGAGGGAGGCCGGCATCCGGTCTCGGGAAGGCCCCTGGCGTGGAGTGAATCATTGGCATGGGGAAGACCCCGGGGACGGGGTAAGTCCCTGGCACCAGAAACGCCCCCGAGGTCAGGAAGGCTCCAGACGATGGGCCCATCGGAGCGTAACCCCCATTGGAACCACAAGCCCCGGGAGCGACCTGACCTCCAAGGATCGGAGGGGCCACCGGATGTCCCATGAACGGGGGCATTGCCGCCATGAACGGGAACTGCGGGTAGATGGGGGCCGGCGGCCGCGCTAGAACGCGGAGGAGCTCGTCCATCGAGCGCTGGGCGTGGAGCTGGCCCTCCACGAGAGCTTCAAGCTCGGGAAGCCGGCGAGGCCACCGGGGGAAAGCCAGTCCCCCTGGGTGCGTTCGAGGTCGCCGGGTTGGACCCGGAGCCCTGTCCGCCGGAAATTACCAGGAGAGTTAGAGGTGGTGCCTGGGTTTGGCCGTGTCCAGGTGGCAGCGCCGGGATGGTCGCGCTTTGGAGGGGTGGCGCCGGGTCACTGGGACCGGCGTCACCGGGAAGGGTGCGAGCCCTTGTTCTTGGGGGAGCCATGGCGATTTGTTGCGAAGTCCCCATGGACGGCACCAACTGTCGTGGTATTGCGAATACCCTGGCAGGTTTTGTTTGTTGAATCTTGAGCCCTAATTAGGGTTTTGGTGATTAATGACATCCGTGAGATTTGCGACTAACCTTTGTATATGAGACTCAGGAAAATCAAGGAGAAAGCATCGAGGAAAGGTAAAGCAAGGCTATCAAGACTTCATGAAGCGAAAACGACGAAAATCTCGACAAAAGTACAAATACCTAAACCTAGCGTCTTCTGGTTTTGAAATTTTCTAGGTTAGATGGTCGTACTATTAAGAGGGGTCTTAGCACAAGACTTTTGATCAACCTTGAAGTTTTTAGAAGCATATTTGCATTTGCATTTGCATTGAATCAAAATTGAGTTAAAATTTCAGAGGCCTGTTTTCGTTTTGTACTGGCCGGACAGTGTCTGAAGTGATCGGACAATGTCCGGCCAATACAAACTTTTTCAGAACATTGCAAATCAAGTGCAACAGAGACAAATACATCTGTCCGGTTCATCTGTCCGATGAAGGCCGGACATTGTCCGAAGTGACCGGACAATGTCCAGTCAATACAAATGTTACTGAGATGTTTAATTAAGACAAATCTATTTGTCCGGAGGATATGTCTGAAGTGACCGGACATTGTCTGAAGTGACCGGACAATGTCCGGTCAATACAAACTGTGAGCTATTAAAAAGGCTGTGTTAACAGAGACGTATCTATTTGTCCGGACATTTTGTCCGGACAAATCCCATATGTCCGGTCAATACAAAATTCTGGAGGTTTTTGTTTTGAGTGTCAACAGAGACAAATACATTTGTCCGGACATTTTGTCCGGACAAATCTATTTGTCCGGCGTGTACAAGCTGTTTTGAACAAGGGTGTCAACAGAGACAAATGCATTTGTCCGGACATTTTGTCCGGACAAATACATTTGTCCGGCCTTCACATTTCACTTCAAACGGCTACTGACACTCGTAATTCACGTGAATAACGGTCAAAATTTTTGTACTGACCGGACATTGTCCGAAGTGACCGGACAATGTCCGGCCAGTACAATTTTCGCCCAATCTTCTTGATTTCGACCGTTTTTGTTGAGAGTATAAATAGACCACTGTTGTAGATGTCTTCAACACACGAAATACACTTCATAAACCCTGAGCAACAGTGTGCAAGCTCTCACACATCCATTCTCTAGCAATTAGAGTCAAAACTTGAGAATTCTTGAGTGCTAGTTGAGTGAATTTGGTTCCAAGCCTTGTTGCATTTGCATTGTGTTCATCAAGCTTTGAGGTTCATCAAGCAAGGTGCTAGGCTTATTACTCTTGGTGATTGCCGTCACCTAGATGACCCGGGAGGTCCGGCGATCTCTCCATCGACGGTGTGTCGGAGAGGCCCGGCGAGTGGTTGTAAAGGTTTGGAGCTCGCCTATCCGGAGTGGAGAAGGGCTACCTCTAGTGGAATCGAAGCTTAAGCTCAAGCGAAGAGCGCTTCAACGAGGATTAGTGGAAATCGGCAAATTTCCGAGACCTCGGGAAAAACTTGATCTCTTCGGTTACCTCTACTACTTGCTTAATTTTCATTGTGATTGAATTGTTGCTAGTAGTTTCATATAACTTGCTAAATCTGAATTGAATTAATTTTCTTATCCTTAGAATATTTGTTATTGCAATCTTAGGTTGTTAAACCCTAATTTGGAAGAAAATTTTAAAACCGCCTATTCACCCCCCCTCTAGTCGGCATCCTTCGATCAACACGTGGTATCAGAGCACTAGGTCTCTCTTTTTAGGCTTAACCGTCTAGGGAGAGGATGTCGTCGATCAAAGAAAACTATAATGGAAAGGTTCCTTTCTTCAAGGGTGACAATTATTGTTATTGGAAAATTAGGATGGCGGTCTATCTAGAATCCATTAGTCTTGATGTTTGGAGGGTCACTAGAGATGGTTTTAGGACTCCAATTGACTTAGAAAATCTCAGACCTCTAGAATCGAAAAACCTTCAAGCAAATGCTCAAGCAAAAAATGCCATATTCAATGGTCTTGACTTAAGTGAATTCAATCGCATTAGCAATCTTGATACATCCTATGAAATGTGAAAAACCTTAGAGGTAATTCATGAAGGAACATCAAAAGTCAAAGAAGCTAAGCTAATTAAATTAACTAGAGAATACAACTCCTTTTTCATGCTTGAATCTGAAAATGTTAGTGACATGTATACTAGACTAAATCTAGTAATCAATGATCTCAAAGGTTTAGGTACAAAATTTGAAGATATTGACATTGTGCGTAAAATGCTTATGATTTTACCATCGAGTTTTGATACAATTGTGACAGTGCTCATCAATGGCGATCTCTCTTCCACAACTCCTACTGAACTCTTGGGTACTCTTATTACCCATGAAATGCAAAAAGAAGAAAAGAAAGGGATTGTGGAAGCATCCGGATCAAAGAAGAAAAACTTGGCATTTAAGGCAAAAGTCGAGGAAACCAAGGATGAT
Source organism: Pharus latifolius (assembly GCA_019359835.1). NCBI lineage: Eukaryota > Viridiplantae > Streptophyta > Magnoliopsida > Poales > Poaceae > Pharus > Pharus latifolius. The sequence goes on along the minus strand of CM033326.1, from coordinate 55,426,484 downwards.
AGTTCGGATGAAAGCTCCGATGGTGATCTAGCTCTTCTTGTGAGAAAGACCCGCAAACTCTTAAACAAGATCAACAAAAGAGGATTTGAGTTTGACAAGAGACGAGGACCTCACAAGAAGACCGGATTCAAGAACATTATATGTTATGAATGCAATGAGAAGGGACACTTTGCCTCAAGATGTCCAAATAAAAAGGGTGATAATCAAAGATTTCATGAGAGGAAAGATGACGGTGAAGGGACAAAAGGCAAAAAGAAGCTCTTCAAGAAGTTCTACAACAATAAAAGCAAGGGCCAAGCCTATGTTGGTGAATGGTATTCCGGATCGGAGGAATCCGAATCGGAAGATGAAGCACCATCATCATCTAAGAAAATGGCGGGAATTGCTATCGGAGAAGCCACTTCGGTTGAAGACAAGTCATCATTATGTCTTATGGCAAGTGATGATGCTAAGGTATCGGATCTTGAACCTTCCTATGAGGACCTTGTTGATATGGTTATGGAACTAAATGAGGCATTAGGTAGAGTAACTAAGGAGAACAAACTGCTTAAGAAAGAATATTCAACACTTAGTGAATTATATGCAGAACTAAATGACTCGCATGAGGCACTTCTAATAAATGAAATTATTGATTCTAAACAAACAAATGAAATAGGCATTACGTGTGATATTCTAGACGAATCAACTCATGATGTTTCTTTTTCAAAATCATTCAATTGTAATGTTTTAGAAATTAATCATGAAAATGTTTGTGATGAAATTGTTGATAATAACTCAAACTTGATTTTAAAAAATTTAGAACTCAAAGCACAAGTAGAAAAACTAAATCTAGGACTAGCAAAATGCTTTAAAGGAAAAGAAATTTTGGACAAACTTCTTAGTGAACAACGATGTTCATTTAGAAAGGAAGGCTTAGGATATGAACCGAACAAGAAAAAGAAATTGAGTACTAAAATGACTTTTGTAAAGGCCACTAATATGTTTTGTCACAAATGTCATAATGTAGATCATTTGCCGGAAAATTGTCCCTCAACTTCTAGAGCTAAAGAAAATAAGTATCACTCCCATTACATGCTAAAGAAAACAAAGCACGGAAGAGTAGTTGCAAAATTCATTGGTTTACCTCATCAAAATAAACATGAGAAGAAAATTTGGGTACCAAAGACTCTTGTTGCTAACTTTCAAGGACCCAAACAAGTTTGGGTACCTAAAAGCATCTAACCCTTCTTTTAGGTAAACTACAAAACCGGTGGGAGGCATTGGGTGCTTGATAGTGGATGCACCCAACACATGATCGGTGATGGAAGTCGGTTCTCTTCATTTGAGAATGGTTGCAATGACGTTGATAAAATCACGTTTGGTGATAATAGCAAAGGAAAGGTAATTGGATTAGGTAAAGTCGCAATCACAAACAACCTTTCCATCTCAAATGTATTACTTGTTGAATCTTTGAACTTCAATTTGCTTTCGGTTGCAAAAATTTGTGATTTGGGTCTTAGATGCATTTTTGAACCAAATTGTGTTATCATTGAAAGTCTAGAAGACAAGTCTTTAATTTTCAAAGGTTTTCGATATGGAGATTTGTATTTGGTTGATTTCGGTTCAAAAGACTCTTGCATTTCAACATGTTTGGTTGCTAAAAATTCTTTGGGATGGCTTTGGCATCGTCGTTTGGCTCATGTTGGGATGCATCAATTAAACAAACTCTTAAAAAGAGATTTAATCCTAGGTATGAAAAATGTAAAGTTCGAAAAGAATAAACTTTGTAGTGCATGTCAAGCGGGAAAACAAGTAGCTAGCACTCATCCCGCTAAAAATATTTTGTCAACATCTAGACACTTGAGCTTTTGCATATGGACTTGTTTGGTCCATCGGAAACTCAAAGTATTGGTGGTAGTAACTATTGCTTTGTCATTGTTGATGATTTCTCTCGATTTACTTGGATTTTCTTTTTAAACCATAAATCCGATGCTCCAAGTGTGTTTAAAAGATTTGTAAAACGAGTTGAAAATGAATTTGAATTCTCCATCAAGAAACTTCGAAGTGATCACGGTGGAGAGTTTCAAAATTCTGATTTTGTTGAACTTTGTGATGAATCTGGAATCAAACACGAATTTTCCGTACCATATACTCCTCAATAAAACGGTGTTGTGGAAAGGAAAAATCGAACATTAATTGAAATGGCTCGAACTTTATTGGATGAATATAAAACCCCCACTAGGTTTTGGGCCGAGGCCGTAAATACGGCTTGTTATGCCATAAATCGGCTTTATACTCATCCTTTATTAAACAAAACTCCTTATGAGCTAATTATTGGAAGAAAACCAAACATCTCATATTTTCGAGTTTTTGGTTGCAAATGTTACATCCTTAAAAAACGCATGCATCTTGGAAAATTTCAAAGACGTGTTGACGAGGGCTTTCTTGTTGGATACTCGTCAATTAGTAAGGCTTATCGTGTTTTTAACATCATAACCGAATGCATTGAAGAAACTTGCAATGTTGAGTTCGATGAATCTAATGGCTCTCAAGAAGAGTATGAAGATATTGAGAATGTAGGAAATGAAGAATTACGAGAAGCTATGAAGAACATGACGATTGGAGATATCAAGCCCAAAGATGAAAATTCAAAGTCCCCCGATCAAGAAAATGAAGTAGCTTCTATGATTCCGGAAGCTCCCACTCAAGTTGATCTTGATTCGGAAATAAAGGAAAATGAAGATCAAACAATGCAGAATCCAAGACTTCATCAAACCATCACTAAAGATCATCCCGCAAATCAAATAATAGGTGATGTCGGTAAAGGTGTCCAAACTCGCTCTAGAATTGCATCTTTTTGCGAACATGCATCCTTCATTTCTACTATTGAGCCTAAATGCATTGATGAAGCTTTAGCGGACCCGGATTGGGTAAATGCTATGCATGATGAGTTAAACAACTTTACTAGAAATAACGTTTGGGAACTTGTAGAACAACCTCTTGATCATAATATAATTGGTACAAAATGGGTCTTTAGAAATAAACAAGATGAAAATGGCATAGTCGTGAGAAATAAAGCTAGATTGGTAGCACAAGGTTATTCTCAAATTGAGGGATTAGATTTTGATGAAACTTTTGCTCCCGTAGCTAGACTAGAGGCCATTCGCATCTTACTTGCATTTGCATCATGTTTTGAAATCAAACTATTTCAAATGGATGTTAAAAGTGCTTTCTTAAATGGTGAAATTTCGGAACTTGTATTTGTAAAGCAACCACCGGGTTTTGAAGATCCAAAATATCCAAATCACGTCTATAAACTCTCAAAAGCTCTTTATGGTCTAAAGCAAGCCCCTAGGGCTTGGTATGAAAGGTTGCGAAATTTCTTAAATTCACAAGGTTTTAAAGTTGGAAAAATTGATACAACTCTCTTAACCAAAATCATAGACGATGACTTCTTTGTTTGCCAAATCTATGTCGATGATATAATTTTTGGTTCCACTAACGAGTCTCTTTGCCAAGCTTTTGGTGAAACCATGTCCAAGGAATTTGAGATGTCTATGATAGGAGAATTGAGCTTTTTCCTCGGACTTCAAATTAAACAAATCAAAGAAGGCATATTTGTGAGTCAAAGCAAATACGTGAAGGATTTGCTCAAAAGATTCGGTATGGATGATTCAAAACCAATCAAGACTCCCATGGCTACAAATGGGCATTTGGACCTGGATGATGGAGGTAAACCAGTAGAACTCAAATTATATCGTTCTATGATTGGTAGCTTATTATATCTTACTGCCTCTAGACCGGATATTATGTTTAGTGTATGCATGTGTGCTAGGTTTCAAGCTGCTCCTAAAGAGTGTCACCTAACTGCAGTAAAAAGAATTTTCAGATATCTAAAACATACACCAAACATAGGACTTTGGTATCCTAAGAA